>JAVXUO010003001.1:0-1200000 GCA_033065855.1 Escallonia rubra | reverse complement strand
TTGTGGTTATCGCAGTGTGATTTTTTATGGGGCGTGGACCGGTTTTTTTTCTAGCTTGGGATTTGAGTGTTCTGTATTGGTGCGATCTGGATGTAGTGGTCGTGTGTTTGTGACTTTGGTGAGAAGGGCTATTTTGGGTTAGCAGGCTTGGTTTTGGGCTTGAGGGCTCGGTAAGAGATGAGGATTTTGGTTTTTTGTTTTCTTGGGCTTGTAGAAAGGAGTTTTTTCTTTTGGGCTGGGCTTTTGATGGTTCAGGGTTTTTGATGTAGTCTTCCATCGCAGAAGGGACTTTGCTTTTGTCAGAGTGTTGTGGTTGTTGACGGTTTGTGAGCATGGTGGTTTTATATGTGGTTGTGGGGTTTGTGACTATGGGTGAGGGGTCTACCGAGATGATAGCCTTGAAATTGGGGAAAAAAGGTTTGATGGGTAGTTCTGGGTCCTGGTTTGATGTCAGATTTTGTGGTTCTGAGTTGACGTTTTTGGTTCGGTGGGTTTTGTCGATGGTGAGCACAGTTTGCGAGGTTGTCGTAGAAGCTGCGACAACGGAGAAATTTGGGTCATGAGATTCCGGCTGAATATCCGGCTGAGCATGGGATTCCAGCTGGTTGTGGGATTTGAAAAGGGGAAGTGTGGTTGTGGAGAAGGTGGTTGGGTTCCAAGCCGCTTCAGGGGGTAGTTTTCCAGCATAATCAGAGTGAAGCCATGGACCATAGGGGTTTGCCATATTTGCAGGTTTTGGAGGTGGATGATGAGAGCATAATCTAGATGTATGGCCGAGTCTCCCACAATTGAAACAAAAATCAGGAAGTCTTTCATACCTTAGATAAATCCAAGAGTTGATGTTGTTGCATTTGTTTCTACTGAATCCAGTGGGGAGTGGTTGAAGTATGTCTAATTCCACTTGTATCCTCAGAAATTTGAGCCATGAAATGTTGCCATCTGATGTGAAATCAATATCCTTGACTTTGCCTATTCTTGCGCCAATTTTTTCCACATTTGCCTTTGTCATCTGGTTTGGTGGTAGCCCATAGATTCGGATCCAGAAAGGAGAGAAAGTAAAGTCAATTTCATTCAAGGTCAGGCATGGTGGCCAATCACGGATCACTAGATGAGCATTCATAATTGACCATGGACGTGAGTTCAGAATTCTGCTCCTATCCCACTCATGATTGAAGCTGATGCTGAAAGTGTTTTCTTCCAGATGTTGGGTTTTCATTCCTTTTGATGGGTTCCAGGTTTTTTGTAGAGTTGCTTGAACAGCTTTTGGGTTGATTTTTCTGGAGGAGATAATTTTGGCCAGAAGGGTGAGGGGGTATTCTTTGCTTGCCGTTAGCTCATCGGTTTCCAGGTCTATGGTTTCTTCACATTGAAGTGAGTTGGTTCTATTTATTAGGTTGGTCATGTCATCATCTGTGTTGTTCATTTTGGCAGAATGAGAAGCTTGGTTATGGTTGGAATATTGAATGTGGGTATGGAGATTTGCAGGTTGGGATTAGTCTATATCAGGCAGGGGCACATGAATATGGGTAGAGCTAGTTGGTAAAATCTGGGTTTGTCATGAAGGTGCTTATGAAAAACAAGAGAATTAGTTGACAGGAGCTGCACTGGAGGTTTCTGACGGGGTTAGTTGACGGAAAGAGATCGCCGGAGACTTCAAAGGGTAGAAGAGAAAGAAAATGCTACTGTAGTCAGAGCATAGAAAATGCTACTGTAGACAGAGCATGGAAAGGAACAAAAAACCATCTAAGGTGTTAGCAGAGTCTCTCAATTTGAGTCACGCAGATCGATGACATTTCGTGTTGTTTGGGATATTTACAAAACGGGAGAAAGGTTAGATTGTTTGACTGATATACGTCTTTATAGCATGAAACCCGATAAAAAATGTTCAAATATTTGGTTTGAATTATTGGAACTAAAACTAATTTAATTTGTAGCATCCTTTTTCTTAATCACTGAGCTATCGCCAACATGTCATTCTTGGCCACTGTCACCGTTGTCGTTTGTGCCACCACCACAATCACCACTACTTTTACACCATCCCTTATACCACCATTCTAGATGACATTTCGTGTTGTTTGGGATATTTACAAAAAGGATAGCAAAATTAGATTTACTGTTGTTTGGTTGTTATGTCTTTATAGCAAGAAATCCAAAAAAATAAAATGTTCAAATATTAGGTTTGGTTATCGTGACTAAACTTAATTTACTCTATAGCATCATTTTCTTAATCACTAAGCAGCCATCGCCATCGCCAACATGTCCTGTAACCCTACCACCACCATTACAATCATCACTTTGTCATTCCTAATACCGCCATTATAGAACGCTACACCTGTCACATACTATCATCTTCACATAACTACGACCAAAACCAATAGACTATAAGTTTTGTTGCCGCCGCAGTACTGTATCACCACTAGCACTACCATTTTGTTGTTGTCATCATCATCGCTAGTGTTTTCCCATGTGTAGTTGTATCACAATAATACCACTATCGTCACTACCATCACTAGATTGCCACAATACTACTTATTCGGCGACCAAAGCTAGCACATCACATGTACTAGCACAAGCATTTGTGAAGTCTCCTAATACAATTTCGTTTTATTATAAACTTGATTAATATAGTTGCCAAAAAGTTCATCGTCTTCCCATCCCTCGTATTTTCACATACTAAATAAAAATTGTGTGGTTTGAATTTCCTCCTATTACTGTCATAGAAAAAGGAATTGAGTTTTAATTCCAATTCCCACTCTGAAAAATTCATGAAAGAGTTGGTCCCAAATAGTGTTGAAGGTAATAATTAAATTGTAGCCTGTAGGGGTTTTTGGTCATTATCCATTAATACGATGTTGTAATAGCGTCTTGTGCCGTGGCAATATTTTTATGAAACTCGAACCATTGATCTTGCATAAGGAGGAGTTGTTGCTCTTTATAGGTAAAAAGGGGTATCAAGTAGTCGAATATCCCCGCACCGATTGCTCAAAGTCGGTATGAAATCGAACCATGTTGAACCAAACGTGGTCCCATTGCATTGGAATGTCCTAAATTCGAATCTTCCCTTAATATGGCCAAATTTGGTTCGGCTCCAGGCACATTTCCTGGAGTCTACAATCTTTCACACTTTCCCCCAAAAATCTTCACATTCTTTCTGCCTTGGCTGCCTTACAGCCTCTTCAAAACTGCCTTTGTTGATCCACCCTGACCTAGTCTCAAATCAAAACCATTTCTATGTCGCCAGTCAAAATATTCATCCCCCAGTATTTAGAATGATCGGGGAGTGATCTGAGACATAAGGTGGAAGATAGATGTGCCAAAGGAAAACGGCCCAATCATTGTCTATTAAAGTAAAATCAATCCAATCGTTATGGTCTGTGGTGCAGTTCGCCTATTGCACCACGGTAGACAACCCAGATCCGGAGCGTGTGTAGGGGGCAGGACCTTACGAATTGATGTTCCACAGATTTTTTTTTTTTAAGATTACCGTAGTAATAACTATTCGATAGGCAAACGAGGCCATTATAGCAGTCGATTATGGTCAAGTGTTTGTTTGAGATGTCTAATTGAAGCTTGGAGTACTCAAGGAATGTGTGAAAACTCCTCTTTGCAAGGCGGGTTTTAACTATTGAGAGTGTCGTCGTGCTCTTCAAGGCAGCTACGTGCAATTCCTAGGTGTTTGTTGGCGACGGAGGATAATAATGATGAGCGGTTGAGGTGGGCGGCGACGAAGTTAGGGCTTTTGATGAGGGATTGACAGGACTTGCAAACGGAGGTGCACTGAAAGATGTTGTTGAGGGGCAGCCTCGTGGGGATATCGGCCAAAACGTCACGAGGGAGGTAATCGGACATTGTTTGCCTTCTTATTCTCTTAATCGTTGTTTTTTTGAATTCTGGGATTTTTGGAACAACAAAGTTTCTTTCAACCACCTTTTTCATGAGACTTATTGAAGCTCACACTCTTTTTATACTCTCAAAGACTCAACTAGGATTGCAATTGTGTGTGTTGGATTAGCTTGGGTTGGGTTAGTTAATGAATCTCAAGTGCTCTCGAGACGCAAACCAATTCAGTCCAAGAAAATTTGGACTCGATTAGGTTGTGTTGGGTGGTTTGGATATGTGAACAACGTAAGTAAAATTTTTTATTTTATTTTTAGATATAAAATGTATGATATTTGCAGCAAGAGATAATAGGTGGTTGATTGGGTTGGATTTGTGAACAACATGAGTAATATATTTTATTTTACTCCCTCCGTCCCACATAAATTGATCATATTTTTTTTGCACCCAGATTAATGATTTAAGTCATATATTGTGTATTCTTCATTCTACCCTTTAGAGAGAGGAATGAAAGAAAGTGGGTCAGGATAGAAAAAATGGGTTAGTGGAGTGTTAAATGTGGAGATAGAAATAGAATAAAAAAGTGAGACATGAGAGAGAAAATGAGTTGGTAGAAAGTTAAATACAGAGAAAGAAATAGAATAAAAATATATAAAAGGGTAAATATGTAAAAATACCTACATAATCTTTCTTAATTTGAAAAGTGAGCAATTTTTGTGGGATGACCCAAAAAGAAAATATGATCAATTTTTTTGAGATTGAAGGAATATTTTTTTGCATAAAAAAGGTATGATATTGCAGCAAAAGATAATAAGTAGTGGTGGTGGAGATGGTTCATGGCCTCGGTGGTCAAAATACGGTGAGAGTGGTTGTCGTACCCGTGGTCAGAAGTAGCAGTAACTAACAGTGGTGGTTGTGGTGATTGATGACTGTAGCAATTGTGAGCTGTAGACATTCTATAGCAAGGGGAGTCAAGAAATTTACGCGCCGCAGTCAAAGGAGGAGAAAATCGTGTATTGTATGGTCTGGATCGAAAAATAGCAGCCAAGGGTTCGAAGGAAATTCGGAAATGGCACCCGTGGGATAAGCGTGTCTTGTTTGTTGACAAAAGGGGGCGACAGGTGATGGTGAGAAAAATCCTGCAGCATAAGGGGTGAAATCGATGCTCACACGTGAGGTCGAGTCGGCATAACTACACATCATCGGCCATTTTGAATCAAGGCGGGGTCAGGACTCAGTATTTGATTATTCATGTGTAGCAGCAAAGGCAGTGAATATGTGTGTGCAAGCTTTCGTCAAATAAATAGGTCACGAAAAAGAACTAATTGGAAATATCTGGTTTCTAATGGATCAATTTGTCGAGCCAATAAAGACCCGTAAACTAAGAACAAATTGCTTATGAAAGACCAATCGACGTTTCCCTTAAATTGCATAAAACAAGTGATGTTGCTAAGGATTATGACTACAGTATCCTACACAAAATAAGGAGTATGATTACTGAAACTTCTAGCGTTTATAACATGAGTGATAGAGCCAACAAATTGGCCTACACACACCACCCATGCAGAGACGCGATTTTATCAACACAGGCTCCTTATTAGAAAAGACAGTTATATTTTTAAACTTTTTGACGACTTTCAACTTCTCTTAGTCTTTAGATTCAATTGGTTCGAAAAAAATACTTTAGATAGTAATTTGGTACTTCTGTACTTGAGTAATACTACAGGCACAAATTTGGCATTAACCCTAATTTTCATTATGGTTTACATTTGATAATTGATCAAGATAACATCTGAGATATTTTTGCATAGTATATGGAGCTAATTGTCAACCAATAAATTGTTGCACGGTATAGATTGATTTAACGCATTGGACTAACTAAAGACTTTGTCACTACAAGTCTTAATTACAAGAATTAAAATACTTTTAATGTCTCTAAAATTGTTGCAACATAAGGACACTTGTAGAGGATCTCATCCAAAGTGGACCCATCTCAAAACGTTGGACCTTATTGCTCTCTGATTTCGGGTCCGGTTTCAACAATCCGTTAACTAAACACAATGATGGTAGCCGGAGCCGGCGACGCCCCATCTGCCGAAGAACTCCCTCTCCCAACGTCGACCACTCCGGCCGTAACGACGACGTCGCAGTGGAGCTTCAACCCCTCGTCGCAGTACCAGCACCTCCTCGACAAGTCCACTCCTTTCGTTCTCCACCGTTGGATCGCCTTGTCGGCGCTCGCGACCATCTACGTCGTACGCGTGTGCTGGATCCAAGGCTACTACCTCGTATCCTACGCCCTAGGCATCTTCATCCTCAACCTCCTCATCCAGTTCCTGTCTCCTCGAGTTGACCCGGAGTTAGAAACCGCCTCCGAGTCCAACGATGGCCCGATCCTCCCCGTGCGGAGCTCCGACGAGTACCGCCCCTTCGTTCGCCGTCTTCCCGAGTTCAAGTTCTGGTGCGTTGCATTACTTATTTCGCGCTAATACTTTTTCGGCTGTGCTGATCTTTCTTATTTCGTTTCATAATTTTTGCCCCCTTTGGCTTTTGGAAATTTTTAGGATAGAATTAGAAGATGTAAACATGGAATTGAACTCGAGTAGTAGAATATCAGAACAAGGGCAAACCATTACGAGTAAAGCCAGTGTTTGGATGATCATATTCTGTTATAATGATCTGCAAACATTCCAAAGGGAAAAAAATTATGAAACAGAGGTAACTAATTTGATATTACATAGTTATAGATTCAGAGACTATTTACTATTGTGCTTCTGCAAGTTGATTTGCATAAACGTGGGGTTGTTTGCTGCGGATATGATTGTGTTTAGCTTATAATATTTTTGAATCGTGATTGTGTGCTCCAGAGTGTTGATTTTTTTCTGATTACTTGCAAGTGAGTAGATTTTTGAGTTATTAATTTCGGTGATGTGACGAGGACAATTTATGGTTGCAAAAGTCAGGCTGGGTTTGAGTCTTAACATCCAATCAAGGGGCATTTGTGTTTTACTAGTAATTCTCATGATAGTGCAATAAGGTCATGGACTTTTATAGCCTGTTTGCGAGTTTTTTTCAGAAGAGAAAAGAAAGGAAACCTTTTTTTCCTTTTCTCTAGTTTGTGAGTTTTTTAAGGAGAGAAGAAGAGAAAAGAGAGGAAAGTCTGGGCTTCTATTTCTAAATTTTTCCTCTCAAAATTGGGAAGAAACGGAGGGAGAGGAAACTCTATTTCTCTTGAGATAATAAAGACTAATTTTTTAATGATGTTTAGGTTTATGGGTTTCTTGCAAAAACTTACTATTTTACGTACAAAAAAATGATTGTTTTAGATGTTACAGTTGACTCACGACTGATTGTTTTGCTTTTGGTGTAAAATCTATTAGATTTGGATGTTGAGATATTTGCAGTCAACTCATGGCTAATTTTTGTTTTTTCTATTGTGACATTAATCAGTGATATAAGGCTTATTATATTGGTATGGTATGAAATTGGGATAATGTCATTGATGATTAATTTGTTTTCCTGTGAAAATCATGTTCTTTTTTTAGATCATACATTCATAGTCTTTGTTAGGATTATCACAATGTAGTATATATGTAATCGGGTGTCATTTTCTTTTCTTTTCTTTTCGGCTGAACTCACAAACAAGGGAAATGAATGATGCTTTATTTTCTCTCTTAAACTCATAAACAAGAGGAAGATAATTGTCTTCCCTTCTCTTCTCTTCCTTTTTCTTCTTTTCTCTCATCTCAAAACTCACAAACAGGCTATTAGTATACCAATTTTGGGCTTTGTAAGGTGCTAAATGGCATCTGTTTATTGGTTACTGGGATGTTACGCTTTCTGAGCAAGGATTGGTTTGGATGTTCTTTTTATGGCTGATGTTTATGTTACCTTGAGGACTTACAAGCAATCGGACAAGGATGATGTTTATCGAGGAAGCTTTTTGACTATCTAACTTCCTTCTCTTGCTGATGCATAGTGTAGGTTATAGATATATGCTAAAGAATATGATCTTTTGGTCATGCATTTCTGGAAATAAGCTTGCATAGGAAAGTAACTTTTTCGAGGAAAATTTCTATGGTCAAGGAAATGGTGGTGATTACCTGAAACAAACGTTGTACAGAGGGAAGTGTAGAACTTTTTTCTTCTTTATCCTTTTGTAGGCTTAAAATGTTCTCAAAGGTTTGGATTCTTCAAAGTAATGAGAGAATAATAAACATTATGGTCGTACACTGTATGGTTGTGAAACTAGCTATGACATGATATTTGGTACAGGAATGAAGCTTAAGAGGATGTGCCCTTAGGGCATAAGGTTGTTTCAGACTGAAGTTGGCAAGACGGGTACTTAGGAGGAGAGTCTTACTAATGATGGAATTTGATAGGCTATGCTATTCGCTTTTGCAGTTTAGGTCGAGACACTCAGATATTCTGTTACTTTTTTTAATACCAAAATTATTCGCTTCCTGAACAACAAGAAGGGACTCGAGGATGCTTTGAGGAGTAACAAGTTCAAGTTGAGTTACTTGTATTAAAGAAGCTCTTTTGCTTGGAGGCTTGGACGATTCCGTGTTTCAATACTGATATGATTTAGTGTGTGTGTGTGGTGGGGGAGTGGATACATAACTCCCTATCTGCTTGTTATGTACATATCTCTCTCTCTGGGTTTTATGCACAGGAGGGGGGATTTATGTTATCCATTAGTTCATTGCCTTATTACAGCATCCCTGCCGCACCCGTATCCTAAAATTTTTCAAAACGCCATATCCGCGTATACGCACCCACACCCGTGTCCATGCTTCATAGGATATAGGTCTTGTGGCTTGGTTTTGGGGTGGATGCTAGGGGAGGGCGACACTGCCCTCAAGGTTCTTGAAATGAGTTTGTCGTCTCTATTACCCATTTCTTAGTCCTCTTTTGGGGTTGGGCTTAACCAAACAAAAAGGAAAAATGGGGAATCAGTTATCATAATTAAAGCTGTAATTTAGTTGTTTTGGTAGCACTTTTGAGTGAGTCTTGCCTTTTCCTATACTCCTTTTAGGTAATAGTAACTCTTATTCACTTGATTCTTAATTGGTTATCACCATAACTTAGTGATAAATATTAAGTAGTTTGACACTTTTCTTCTTTATATTTTGAAATTACAAAGTTACGCTTTCATTATGTACGGTTTTGTGGAATACCAATGAGTAATGATGAGTTCATAATGCATAAGAGTCCTGGAGGTATCCTGTACCAATGGGTTTGAGTCGTGGAAAGAGCCCCTCTCCATCAAGTGGGAGTAAGGCTATGCACATCGATACTGCCACTCCTTACCGCCCGCCTGCAAGTCCAAATTGGTGGGAGCTTTGGCACAGGTCTGTCTTCTCTTTTTTCGAAGGCAATGATCTAGTTATCCTAGATGTTGTTTTGCTCGTTTATGCTGGTGGTCATGGGATCTTGGCTCAGTTAGGAAGGGGTATTGTCGAGCTCATTCGTGATGCTTACGGATGTATGATATGGTAAATGAGTGTGGCAATTATTGCATTATGGTATACAATGTCTATAGACCTGATGTATTGGTGCAATGTCTATGTTGTGATTGTCGTGACGGTCATATGAACCTGTGAACCACCTCCAGAACCCACCACAAAAAGATAAAAGAAGGGAAGAGCACCAAATAACTTAATTCTCTATGGGAAAGAACATTTTTCTACAAGAGCACGTAAAGGAATAGAGTTAAATATGACAGACCTCACATTTTTGTTTTTTAGCTTTTCAGAAGTTTTAACTTGCTGATGTTTCTATCATTAGTTGACGGTGTGCCAATGTGCCACATGCCCTACATCATCTCCACTTGGAAACTTCTATTCGGACTCTTTCTGTCTAGCAGGGGTGCTTTGACACTGAATTGTGGTACTTTATTCTCCACCACTGTGGTATGGGGTGAAGATTATAATGAGGTGTAGAATGTGATGGATTGAAGATTATAAAGAAAATAACTTCCCCAGTTTTATATATATATATATTCAAATCTTGTCTACTCCAACCTTTGTGCTCTTATATATTCATCTTTCGTTGTTTCCTTACTGGAAGGTACTTGATGACAAAAGCCTTCTGCGTTGCTTTTCTGATGACATTCTTCGCCATATTTGATGTGCCCGTGTTCTGGCCAATACTGCTCATCTACTGGATTGTACTGTTTTTCCTTACCATGAGGAAGCAGATAGAACACATGGTCAAACATAAATATGTGCCACTTTCCTTGGGGAAACAGGTATCTTTTAAAATCTTCTTACTCGGATTTTACCGACGACAGTTTTATGCATTAGTGCCCACATCCTTACTCTTAAGCATTCTATCTCCTTTCAGCGTTATGGCAAGAAAAGGGAGCCTCTAGCTGACAATGAAAGCCTTCTACCGGAAGATTGAGAGTTTGAGGTATAGTCGCCATCCTACGTTCTAAGTATCATAGTTATAGGATGCGCAGTGGACTTCGATATCTCTCTCTTTCTCTCATCAGCCAAAGCTTTTGACGAGGTGCTGTGGAAGCTGTTGCTAGTATGGGCTTCGTTCTCTGAATATCACCGGCAAACTGCTCTATTTTAATACTTACGTAGGAGATATTAAGTTGACTAACAGCATTTATTATGTTGTGTGAAGTAACCTTTGTACATGTCAATTGGTATAGTGGACAAGTTAGAATTTTTAGTTTCAGAACATTTTACCAGCATTTTTGGTTTAGTTCTCAGAAAGAACATTGAAAGGCAGGAAGGGAGTAAAAGAAACATTTTACATGCAACAAAAAATCATCTCTATAAGTGGTTTGTCGTCATTGCTAAAATTTATAGCAACAATGTTATGCTGTTAAATAGATTTAGCGACACTATTCTGTTACAACAGAGGTATTGCGCAAGAGAGAACCATGATCCTTCTAGCTTCTTGCACTTCAAAGCTCTCTTAATTTCTTGAGAGTTTGTTTGCTCGACAGCAGTATACAAACTCTCCATCTCCCTCTCTCTCTCTCTCTCTCTCTCTACTCGCAGGCGCGCATGAGTGTGCTCATACACATTTATAGACATGTACGGAGATTGTGTTCTGTAATGTGCAACTCTGTGGGAGCTCGACTGCAACTAAACCTGAAGCAGTTATTTTCTCATTCAGCAGCCAAACAAAATTTATGCGTTTGAACTCAGTATAAGTGGGAGGCTTTTACATAGGTCCCTCCCCCATCCATACAACCAAACAGCAAATAAAACGAGTACGATGAGCCAAGCTATTGTCGGTGTGTGATGTCCCAAAATTCGGATAAACAGAACAACAGCAACCCCGTCAAATCGCAATAATCCAGCACATAGGCTGCTGTAGCGTATGAAGAGCAAAAAGGAAGAAGGGGGCATCACCAGACTCAGCCGCCCGGCCGATAATAGCCATAAACTCCATAAAACGTCTGTGCAGAGGTGAGCAACAACAAGACCACAGCAGCAACAAATGATATAATCGCCCATGGATTACTGAAATAGTTATGCTTTAAGCTGGCACGCCACGCATTCCACCGGTGGTCATGAAACCGGTTCACCTGCTCCGACAGCCTCGAAAGATAGCTGTCTTTAGTGTCGAAAATAACCTCATGGCATAAGCGATTGAAGAGGTCAGCAACTTCAGCGTCACTGCCAAGCCAATGCTCAATGATCCCACAGTAATGCAGGTAGCCCACGTCCTCAGGCGAGTTAATCAAATTGTCCATGAAGATCATATAAGACGTTATATCATTTATAGAATCAAGATGACACTGCTCAAACGCGATGAGGTTAAGGAAAAGCGACTTGGTACCATCGTGGATCAAGAGCCGCGGTATCCTCAAAATCCCGTTCTTGAATGTCACATCCCAGAACTGACCGGTCTTCCTTTTCTTGAACTTAATCCCGGCCTCTCGTAACTCTGTCACGCAATGAATCAATTGTTGCCTACGTTTGTCTGCAACGCGATTAGAGTGTGACCGCGGAAAAATCCTTGATTCTGGTTTAGGCCCTCTTCGCAACAAGCTTTGCCTAAAAACATCCAAGCAGTGAAGGCCGCCTGACAAAGGATAAAATGTGCTTGCGTATCCCATTGATGATTCTAAGTTTTTCCTATCACTTTTTGACAATGGCTCATCAGTTGGCTTCAATGGATCGAAAAACTGAAGTGCTAGTTTTGCCACTTCGTCTTTCTGGTAATCAGGCATATTGAGCTGAAGGCCTAACAAGCAATCAAGTACAAACAGTGGGATTTGGTTCTCAAGCATTATCATGTCGCGTTGAATCGAATGCATCGAACCACGCATCGCAAAAATGGGATCGTTTTGAGAGTACCCAAGTTTCTCGAACCCCTCTACCGCACCTCGAAAGAGCTCTAAGACGAAACAGCCATCTAATACCATCATTTCGATGAACTCATTGCTGCGGAGACTGATCGGTCCTTCATAACAGGCGCGTGCCCGTTCTTCAAGATCTTTAACAGAATCTAGATAGACCTTTATGTCGTGATTGTTGCGTTTGAGCATGTGGTATAAGGACCGCCACTTGTGGCGGTCCATGCAGCGCAGGCGTTTCTTGCCGCGGTGGTAAGGCCCCAAGGAGACAATTTGTGGAACGTAGACTTTGTCATCGCCTTCGCGCAAGTGCTGGGGAATTTTATAGATGCACAGCTTTGCCCATGAGCCTGCCACATCGTCCTGGCGAGCTTGTTCGAGTTTGTCTCTGATGATGATCACCCATTCCGATTCTGGTGACTTAGGCCCTTCTTCAATATTGTAACTAGTTTCAGCATTGATCGCGATCTGGAGGGGATAGTAAGGCTGATTTTGTTGCTTCTGCTGGTAGGATTGGTTGGGTAATTCGACCCGCCGGGCAGAGGTAGGACTCTGTATATTTGTGATCCCAGCATCTACAGTTTCTTTGAGCTTGAGGGTAATGAGATACCAGCTCAAGAGCTCCTTGTTGAATACAGCAACCATGTTATGTGCAGCCGTGCAGGGAATGATTCTTCTCAGCTAAGAAAAGCTTTTACAAAAGTCTTTTGCTTCTTGAGACCACAACTTACCAATAAAATAAAGAGCATGTTGCATCAGGATTAAAGGAGTGAGATGATGTTCAATTGATGCTGAAAATTGACCTAATCCAACTTGGTGTCCCACATTGGCCCCTTTATTATTGAATAAGAAAAACACTTTGCATCACTTGCACTTCATCTTTTAGGCATGTTCTGATATGGTTCATAGACCAGATACAAGCGCAGTCTCTTATTAAGCATGATAGCGTTATTGGGTTCAATTACATAATATCATAGATCTGATTTCGCAAGGTTCTTTGTTCAATTCTTTCCGCTTACATGTTCAGTCCCCTTGTAAAATTTACACTCAATTTATTTGTGCACTTGGTGGTGGTGCACCTTAATATGTCTCTCTACGTGCAATTGTGAACTTACACGTGAGTAAAAGTGATAAGCATGATAACACTGTTGGGTTTATTTTCTAACAACTTAAATTTTTAAAGTAGATTATAACTTAATAGATCTTCACCGAACTAGTGAAAGACTAAAATTGCTGAACTTGGAATATATTTTAGTTCTCTTATTTAGATCTCAGCAATCCCTTTACAATCAAGGACTAGAATGAAGACCACAGAACTTGGAATGTTTAAGCTATCATGCGCTAAGTTCTAATGTGAACCTGAAGGACATTAAACAATGCAGCAATGAACCAATAAATACTAGAATCCACCACATGTACAAATTGAAAAGGGTGGGCAGAGAGCAATTATATAGATGTTGACATAATACTGAGGGATAGGGGGGACATGAAAGAGCTGGAACCACATAAAACCATGTCCCATCACAGTTGTGAATCATAATTTAAGCTGGTCATGCACACTTTCACCCCTTCTACAACATCCCCACTCCACCGACACAAGGAATCAATGTTCAAACATCTTCTGCACTAACCTTCAACACCTTGTGTAGTATAGGGTAAACTGAGTCATGAAACAGAAATTTGCTAGCTTTTTCCTGTTTACAGAGATATACGAATAACCTTACAAGGTGTCAAGGCAATTATTAAGCTTGCGACCACAAATGTTCCTGAGGGTCCCCTTATCGTATTGAAAGAAATTAGACGTGGCTTGTACGAGTTGGGAAATCTCCGATTCTCTTCAGAATTTCGGATGAAAGAACAAATAGGACCATGGCACATTAGGGTTCGTTTGACAAATTTTTTTTTTTGGTTTTCAGTTTTTAAAGAGCAGTTTTTTAAAGAGCAGCTTAATTTTTTTTTTTTATAAAAACAAGTGGGAGTTTGATAACCCCTTTTTTTTTTGAGGTTTTTTTTTTGGTGTTTGGTAACCCTTTTTATTTTGACTTTTTTTTTTTTTTGTGGTTTGCGGTGGCGGTGGTGGCCGGTGGTGGTGGTGGTGGCGGTGGTGGCCGGCGGCCGGTGGTCGCCGGCAGTGGTCGCCGACGGCCGGCAGTCTTCGGCGGTGGCTGCCGGCGGCCGGAGGTGGTCGCCGGCGGCCGGAGGTGGCTGCCGGTGGTCGCCGACAGTGGTCGCCGGCGGCCGGCAGTCTCCGGCGGTGGTCGCCGGAGGTGGCTACCGGTGGTGGTCGCCGGCGGCCGGAGGTGGTCGCCGGCGGCCGGAGGTGGTCGCCGGCGGCCGGAGGTGGTCGCCGGCGGCCGGAGGTGGCTGCCGGCAGTCTCCGGCGGTGGTCGCCGGCGGCCGGCGGTGGTCGCCTGAGGTGGCTGCCGGCGGTGGGAGGGTGGTGGTGGTGGTCTAAGAAAAAAAAACCAAAACTGAAAAAAAAAACCAGTTTCTGGAGTTTTTTTTTTACTCTTCAGTTTAAAAACTGATTTTTAAACTGAAAAAAAAAATGGTTACCAAACGCTCCTTTTTTTTTCAGTTTTTAAAAACTGAAAAAAAAAGAGGAAATTTTTTTTCTCAAACCTAGCCTAACAAGCCAACTCCATTATGAAAAATTATGGATGTGGAAACAAGGCATGTGACGATTGACAAATATAAGATGTTGCTATCAGAAAGTGCCAAAGTGGGTCAATTTTGCTTGATCATTGCAAAAGAATCTCCATCGCTTCAAAGCACCAGTTATTTTAATGGTCAGTGCCACGGCCATAGCTCGTAGATACTTCGCAATCTCTAAAAAAGCTAGCATCTGGATGAGTGTGCTGCAAAGCAACCAACTAGGCTGGGTTGGGTAAAACTTAACGTAACTACAGATTTTCAGGGGATAAAGTTTGGAGGGTTTATGTTGAGAAAGCCGATTGTATTCAAGCAGAATTATGGGCGGCTTGGTAGTATTTTTGAAGTTTCTCAGCCATTGTTTTGTCTATGTAAATGTTGCTTCAAGTAATAGAAATATCCTTTAGTTGTCGACTATAATTAGAAATCTCGAAATCGATGCCAAAGAAATAAATGTTGTTTGGAGCAAATATCGTAAGCTCAAATTTTAATTTGATCTCAAAGATTGACTTGTTAAAGCCGAATGGCGCAAAGTTGGAGGCAATGCAGGGAGAGGTCAATTTCGACAACCCCCTCTCTGCGTGTACGTTATTCCACCTCTTATTTGTCGTTAGAGGTTCTCAACGTATTACGATTCTTTTTGGTGGCAAAAGGGGTGGACTAGCATGGGGTGAGTGCAATGCTGTGGCTAATTGGTTTTGCAAGCAAGAGTTTAATAGACCGAAGGGAGTGCAATGCGCAAACTCTGATACGACGTACCATGTTACGAAGGAAAACAAGTTGGGTTATCTTTTTTTCTTGAAAAAGTGAAACAACGACGTCATTCTTATCTTGTTATAGTGATCAAAAGCTGATACAAAATTACTCGTTAAGATTATCTTACTTTGTCCGTGCATCAATATTATGGTCAAGCAGTGCATTGGAATGTCTCAGCTTTCTTGGTTGGATAGAAGCTTGCTGCCAAAAAGCTTATACATGTATATACGGGGAGAAAATATTTTCATTCTCCTATATGCTTTTTCATCCTCTTTCTGTTGCTAAAATTACATTTTTAAGTGGTACTAAAAACCTTTTAGTAACAAATGAAGGGGTAAAACAACATAATAAGAAGAAAATAGTCTATGCCGACTAATATATACTCTTTTATGTTTGCAAAATAGCTTAAGAAAACCGTCGAGGTTAGGGAAGTAAAGGCAAAAGAAATCTAGTTTCCCAATTGTCAAATAAAAAACATCATGGGACAAGGATATTATAGTCATTTTAACAACTACGAATCTCATTACAGTGTTAATTCATCAAACCAAATGTGGATCGTTTAAAACGGCGAAACAAACGTGTTCATGACAATTATGTTTATGATAAATTACTTTACACTAAAGCCAATTGTAATTTGTAAACAGTGAACCAAACAGGTATGGATGGTGAACCAAATGGACACAAAGTACTTCAACTTGCTCAGGACAAGATTATCAACTCTAACATTGACCATAGAGGGCCGTGCCATAAGGTATTTTAAGGTCAAATATTAAGAGATAGCAAGGGAAATGCATAGCTGCCATGGGATTGACAACCTTCAAAGCTCATTAGCATTTCCATCTCGCGTAATTCGAACACCCTTTGTCAGTTCAAAGTGAACCCAAGCTCATAATACAAAAATAAAGTTCACAAATTCCCCAACGCCCCTCACACCATTACACATCGCCATTGTGAGAAGTCTATATCGCAATGGTCGTATCGACCCAACAAAAACCTGCAATACAACACGCATTGTAAAATTGCAAGGGAAGAAGCAAATAAAGGTTCAATTGGATATGGATGTATGCGGCCTACCAATCTTGCCAATCTCAACAAAAACCAGAGGCAGAGAAATGAGATTTCAAGATGATTATATGATGAAGATGATCGAGGCACTGCAACACAGCATTTTCTTCCTCGTGATCTTTCACCACTTCTACCGTTCATGTGTAAAACAAAGAAACCGCATAAAATGTGCTCAAGGACAAGCCAAAAACTGCAAGCGGCCGGATATTACCAGCTTTTTCACTAAGAGAAAATAACAAAAAAATTGTTCTTAACTTGTAACAAAAAAATATAGCAGAAACGTTGTTGTTCATAAGGGATTATGCGCAAATTCCTCACGGCATATCTGTGGTTGTGTTTTTCTAAGGTGCTTACCACTCGGCTTCCCTGGATGGCTGGATCCAACAAGCTAGAACCAAGTGTTGTCTCGGAGTTACAATACTTGAAGAGATTTTGACACTAAGGGAGCATTGGGTTGTCCCTGAATCCAATGGTCTGCTGCTTTTACAATAGCAGTATTAAGGCCTGGAGCAATTAGAAAAACTAAAAGCTAAAGCGACTCGCTTTAGCTTTTCAATTTGAATGTTTAGGACATGAAAGATTTGACAGTTTTCATAGCTGAGCAATTAAGCTCCTTGCACAGTTTCTTCATTAAAATCCACCATGAAAATTGCAGACAACATCATCCCTCAAGGCAACCTTATTGATAAAAAGTTCCTTGAAATTCCCAGATGTTGGAAGCATATGTGAACATGAATATATAGGAGCTGAGCTCATGTAGAAAATGAAAGACCTTTAACTAGGTCAAACACACAGGATTCTAATGCTTTCTTATCCCCCTGAAAGGAAAATCTCTGATCATCAACATCAGTTGGCCTAATAGGCTTACGAGCTGAAACATACCAAGTGGGAGGACGTGTGATAGGCGGAGAGACAGAAATGAGTGTATTCTGTAGAGCTTGTTAATTCACAGGCACAAGTTAAAGAAGAATCATGGATACAAGTATTGACTACATAAATCAGCAAATGCGGTGATATCTGTGATTGGCGAAATATAACAATGTGAAGAAAGTAAATGGAGTTGCATTCCAATAATAAAAGTACTGCTTTTGAGCGCAGTGCAGACATGATATATGTACAATAATGGCCATCCAAATAAACATCCAATGATTCACCCAATAATCAGTGAACTTTGATCAAGAAGAAGATTGCAGTGCTCTTTGGCTCCTTTTCACCATTCTCCTTTTCATTGGCAAAAGGAGCCCCCAAAGGCGTCTCAAACGCTGCTGATCTGTTTTCCAGAACTTCCATATGCCCAGTATGGTTTGGTCTCGATAGTTCCAGTCTTGGTAGGGTAAGAGGCTTCCATTGCAATTCCACACTTCCCAGTGAAGGTGCCAGCTACATTACGCTCCATTCTGAAGTATCCACCTTCGCCCCAGCTATTGCCCCATGAGTTCCTCACAATCCAGTAGTCTACACCATTTTCTGAGCCATACCCAACCACAACTACACCGTGGTCCAATGCAGTCCCGCATGCACCAGTAAATACTCCCTGGGGAATTTCAATACATTAGTTCAGTGACTACATGTTATATTGACTAATTTGTTATATCACATTCATTAACCAGCAAGCAAACTGCTTCAATGAGGGTATTTACGTTCCCCACCTCAGGGGTTTCAAGGTGTTGGAGCTAAACCTATTATAACATAGACGATTGCATTCATGGACAGATGGCTTTAAAGCCATACCATCCATTCAGGATTGAACTTGCTCTCACAAATATCATCTAAGTTAATGTATCCCACCCAAATTAGCAATTTCTAGATGTTAGCTAGAACTTTGAAGCCCGTGAATTTATCTGAAGGAAGTTTCAATATATCAAGTTCAATGGAAATTTCCCATCTTGTTCTGCAACAGTTTCATTAAAACAAATCCTGTCTTCTATTTTTGATATGCTACCATTCGCACACCCCAATGGCATACCTAGCTAATATCATGATCAGAATACATACCATAAGACATCCAAATCTATTCCTGGACTCACACTCCAAATTAAAGAAGAGAGTAGCGTCAACAACAATGGGCATATATGTGAAATCCAGTAAAATTATAAGTTTCTATAAATGATTTGAAGTGAAAATCATATTCAATTTAAGGGGCCAAAGATGATACGGAAATAGCTAAATAGAGGGTAAACAAATTACCGAGTAATAGAGTTGCAATGCCCTGCCAGAGGCTTCAATTGCAACACTAACAGGTTGATGTGCCGCAGCCTTCTTGAGTGCCTTCTCGTTGTAGGATGGAACATCTTCGTAACCATCTATACTCACAACCTTAGCATTCTTCTGCAAAATTTCAAAACACAACTCAGAACAACATAAGAGAATGATAAACATGAGTGCACATATATGAGGAATAGAGCTAGGACACAGACCCGAATGGGATCACACTGGGCGTCGACGCCCTTGTAAGGGTAGTCAGCCTCGGAATCGATGCCGCCATTGGCAATGATGAACTCAAAAGCATAGTCCATGAGACCTCCATTGCATCCAGCGTCGTATGACTTGTCACAGTCTACTAATTCTTGCTCAGACAGTGTAATCAGCTCTCCCGTTACTATCTGGTTAATGCCTTCCACTGCCGCAACCGTTGAAAATGCCCAGCAACTCCCTGTTCATGAAGCAGAATTTGATGCATAAGTTTTAACAGTGAGAGCAGAAGAATAAAAATGGCATATGTTACACTTTGCCTTCCTCAAAATTTACGAGTTCTTATGAGCCAAACTGGAAAGAAGAGGAAAGCTGGACTCAATTTCTTAACCAAACTTCATCCAGCTCCCGCTAGCTTTTTTGTATAAGCACTAAAGTTGAACATTGCTATATGTGACAAAATAAAAACGCTATTGCAAGAGAAATTTTAATTTTTAAGGAGATATAAGCATATAACTTACGATTAGCTGTGAGCACATGTTATGTCTGTGGAATACAGTGTTCAAATCATTAACACACGTGCATAATAGCAGAATATCGCGTTGCATTCGATATATTCTCATCGAAAAAAGAAAGATTACATCGCGTTGCATTCGATATACTCTCTCATGCTTCCATCTATCCATCATACAGAGTAAAGTTGGAAGATCGAAGGTTGGAAGATGAAAGATGGAAGTAGTTCTAGCAATAAAAAGTAAGAATAATGATCCAGGCAGGACTTAGGAATCGAAAGAAGTCAGGCAGATTTATTTATAGTTTTAACCAACTAATTGATAACTTGCAGTTCTTTTAGGAAAATTCGTGGTTAGACTTCTGGACCAAATATTATGATCCAACTAAAAGTCCAAACCTACGAGTCTAACCCCATTTCTTGTTTTTCTTTATTTCTTAACAAATTTAATATCTAAATTAAAAGAATTAATAATTTCACTTTTTATCATTCTTTTTTTTTTTTTTTAGTTTTTAAGACTATTTTAACACAAACCCTCTTGACTAAGAAAGGTATATTCATAGTAACAGAGCACGCAAAGGTACGTAACAACAAACGAAAAGAAGTGAAAAGCAGTTTTATACCGCAGTTTCCTTGATTCTTGATCGAAGCAACGGCACCTTTCTCCCTCCAGTCAACGGATTCCGGCAGCTCATCACCGGCCCTGACAGCGTAACGCTGGCTCACGCTCTTTGACTTTGCGAACCGGCGCTTCGCGTCGGTCCTGGTGCCCAGATACGTGGACCTGTACTCCTCGTTGGTCAGATCGGCAAACCGGTTCAGGCCAACCTTGTAAGTCCGCTCCTCGGAGTTGTGCTCGTCGATGAACCTCAGGTTGTCCTTGAAAATCTCGAACCTCTTCTCCTTCTCTCCCAGCCCGTTGTAGGCTTTCCCGTGTTTCGCCAGCCACGTCTCGTACAAGCCCTTCACCTCCTCCTCGCTCCGCCATGGCAGGTTGGTGGCCGATGACAGGGCAGCAAAGAAGAGGAAGAGAATGGTAGTTGAAGAAAGTATAGACATGATTAATTGTTGCGTGTTAAGAAAATGGAGGATGGTTTTGTTTGGAAGAGTCGAGGGAGCTCGGAGGGGTTTATATAGGCAACTCCATGGCTCACATGTGCAGAACTTTACATGGATGCCCCCATGTCAGCTGGGCCAGCTGATATTGACTTTCAAGGATTAATTACAGTTAACCCCCTGATGTTTGTTAATAATTTGGCAAAAGATGACTATTAGGAGAACAAGGAACGAGGCTGTGTGACTCGTTGTTGAAGCCTTATAAAAAAAAAATTAAAGAGCAGTTTAATTTATTTATTTTTACAAAAATAAGTGGGTGTTTGATAACCCAGTTTTTATTTTGAATTTTTTTTTTTGTGGTGGTTTGCGGTGGTGGGGCGTGGCGGTGGCTGGTGGCTGCCGCCCAGCGGTGATCCCCGGAGGTTGCTACCGACCGTGGGAGGGTGGTGGTGTTCCCAAAAAAAAAATCGAAACTCTTTTTTGGAGTTTTTTTTTTCTTCTTTAGTTTAAAAATTGGTTATTGAAGAAGAAAAATGGTTACTAAACACAACTTTTTTTTTCCAATTTCCAAAACTGGAAAAAAAAATAAGTGTCGAACAGGGCCTTAATGATTTACAAATTTTGCAAAATTAAGAAACACAGTGCCGGTTAACATGTAGCAGAACTTTTGAAATTTTGAGAAAATCAACTTACACTTTCATGCATCTCTTTGTTGAGTCTGGTACGGTATCCAACCCAAAAGTATACTCAAAAGTTGCAGAAACTCATTAGGTATAAGAACCAATTTTAAACCCCATGTATTGTCGACGTGGGACTTGGCACTCCTTTTAATTCTTTAATTTACTACGTATTCAAATCATCGTGTGTATATTTATGTAAAAACCCGTGAGGAACTTTTTTACTCATTTCTTTTCTTACAATAGAATTTTATGTTATGTTTTACCATTAGGGTCAGTTATAATTGCATTATGTAGTATAAAATTTGACACTTGAGTAATTATAGAATGCACCAAATCTCACAGAAAGATTTCCTTCACTGACTGAGCTGGTTATTGACTCAAATGTCTGAGGAATCGGCCAGGAGGACTAATTTGATGGTTTTGTTACAATTACCCTTCATTCACTAATGGATGACTAAAGCCACGACTGGGTCCAACTAAAGAAAAAAGCACAAGATGTCCTATGGTGAAAGGAAACCATAGGTCCTATGTAAAGGAAGCTATTGACAAATATCATAGGATTTAGATTTTTTTTCTTTTTTTTCTTTTTTGCCGAAAGAACACTGTCTACCACTTTACTTCTAAAGGAACAAGATATAAGGTGGGGAAAGAATGTGATGCAATATTCGACTCCTTTCCAACCCAAGGGGTTGGTGGAGTTGGCAAGGGGCCTCGAGGTCTCAAGTTCGATTCTCCCCCCGAGGGTTATATATGAAATGCAGTTCTAATATTTCCAATTAAAAATTCAAAAAAAAAAAATATTCGACTCCTTTCCTTGAATTTATCCTACAATATTATCCCTTTTCGGTAACAAGTTCGGGAAAAAAATCTTGCTAAATTTATGTTGTTTATTAGTTTATAGATGATTACAAATGAATCCAAAACAAAACAAAATAATTTATATTGATATATATAAGATTAGCTGGAAATAGAGTGGAGTTTATCTTTGAATAACCTGCTGATGCCTTTAACAAAATCACAAGTAGATGATCTTCAATTTTTAATATAGCACTTTTAATTTCTTGCCACCTCTTATAAAGCATACCACGAAAGTTTTACAGCTAGACCTTGGGTAAATTATGCAAGTTATTCCGGTGCTTAGCGAAGTTGTTGGAAGCCCGTACTCTTTCGTGAAATAGTTTATGTTTAGGTAATGTATTCCCTTTTGTAAGTTTCGGTGTTCAATGTACTCTGTACTCTTAATTTTTGTCAATCATGTTCCAACGTACATATACATAGTTAAACGATAACGCCACTTTAAATTTGCTTTAAACAAAGTTAAACGAGAACAATAGCATAATAAGTTAATAACTTGGCGAAAAAGCCATTAATAATATTACCAACCTGTGAATGGTCACAAGATAATCACATATATTTTTTAAAGAACGCGACAGTGCATTCTAGTAGTTTAGAGTATACTATACATTCTAGCCAAACGCATTTCGGTTCAATAAAGCCGCTTTTAAATATCATGAAATCTTCATCCTCCCAAAGAAAGGCAAATGATTTCACTCCAATACTATATGTAGATTGGTGCCATTAATTGGACCTCATGTTTCAGTAATCTTTAACTGCGAAACACAATGATCTGTGTTTCATCTTGAGAGACTACAAAGATCTGTATTAAAAGTAAAGCCCGCCCGCAGCGTCCCAATGCTCCCACTTGCTTGTAAAAGAATTATTATATCATATCAAAGACGACGCACAGAAATCTTAAACCGAAGGAAAAGGGTGGCGCATAATGCATTTGGACGTGAATGCCGGCAGGAAGACACCTCGAACGGAGGCCGAGGCCTTGGCCTCGCGAGTCGTTAGCGGTGGCCGAAACTAACTCATCGGGACGACAACTTTGCAGTTAACCCAGCGACATCAACACTGCAAATCAGCAGAGAATATGGTAGGCCACCGTTTTCTGACTAATGCATGCTTGCCACGGCACACGCCGCCGCCGATTCCACCAATGAAACAGCGGCGTTGGGATACCTTCCAGCAGGCTGGGGGCTGGGGCTGCCTTAAACTTTGCTTGGCTTGGGGACTCTTCAAACCGGCCAACAGTTTTTCGCAGGCTCTAGACCCCAAATTCGGCCGTTGATTTTCGCTAGACATTAGCGCATTGTTATTAAAGTTGCAGAGCGTGCCTTTTTTAAGCGAAGCAATATAAAATTATACTCCCTCCGTTTTACATAATTTGATCAATTTTTTTTACACGCAGATCTATTCTACCTTTTAGAGAGATAAGGAAAAGAAAGCGGGTCAGGAGAGAAAATAACTTAGTAGAGCGTTAAATATGGAGAGAAAAATAAATTAAAAACGGTAAGAAAGTGAACTAGGATAGAGAAAATGAGTTGATGGAGATTTAAGTATGAAGAGAGAAATAGAATAAAAAAAGTATAAAAATGATAAATATATAAAAGTACTTGCGAAATCTTTCTTCATTTGAAAATGAACAATTTTTGTGAGACGACCTGAAAAAGAAAATTGATAAAATTATGTGGGGGCAAAGGGAGCGTATTACTTCATGAAAGTAAAAAAAAAAACAATTATGTTACAAGATTTTAATAAACTTTTCACACTAGAAAAAATTTCAAATATGAGAAGTAGTTAATCCTATCATTAAGGGTCACGATAACAATGCATTCTTCTAAGGGATAGACTCAAAGTTCAACTAACTTTATCTTCTTCTCTCTACATCACGAAAAGAATTAATCTACTTGAAGGGGAAGGGCACACGCAAAGCGAACAGAAGCAAGAAAATGGATCGATTGGAAATTTGGTTTTTTTTTTTTGGTTTAGAAATTGATAAAATGTTGTCAAGAAAGAAATTTAGTAATATTTAATGGTTGAGATGATGTCCTGATAGCAACAATCAAAGACTTGATTTTTTGAGTATTTATTTGCGTCTTTATCGTGCCTTGCATCTGGGTGCACAAGGCGTGCGCCTATAAAGGCGCTGCGTTTAGCCATAGGTGAGGCGCGTATCCCTGTTTCCCTGCGCTGAGTTGCGCCTTGCTCTACCGCACTTTTGATCACAATGGTCAGTGCTCTGCTGTTATAATTTACTCCATAGAAATGGGAAGGAATCCAAAGGCTGATCTTGTCCACTGCTATCTGATAACCTCAAGAAATGCATATGAGAGGTCACCTTTCGTCCTGTGCAAGTTGCATCCAACTAACAGTCTACTTAACTTTGTGGGGAAACTACCAGTCATCCGATGTTACGACAAGGATACTTCGGTGCAAATGGGTTGCTTGTTATGACAAGGATACTCGGGTGCAAATGTCAACTCTCCGTTTTGTTGTAACACTGAATTGTTCGCACATCATCGTCACCGCACCGACCGCATACGGTGGCTATGCAAGACAACGCAAAAAATGAGAACATAAATTTTTCAGAGAGGCAGAACGGTAAAAGATTTACGTAATTTGGATGTAGAAGACCAGCGAGTAATTTAAACCGATTTAGGAACAAACCCCACCATGTTTTACATATACTGCATTACAGAATTGGAGCAAAACCTACAACCCTGCAGGTCGTTCAAATTTCTCCGACACTAAACAAGTAGACAAAGGAAGTTTTCCGGTTTCGCAAAGGACATCATCACGAAACTTATGGGGGACCAGCGGCCCAGCCTCTTTTCGACTACTCTTGCTACTCAAAAACCAATTACAGATGCATTTTCTGAAGTGGAACAATCCAATTTATTACAAACATGTACTTTTAAAGATTCAGCTGAACTCGAAACTGTGATTTCTATTCTGAAGATCATGTATAACACTTGGAAAATATCTGAGATAAGTTTCTTGCTGAGCAGCAAATGAAGCAGGACTCAGTTGAGTACCTCTTCACGAGGCTAAAATATTGACGAACCAAAAAACAAAGTAAAGAACCAAAGAAAGAAAACTGAAAATTAAGTGGAACGTAAAACCCAACCGCACATATCTACTGATCCACTGTAAGAGATGCCTCCCGGTATTTACTTGTAAGAACATCGCTTCCTTCCAAATTTGTCACTGTTGAAGGCTCATTTGCACTTCGAAATTTCACACAGCGGTATCGATTTAAAGACTTGAGCGAAGAAACTTTTAGTTCTCGCCAGAATGCCTCTCTGAAACGTGTGCATCGACACTTCTTGCTTCATGTTTTCTCTTGCTTCGGGAACCACGCCTTGATCTGTGTGTACGAGTTTTTGTTGCGCGCTTTTCTGAGCTCTCTTTGATGCTAGTCACTTTTTCACTAGTTGGGAGTTCAGGAGGAGCATCTGGCCATGGTGTGTGTCTTGCTGGGACAGTAACCTCTAATGGAGGATCAATTATCCATCTGCACATTTTTATAGATAATACTCGATATGAGAATCAATGTAGAAAAAATTGAGGACATGGCATGGTACACGATAATACATAAGAGCAACGCAGCAAGAGGAGAAAGTGCAAAAAGTATGACATATTCACAATCCTACAAAATCATAGTGTAATATGTTCAACATATAAGAGAACTGCTGAGAGAAACTATTAACATATCTCAGTTTGGTATACCTGTTGTTTTCTTAAGATACAATAGGCAATGTCACAGAGCTATAAAAGTGTAGAGGTCCCAATTAATTACTCAGAATGGTCCGACAGAACAGCCATGGGATAACAGAAACTCAAGTCGCAATACATATCTATGCATATAATAGGAAACTGAAAGGGGAAAAATGGCTGCCTAGTGCACAGGGTTACCGCTTTCGCTAGGTCGTGAAAGGTTAGGGTAGGCACTATAACCTCCATCTTTAAAAGAGGCTGCTGCCCAAGATTCCAACACGTCTTCACACAACTCTTGGGGAAAATAAATGTCACAATGCTCTTTAGTATGAACATAAGTGCATATCGGACTAAAAAATAGGCCACTAAGTGCACAAAGCATTCTCTGCTTAGGAAGGTTAGTGAAGGCAGCATTACCTCCATATTTAAGTGGTCATTGCCCAAGACTCCAACCCGTTGTACAGTTCTAAAGCAAAGTACTTAAAATTGGTAGATAGAGTGCATTTCTTAAACGTATATTTATAAACTGCTGGAAGAGAGGAAGAGGTTGCCAGACAGTACAACAATTGGACAAATGTGGAAACGTGAAGAAATTTGATACTTTAAGCTCTAAACCAATTATAAGAATCTAAGAACTGCCCTGCGCTAGTGAACAGCTGGCAGTACATCATAGGGCTCTTAGGGTGTACAAGTTCTCTTTATCAACTAAGGTTGAAACCTAAGTATAGAAGTCCAAGCAACAGACAAGAAAAATACATCACAAGCTGATAGTCATATGGCTCTTCTCTTTCAAAGTGTCGATTGTATTCATGTCACGGTAAAACCATTACACATACTATTCCAGGGAAAGGGCAAAGTATGTTAAAACACCACCAGCACAACCTTACCCCATAACACAGGAAATAAACATATAACAGAAGCAGATACATAGGGATGAACTCAAGGTCATCCTAAGTCCATCATCACTAAAGATATGTATTCAAAAACATTCGCAAAATCTTTCTCAGAAGAAAGATTTTGCGAATAGAAATCACATTAGGATAGCTGCATCATGCAATCATCTATTCCCACCAATCAATCAGTTTTAAAACTGTATGTCTTGATTGGACTGGTTAAAAAACAAAAAGAAATAAATTGGAAGCACAACACAATACACATTCAAGTTCAAAATTCCTAAACTAAAGATATTAGAAGCTTGCTTTCCCCTTCCACACTTCTCCGAGAAAATTATCCTCATTTAGTGTAGGAAAAGTATGAAAGGAAACTGTATATAATAAGTACTGACCAAAAATGTGTGCAAAAACATACAAATGGGAGGTTTAATTAGCCAGATATTTAGGAAATGGACCTAGGACTCTGGGTGCAGAATTTGAAGGATGATCTCTTCAAGTGTGTTGCTTGCTTAGAAGATCAGGCCAGGTCTTCTTATTGAAAATTGAAGGGGAAAAAAAGCATCACACGAAAAACCCTACATAATAACTTGACAAGACAAAATTGTAGCACCAATTTGTCATTTGAGATTTAAATCCTTCATAAATGTCGTTGCTTTCATTTCTCTCGTTTACTCTAAAATTCAATGCATCAGTTGATTCCTTGGAATCAAAACATCAAATGCCCAAACATTTCGCTATTGTCATTTACACATGCGGCTTTTTTTCCCCTCCTCAAGCATATCCATCAAAGATTTACCATTTCAGCATTAAAGTTATTGTCGTTAAACTCGTCCAACAGCGCTCGCCTCAGGCGACACTATAGCGCATCACCCAGGCTTAGACGAGGCAAGATCAAAGAGGCGTATGTCTTTCTGGAAGAGGCGGCTTCAGGCCTGAGGCGGCAACAAGGCACGCCTGGGAAGATACCCTAACTTAAAAGGTGAAAGGGTTTTTAAAAGAAAGTCAAAGTATCAAACAGCTACCAAAAAAAAGAAGAAGAAGAGAAAATGGGTATAGATGTATAAGTCAGACTCTTTCTTCTGATATTCGAATAATCATTTGCTTTTTTCTTTTTTTTTTATATATATTTTTTATTTTGAAGTGTGATGAATTATGTTTTAGTCTTTGTTGCTTTCCATTTTATTTATCGACTCTTCAATATCTTAAGTGCTGGATGTTTACTATATTATGTTATTATTTGTCTTCTTTTGGGTGAGATGGTGTGTTGGCAGCGAAATTTTGACCAAAAAATTATATCGGGTTGACAAGCAAGCCCATTATTTTTGTTGGGTGCCTTTACTAAAAGAAGCCCAAATATTCAGGCTTTTTAAGTGGGCCCATGTAATTGGTTAGAATATTTGGGGTAAAATAAAAGATTATTGAAGACATTCCAAGAAAATCAAAGGGATAAATGTTCATTGAAGGTGATAAAGTGGAAAAATTATCACATGTGGTGATTATCCATTGAAGTGCCCTCCAAGCCTAAAAGACTTGAGTTGGTTATAAAGGATGGCTAGAGTTCTGGCTAAGGGGGAGGAGTCGGAAACAAAAAAAAAAGAGGGACAAGGCTGCTTTGGCGGAAGCCAAAAGGGAGAAGGAAAAGAGAGGGAAAAAATAAAGAAAGATAAAGGCTCTAGTTTTCTTCGAGGCTCGAATATGAAAGCCACTAGGTGATAGCCACCCCTTTATTCTTTATATGTATTTCTTTTCTTTTCTTCCTTTAATGTTTCGTTGTAACAACTTTGGTGTATAAAGTCCCATTATATGGACAGCACCATGCATAATGATAACAAATATTTATGCTCAAGTTATTTTTTCTTTTTCTTTTTTTTTGCTTGTCATTTCATTTGTGTTTCTTTAATCGGAGGTTGTCGTGGATGTAATTAACGGTTAACTCTTTAGTCAATCGCGAATATAAATCCACTATACAAAATAATAAACGTCGCTATATAAGTGCGACGGAATTTAGTGGCACAACTTTCGACGCTAATCAATAGCGCGAAAAATGTGTCATCATGGTGTCAAATGACTTTCTTGATTTATAACCATACTACACATTCTTTTCACTTTTTTCTACAAAGACTGTCTTACTTCTCTCGGGCGAGCGTCGCGCCTCTCACCTCAGGCAGTTGGAGACATTAGCGCCTCATGACCGATTTTTGCCATTGACAATAATGACTATAGAATCTAAGAACACCGAATCCCAAGTTTCTAGGCATAATCAAAACTTTAGATTCTATCATGGGAGAAAAGGAGGAGAGTGTTTACACATGTACGTAGCTATATCTAACCCAAGACATAATAACCTCTCTGCATATGTATATCAAAAGGTCATAATCAAATCCAAGTGGAAGATCGATACTTTTTCTTCCCTTAACTACTTTAATATGCTGTTGAAATATTTAAACATTCATTATTCTATTGTTTTGTTCTTACTGTTAATTATTTAGTTCTACAGGAAGGGGTATAACAAAGTATCAAAAGATTAAGGCCTTTTGCTCTAAGTCTTTGCTCAACTCACTGGAAGCCCCTTTCAAATCGAGCAAGGACACTTTATATTAACCTTCGGAAGTTATCTTGCACATTTACTCAAATCTTTTTTTGTATGTTAAGGTGGAACTAGGGTAACCATATTTTATGGCCTTCAGTGTGCAGCAAACGCAACTGCAGAATATGAAGTACCAGGCCATGCCATCAATCTTATATGTAAGGAAAAGTGCAAAACACCCTAAACAATATTTGACTAATACTTATTATACATAGGTGTCCCTCATTGCATATATCTGGATGCAGAACTTTCACTTAGCTTCCCAGCAATGAAACATACAGAGCATGACTTATCACAAGAACTAAAAAATATAGAGGTGGGAAAAGACCTGGTTACCTGCTATGAGCCTATGATAGATAAGTTCAAGCATCACAAGAGGTGATATTTGTTTCTAATAAGGTCAAGCATTAAAAGAAGATGATATTTGTTTTTAATAGCATACTGACTATTGATATAGTTACTACTAGTGATAATTTTCAAATTGGATCCTTGTGATGCTACTTGGATGCTTCTATAAAACTTAGCCTAACCTTAGCTCCTCCGCGACCTTCATAAATAATCCTGGTGTGTTAAATCTCATACGTGTCCAATACACCATTAGTTATTTTATGTTGGGCATGCAAAGGCTAAGAACCTCGGAAACAACATCACCACTTAATTCAAAAGCTTTGAAGTTGATGGAAACTACCCGTTATCACAATCAGTTAGGGAGAGATCTAACTGTGACAACGACTTCAAGGAATCAAGTTGTCACTTTGTTAGCCCAACCCATTAACACATCAACCACGAGACCAGATAGGTTCAAGTACCTCTGCCACCGGTTGCTACCTCACTGTAGTGAGAGATTCAACCAACAAAGTTGTTTGATCACACACTATGAAGCACGGATGCTTCAAAAGGGGGGAAGTATCAGGGTCGGGTGCACGTCGGGTGCGGGTGCGGCACGGGTGCACACCCATTCTTTTCCTTTTATTTTCCGAAATTCGAGTGCGGCTCAGATACTTATGGGTCAAAAACATAATTTTCAAAAGATGTTTTGGGGTTGAAACATAGAACCTCATTTTTTTGGGGTGAAAACATAAAAGAAATAATTGTAACATACCTAATTAGGGCAGATCGAATTGGGGAGTCTTAGAGAGAGAGAGAGAGCAGTGGCAAAGTCATAGAACCTCATTTTTCTCTAAAGGTAAGTCTCTGACTCTGTCTTCCTCTCTATGTCTTCAAATTCTCTTTGCTACTACTTTCTGTTGTGACTTGGACGTGAATTTTAATAGAGAGAAATAATGGTAGAAAGTTCTAACTAAGTAAATTCGAACCACTGAACCAACTTATAATCAATGTAGCGTTTTCAATGTGTGTTAATAACTTAAAGGCTTAAAGCAGTGGTTCAGTGAGTATGGTTCAATTTAATGTCTGATTCAAATTATTTAGAAATTTAATACTAGGTGTACATAGTAAAAATACATATATAATATTTGCCGTATCCCCGCCGCACCCGTATCCTAAAATTTTCAAAAATGCCGTATCCCCATATCCGCACCCGTATTGTATTTGCACCCGTGTCCGTGCTTCTTAGATCACACATCAGTATCACTTGGAATTTTCATTTACCGCTCAATTTCTATAAACTGGTATTCACCTCAACTGCACCTCTACCTCCACTAGTCGGGGTCCACTCTACCCTATATGAATACATGTCCCCTAAGATATATCTAATAAAATTCTTGTTCACGATTTCAACCATGTTTTTCCTGGCCTACCATACTTCTCCTTCCCCACCACACCCCACCCCACCCCCCCCCCAAAAAAAAAAAACCAAAATGGCAAAAGCCACTTCCCCATAATGAGTCACTGTTTTAAACCACAACACATTGAGAGGCCTCACAGCTTCACCTCAACTGGTTCTGTACCCACCTTCTTGTGCATATCTTTGTTTCTTACCTTATCCTTGCTTATTTTTATTCGCGACCTTAAATCTTCCTCTAAGAAATTAAGGTGGCAATTCGTAACGTTTTCAAGGATAACAACCGAGACCGAGGAATGCAACTAAACCGGTCCTAATGTTTTTGACAGTGAGATTGGAAGATAATTTTACAAGTATGTTCAGCTAGAAACCATACTGGAAGTGAAAGCTACATATACAAGTGCTACAGCTGCCAGACAACAGATTGGCATCAATCAACACGTAAATAGGAAATCGAACTATCGAAGCAACATCAATGACACAATCATCATTAAGGAAGCACAGTATCTGGCATGTCAAACGAGATGAAAAAGGACTAACCCGGAAGGAAATTTGCTATCTGCACGAGCTTCAACACGGAGCCACCACAATAAAACTTTGCGCCCACAACTCCCAAGGGGCTCCACCACAGAAGAATCCTTCAGCAGAGACAGTGGACTCTCGACATTCGCTTCATCCCTGGCCACCATATCCAGATCCTTAACCCAGTCTGGCTTGTCTTCAGCTTTTTTCCAAACCAACCTGGAATTCAACACAAACCCAGCCCACTCCAGCTTCCTGGGAAGCACAGTTGCCCTGTCACCGACATAATTTGCACTCCTTCCAACATAAGGCAGCGAATTGAAGGTGTGCCAACCAACCAACTGATCCGACGAATTACAAGCTGGACCTTGAATAGGTACGGGCGAGTTACTCTCATCCCCTTCATTGCGAACCGAAAGGTCTTCGTCAGAATGACCAGAATGCACAAGAATACCAACAGAAACCGCACCAATCCATTTCACCTTCTGAATCTCATCGAATAGCTCCATACTATGCATATTACTATCATCAGCAAACATCACAGCGCCATCTAGCTTCTTTTCACTCACAACTCTGCTCCATATACCACATATACAATGTTACTCTATCAAATTCACTTCTAACAAGTCTGAATAAATAAACACACGCACGCACAAAACTCAACAAGAATAGAGCCATCAAATCACCTCAAGGCACGGAGCCGCATCCTAGCCTCCATTCTGTGCCGATCCTCCCACGAAATAGGCATCCGCTCCTCGAAGCCAATGTGAATAGTCCGGAGCCCCGACTTGGTGATCAACGATGCCGTCTCGTTGGTGACACCGCCGGCTTCCACCACGATCCACACGAGATCATACGGCACGTTCATCAGCGAATGCATCACGCCGGTGAGATGCAAGGTCTGAAACGTCCTCACATACGTCGGCGTCACAACGATCACCGTCCTGGGGCTTTTAACCCCGTACTGCGCCCTCTGCTCCCTCTGCACCCGCTCGATTATTCGGTGCGCCTTCATCACCTCATCCGGATTCGGGTGCGGCCACGGCCTGATCAAGATCCCGTGCCGCCCAACCACCACTCCGCTGCTCGACACCCCGGCTGTCCCGGTTGTCCTGTTCGCTGGCGACGAGTCCAAGCTAGGTAGAGAAGTCGAGAAGGCCAGGTTTTCGGCGATGTCAGCCACGGTGCGAAACGGCGACGTCTGGTAGAGACCAGTGTTGCTGTTGGTCGAGGTGGAGAAGAGCAGGAAGAAGATGAGGCGGGAGAAGCGGAAGCCGAGGACGAGGCTGACGAGGCAGCAGAGGCCGTGCAGGACTAGCCAGAAGATCGCCGCCGGAGATTTGCCGGCGCCGCCGCCGCCGTCGGGGGAAGAATCCAACGGATTGGATCCTCGGAAGCTGTTGCTCCGGCGGCTCTGCTGCTGCAGCAGCGACGGCTTCATCTTGTCTCCCCTCCGCCGCTCGCCGGTGCACGTGGGACGTGGAGCAAGAGAGAGAAACTCGGTGAAACTGAAAATGAAAATGAAAATGGAGAGCGAGTGAGTGGCTTTGAAGATTGGTTTGGTGAGGATGGTAAGCAGATATCTTTGTGTCTACGAATCAATCGCTTTCCTTGCTAATTTGTCTTAATTTTTTGGTCCGCCAGAAAGCGAGGGCGGACCGTCGTCCCCACCGAACTCGGGGTTTACTTTTTGCTGGATTTCAGGCACCAAAGCTACCGCAGGAGGAAATCTAGGGCCACCTGTGGCGCAGGAAAGATAGGATGCGCCTTAGGTGAAAGGGTATTTTGGGAGATCAATGGACGAATCGTGGGGTTATGTGGACAGCTGTCTTTCAGCGCGCGTAAGTAGGAAGATCTTGTTATGCACCCGAATGTAGGGGAATATTTTTCTGTCTAACAAAGTTGGTTGTCTGGTGTCTACGCGGTTGATTTGGGTACTAGTGTATGTAGACTTAGTCCTAGCCCGTAAGAAAAAAAATCGACTGCCACCCTGTTAGAAGAATATTCTTCTTGTATAGCGATAATAAATTGTTGTTAAATATTTTTAATAATTTTTATTTAGCGACGTTAAAAAATTACTGCGAATAATTATCGTTGAAAGTGTAAGAAGAAAAGTCACTAATAAAATTTAGCGACTATTAATTGTCACTGTACACATAATTTGAGAAAGATTCTTACAACACGGATAGGAGCTAATATTTATTCGAAAAGGAAATTGGACGTCCAGTAATAATAGTTGAATTAAAATTTTCATCTAAAATAACTTGGCAATAAGAAAACAAAATATTACGATAACTTTTATTGAAATTGGAACGTGACTTTTGCCTGCATTAATGAAGGGTTTCTATATTAGAGCATTCATTCATTGCACGTTTGCTATGTTTAACAGAATTGCAATATTTATCCTACATGTGGTGAGACTCCAAATAATGAGATTTTAGGGCGAGCCTTGTGGCAGGCAGCTATACCTGATCTTTTTATTGATGTTATTCATTATCTGAGGATTAGAAAAAGTAAGAACAACAGTGCATACGGACAGCTTTTGATGGGCATTTGAAATGTTATGTGGGTGGTTATATGTTATGATGACAATTGTGCTAAAAGGGATGCAAAGTCATGATGGACATTTGAAATGTTATGTGGGTGGTTATATATTATGATGACAACGATGCTAAAAGGGATGCAAATTCATGTTGAACATGTGAAATGTACTAAGTTTAAGATGTCGTATGTCTCGCTCTAAAAGAGATGCAATGTCTCGCTCTAAATATGTATATTGAATCCTTATATTTTAAGTTTAAGATGATTGGGGTTGTATTTCACAATCGAAAGAGCCCAATAGACACTGTATACCAGAGGAGAAGGGGAGAGAAGAAGGCGAGTTACAGAAAGTGCGTGGGAGCGTAATCTAAGAATATAATGATCCAATATATAGTTCACTCTAATGTGTGGCCTATAAATGAGCAGAGATAGCCATGACGACACATGTCTGGTGTGGAAAAATGCACTTCTACCGGGTATGACAAGTCTACGATCAATATCCTCTGCTAAATCCTCTAAAAATATGCACGCTAACTAAGAGCCATAAGTGCGATAAGTCATAACTATGTGATACAGTGCTAAGCTACAGCTAATTATAGGGTTCACGCTAACTAAGACCATCTCTATAGTCCACACCTTTCACCTAGTGGGGCCATGGCCCGACGTGGCACTTATATGACAACAGGATAAGTGTTTCAACATGTATTCAGTTTAAAAACATTCATTCTTGTTGTTTCGTTATCTTTTTCAGAACAACTATAAGATTATAAAACTTAATTAAATACCTCATTTTTAGTATGAATGGCAATGGAGATGGGCGGGAGCGGATCTTACGAAATACGTACTCGCCCCGGTTGTCCTTATGCACAACTCCGTCCCCCGCCTCGCCATTGGGCCAAAGGATGGGAGCATCTTCCCCAACCCGACAGACTTTTATAAAATCTTCCCAACCCGCCTCGACCTTATTTATAGTCGTGAAAAAAATTGCTTCCCAATGCCTCTCATCACAATTGAATAAACTACGGAGCCACTTGGCTTCATGAAGAAGTTCAGAGTCAACTACGAAGCCGCTTCCCAATACCTCTCACCAGGATTGACTTTAGGGAAAAGAGAAAAATGGCTTTGACCCAAGATTTGAGATAATGGTGACAGTTTTTGGTGGAGGTGGACAATGGACTTAAGGTGGTGGTGAGGTTTTGTTGCCGTGGGGGGCTGACAATGTGGGGGAAAGAAGAGGGAAGGTGCGGCTAAAGAGAGTTTAAGAGAAAAAAAGAGAAGAAGGGAGAAAAGAATAATGTTGTAGTGTTCGGAGTTGTGACTATTTATTCTACTCGATGAACGTCCGTGACTACAAATAATTTAGGGTTAGGATCTCTATTAAATCCGGGCAGTTACGGTTTAAGGGGGGTCGGATACCAGGACAGATTAGAGAGAATACCAAATCCGACATGTACCTGCTGTGAGTTACTAATATAAATATCATATCCGTCCCATAACGCGGTCAAAGTAAAAAAAAATGCTCCTAAAGGGTCAGATATTCGCTAGACCAGATTTAAAATGTTATCCCTAATTTTTAAAGAGTCGTATATGTTGTTTCATTACCACTATCCACACACAAAGTTAAAATTAGTAGCATGAATTTCAATAATATAATCGCTAAGAGTCGATGAGTGTGAAGTCGAGTATTCTTGAAAACACAACATGCAACAGGTCGACCAAACCTTAAAAACGTAAAAATAATAACGAAAAAAACAACATGTCTTTCGGTGGCATCACGCAACAGGTCATCCAAACGTAGTGTCTTTTGGTGGCATCACGCATGACAACAGTGGTCAAGATGGTAATACTCATTGAGTCTGACGAACCCAATTCTAATTTTCATTATTTGGTCCGTCTGTATAATTGTACAAGAAAGGGAAAAGCCATCGCCACCGGACTATCACCTTCGTCTACGACGAATCAATTAACTTTTTATATCTCCTCATAATAAATTACAATGGGCCAAGTTTGAGAAGCCTTATTAGTTATTAGTTGCTCGTTTCAATCGGACTTCAAAGAAGTGTTAGGACCTTGTGATCACGAAAAAGGCACCTTCTAAATGGCCCAAGTATGGCGTATAAACTGATTTGGCCCATTTGGGCCTCTCTTCTGTGTGCTTGACTATGATTTGTCAACACATCCATTTTAGGTTGATTTATGTGAAATGTGCGCGACAATATCGATGAGAGCTTTCACGCAACTAATGACTGAATAAGATGGGATGACGAACAAATTAAGAAGCAGGAGAGCTGAGAAGTCCAGATCCATGACTGAATAAGATGGGATGACTAACAAATTAAGAAGCAGGAGAGCTGAGAAGTCCAGATCCATCATCACCAGACACCAGCACAGTCTTTGACTCTTGCACGTAATTTAACAGAGACAGCTACTCTAAAAATATTCAGCAAATATTAAAAGAAAAAATGCCCGATGGTTAATCGGTAGGATACTTTAGGCTCTACTTGACGACACATTTTTTTTTTCAGTTTTCAAAAAAATAAATAATAAATAACAGTTTAATTTTTTTTTTTACAAAAACAAGTCAGTGTTTGAAAACACAGTTTTTATTTTGAGTTTTTTTTGTGATGGTTTGCGGTGGCGGTGGTGGGGCGTGGCGGTGGCGGTGGCCGACGGTGGTGGTGGCAGGCGGCCGGAGGTGAGAGGGTGATGGTGGTGGTCTTAAAAAAAAAAACCAAAACTGAAAATCGAAACTCATTTTTTGAATTTTTAAAAAAAGCATTGATTTAAAAACTAATTTTTGTAACTGAAGAAAAAAAAATGATTACCAAACGCAACTTTATTTTCCAGTTTCTAAAACTGAAAAAAAAAAAAAAAAAAAGTGGGGAAAAAGGTCATGTCAAACAGGACCTTAGTATTTCGTTAAAATTTTCTCTTGTTACGACTTTGTAGGCCCCATTGCCTAAGTTTGCTTTAAATATATATATTTTTCTAATTTTCAGGGTAAACACGTAAAACACTCTGAGAGAGCGCTCAAATCTTTTCGGTTGGGAGGAGCGAGACAGAAGACTTCTTGCCTAGAAAAAGAAATGCATAACCAATAAATCTCCTTTCTTGCGATTAAGGTAACGACTTCGGGCATGGTAGTTGGGGCCTAAAAAAGCATTTAAGGTGGTTATCAGATCATTTATCGATCCGGGTCTACTACTCACACTTCGAGGAATCCTTCCCAATAGGAAGGCAACAAAGATCTTAGTCCTCCCATACCGATGAAGGCAAAAATAAATGCAGAAATTGGCGGTCAAGTTCCTATGTGAACAAATTTTTATTCGCCAGTTTGTTTTTAAATTCCATATCAAACTCTGTACACGCACTATACATGAAAATGGTGATTTATATTGGAGGGTTGCTGTTACAACAGGTCTTGTGTCGGCATTCCTCTTCATTTGCCGGTAACATATGCTGTCTATTTTTTTTATTTTTTGTACCTGCTTTCCGCTGCGGGACTAGTACCTCATCATCTTGGTCTCCAAACAAATGCATCATTATATTGCGTGGCATCAACTCTTCCCCCCCACCCCCACCCAAATGGGAGTGTGCTTGGTGGTGTTAAAATTTTCAAAACCATGAGGGAGTCCAATCGCAAAGGCTAAACTATATTCGCGTTCCATTGAGTAACGGTAGGTTTGCATATAATGCGCATTTAGCTATGCATGATATTGTCTACTTTAATTTAAGTTACTCTTCGAGTTGATATTCTTTTGCGGTTACCCCATTACAGAAGGGCTTAATTGTAAATAACTCCTATGATTTACAACTTTTGGCAATTAACACTCTTACCTTTATTTTTGAGATTTAAAATCCTGAGATTTTCAATTAGAGGCAACTGGTTCATAAATTCCATGACCGTAAAAAAAAAATGGATGGCCGTCTAAGCGTGCATTTCACGCGACTTTTTTTCCAGATACATATACACCCAACCAATTTATAAGTTATTTCTTTATTTTCACTCTCCTCCTCCTCCTCATATTCTTCTTCTTCTTCTTCCCTCACTACTGCACCCCGCCACACTCCTTCAATGATCCAAGAGTTGGGGCTGTGTCTCCTCCTCCCCTTCTTCTTCTTCTTCTTCTTCTTCTACCATCACTACTGCACCCCGCCACACTCCTTCAATGATCCAAGAGTTGGGGCTGTGTGTGTGTGTGTGTCGGATAGAGGGGGAGATAGAAGGAGCAGGAGCATGAAGCTGTGGTGGATCATTAATGGAGGGTGGAGGCTTAGGGTGGTGAGGGAAGAATAAGAAGAAGAAAAAAAAATGATTTATAAATGAGTTGAACATATTTGCCCCTAAATTCGCATGAAATGTACGCGCATATGGCCATTAACTTTTTTTTTTTAAGTAATGGGATTTTGTAATGGAAACCTTGGGGTTTAAATGCCCAAACTGAAATGTTTGGATTTTAGTTGTTAAATGTTATAAACTTTAGGAGGTTGTTTGTAATTTAATTGTGAAGCAAATATTTTCTTTTGAAAATTTACTGTTCCAATGAAACTGGAGGTTGCCACCTCGGTGTAAGAAACAAAAGGAGGCCATATATACCTCAGTGTAATATGCATAATATTAGTGCGTGCTCTTCAATTATTCTTTATTTTTGCACCACAATATTTTTAGGCGACCTTTTTTAAGGTTATACTTCCACCGGCCCAGTCATGAACCCCAGCCTCGAAGCCTAAATCATGATGTTAGTCTTTGTGAAAAGCAAAATATGAAATAATATGTTTGCTATGCATAATTTACGTTAAACGACGTAAGTTTTTCTTCCGCCTATCTGCTTTCGCGCACTCCAATCTCACAAACAAGAGATTTTGGCGAAGATAACCAATTTATCTTCTTACTCTATATTGTGAAACTCACGAATAATTCGTTAAGAAATTAATTATTGCACTCCACCTTTTATATTTCATGTTTGTCACAAAAACGTCTATATTGGCACTTGGTCGTACCGTTTAATGACGACTCTTATGCTAGTAAGTAAAGTGTGAGTGATAATTTACTTTCAATTGTGATTGATCTTTACTTATGTAAGTAGTCTTGGTTTGATACTTGGGTTAATGACTATGGTCTAAAATGACATTTGTAAACTTTGTGCATTGTATTGGAGTTCCTAATCTTTCAAACAAACATGTTTCTTAAAATTTGGTGAACTTTGAAACTTACTCATATATCCTGAAAAATACTTTTAGAGCTAATCTTTCTATATTCTGATTAACCTTTACATTAGCTTTCTAACGCAAAAAATGGTGACCCAATCCAATTTTTTCTAGAACAAGTTATGCTCAAGCGAATAAGTGAGTTAGTGAGGCAGTCAACAAATGCAATCGACTGCATTAAGGCGTATTTGAAAATAACGGCTAGTTTTGTTGAAAATCATGTCAAATTTTCTTATAACGACTATATTCCATATATACCCTATAACAATAATTTGAGACTTCACCATACACCATGAGAATTGAGAACCACATTCTAAGGCTCGATTCCTTAGAGAAACATCAAAGCTTATAAAATAAGTTTTTATGTCTTCATTTTCACAATCTTACATCAGCAATCAAAGTATCTTTGTGAGCAATTCTTTAATTGAGAGTGAAAAATCTTCAACTCATCAATTATCTTATCTTTCTATTGTACGAGAGTTTCATTTGTACTCATTTTCTTTCAAGAAGGTTTCTTGTACACAATTGATCTTTGTTAAAAGATTGTAATTAAGTATTGGGTTTGTCAAGTCTTGGATGAGTTTTGTGGATTCAAGACTTGTGTTTGGTGCGGGGATATCATCAAGTATTTATAAAGGTTTAGATCTTTACCAGAAGAAGATTGTTGCTAGTAAATTCTCTAATGCTCTTGCAAGAGATTTCATTGATAAAATGATATAGGCCTGAGGGTAGTTCAAGCATATCCATTTAAATATTATTGTCAAATATCTTTAACTCAATTTTTTTATTTATTACTCTATAATTTTTTGAGATTGTGTAATTAGCTTCTTGATTGAAATGTTCACTGGTTTCATTGAAATTCATGATTGTGTTTACTTTAAATATCCTATAAATTATCAAAATCCTATTCACTCCAACATAGGGTTGTTTTCATGGGTTCACGGTGGTCCGGTCACGCATGATGGTGAAGAGAAGACAATTGGCAGTTATATAGTGGAGTGGCGGCTGTGTGGGCGCGACTGTGATTCATATATGGTCGAAGGAGACGAAATTTGAGGTGTTCGGTGGTAGCCATGGTGGCTTTGGAGGGGGTTCTTCGTGGTGGATAAAGGTGAACGATGGTGGTGCTATGGTGGAGCTGTTATGAAGAGATAGAGAGAGAGGGAGCATTGATGTGACGGTGTTAGAATGGATACATGAACAACGTTTATTTTTTGCTTTCTATTGACATTTGGCGAAACTTGGTTGTGTGTTTCTCACTGTTTGGATAAGATTTTTTTTTTTTAAAAAAAATACTTAAAAAAGAAATTTTTGGGTCGAAAATAAGAAATGAAAATACTAAACAAAAGGGCTCTAACTATTACGGAGTATAACTTATTCGGTAGATGCCAGTGCCATATAATTTGAGTGATCCCCTTAAACCTTTCATCGTAGTGTAAGTACATAATTATCTATTTTCATATATTCCATTGCCTCCACTTTCATCATCTACACGTATAAGTTTGCATGATATAGTTCGGAATACATGTTTGTGCGTGCACACGTTCTTTGTAATACGAACACTAATTGCATAATATTCTCCAAAATTATTAATTACAACCTTTTAAAGACCATTAAAGATATGGATCGGAGTTAGATCCGCAAAGAGTTGGTATCATCATAGGCTAATTAACTTAACACGCTTGGAAAAGTTGTTGGAAAATGAGAATGAAAAAGTTTTGAGGTGTACCTAAAGATAAGTTGCAGTCTGAAAAAATGTTGTCTGTTTGTGTTGGACTGAATTGTCGAAAACTGGCGTTGCATAAATGTACTGGATCTTATGCATACACCCTCTGGATCACCATTGTAAAGACCCTTACACACGACTCAACGGTCACAACCGTTGATTACCTTCAATGCGGCGAGTCTCTCTTCCGTCAATTCTCCATTCAATTGTTGGCTTGAAGATTATGACAAAAGCCACCGCTTCGTGCTTCACGTTGGCGAGGGTCATTCAATTGAAATTGAAGGATTTAAACATGCTCCAACCAAACCATCGGTCCAAACAAGAAGGCATTCAGTTTGAATTGTCATAACGCTGTAAATAACCCAAACCAACACACAGTCTCTCAATTGAAGGAAACTGTTGTGCTGACATGTTGGCAAATTTAGGAGCCAACCAAGATAATGCTTTTGTGGAGTTCGTAGAGCCACCAGGAGATCTGGTAGAACTGTTAAGGAAAGATGCCGAGGGTATCGGCCGGTTTAGGATGTAATCTGTTGTAGTTGTTTTTCTTTCCTATGTACCAAAAAAAAAATTCTCTCAATTGAAGGAAACAGTTAAACGCCCATGAAATTTAAGATTAAGAGTGTGTTTGACGCTCTTTTTTTTTCAGTTTTGAAAATTGGGAAAAAAAAGTGCGTTTGGTAATCATTTTTTTTTTTCCTTCTCCAATTTAAAAAATCAGTTTTTAAACTGAAGAGTAAAAAAAAAACTCCAAAAACTGGTTTTTTTTTTTGAGACCACCACCACCACCCTCCCACCGCCGGCAGCCACCTCCGGCCGCCGGCCACCACCACCACCACCGTCGACCACCGCTACGCCCCACCACCGCCACCACAAACCACCCAAAAAAAAAAGTCAAAATAAAAAAGGTTACCAAACATAAAAAAAAAAGGGTTATCAAACACACACTTGTTTTTATAAAAAAAAAAAATTAAACTGCTCTTTAAAAATTAAAAAAAAAAAAAAAAATTTGTCAAACGAAACCTGATTAAATCTCAACAATCCTCGCTTTAATTATTTACACGAGACATTTAAATTTTAAATAAATGGATTTTATCTAAAGGCTTCTACACCACTCCTTTTTCAACATTGATTGATGCTGGAAACAATCCGCCGTTGAACATTGACCTCTTTCTCCACGGGTAGATTGACTAGATTCTCATAATTGGTTGGATTATGGCAATTATTATTATTATAATTATAATTATAATAAGATGATAAATAGCTGTTACTTTGACTAACCTCTGGGTGCACAGCGCCAAAGTCAACAATTTGCCGTAACAGGCGCAGACCCTTGTTCGGAATGCGGACCGTGTCATCTTGTCTAACCTCCCAAAAAGCAAAATAAAAGAAGGAAATGGGAAATCGGATTTACCGGGGGAATAAAAGTTTAGCGACATCTATTTTCATAACTTAATACGAGTCACGGGAGTAAACGTTATGCGCGTGCAAAAATAAAATTAATATTATAAATTTTATTAAAAATAATTCAAGCATCTGTTTATTGTCATGTTCGGCAAAATGAATCTTACATTGCAGAGAAATAAGTTCGCATGCGTGTCCAAAAATAAGTTAGCAAAATATTATCATCATATCAAACTTGACATTTAAATTTAATAAAAAATAATTTATAAAAACCAAATATATTTTTATAGGTAGTTATTTACTACTTAAGTTTTTTTATTTTGTCACTCTTTAAAATTTTCTTAAAATGCTACTTGTTGTAATTATAGGCTGGTAGTTATGTAACACAAAAAATGTGTTACACCAAATCATGTTTTTTCTTAATAAGTAGTATAGATATAAATAGATACAATTTTACATTCTTAATGTGTTACTACAAAAATATATTAATGGTAAAATTATGTTCCTTGCTGTTGAAAAGGTATAGAAAAGCATAATATGATGTAAAAATAAACGTTGGTTATAAAAGCTTTTGTTTTCATTATTTTTATTTTAATCAGTTTGACAATATAGGGAAAAAAAAACAATCTTCTTAATAAAGCGGTACAATCTAAAAAATAATCAAATAAACAATTGAGCTGGCTTAAAGAAACGTACTTTTCTATTAAAAAAGAAAAAGAAAAGTATTGGAATAACATCTACTTTTAAGAAAGAAAGTATCGATTTTTACACGGAATTATATTTATTTATATTTTTATTTGACAGTGAATCAAATACAGTACTAATATATTTTTATTAACAAATGAGACGGTAAGAAAATGAATATATATATATAAAGTCTGTTTGTGTGGACAAAGAAAAGGAGTTTGTTGATGCAAACTACAAAGAGACATTAGTCAACCAAAGTAAAAATCACTAAGCAACGGCTAATGCTCCAAAGCCCAGACACGCCTCTCTCTCACAAATCAAATCAGACGGCATGGGACGCATCTTTGACCTCATCTCTTCACAACTTGTCCTGTCATTTTAAGACCAGCTCTCCTCCACTGGACCCCACTCCCCAGAAAAGGTCAATGTCCCACACAGCCCTTTCAGTCTTTATTTTTGACTTTTTTTTTCGGCGTGTATTTTTCCTCTAGAATGAGAGTAGATCTGACACTTAAAAAGTTAATTACATTCGACACCCCGCTGAAGTTTTCTTTTATTATACTAAAGTATACTGTTTATCAGAACTTACCGTGCTTGTCCTTTTTTAGATTGTATATCTAACAAAATATAGATATAATAATTTTGGCCTTTGAAATTTCCATCTACTTTCTGTCCTTCGTTACCATGGCACCACCGAGAAAACCCAACACAACCTTCATTTTCTCTGTCCTATTTACTTCGGAGCTCTCTTCGATCGACAATTCATATCTCTATTACTATTTACAACGGTTGACCGTCTCGTCACCACTAAAGTACCTCAGTAATTGTCACTCCCAGTGATCTCATCGCCAATAGTCCAACATCGTTCGTCGCCTTTATTCGGCCATCTACAATCACAAACCCCCTATAGTTCCAACCACCAAAACTCTAGATTAGTGTTTTATGGATTTATGCTATTGCATGTGCGAACGAGCACTTTGACTCATGTGATGACGATTTTGTCCCTCATATGACTTTGTATTTCCATCGTCTCTCTTTGCACCCTTTCGAATATGGACATAAGCCACCGATCAACCACCATTTTATAGCCATACCACCACCCTAGCAGCCATTTCAGATGCCAAAACTCTCCAAAGCCTTAGCTGAGTGTCGATGAAATGTTATTTAGCGAGAGGGATTTACATTGGGCTCTTTGCAGACAGTGGGGAGGGGGTTTAGATTCAGGAATGGTGACAACAAAACTGGTTTTGAGATGTTAACATGAAGATCCGTCTCAAAGCTGGGAGAGAGATATAACATGACTCTCAAAGACGGGAAAGAAAGGCATTGCTGCTAAAATATATGCTCCGGAACCCTGACTTGAGACGGGGGGACTTGCAAGACAGAAAACGAGTGACCGTCGAGAAATCTGGAGAACGCTACGATGCTTAAGTCAGAACTCAGCTACGAGATATGAACTTTGAAAAAGTATGAAATACGATGTTTATGTGTGTAAAACTGTACGTTTACATACCTTGAAAAGGCCCCTTTTATATAGATATGAGTCTGAGAACTCTAGTGGGATTAAGAGCCTGACTGTTGGCCCTTGGGTCTGATCTTCGCGGATCACGTTAAGATTGTTTCAGAATCTTAATTTTCCCAATAAGGTAACTACTAACTTAATAGTTGAGCGAGTTTGACTGGAAATGTCGGGTGTCCCCCAACAATTGAGAATTTATATTTGAGTTATATCAACAAAACAAAAAAAAAAAAAAATTATCGAACCAAAACATTCAATAATAAAAGAGATTGAACCTATAGCGTAAACTAAACTACCTCAAATTTCATTATTATCGGTTCGTAACGGTTAACACGTACAATATTAAAAAGAAACTCAAATACAATGTATTACAATACTTTTTTTCAAAAATGAAAAGCAAAAGTCTTTGTGCTCGTGCTTAGTAAACCGGGGGAGGACCCAGGATTAAAATATTGCCTACATGGTTTGATCTTATACGTACCTACGTTTGACGGGGCAGACGATAAAGCGACGGGCCAGTCACCTACTGTCTTACTTTTTTTTCTCAGCTCATTACCTCGCCGATGGTATCATTTTGACCTTTCCATCTCAGCACCTCATTTGCACTTGTCTTCTTCCCTTTCAACCCTCCTCCCTTTTAGATCCTGTCCACCTTAATGTCGCTGTAAGTCAAATCTGCCATGGCCGTGGAGCTCATGATGAACTACAGAAACAACACCTTCGTTACCCAAATGGAAGAAAACGCCGTCCAGGAAGCCGCTTCTGGGCTCGAAAGTGTCCAAAAACTCATAAAGTTACTAGCCCAATCCCAACACCAGCAAGAACCCAAAGCATCCATGGATTTGGAGATGGACTGTAGAGCTGTCGCCGATGTCGCAGTCAACAAGTTCGAGAAGGTCATTTCCCTCCTGGGTCGGACCCGGACAGGCCATGCCCGGTTCAGACGGGCCCCTGTAACATCTCCTTCCAAAGAAGTGTCTCAAGAGGTGCTCTGTGAAACAAAGGTGTACTGTCCAACTCCGATTCAGCAAATTCCGCCGGTTCATCAAGTTCAACCGGTGGTCTTACCGAGGAAGGATTCGGGGTCTACTAAGACGATTAGTTTTTCGTATTCTCCGGCGATTTCTCGTGCGAACTCGTTTATGTCCACTTTGACCGGTGATACGGATAGCAAGCAGCCATCGTCTTCGTTTCAGATTTCTAACTTGTCTCAGGTTTCTTCGGCTAAGCCGCCGTTGTCTTCGTCTTCGTTCAAGAAGAAGTGTAGCTCGTCGGATAATGGTGCCTCCGGCAAGTGTAGTGGCTCTTCCGGCCGGTGCCACTGCTCCAAGAGGAGGTACAGTACCATCCACACTTTTTTTAGATGTGTAAATTAAATATTTGGTTATGCAGAGAATGTAGACTTATGTTTCGCACTCATGAAATCAAGTGATTTCAATGCATCATTTGTATATTAATGGATCTACGTATGGTTCTTATTTTAATCTAGATTTTTGAATTATCAATTGAACAGAAAGCTGCGTATGAAGAGGGTAATTAGGGTTCCGGCAATAAGCTTGAAGCTGGCAGACATACCGCCGGATGATTACTCATGGAGGAAGTACGGACAGAAACCCATTAAAGGGTCTCCACATCCAAGGTATTCTTCCTAATATCTCTAAGCAAAATTATTTTTCCCGGTTGCAATTGCTCTTATAGACGAAGATTACAATCGTGTTCTGACTCGATTATTTTGGTGCAAATTCTAAAAACAGGGGCTACTACAAGTGCAGTAGTGTGAGAGGATGCCCGGCAAGGAAGCACGTGGAGAGAGCTTTGGATGATCCAGCGATGCTGATCGTAACCTATGAAGGCGAGCACAATCACTCTCTTTCGGTTGCAGAAACAACTGGTCTTATCTTGGAGTCTTCGTAGTTAGTTCAAATAATCACCATCATCTTCAACGTTCTCACTGCAAACAAGTCAAAAAGGCCATACTTATTCCTTACTAAGCGTAGGGTATCATACTGGCCGAGTTCTATGAGTCACGGCTCAATCTCCAAGGAAATTTAGTGGGTTTGTTCTTTAATTTATTCCCTGTAAATCAGTGGACTCTCTCTCTCTCCCCCTCAGTACCCTGTCTAAATTACTGTGAATCCATTAACAATCAAAAGCAAAAGGCTCTGGTGGATTTGGTGGCATATTTTCAGAGGAAGAAAGTGGGGGTCAATGTTCACTCTTTCTTTTAATATTGAATTGCTTGCTTTATCTTTGGTGATTCTTGTCTTTGGATGCCTACATCTGCTTTTCCTATTCATTGGCTATCACGGAGAGCTTTTTCTTCTTTCTTGGTCTCAGTGGTAAAACCAAAAAGTAAAGGAAAAGAGAAAGGACTTGGTCAAAAATGATCAGAGTAGAACATGTCGTGTTTTGGACGGTTGACCAACAAAATTATACCCAATTGGCCGTTGGGGACGACTAATTTACTTGAGATTTTAACGATAGCTCATTGTTAAAGTTCGCTGAACTTCACAAATTTTTAGCGATTAGTTTCAAAGATGACGTGTTAAGACAAACTGAACGCGAGTAGCTTTGAGAGAGGTCGAGCGCTTTTAATGCGAGGATTTGGCAATTGGTTGGCTGGAGGTAGAGAAGACCGGAAGGGGATGGTTGGTGCGAGGAAGAGCACTTGGTTGGCGTTTATGATGGGAAAACAAAAGTCAAAAGAGGCGGGTGGGAGATTGATAAGTAATGGCTGGGGGAGGGTCCTACAGTGTTTCCCAGTTTTGTTTTCTGGTTGCTTTGCCTTTTGCTTAACGTCAACCCTGCCATGCAAGGCTACTCCACTTGCCCATCCATCATACTCATATTTAATTGAGGTGGTTTGTTACCATTGAAGTTTCACCCAATTTCTAATTAGGCCTGTATTATTTTTTCATAATCATGTATGCAGAGGTCAACATACTTCAGCAAATGGTCCCTTTCGGTCTCGAGTGGCACAGATGTTGCGGAGAACAATTTCAATTTTGATTTTGAAAGCTCGATAGTCAAAAAATGAGAAAAATTTTCATACCACTGTGTTTAGGGCCCTCCCCTCAACCAACGCCAAGATTATCGTTGGTCGTTAAAGAGACTTTTACGGAAATAAGACGTAAGAAGAAACTTAAAGCCATCGCTTGGAAAAGTGGCTAAGCATCTTTCGGAGATCAACAATAGTCTTGCTTTTATATCTTTATTATTATTGGCAAAAGGATTCGTATTCGAGCATGTTTGGAATTGATTATGGAATGTTCAAGTCTGATTAAATCTGGATTGAATCATGTTGTTAGGCTCTTACCAAAAATACAAACCGACTAAATCATATTCTAAGAAAATAAGAATTATGGATTAATTGTTTTTTTCTAATCAGACTTGATCAAGTAAAGTATTAAAATATCCCTATTAATAACAAATATCTTTAGCATCTTTTATTGAAACAATAAATTTATTGCTCATATGGCACAATGAAACTGCTTTGATACATTTTATACAAACAACATGCCTAACTCGCAAATTTTGCTAAAAGTGCTTAAAGCTGCAATCTCGAAACACGCTTTTAGTATTTTGACCGAGAATAAAAAAAGGTTATGACACTTAATTAAATTAAGATTAAATCAACTTTGAAATGCTCGACAAAAAAAAAAGTAAACTGATTAAATCATGAAGAATCAGGTTTGATCAAGAGAATTACCAAAATATTGTGGCATATAAACAAATATTAGTTGCTAGATTTCAATTCGAATATACTATATGGTAATTTTGTCACACTAAACCTATTTTCATCAATTTTTATCCAAACACTTTTAACAACTTTTAATGTATTATGCTTAAATAGATTAGAGTTAGTTTTATAAATTAATTCTGATTTAGTCAAAAAATTTATTTTTGAGAATCAATCACATTCGACTTCTTAGTCAAGTTTTAGGTGTAGATAAGCGCAAAGACGCCGAGGGGTGATTGGCTCCCCAATAAACAAAGTGGACTGAAATAGTGAAATTGCTTTAAGGTAGGCAAAAGTCTTACCAGAATTTTGGCTCTTAAGTTCTGGTGATTGCTTGACCTACAAAACTTTGACCTAGATGTAGACCCTGTCATTACCATGGTAAGAAAATGCAATATTTGGAAATTCACACACACTTCGTAATTGGTTATGGTAAATTGATCGAGGGTAAAAAAAAGGTGGGTTAAAAATATAATTTACCTTTTACTCCCTTCATTCGTTAGAATGCGACGTGTTGGACAACGCAAGGAACCAGTAAAACATGAGAGTGAAACTTTTTGGGACCCTGATTTGGGCCTCTTGTGATAAAGGGGGATGGGTGTGGTGGGTTCAGTACTTCTTAGAAGCCCATTGCACATGTAGGGGTACGGCTCGAGGAAGACAGTTTCATGCTCCACGGTCCATATGACTAGGCCGAGCCTACCGGTTTGTGCTAGCTACCCAAGCCCAGCTCATACCAGATTTGTAGCACAACTCAAACTTAACCACCTTTAAATAATACTACTAACCATCTTACCACCACCTAGCGTTTGCTTAATGATCATCAACCTTGAATGTTTTTGCTCTCCTCGCCCAACGCTTCAATTAGAGTAATGATCGTAAACGCTGGTTGGGGCTAATCATACTTTTAAATGGAGTGATCAGTGCATTAAGACATGATTGTCACGTGTACGGAAAGTAATACTTCCTCCGTCCCACATAAATTGATCATATTTTCTTTCTGGACTATCGCACAAAAATAACTCACTTATACTTTTTTATTCTATTTCTCTCTCTATATTACCAACTTATTTTCTCTCTCCTGACCACCTTCTTACACTTTTTACTCTATACCATTCTCCAAATTTAACATTCCACTAATTTTTTTTTTCTTGACCCACTTTCTTCCCCTCCTCTCTCTAAAGGGTATAATGGAAAACATACAATATATGACCAATGTCTTTAATCTGCGAATATATATAAAAAAAGGTTATCAAATTATATAGGATGGAAGGAGTAAATGTTAACAAAGGATGAATTGAAATGTATAACGTGGATGTAGCCTCAAAAAAAAAAAAATCATAAATTTTCATAAAGCCGAAGTAACTTCTATCTGACAAATATCTCTCAACAAGTATATCCTAATAGTTGGAATTGGTGATTAGGCTCCAAGAAAATCTTTGAGCTCTACTTGTGCTTGTAATGACGACTTCCGAGGCATGTGGTTAGAGTAAAGTGCTTTTAGAGACAAACGCGAAGCTCAAATTATAAAATGTGAAGATCAAATGTTATCTTTCTAAAAACTTTTGACAAGTACAATTTATTGAGATATAGCCGTGAGTTTTGTGGACGCGCATATTTTTAGGACCAAGTCTTTTGATAAAATGTTGTGGACTGAATTTTTAATAAGGCATTGATTGAAACCAATTTTGTAAGTGATGGTTCAAGAAGATTAGTGCTTTCATGCGGTAATTGTCAGCAGATGACTCATTTAAATTGTAACATAACAATACGTTAATAAACTTATTTGAAATATATTTCACCAAAACTTCCATTAACTTTCTACTTTTTTTTTTAAAGATTTTATGTTACAAGATAATTTTTTTTTTTTTTAGAATTATCATAAATATATACTATCAAAAAATAAACGAGGCGAACAACCCTAGCCTCTGAAATTACATTATCATACAATACATTACTAATAACGGATGACAACTCCATCCCATATGTAATACCAAAAGAAAGAAAATAAACTACATAGATAAAGAACCAAATTTTCATTTTTTGATTATTTTTTGGTATATTCGGATTTTATTTTAAGTTTAGTTTATGAGACATTTAACTAGCTAAAGAAAAAAGTTACAAACAAAATAAAAACTAACTAAAAACAGATAACTACAAACTAAAACAGATAAAGACTAAAAATTAACAGCCAATAAAACAACACCAACAAACAACCCACCACTAGCCCAGCTTTAGACATGTGGCCCCTTCACTGTAACGTGGCATCAAGCCCCATGCCTCCACGCTGGTGCCAAAAAACTCCACCTTCTCCGGCCATCACATGGCTGCCGATCCCCGGAGAGCACTCAAGCAAACCATCATCAAAAGCTTCAAAGAAACATCCAACTGTCCACCAATCCCAACAGAATTACGGGCCGAAACCAGGGGAATCGCCAAATCTTACTAACAATAAGCCGAGACCCCTCACAGTCTTCGATCAGAGACATCCCTGGACTAACATCATCTTAGGACCCTCGGAATCACCGGCAACTATGGTCCCGTGGAAACACCATTTAGAACCACTGAGACTCAATAGCTACAAAACAACAATCACACCCGCATACCTTTTTAGGACAAGGGGGAGGGGGAATCGACTAGGGGGTAGGGAAAATAAAACCTTAGAAGAAGAAAACCTAACCCTAGACTCACCATCTGAATGCCAAACCCTCGGCAGCACAACAAACCCAAAACGACGGCGAAATACCCGACATCTGATGCCCATCATAACCCAATCACGAAGCATCCCCAAGGATCCCATTGCCTAACCCCGATCTACACCTCCAACCAAGCTCCAACGCCAGAAACCATGGATATCATCTGGAGTTATTGCGACCATCATTGCGGTGGTGGTTGTTCATCGCACCATACCCACCGAAATCCCACACAAACAGCCCTAGCTAGACACCAACCTAAGTTATCACATCACCACATGCCGAATTTTTCGGTGATGGTGACAAAAATGGAATAAAGAGAGAAAAAGGTGTAGGGTGGAAACAGTTGCCTTTTTCGCCTCTCACAGAGGCTCACAAGATAACTAGTGCTGGTAATTAAACTCAAATAATACTTGTATATCAAAACAATATTGCTTGACAAATCAAACAAAATTAAACACGATTTGGCTTCCCATATTCTTTTCATTAGGTACAGATTTGGCTTCCCACACACAAGCCTGTCCAACACAGACCTAGCTGCCGCCCATCCCCCTTCAGCTCTCATGGCTGTGAGGTTGGAAGGAGAGGCCTTCTCACTGCTAATCCTCTTTCTCCTTCCTCTTTTGCTCTCGTCTTCCACATCTTTTGTTCCTCCTGACTGGGCACCTCATCTCTGCCTCCATTCGCCGCCACCCTCATCCACCATCCGATCTCCACTTCCATCCACAGATCGAAAGTCCTTCAGCCACAAAATTACTCCCTCCCACTCGCTATCCTCAGATTTGAAAGGTTCGTTCAAATCCGTCGTGATCACTGGACCTCCGTTCCGGTTGGTTTGGGTTGAGATCTCTGATGCGGGTCCGATATGGTGGACTTGTGGCTTGAAGACGGCGAATCTAATAGAGATGGATGATATTGTTTCCATTCGAGCTGCGGATCAATCCGACCAGGCCTTGGGAACCCGATTCACCTCCTTTGGTTCCGATGTTTACCGCGGCAGTAATGTAAACTGTCACTTTATGCGGCCCATGGATTTTATGCCCAGCGGCATCTCCTTCACCCTGTTACCCACTTGATCTGGATTTTCAAAATCCGACATTGGTAATATTTATCGTTTCTGCTTTCCTCCAAGGCCAAGTTGGCCAATTTAAACTCTAGGCGTAAGCATCTGTTGTTGCTTGTGCTCTTTTTCTAATACTTTTTGTACTATGTTTCTAATGTTTGTGCTTTTTTAGGTTGTACTTCAGTACTTTAATTAATAAAATTTTTGTTTAACAAAAAAAAAATGTTAAACACAATGAGTAAAATTTATGTTTACGTAAATACTAAATTCTAACGTAAGAAATAGAAACGAAAGACAAAGATCCAATAAAATTTGTGTTCCCAGCCTATTCTGGGTGCACCCAAGGGCCCACTGGGGTCCCATTTTGCATGACACGTCCGCACAAGCAACAGTCAACATTCAACGCTCACAACCGGTCAAAGCGTGCACGCTCAAGTCACGTGCACTTCTTACTTCTTCTACGTGACTTCGTCACCAAGAAACTCATCCTGGCGCGACTGCTCATCACGCTCCGACCGTCGCACATCGCCCGTCGCCTGTCGGCGCACCTTGGCGCTTGCCCAAGGAGGTTGGCCTTGGCCTCCCCCTTGGGGTCGGCCTCGGCCTTGGCTTTCCCCTTGGGGTCGGCCTCGGCCTTGGCCTTCCCCTTGGGGTCGGCCTCGGCCTCCCCTTGAGGTTGGCCTTGGCCTTCCCCCAAGGGTTGGCCTTTGGCCTCCATACTTAGCATTTTCACTTCTCTTCAAAGGACCAAACATCACTCCGCGACCCCGTCGCCCGGACGTCACTCCGCGACCCCGTCGCCCGGACGTCACTCCGCGACCCCAGTCGCCCGGACGTCACTCCGCGACCCCGTCGTCCAAACGTCTGCCGTGCGCCGTGCCACTGATACAACTATGCCCCTAGGCTCTCTGTCACACTACCGTGCTCCCGACACTATACGCACTCCATCGCGCCCATGCGCCACACCACTAACACAGACGTGCCCCCGGCACCTTACTCATTTCATCGCACCCATGCACCACAATCATGTTACATGCTCCCCGGGCACCACACTCATTCACCACACCATGCGCACCTTGCCTTGGTCGTGGAACATGCTTCTACCCACTCTTCGGATTGTACATCATCCTACGGGGATAGGCGACTCCTCCGGGACACTGTCTCTGCCATGGAGCTCTAAGTGCTTTGGCATGAAGACTCCCCTTCTACCAGGTAGACGGCTCATTCGGGATGCTACCTTGACACGCTCTGAGTACTCTGGCATAAGGACTCACCCGCGGGGATAGACGACTCCTCCGGGACACTATCTCCGCCAGGGAGCTCTTCAACTCCCCTTCCGCCAGGTAGACGGCTCCTCCGGGATGCTACCTCGGCCAGTCGAGTAGACGGCTCCTCCGGGATGCTACCTTGACGCGCTCCAAGTGCTCCAGCACAAGGACTCACCCGCGGGGATATGTGACTCTTCCGGGACACTATCTCCGCCAAAGAGCTCTTCAATTCCCCTTCCGCCAGGTAGACGGCTCCTCCGGGATGCTACCTCGGCCTGTGAAGTAGACGGCTCCTCCGAGATGCTACCTTGACGCGCTCCGAGTGCTCCGGCACAAGGGCTCACCCGTGGGGATATGTAACTCCTCCGGGACACTATCTCCGCCAGGGAGCTCTAAGTGCTTCTACACGAAGACTCCCATTCCGTCAGGTAGACGGCTCCTCCGGGATGCTACCTTGGCCTGCGAAATAGGCGACTCATCCGGGACACTCTCTCCGCCAGGGTGCCTGCGTGACTGGCCTACGTGCTCCGGCACTGGGGGCTTGCGTTGGCACCCCTAGGGACTATGACCCCAGGGTTATTTTGAGATGAGAGCAGGTCTTCAGAGGGCATCACACCTAGTCCATCTGGCAGTTGGGCGTCGGGTTTTTCTCACCGCTGCCAGGCCTGTAGGACTCTGTAAGGGCTTGGATTGGAGGCTAGATCAAGGGGGTTCTCTGGCCACACTGATGCTGTGGGAACCAGTGTTTCTAGACAGACTAAGCGACGCTGTGCGGGGTAGGACAGTTGAATATGCGATCCGACAGTCCGTGGAGCACCGGCACCCGTCGACCACCCGGTGACGTGTCACTCCCGGGGAACGCCACATGTCGGTTAATGACATCATTATCTCAATCTCTATAAATAGAGGTCTTGAGAATTCATTTAGAGGTTAGACATTTACGGAACTCACATTCTCACTTTCTCACTCTGGAATCCTAGCAAAGAGAAACATACATGACCCTGACTCTATACCTAAGCATCGGACTGTGACTGTCGTCGTGTATTCATCCTGCGCTATCGCCCTCGCAGCACTGCCACCCTCAAGCTCTGTCTGGGAAGCCCTTGGTCTCTGCCCTTGTTCCACCCTTGTTGTGTCCTACATCAACATACTTGGCATCTGACTCGGACTACATTCCTTGTGGCACCTGCACGTCGACAGCAAACCCACCTTCCTTGGCATCAATTTGAATGAGTGAATTAGAGTTGATACCATTGAGGTTTACATCACCTTGTTTTCTCCATTGGCCTTCGTCGTCAGTTCATAAAAAGAATAACGTAAAACCAAAATAAAACCCCAGCTCGAAAGCACGAGCACCCGTCAAACCCTGCAAATGAACCGTCGCAGGCGGAACAGAGCCCGTTAAATGACGAGCGGTCTGAAATGGGTTCGGAAATCTATAAGGCGATGAAAGAGGAAATAGAGTAGTGCGGAGATTAGAGAGATCGAGTGGCCAGCGTTTGACAAAACTTGGGCTATACTGGAGGTATTGTTGGTTTAAGTATTGTCTTCCTAACTGCTAATACCGTTTTGGCTCATCAGAAGGGTATGTGTTGTCATATGAAAGTGGGATCGGTGATTGGTGACGAATGCCGGTTGCTATAATAACCAAATCATACTCAGATGCATCATCTGCATGGCTTCGATCGACTTTTACCTAGTCGATTTTGATCCTTATGCCCCACATTCGAGACATCAGATTTTCACTTCTACTTCATAAATCGAGTCACTGTCGACATCGACGAATTTGGGCGGTGAGTGGTGGAAACAACAGGACGTTGAATGAATCCAATAAAAATTGTGGCGGCAGAGCAAGTGCAATAACGGTTGGGGGTGCATTTATAGGTGGTGATGGTTGCACATGAGAAAGATGCTGGTTCAGAGAGGGAGCGGTGAAGACGAAGAACTAGAAGACCCCCAAATCTAGGCTCTCATCACTAATCAATCAATTGACTCATTAGTACTTATTTTGGATTGGATTAGAAATCTAAGCCGTGGGCACGGTCACTTTTCATCATATTTGATAGTATGTGTAGGCGAAGGTAATAAGAACAAACCTCAATGGTCCTTGATGTATTTAACCCAATTTAATGAAGAATGTCCATTTGACTAGGTCGCCAAATTGTCGGTCAGCATTAAGGCTGTAAATGAATCGAGTTGTTCATGAACTGCTCGTAATTTATTCTCCAAAGAACTCGTTCATGTTCGTTTGTATAATATACGAATTGAACATGAACAAAATATTAGAACTCGTTATTAAACGAGCCAAGCATGAATATTTCAAAGTGTTCACGAATGTGTTTCTGAACAGCTCGTATGGATAATAACTTAATTATAATATGTTCCAACCGAAAAGTTATATAACTTAATTATAATATAAATTAATTTAAACTTGGAAGCCCTAAAATCAGTTAGACAATTGGATCAAGTAAGGTATAATTCTGGTTTGAAAATAATTGTTTTGAATGAGAACGCGAGGTTTCAAGTTCGAGTGTTCTCGTTCAGTTTGTATAAATAAATGAACGAACTCGAGCCGAACATGAATTTTGTAAAACGAACCACGAACGAGTTCAATCAAAAGTTTGAAGATTAAACGAACACGAACAAGGACCTGAAATTAAACAAACGAGTTTAAACATATATCTGTTCTTCTCGAACTTGTTCGCAGACGGCCCTACTCAGCACTCACCACAGTTAGCACAGCTTGTTTTTGCTAGCAAAAAAGCACCAAAAAAAAAAGAGAAAAAAGAAAGCTCCTTGTGGAGGCGATGGGTGGGGTTGCGGTTCCCATCGCCTCCTCCTCCTCCGTATGAGACTGAAACAAATCGCAGCCGCTCTCTTAACCAAAAGCAAGTCGTCTCTCCCAGCAACTAACCCATCCATGGCCGCCCCTTCCATCACTCAAACCCTAACCACCTCAACAAACCCCGACGAGGACAGCCTCTGCTCCGTAACCAAACAAGAACCAGAACCCGGCCAACAGCAGCAACAACAAGATTGTTGGTTGCTGGGTAGTCCGGGCCGGTGCCTGACCGGAGAGTCGCACGTCGAGAGGGCGTGGGCCCACTGGAGGAAGCTGGGCGAGCCCAAGCTAATTGTGGCCCCAATGGTGGACAACTCGGAGCTGCCTTTCCGAATGCTGTGCCGCAAATACGGCGCCGAGGCGGCTTATACACCAATGCTTCACTCTCGAATCTTCACCGAGAACGAAAAGTATCGGTCGCAAGAATTCACTACCTGCAAGGTATGTATACTTATACATGTTCAACTCAATTTGTGCATAATACTAATTGGTGCAAACCAATTTTGTTTCCATTTTTTACTATGACTTTTACATAAGCGTGCAGTTTTAGCATTATATTGTCATCTTTTACTACCCGGGTGTTATAATAATCTGCCACCTCCAGACAAGGATCGAGTGAACTCGACCATGCTAAAACGCTTGATTCAGAGAAGAATTCTTGCGCCAAGGAACGCGTGCAGTGATTAGCATAATATTGATTCGACTATCCATTGTAACTAGTTACATTAATTTATAGACATGTTAAACACTAATCTAGGGATAATATTATCTACATACTAAGCACCTGATAAGCTTCTTTACCTCAATTTATTGTAAACGTAGTTACATGGAATCGTTTAAGTAATTCAGCTTCCACCTATTCCAGCCGCAACAGGTCATCGTAATAGAGTAGCGATTTGGGATATTGGGAGTGTCCGGATGAAATCGAGAGAAGATGGTCTGTTTTACCTCTTTGGCTGAGGGCAGTCTGTTGCCGAATGTCCAACTTCTTCCAATTGGAGCAAGCACCTGTATGCCAAAGGCATGGTTTCTCTGAAACACTGGTCACTTACCCCCACCTGAATAAGTTTGATAACGTAATAACAATACTTAGTTGCGAAAGGTTACACCAAGCTTGCACCAAGCTAAGAGTGAGATTGCGTTTCATAGGGGGTGATAGCTAGGATCGTCAAGGTTTAAGAGCATTTTGAGGACAGTTGGAAGAGAATTAGCGAACTTGAGGTGCATATATAGATGCTATTTATTGTATTTTCTAATGCTATGAACTAGGTTCTACTTCTTCCGCTGTTGACAAGTGGCTTGGGTTAGAGTTTATTTTTGTCAAATCGATGTTACTTCGACTGCTTGATACTTTAAGTAGACCTAACAGCTTGATGGTCCTTTGAACTTAAATTGTAACAAACTGTATTTTAGCAATATCTTGGATTTAGACACTTGAAATGGCACATCTTGAGGACGGGACCTTTCAAGGATGGGAGACTGCAATACTAGAAACAATAAGTGAGACAACATAGTTTTTAATAATGTTATATGTGTTTGCTAGGTAGCACGGACACCTCTCCTAGGTGGAGGTGACACTAAACGGACGGACACCCCGACACCCTCCGGACACCGGCCAACACCGTGTCGGACACGCCTAATCGGTTGTCGGATTTTTTTTTTTATAATTGCCGACACCGTGTCGGACACTTCATCGACGAGTGTCGGACACGGCATGGAGTAGTGTCGGACCGTTTGGGGCCAATTTCAGATTTTTTGAACTATTACCGTCTTCTTCTCTCTCACCTCATGGTTGCTGTCTGCCGACCACATCAAGGCTATCGCTGGTGTTGCCGGAGCTGTCGCCGGTCTTGCCGGAGCTCAGTCGACGAAGATACCGAAGCCGAAGCCAACGGATCTGACGGCTACAGTCACCGAAGGAAGAGAAGCCAGCTGATGCCGCTCGCCAGAGGTCTCGCCATCGTCGCCGGAGGTCCTCCGCCGCCGTTGCTGACCCACAGGTCTCCCTCTCCTCTTTATATCCTCATCTCGTCTCCTTTCCCTCACTCCCTCTCGTTTCTTTCCTTTTCTTTTTTCTTTTCTCCCTTTGTCCTCTCGTTTCTTTCCTTTTCTTTTTTCTTTTCTCCCTTTGTCCTCTCGTTTCTTTCCTTTTTTTTTCTTTTCTCCCTTTGTCGTGCATTTCCAGTACATTGACTAAATAAATGTTGCTTGTATATTTATTACTCCCTCCGTCCTTAAAAAACTGATCATATTTCTTTTTTGGGACGTTCCACAAAAACTGATCACTTCCAAATTAGGAAAGATTCTGTAGGTATTTTTACATATTTACCCTTTTTATACTTTTTTTATTCTATTTCTCTCACCACATTTAATTCTCTACCAACTCATTTTCTCTCTACTGACCCACCACTTTACACTTTTTAATTCTATTTCTCTCTCCACATTTAATATTCTACCAACCAATTTTCTCTCTCATGACCCACTCTCTTCCCCCCTCTCTAAAGGGTAAAATGGGAAAGACACAATATATAACATAAATTCTTAATATACGTGCAAAGTCAAATGGATCACTCTTTTAAGGACGGAGGGAGTATTACTTAACGTTTAAATATGACTTGTATTTGAATTCCTTATTTTGGTAGATTTTCATTATTGTTTGTTATTTTAGATTGTGGAATATATTTGATATTTATTAAATATATATATATATATATATATTAAAAAAATAGCGGTGTCCAAAATCTGATTTTTTGGAAATTGCGGTGTCTGGTGTCCCCGTCGGTGTCGGACACTGACACCGTGTCCGTGCTACCTAGCGTGTTTGTGCTATATAGATTGATAATTATTTGGAGATTGTGTCTCATTGTTGAGAAAGAGAATATTTCCAGTCTAAAACAATACCCCTAGTGACAGTTAGCGCATACTATATATCTTTTTATATAATGGCAAGCCTAGACCCTTTTGGGGTTTCTGTTTAAGATCTGATTGATATATTTTCTTTTATCTTGGCATTAAGAATCTGACAATTTTATTAAAAATATAGCTATAGTATTGTATAATAGGTTGGACACTACAACTTGGTGCTAAATAATTTTTGACCGTCAAGGACCTGTTTGATTTGGGTTGATAAGTATGTAGACAAGACTTGCCAACACATAGACAACATAGCAAGAACCTGCTTTTTGCGATAAATTCTCGGACGTGTACGTTGTATCTATAATACAGTGAGTAAGATGTGGACTTGTACGAATAGAGAACCAATAATTTGATGTGAGGTATAGATATAGCGACTGTTTCATAGGTGTTGTGTGTAAGCTAAAAAAACCGCTCGTCAGTGTTTGTTCTACTTGCTGTTAAAGTTTCTTCCCTACTGACTACTACTTTTTCTACCCTTTCTAATCTGACAACAATCACAGGATGATCGTCCACTATTTGTCCAATTCTGTGCTAATGCTCCAGATACTTTATTGGAGGCAGCTCAGAGGGTCGAGCCTTATTGTGATTATGTTGACATTAATTTGGGGTAATCTTCTTTGCCCTTTCCCTTAAAATTTATGAACTCTATGGTATGTTTCCTGTTTTTGTTTTTGTTTTTTTCCACTTACGCAGAAATTTGTGTTTATGATTCTTTTTCCTTATATTTTCTGAAGCCATTCTTGGCCAAGGCTCTTCTTTAAAATTTTTGAACTCTATGGTATGTTTCCTGTTTTTGTTTTTGTTTTTTTCCACTTACGCAGAAATTTGTGTTTATGATTCTTTTTCCTTATATTTTCTGAAGCCATTCTTGGCCAAGGCTCTTCTGAAGGCTTTCGAGAACAGTTCCTTCAACAAAGAAAAAGGAACAATTTTGATGAACTGGCAAGAATGAAAGCAGAAACAAAATGAACAAACTTAAATGACGACAGAAAATAAAAGTAGATGAAACTACTGATGACCAAGGAGCGATCTTCCAGCTTTTTGGTGATCTACATCCTTGTATAATACTCGTTCCTGATATAAGTAGGTTCTACCACATTATTTTATCAGGCTAGTTCAGTATGTTTTTTATTTCTTAAGTGCTTGGTGACTGATAAGCAAGCATAATAATGCCTTCTATTCATAAAATTTTTTCTCTGCTTATTTTATAACACTAAAAGCATAATTCCCACTAGACCTTCGGTTCTTATTATACTTGCTCTTCTGAAAACTCATAGGTCTCTGAAGAATCGAGCTATCCATTACTATCGAAACTATGATAAATGTGAATATCTATTGTGTTTGCATCGATGATAGGAGGATTGTATTTCTCTAAACATTAGGAAAGGAGTGTCAAATTTGAGCAGTTAACTGACAACTAGACATATTTTTTGCCAATAGATCTATGTTAACAAGTCTGATGCTGTAGGTGACCTGAGTGGCGAGTGAGGATGTGGTTTTTCTCAATACCCTTGTTCTTATTGGGTGCCAGATATTTGCTTTTATTTATTGAAGTGCACGAACCACTTGCCAACATTTTCTTAGACGGGATTCAACCCCCTGCAGCACGTTGTATATTGAATTTATAGCGTTTATGTATGTGTATCTAAAGTTGCATAAATTATATATGTTATTGTTTCAATCAAATTAGTAATCAAGGAATTCAAGGATATAAGCCTAGAATGGAGCAGCCCTAGTGCGCACAAGGCTCCCATCATTGTACAGTAGATTGTAATTATATATTCCAACACATGAATTATGATATCATAGTTTACAGAATAAGAACTAAATTAATGGCAATACGTAATACCTTGTAAAACATGACAGTAAAAGAAATTAGAGTAGATAAATGTTGAAAAACGACAATAAAAATGACAGTTCCCTTATATGGGGGTATGGAAGAGTTATAGAAGGTTTGTTTTACAATTGCCCTTTGCATATGCAGGTGTCCGCAGCGTATTGCTAAGCGGGGGAACTATGGAGCTTTCCTGATGGATAATCTTCCTCTTGTTAAGTCTCTGGTGGAGAAATTGGCTCTCAACCTTCGAGTTCCTGTGTCTTGCAAAATCCGCGTCTTCCCAGATCTGCAAGACACCTTAAATTATGCCAGGATGTTGGAGGATGCTGGTTGCTCGCTACTAGCAGTGCATGGCCGGACAAGGGATGAGAAAGATGGAAAGAAATTGCGGGCCAAGTGGGAGGCCATCAAGGCTGTAAAAAATGCAGTCAGAATCCCAGTGCTGGCCAATGGGAATATACGACACATGGATGATGTCCACAGCTGTTTGGTAGAGACCGGTGCTGATGGTGTACTTTCAGCGGAGTCTCTTCTTGAGAATCCTGCCCTGTTCGCTGGATTTAAAACTGCTGAATGGGTGTTGGACGGTGAAGATAGAAGTGAAGAGGTAAAACTAGACCAGGGTGACTTACTGGTAGAATATCTGAAGCTATGTGAGGAATATCCCGTGCCATGGAGAATGATCCGTGCTCACGTGCACAGGATGTTGGGGGAGTGGTTCAGGATTCATCCACATATTAGGGAGGAACTTAATGCACAATCCAAACTCACTTTTGATTTTCTTTACAATATGGTCAATCGCCTTCGGGTTCTTGGTGTTAAGATGCCTCTATACGCGAAAGACACTCATAGAGAAAGAATATCTGCCAATGGAAGTGGTGCTTGAACATTGACGGTTTTTATGTTATATGAAAGGTTGTGAGACCCTGCATTCTGGATTTTTTGGCGAACTCTTAGTGGCTATGATCAGACACGGGATCGCATCTTAACAACTACACAGCTATAGCTGAATACTTGCACTTCAAATTTATGGTAGCACTGAGGATCGACTTGGTTTAGTTTTCTGCTCAGTAAGTTAGTTGACGTTTACATTACCATGAAGCTGCCATTTAGGTAGAGAATTATTTGAAATTGTTGTATACTCTTCCCCCAGCTGTATTGTTGCGGCTTGAATTCATGGCATTATGGATCGACAGGCCTGCCAAGATGGGAACTGTATTTGCCATGTAAAAGGTTTTTCTCGAGCACAAGTCATACATGCAATAACCAGTTGAAGAAAGTATGTCTTAGTGTCGGAATCTGTACGGCCTTTTTCATATTTATAAATGCTAATCGGCGATGTATTTTTCTTTATTTTAAGTATGTTCCTTAATGGACAAGGTTGACAAAGTGAACATCTGGGACTTTCAGAACTCTTGATGTTTTTGAGATGCCTCATCTGTATGTTATGCTCCCACACCCACGGTCCGTCCCCGGCATGAGTCTCTTTTTCGTAAAACAATTACCGGTTCTCTTGACAAACAAGATTCGTGTCATGGCGCACTCAAAGGGCGGTCTTGGGGTCATCAAAATGGAAATGAGCAAAGCTTATGATCGGGTTCGATGGAATTTTCTTGAAGCTGTCCTTATGAAAATGAACTTTCCCTTCCATCTCGTCAAGCTTATTATGAGCTGCGTTTCCACGGTCTCCTATGAAATACTTATCAATTATACGCCCTCCCAAAGGTTTCAGCCGTTATGTGGTCTCAGACAGGGTGACCCCTTATCCCCCTACCTTTTCATTTTATGTGCCGAAGTACTCTCTACCGCTCTGTCCTCAGCCCAGGACCTAGGCTTAATACCAGGTATTCGAGCGGGGTTTCGAAGCCCTATGGTCAACCATCTTTTCTTTGCTGATGATGCCCTGATCTTTACTAAAATCTCAAGACTTGCTATCACTTCAATCAAGGATATTCTGCATCAATATTGCGCCGAATCTGGCCAGCAAATTAATCGCAGTAAATCGGCCATCACCCTTAGTCCAAATACTTGTCTTTCGATGAATATTTTTATTCGTCGCCAATTAGGGATAGCCCTGGGCCAGGCTTTTGGATCATATCTCGGTGGTACCCTTGACATCTCGACAAAAAAGAAAGATTTTTTTCGATCACTTGTAGATCGAGTAAGAGCTCGTTGTGCTTCGTGGAAAGGACTTCTTTTGAATAAAGCAGGACGTGCAACGCTAATCAAATCAGTTTTATCTTCCCTCCTGGTTTACCACATGCAGGTATGCCTCTTTTCCGTCCATATATGCCGACAAATTGACACTTTATTAGGAAATTTCTGGTGGACGGGCAACGAAAATGCTCGTGGTATCTGGTGGGTCAACTGGAATGCTCTATGCGGCCCGCTCAATGGAGGAGGCCTCAATTTCAAGGACATGAGACTCTTCAACATGGCGTTACTTGCCAAGGTGGCGTGGAGGATTTGGGTGGACAATAATAGCCTCCTGGCACAAGTCTTTTGTGGGAAGTATTGCACCAGAAATGACTTTCTTAAATCGGCCTCTACGGGTAACTTCTCGAGGGCCTGGCGGGCTATTGTCACTGGAAGGAACGTTCTCAAAGACGGCCTCAGATGGCAAGTAGGTAACGGTAAGATGATAAAATTATGGCATGCCCGTTGGATTCCCCAAATTCCCCGGCTCCTTCAACCGTCGGCCACAAATCGTGCAAGACAATGCTCCTTTGTTTGTGACCTTATCAGGAATGGTGTCTGGGATTCTTCTACCATTAATGAACTTTTTACCCCGGAAATTAGTCACCAAATCCAGGCCATACATATTCCAACGAATGATTTTGATGACCAACAGGTTTGGGGCCATACCCGGGATGGAAATTTTACGGTGGCATCGGCGTATAACGTGTTATATACTAAAAAAAATCTCGCCCTGACCTTGCTTCCAAAGCCTCCTTCCCGACCGCCTATATCCCAACCTGATGTCTGGCGAAGACTGTGGCAACTTCCCGTACCTTTAAAAATCAACTTTCTACTTTGGCAAATTCTTTGGGATCGTTTACCGCTCTATACCAACCTCCATCGACTCAACATTACTTCCTCCAACCTTTGCCCACTTTGTAACCTTCATCCGGAAGATATGGGACATGCTTTTATGACATGTCCTATGGTGCGGCCTATATGGTTTGGAATACCGCTTAGTATTCGAACCGATTCTATTGGTGTACCCTTCAAAGAATGGCTAATTGCTTGGCTATTTGGAAAACCACATCCACATGGCAACTGGCTAACAGCCCTTTATTTCTTTGTTACCATCTGGGTGGTGTGGTTAAATAGAAATAATCTTGTTTTTCGTCAAATTCCTTTCAACCCTAACCCTATCATACATCAAATTAAATCCATGACTAAGTCAATTTACTCATACATGGCTACACTGCCTAACGCACCTAGGAAACTCCTCCAACCCAACTGCTCACCAAATCACTTATCCATTTACACCAACATAGAACCAATTGACATTCATGCTAACCCAACACCTTGCCCTTGCCTACCGCCTACCAAGATTACCATGGCCATTCATGCTTATTTTGATTCCTCTCGCCTCAGAGTTGGCATTGGCCTCTCATGCTACAACCAGAACATCCGATGTGGTTCGGCTGCCTTCTCTGCTGTGTCGTCCGATCTTTACACCGCTCTCTCACTTTGCATCTTACATACTTCTCGTTGGGCTTTGTTACAACAATTCTTTCATATAACTGTCTTAACATTATCTTCTTTTTTGCTACGCCAGATGTCGGACACTGAGCATATCTTTGATACGGTAGCACCTATTATCTATGACTTTTGCCATATCGTTAAGGATTTCCATCACTATAGTATTGCCAGGGCGACCCCTCAACAAATGACGGAAGCCAAAGCTCTTGCCCTTTTTGCTTGCCGGGCCCGAGTAACGGTCTACCAGGACTGGGTTATTAGCTCTTTACGACACTGAGCACTGGTCGTGATGGATGGCATAGATACTTATGGTGGATACCGCTTTTGTATTTCCTTTATGTTGTTAGCTATTGTTGTATGGCCCTAAGGCCGATCTCCTTTTGCTTTCTCGAACTGTGGTACCTTTTCTCTATCAATGCAATTCTCTTATTACCAAAAAAAAAAAAAAAATTTACTGGTTCTCAAATGTGACAAAGATCCCTCTCTGATCACAGTTACAAAACTGCATTTTTGCTGTTACAACAGAGGATCCAGAACCTATGCCACCCATTCGTCCCCCACTGGCAGCCTGCTGGCCGAGAATTGCTACTTGGGTGTGGAAAAATGTAACGTGTCGCATCAACAAAGAACCGATGATCTCATCAAGCACCTATTTGAACCAACTGCAAAGCACTTTAAATTTGGCCGAAAGCTAGTGTAAACTAGTTTTGGCCCAATGTTCTTTTGGTGTACAATACTATCTCGAGTTTTTTCCCTAAATAATACATATTGAATATTTAATTACCAAAATGCATCATTTTCAACCTTATTTACCCACATACCACATTTTGGGAAATCGTGGTTTGAAACCACGTTTTCAAGGTAGAAATCGCTGTTTCAAACAGCGATTTCTACCTTGAAAACGTGGTTTCAAACCACGATTTCTACTTTAAGGTAAAAATCAAGTAGAAATCGCTGTTTCAAACAGCGATTTCTACCTTGAAAACGTGGTTTCAAACCACGATTTCCCAAAATCTGGTATGAGGGTAACTACGCTAGAAAATGGCTGATTTTGGTAATTAAATATTAAATATGTATTATTTAAGGAAAAAACTCATCTCGAGTTTTCTCAGCACCACATTATCCGAGGCTGAGGCTTTGGTTGGTTCTCCTCAAACCCTCAGTTCTGCTGCCCCCACCTACACGTGCAGGCTACCTTTGGTGCTCCGCTATTCACAGTGTATTCTTCCGCTGATAACGAGGAGACATAATGACATAAACTAGTTTTGGCCCAATGTTCTTTTGGTACAATACTATCTCAGCACCACATTATCCGAGGCTGAGGGTTTGGTTGGTTCTCCTCGCCCAATGTTCTTTTGGTACAATACTATCTCAGCACCACATTATCCGAGGCTGAGGGTTTGGTTGGTTCTCCTCAAACCCTCAGTTCTGCTGCCCCCACCTACACGTGCAGGACATAATGGCAGTCTATTCATCTTTTCTCTCTGATCATTTCCGTCTGCTACTTTTTTTGCTGAGGGAGAGAATGAAGTCATTCGTTAAGTTTTGGTTACGTCATTCAAGCAGTAAATGGTAACCAATTCTAATGAATACAACAAACTCAGGCCTGAGCCAGAAAGTGAAGCTATGTTCTCCTCATATTTTGTGAGAACCATCGGGAATAAAAATCCCGCCATATGTTCTCTTCGTATTTTGTGCGTTTTGGTCCCTACATAGGTGCGGGAATCGAAAACTCAGATGTATGTGCTGGCCTCATAAATCCTTCAAGCGCAATATATTCTGCCAGTTGGATCAAGTCTTACATCTCGCCATCTCTTTGATAAAATAAAAAAAAAGGGGGATAAAAAGACTTGGAAAAGTCTAGTGAAGGACACCACCACAACCAAACCCATCAGTCGTCGTGAATATCCTCGTCTTCAAAAGTTCTTTTGAAAGAGACGCTGCTAAAGGCTTGGCCAGCTACAGCGACTGACCCCATCCATTATTGCCCACTTTTTGGTGTAGCCGACGAAGGATAAAGACCATTTCTGCTTTTGTCTTTAAGCCGGTGGAAAGAACAAATGCCAACATGTGTTTGAGAAATAATCAACTAATCAGGAAACAAGATAATCGTATGTACAAGTTATAGAAGAAGTTACCGAGAGTGAAGTCCTGTGCCTTGTTACGTTTGGCAGAGACAGGTCCAGTGTAGCATAGAAAAAATCTTTTTTGCAATACCACATCCTCTTCCTCTTCCGCACTTGCTCATTCTGTGTTTCACTACTTATACCAGTATCTCCCAGAGAGAAAGAGAGACAGAGAGAAATGGGAGAACTATGTTTCACAACCAGAATTCTATTTCTAGTCACCCTTTTCATTTCAGGTTCAAGCTTCCTCCAGGCAAATGTCAAGAGAGAAACACTAGAAATTATAATTGGAGGTCCTCCTTCGGCCTCTCCTCCTGAATACGGCCCTCCCGCTCCTCCTCCAGAATCAGAATGCCCTCCTCCTCCTCCTCCGCCAGAACCAGAATGCCCTCCCCCGCCCCGCCCCCCCCGCCCCCCCCCCCGCCACCCGGCCCCCCGCCCCCGCCCGCCGCCCCCGCCCCGCCCGCCCGCCCGCCACCGCCTCCACTTCCACCCCTTCTAAATGAAAATGCGGCTGCCATTCGTGCTATCCAAAAATTTAAGCCCAGAGTCACTTATGATCCCCAAGGCATAACCAAGACGTGGCAAGGCAATGACATCTGCAGAGACAGCTCCAAATACAAAGGCTTCATATGTGGCGCAACCCAAAAAGACAACAGGCTCAGAGTCGCCGGCGTCAAGTTCAATGGTTACAACTTCAATGGCAAACATCTAAACTTAGGCGGTTTCATTGAAGAACTAAAAGACCTAGTCTTCTTCCACGTAAACTCCAACAACTTTACCGGCCTCATTCCCTCCGAAATTGTCAAACTCCCTCATTTCTACGAATTTGACTTGAGCAACAACAAGCTCACCGGAGCCTTTCCAACATCCGTTCTAGGTGCTACCAACTTAACCTTCTTAGATCTCAGGTTCAACAGCCTGACAGGGAAGGTGCCACCACAAGCCTTCACACTGGACCTCGATGTTCTCTACCTCAATAACAACAACTTTTTCGGAGATATACCGGAAAACTTGGGCAGCAGTACAGCGCTTTTCCTCACCTTTGCAAACAACCACTTCACTGGTCCAATCCCAAAATCCATCGGCCAAGCTTCGAACACGTTGCTTGAAGTACTGTTCTTGAACAACAGCTTGTCCGGCTGCCTTCCCTATGAAATTGGGTTGTTGAAGAAAGCAACTATTTTTGACGTCAGCGTCAATCAGTTGACAGGTCCAATACCCCATTCTTTCGGGTGCCTAGCTAGAATGAAGCAGCTGAATCTCGCATACAATCAATTCTACGGGCCGGTACCGGAGTCCGTGTGCAAGCTTGGTAACCTATTTCAGCTTACCTTGAAGTTTAACTATTTTACGCAGGTTGGACCCGAATGCAGGAAATTGATCGCAAGAGGAAAGCTTGATGTAAGCATGAATTGCATTCTAGATCTTCCCTCGCAGAGGAGTAGTGTTCAATGTGCCGCTTTCTTCTCAAAGAAAAGGTCTTGTCCGGACGAAAGGTCATACAGCTATGTACCTTGTGACACAAATGATACCACTTCGCAAGAAACATCTGATGAGGCATCAGGACTCTCAATGGCTCCATCACCTTCTTATGAGGCTCTGGTAAAACCTCATGCGTGATGTACCTACAGAAAAACTGTGTATATGCAACACCTAAGAGCCGAATGCAGCTTCATCTAGATAAGAAATCAGATTGTACCATAGAGCACTGGTCTTGCCAGAGCAACGTTGCTTTAACTATGTACGATGTAAACTGTTATTTTCACTTTGAAAAGGGCATAAGATGGCTCCATATGCTGTTCAGATAAAGCATCATCTGTGATACACCTAGAACTAGAAGCAACATTATATAAATGGTTGAAGATCTAGAAGCATTCTGATGCAGCTTTGCCCAGATAAGCTTGTCTCTTGTACATATCAAGTTACTATTCTGAATAAGCATTAAGGCAGCAAGAAATTTGGTTAGACTATCTCTAAACTGACAAAGCAGCTGATGCAGTACTTCTCTAAGATACAAGGTGGGAAAAACAACATAGAAAGGAAAATTCTTATACCAGTTGAAACTTGATGAAAGATAACAAACATTATTCAGTTTAACTCTTATCTTTGATATAGGAACATAAATGAACTGGAAGAAAGATCTATTATAATACAAATTCAGGAAAAGAAGAGAGTAACTAACCAAGGAGGGGATGATATAACATCTACACTGCTAAAATCAGGGAAAGGGTTAATCTAGTCAAAGATAGTCAAAACAGGTCCCTCAGAGGAAAAAAAAAAAAAAGAGTAGCCGATCCACGTCCACATCCACCGGGAAAAAAAAAAAAAAATATATATATATATATATAGCCGATCCACATCCACAGGCTATTTCTTCACCATAAATCTGACCATCCATGTGCACTCGTGGATAGACCAGATGTATTTTTTTTTCCCCAAAAGTAGTAACCACTGCTCTTTAAAGCATTTACAAATATCCCAAAACCCCAACCCTTGGGGCCCACTAATTTCCCCTAAGGAGCACGCACTCACTGGCCCACCTTTTTCCCACCAAACCGCGACAAAGAGTAGCGGTGTGGGCCCTAACCAGGTCGGGGATGTCATGTCCTTTTTTTCTTTCGTCAATCTCTCTCTCTCTCTTCCTCTTCATTTTCATTGCAGACAACAAATCCATTCAGTTATCAATTACAACAAATTCTCATCCATTACGACATTCATCAACATATCAATTACAATAAAATCTAAGTCAGTTTAACAAACCCATTCTCATCTTGAAAACAAAGTCTCCATTCAAAACAAAATCTAATATTCACCATTTTCATCCACTGCAACATCCATTTTCATACCAATTACAGAAGAATCAACCAATAAAATCTAAGTCAAAATTGAAAAATGATGAATGAATTTGATGTTACATATTGTGAGCAACCTACTGCCTTCTCACCGACATAAGAGATACCAATCTCAACCTTCCTTTCTCTCTTCTACGGAGACCTCCCTATTGGACGGTACTCGGTAGGTAGATGTGGAGGTGGAATGGGCCAAGGCAGATGCGGCCGCGATGACGACGGCATGGACCAAGGGTAGATGCGGAAGCAACGGCAGCGCATGGGCCAACAGAAGATGCGGAAGCGGCGACGACGATGGCATGGGCCAATGGTGTCGGCTGACGGTGGGCAGATGCGGCGGCCGAAACGGTGGCTGCGGCTTGGGCAGCTTCGACTTTGGCGTCTTCTATGACGATCGGAAGTGATCTGGGCTAGTGGAGATGGGATGTTGGGCTCGGAGTTATCCAGTGGTGCTGGTGGCGATCAGGATGAAGAGAGATGGAGAGACAGAGAAGAGAGAAAGAAAATGGGTATAGAACTGAGATTTGAGGAGAGAGAGTGAGAAGACAGAACATAAAAAGAGAGAAGAAAAAGACGGGAGGGGCAATATAGGAATGAGCATTAACCGCTCCTCCTTGGAGCGGTCAGACAAAGTAACCTTAAAAGAAACCGGATCTTCCACGATCACACGTGGACTGCCAGACGGACGGTGGAGAAATAACTATTTCTCCGGCGGTAGGCCGGGATCAGCCCCATATATGTATATATATATTGAACTAAGAGTTGCAGATTTTGGCATGAATGCTGACATCTATACTATATATAATAGGATTCGATTGATAGGGTCATTGAACAGCAAACTCCCAATGCTATTTTTTGAAAATTTTCAATTTTAGAAATTAGAAAAAATCATGTGTCAAATTTCAATTGGATATTTTGCACTTTATTTTGAAATGTAACTTTTTATCTTTGCAAGGCCGAAACAACAAAAAGAAATATTTTTAGTACTTGCATAATTTGTAAAAGCTATCACTTGATGTAGCAGAAAGTAATCAGGATTGAGTTTCTGAATTTTGCTGTATTTAATCTCCTTTTTCCTTACTTTTGTCTTTTGTATTGTTGTTACCGTTAGGCCTCTAGACCAGCTTTATCTCCTATTTAGTTTTTTTTTTAGCATGACAGGTATAGTCATGACTTATTATGTATAACCTGGGGGCTAGACTGTAAAACTTTATTTATCTTTAAATGCAATTCTCTTTTCTACAAAAAAAAAAAAAAATTAGCAGAAAGTTACAATCGTTGCTAAAGTACAAGAAGATGGAGGCAATGTCAAAGTTAGGGGTCACAAGTCGCTAGTTTGTTTCTACCTCAAGTAGAGAATATTTTCCACCATAAAAATTCATGTACAAAACTCATTGTTGAATGCAATGAGAAGTTTGTTAATATCCGGAACAACTTGTTGCAGTTATGGTTCGAAAAAATCATTTCAGGGAAGTTACATAACAAGTTTTAGAAAATGCAATGCAAATCCCGCAAAGTTATATCTATTAAGTTTGTCGTTCAACTTCCAAAGTTATATCTATTGAGTTTGTCGGTCAAAATAAATGAGCACGATTATGCGTCCGTGCATAGCACAGGATTTTAACTAGTAACTAATAAATATCTATCAACTATGAGCTTTCAGATTTTTGCATGAATACTGGCAAAAACTCCCTCGGATGTCTTAGCTCTTGTGTATGTTTTTAAAAGTCGCTGAATACAACCGCTAGCGATCACATTCTAAAGCTTTCCGCATGCCCAGTGGCGAGCATCCCCATCTAATCTTGCTTCAAAGGGCCACAGGTCAACAAAAGGCTGAAACACTATCTGGAAAAGGATTGACTGAAATCCTTTCGACAGCAGGTATCCAGAACGTAATTCATATCAGTAGTCAGGGAAGCTTTAAGCAAGTCAGAGACTTGCCAAAATCACAAAAGTATCAAGATGATCAGAAGAAAATTGTGTCGTCGGCTGATGAGTTCCCCCAGAATAGGTAAGCTTTAACATGCTGAAGAATGTCTTAGAATGTCAACCTTGAAACGTCCAACACGGACACGTCCTTTTTGCTTTGGTTTCCCAATGTATTTTTCCGGAGACCAAAGCCAATACAAGTGAAGCCACCATTGACCAACAAATGCCTAGTACAATGCTTAACTCATATAAATCAGATTCAACGAGCCAAGCCAATAAAAGCAGATTAAATTTACCCATTTACCGTGTCAAATAAATGGCATCCAATTGTTCATTGTTGATATCAGCAACAGATTTTACATCTCAAAGACTTGGGTTTGACGTAGATCAAAGACCAAGATACCGATTAATCCACAAAATTGGTCAAGATTTTACTAACTAAATGCTTCCCATAAACAGCTGCTTCAAATTTCTTAGTTCCCCCAGAGTTTTCTATACATACATCCAAGGGTTCTATTGCAGCATTGAAGTTCGGCTGTTCAAGATACAAAAACATCCGCAAAGGGTCAGAAGGAAAACATTTCACAAAAAACAGAGGGGGAGGGGGGGGAGGAGAGAGAGAGAGAGAGAGACCTCATAGAAATACGCCACACAGACCCGATATTTTGGGGACTTATTGATGACCCGATGCAACGTAGATTCATAAAGTCCATTTGATAAAATCTGTTGCATTTGGACATGAAAGATCCAATTAATATATTCCTACCTTCGGACATGCCAATATGCAAAAGAATCTGTTGCAAAATGATACCTTTAGCATATCACCAATGTTGCAGACAAATGTACCAGGGATGGGAACTGCTGATATCCACTCACCTGAAAGGTTCCTCACCTTCAACAACTCAAATAATTAGTTAAGAATAGCAAAGCAACAGCAATCATCAATCTAGGAAAAATAGTAAAGGTGAATTCCAATTATTTAGAAGCCTGGATGCCAGCAACTGTTTTGTACCCTCTAAAAGCAATGACTACGAGTCCACGCTTTAAAAAGCTACAATAAACTAAGTTACTCCTGAATCAATTAGATAGAAACTTTACGGGTTTGGGAGGAAGTGCTTGGTCATCCCCATTAAATATAGTAAAATATGATGGTACTCTTTAATATCTGAGTCTGCAATATAGCTTTCCAAAAATCAAAATATGGTCCTGCAGTGATTAGGAAAGACAAAGCTCATTATATGCCACCAATCCGATGTTCACTTTACAGAGGTCAGAAACGGGAGATCGGCTGTGAGCAGCAGCCTGAATGGGCAATCAGCTACAAGCCATCACACTAATGTGTTTAGGTAATGAGAAAATGCATCCATCAGGAGAGAGTAGCAGTTGGCAGATGGAAGAGTGTTTCACATTTCTAAGAATCAAGCCAAAAACTATAAGTCAAAAGCATTTGCAATACTGGCACCCACAAAATAAGATGGCAAGTGGCTGCTTTTAAGTAGATCTTTCTTGGCAGGCAGATTAAACCGGTTTCTATAGCACGAGAAAAAAGTCATAACCCAGAAGATTTACAGTCCAAAACCAAGCGAACTTCAGAACCAAAGGAACTTCTTTCACCTCTAATCTATGTTATATGGACTCGGTACAAGTGTTTGAGTCGGATATGTGTCCAAGTGTCGGATTCGTCTATTTCTCAAAAGTCAAAACCCAAGACAGATAGAGACGGCAGAATATTCCTATCTGTTCTTGTATTTTACTTGTTCCTTAGCCTACATGGTGTTTTAAGTTAAGCATATCATTTTAATTTAAACTGAGATCATTTCAAAGGAATAACGAACTAAAAGAAACACTATAATACAATGATCTTAGTGGCATATCGTACGGAATATGTCGGACACATATCCTATACCCACGGGCCACGTCCGAGTGTCGAGTGTCCGACACGGGTACTTCACTCATTTTGAAGAGTCCATGCAACATAGCCTGTAATTAACACTTCCATTTTTGAAGATTTTACAAATAAAATTTGGGTTAATATCCTGAATATCATGAACTAGGATCGGGTATTTTCTGGAATGAATTTGAATTCACGGGAGTATCACAACAGAAGAAACTCAGAATGATGGCTGACATACCTGAAGTGCCGTAATATCATCATCCTGATTTACTAATGTCAACAGACCTGATATTTGATAGAAAAAGAGAATTACGACTGATGAATGAAAAAAGAAGTAGGCTATTCACCATCAAAGGACTGAAAACCTTTACCATAGTCAGTGTGAGCTCCACTGGCGTTATTTGGACAAAAGAGTTGGTCAAGATAGCAAAACAAGAAAGACAGTCAACTATATAAGAGGTAAGAAAACACCTACAGGAAAAGTTCAAGAACAGATACGAGCATTATGGATTTACCATCCAATATCACTATTTGCCATGTCATGGCCACAGGACACTCCAGGGTAACCAATTATACGAAACACCCAAAAAGGATCTCCAGCTCTTTTGCCTTCTAATTCATCCACAGACCCACCAAGCGCTAAAGCGATTCCCCTCATTATTTTTCTCGACAGATCTGTCAACACAAAGCAATCAATAATTGTAAATTATCTTACCAGTTAAACATATAAAGTGATGGAGAAATTTTGTTAAAAGTACAGGCAGAGCACCTGTGCAAAGGCTGATATAAACCTCCATCAAATGTCTGAAATTAGGAGGATTAGTTGGCCTTCACACCAAAAAAAAAAAAAAAATGTAAAAACAGAACAGCAAGCCAACCAGTTAGACAAATAATTTTGTATCCAGCCACCAGATTGGACTAAATATATAAGGTAGAGACGAGAAGAATCCACAATCAGATCCTAGATGATTAAAATGACTAGACGACTTGCAGAATCAAAAAGCAGGGGATGAAGATGGTAAATTAAACGTGATAAAAACCCCAGTCTGTTGCTTATCTCCCACTGACAAATATATAAGGTAGAGACGAGAAGAATCCACAATCAGGTCCTAGATGATTAAAATGACTAGACGACTTGCAGAATCAAAAAGCAGGGGATGAAGATAGTAAATTAAACGTGATCAAAACCCCAGTCTGTTGCCTATCTCCCACTGACGCTAGAATCAGATCAAAGGTCACCATCATCTACTCAAACACCAGATCTTCTTTGAGATGTCATAGCCATCAGTGCTTGTATAAGTACAAAAATACTTGATGTTTTCTTCTTGGGGAAGGGTGTCCTGAGTTTCAAACCTATCTTGTTCTAGAAAAATCTGACGAAAAATCTGACTTAAGCGTTAAATTATGAAATCGGTGATACTCCCAAAAATTTTGTAATAGAAAGAAAGAGCTGTGATGTGGGAATATAAACAAGCATATGGTGCATTCTATATGCTTAATCCAAACTTGGCTAAAGAATCAAATGGAAAAAGAATTCACATACCATTCATTACATCCTTCTAGAGGGTTGCTAAAAGCTCCATACATTCCTTGTTTCACTTCTCTATAGCACTGTCGACCAGTACATCAAAGCACAACTATAATGGTTATAAGGGGATGACAACAAAATTTATGTCTACAACGTGTAAGTAAGAAAGATAGCAACTGAGATTTTCTTTTCAGCCCTATGCTCAGCCTAAGAACAGCAGACATCTACTTGCCAAGATTGAATAAAATTAGATGTCAGTGCAAGCAAAAGGATGGCATTGTTTATCCACCAGCATGGACAAAATGCATCGCTGTCTCCATGGTTACACGCTTTTCACCACATATTAAGAAAAGATGAGCTTAAGTCATCTATAATATTACTACACCACCCTTTGATAAAAACCACAGAAGTTCCACAATAGAACACAAAATATGGCAACAAGTTTGAGATGCAAGTCAGCCAACTATTAAACTTAACCTTGGGTTGAAAGGGTAATAACGCTGATATTTATATAGCCACCAAGCTCAGTACTTTGAAATAATCCCCAAGTCAGCCCCAAAAGTTAAACTTGGGCTAGATATTGTCAAGTAGTGCTAAGAAAAAATTAAAGGCAAACCAAACCATGCCCTTACGACATAGGCTTGCCCCACAAAAAGGTTGGCCAAGTTGGTATTCTCGAGGTATAGGGCAAGCACTTGTAACTGAAAGCATTGCCCGATATCAGAGGCTTAAGAGTTTTCTTATAAGTACTTGATGAGGATCTCAAGCGCATCTACTTGGCCAAGCACTTCTGAGAGAAACACACTCCCCATGGCTGAAATACCTTGTTGGACCTACCATGTATATATCAGAGCTCTGATTTCAGAAGCTCCATGGTTCAACCCTTCCCGCTTGCATTCAGTCCCCTTTGTTTTAAGCAGTCTGCACTCGGCAGAGCTATATCTAACCTTCCCCAGAACCCCAACTAGTGCACTAGCATAGCCTTTCTTGCACGCTATAGTTTATTAACCTTCATTCATCTTTCACATGCAAATGGAACTTAGGAGCCAAGTCTCTAGCACCTAAAACTTTTAGAGTAATATGGTAACTTAGTGGTGTTGGATGAGTATTTCAAAGTATCATGTAATTCAAAACCCTTCATTATAAATGTCGAGATTGATAAATTCATTACATGGACTGCATATGTAAGAGTGCTTTGATCATTCCCTTCGTTCGTAGAATATCCATTCCAACCAAAAGGATATTTTTCCTGTTTTTCTGGTATACCTACCAAAGGACATACCTATATGTATGTCTATGGAGATCTATTTGATTACAACGAATGTATCACACTTCCGTAGCAGAAAATGAGTTTGTATATATGCACACCTATAAATATACATGTATTTATTTAAACATATATACAGCGAAAATATTAAGGATGGAACCCAAAAAGAGAAAACAGATATCCTACTTTCTAAATCAATTTACTATAAGCCGGAGGCATAAAAATTATAAACTTTAAAGAGTTACAGCAAAACAGAATAGAGGTTGTACCAATAAAAGAATCATTGGAGAGAGAGAATCATGAAATTAAAGATGGAACCCAAAAAGAGAAAGCAGATATCCTACTTTCCAAATCAATTTACTATAAGCTAAGCATAAAAGTAATAAACTTTAAAAGAGTTACAGCAAAACAGAGTAAAGGTTGTACCAATCATGAGAGAGAGAGAGAGAGAGAGAGAGACTCATTCTATAAAGGAGATAAAAATGGGAGAAAGCAGTGGGAAGCTTTCAGATCCCCCAAGAAATTTCACAAATCCCCATTGGCGCATTCTGAAAAAACGGATTTTATTCAAAGAATTTTTAAATCCTCTGCAAAAAGTCAAATCCCCACTTGAAATACCTTGTCCAAAAACACTGCAACTGTGTTTGGATGGAGCAGTTTATAAACCCTCCATTCTAAGATCCCCTCATTTCGAAATTTTAGGTTTTGAAGTTCATTGTTTGGATAATACTTTTTGTTGTGAGCATTTTTGTGTGTAATTTCATTTTCTTTTTGCTATTAGCATAAAATTATAAGGGACAAGTAATTATTTATGCTATTTTACCTCATCTTTGTTGTTAAAATTTTATAATTGTCATTGATATGTAATTTTAGCAACAAAAAACAGGTGAAAAATATATGAAGGGTGAAAACAGCATTTTCAAATATAAACTATGAAGCACAAGTTTATATTACATCTTAACTTGTTTTCATAAGCTAAAGTTTGTATAACTAAAACTAAAATCCCTTTCTAGTAATAAAAGGTATTATAGTAAGAAAGAACAAACAAAGACAACGCCACATTTCTGTAAAAAACTTCGGAAAACATAAATATGGTAAGAGAAATTTCGGGAGCCCACACCCATAAAACAAGGAAGACTTTACCGTGGGCATTTGGCAAAAAACTAGTCTGGACTAGTTATTTTAACTGGGATTTGTTCAAATCCCTCCTAGAAATTTGCAAATACCTTATAACACATCCCAAACACTGGATTCCATACAAGGAATTTTCAAATGCTTTGCCTAACTCAAATTCCCATTTGAAATACCTCATCCAAACACACTGGTATTTGATCTGACTCGGTCCTTGCACATGGTGCTCATTACCTGCTACGTGCGTAGATGTATGGAGCAAGCAAATGAGGTGGATAAGTCGATCTCACAGGGAGGCATAGCATGAGTAGAGTGGATCCATGTTCCTGCATTGACTGAATGCAAGCTTGGGAAGTTCATCACGAGTCATGACCCAATCCTACGTTGAGGGCTTGAGAAGCTTCTATTGCTCTCTTATGTGTTTGTCTATAATCTAAAGACCACCTAATTGACTAGCTCTTTAAGGGAGGCAAAAAACATTTCTACTTATTGTTGCCATATGGTCCAGCCTTTAATGCAACTGGTCCTATGAGTTCTCTGCTATCCACAATTGCCTGGAGATCACCCCACTTACTTCTTTTTTGTTTCTTACTTGTTCTTGCATATAAACATACCCATCAGCTTGTACTACAAATAATCTCATGCTTAAATCTCATAGTGGCAGCCAAAGCACTAGTAACGTACATCAATAGCTTCATGCATATCAGGTATGCCCTTGGTTATATTTTCACCAACCCGCTGATAACCTCTGCATTTGCAATGCTACTTAATAGTTAGATAGTGATGATAAAACTGATTATTATTTGGAAGGTGCAAACGTAAAACTGTAATCTGAAAGCGCACCTGTATCCAGTAGCTGCAGACAATTTGATCTTGGTCTTTTCCTCATAAGGTAGATCAAAAAATTTACGAGTCACGCTCCTTACCTCTTTGACAAGGGAATCAGGAATACCGTGGCCCTTCTGTTTAATTACAATGCATTGGCGGATAGAAAAAGATGCCGAAGAGATAGTCAGAGATATCTAATAAACAACTGTAACAAATAGCACCAAAAAAAGTATTCATCCGAATAAATCTATTACTAGAAGTCCCTATAACATTTTAGTTTTCTTCTCTATAGACAAGAATCACTGTCAGAAAAAGGGATTGACCCCAAATACTGTAAATCATACCAGTGTGACTCCACATAAAAATCTCTCAAACAGCTTTCACCTAGTACCTCTTTGAAAATGATTGCATGACATCCAGCAAAGTCATATTATTTTCTTCTCAGGCAGAAAATTGAGAAAAATATATGCAACCACTACATATTGACAATAAGAAGAAAAGGATGGCGTAGAAATTAAGATCAGATATGTTGTTCCTTCTTTTCCGTGTATCCCAGATAAATGACTCTAGTGAGAGTAAGGGAAAAAGAGAAAGAAGTCAGGATGCTTCAACAACTGTTCTGAGCTAAATAATTTACTATTACAACTTATAATTTTCTTGTTTTAGAGCATCGTCTCTACTGCCCGGTGAAGCATTAGGAGAAAGGCCTTAGAATAAAGATACTAGTGCTATACTCATCCAAAGCCTTCGATCGCATTATCCAGAAGGATCGAATCTAAACATTGATATGTATTGCAAACAGCTTCATAGGTTTCCCTCCACATAGACAAGAAGTAATACATGTCTGAGCGAAATGAAAGTGTGAACAAGAGATACAACACATGAAAAATAGGAAATTACCACGTAAAAGAATCCAGCTTCTCTACAGGCCTGATCTAGTTGTCTAACGACTTCGGCAACACCTTTGTCTTCAGCCATGTTTGGATCATCCCAGTTGGCCAAGAGAGGACTGATATCTGCCCCATGAAAAGCAACTAAACATCAAGAATTTAAGGAACTAGGTTTTCCCAATGCCAACTTTCTCTAAGTAGACCTAGATTAGACTGGATTATTAAGCAGCAACTCGCCCAGCTATTTTTTTCTCTCATTACTTCACCTTAAACTGTATGATCATGTACTTATCAACTACTAAAATCCCAATGATAAACAGGAATCTAGTGCTTAGAACTTGTATACTCCATTCACTTCACAAGTTAATTGAGGACACAATTTGGTATTGCAAAAACCGGATTCTCCCTCCTCTTCACAACTATTGCCCGCTCTGACTCTTTTCGGATTTCTAGAATGAAGTTCAACATGCAAACATTAATTTGAATCGTTGTTTTCACCCTGCCTCGACTCTCCAAACAGTACTCATGTGAGTTGCAAATACTGTTCCACAATAATTTCATGTTTATAGGTTCAATTACTATACTAGATATACAAGCATTAAATTCTCATCGACCGGATTCAAAACGAAGAAAAGACCGTAACACACGGTCAAGTGATGGTAGTTCATCTTTTCAAAATTATTCTGAAGGTGAATGTTCAATCAATTTGGATAACGAACACCATAATTGACAAAAGTGGCGATATTGCAGCCTGCCTTGGAATCTTGCAGGGAATTGGGCACAATCACTTCGTGTGTTTACCTACGAATCTGCATATATTGGAATAACGGGGATGGGAGAGGGCGGGACTCTAGGGTATTGGGTTTAGTAGAATTTAAGTACCTATGAGTGGGATGGATTTGAAATCGGTGGCCATTGCAGTTGGAGCGCTCTTCTCTCTTGGGTTTCACCTGGGCCCTGGCAAATGATGGTTGCGACGACCGTTCTCTCTTTAAGAACGCTCTAATTTTTCTCGATAAAAGAAAAAAAAAGATAAAATAATAATAATAAATTACTGGCACTAATAGGGTGAGGATTAGATTAACATATTATTTTGTACCCGATAATCATCGGTTGCTAAAAATTATTACCATTAATTTTTCACTCTTTAGCCACAACATGGTGTGAAATTGGTAAAAGAAAGTGTGAAAGTTATTTTCTAAAGTGATGTGGCTCCAAAATAGTAAAACTTATTTGCTAACATTATGCCATTAAGGTGCATACTTCTTTCAAAATTGTCGCTGGAATCAACTTTTTGAGTGACTTTCTGATCTCAACCATTACTACAATTTGGCCTCGACGGAAAATGTGGTGCATCTGCTCTTTTTTAAGTTTTATTGTTACTATTATTTTTAAAATATATACATTTTAAAATACACAAGCATTTCAAATCAACAACCTTTGCATCTTTATTTGAGAGCTTGGAGGCTCTAAACTTTGGGTAGTGCATATTGTTCTCAAAGACGTACCCGATAAATATTCTTTGTCACAATGAAAAAAAAAAATGCGCCCAAGATGAAAAAATAGCGAGATAATCTTACCATTTCTTCTTTTTTTACAGTACGGATATCCTTTGATCAGCTTGCGCGTTAAGCGAAAGTAAATTTTTGGCACGATCTTACAACTATCCTTTGCATTAAAGAGGGCACAATGCTTACAAGCACCACATGTTCTACCACACACCTAGCACGTAATTAGTTTTCAGGAGTATCGTTTTACATAATTAGCTTGTAAGTGCCACGAAGATATTTGTCGCACCACCTTCCAGCTCGATCCATTGCAAGTACAACCTACCACATATTTTGAATTTATGAGAAAACAGGTCCCTTAACTCTAATTAGGGTATGACTCATATATTTTATATGTTTAAAAACTATATGAAAGTACATAAATACCGTGTAAAGGGAAATTACAATTGAGATTTGAGCGTTCTAGGATATACGATTGATGCCAAGGAAAGTGGGTTTGTACCTACGTGGAGGTGCCACAAAGGTTACAGTCCGAGTCAGCTTTCAAATATGCAAAGTGAGAGACAGTGAGGGTGGAGTAAGGGCAGAGAGCAAGGCTCCACAGACAGGCCGTGAGGACTGACAATGTTGCGCAGGCAGGGCGGCGACGAATAGGGCCGGCAGTCGACAATCCAAACTAGGGTCCAAGTCAGAAGTGCAGCGTCAGGGGTCCGATGTCAGAAGTCCAAATGTGTTTATCTCTCTAGAATTCCAGAGATAATGAATTTTTAGAGAGAGAGTGAAAATATCAAATGAGAGAGAATTCCTTCAAATGAAGCCCAAGGTCCTCTATTTATAGGGAAAATTTGCATGTGTCATCCTCTAGGAATGACACGTCACCAGGGGGTCCACAAATACCGGTTCTCTGTCAAATTGTCGGTTTCCAAATTCACGCTGCCCTGCCCGCGCAGTATCTCTCTACCGGTCTGAGAAGACTTACCACCCACGACGACATGATCAGAGTAAGCCCGTTGCCCCAGCCACCAGTCCAAGCCCTTACTGAATCCCACAAGGTGCGTTAAGAGACGCGTAGAGAACCTGACAGCGGTGAGGGTTGCCCCTATAGCCAACTGTCAGGCGGACTAGGCGTTATGCCCTCCAAAGACCCGATCCCGTCCCGGAGTGACCTGGGGGTCATCGTCCTGAGGCCGCCGACGGTCACCGGTAACATGAGTGGACATGGTCGCAGCTCAGTGCCTAGTGTCATGCCAGTCACCCCAGATGGCGATGGCTTTGTGGTAACGAGCCCATCCCGCTGCAGAGGGACCTCGTGCCGAAGCACTACGAGCGGAACCCCCCGGAATGAAGATGGCGATAGCTTTGTGGTAACGAGCCTCTTCCGCTGCGCAGGGTCCTCGTGCCGAGCACTACGAGCAGAGCCCCCCAGAATGAAGACGGCGATAGCTTTGTGGTAACGAGCCTATCCCGCTGCGAAGGGTCCTCGTTCCGGAGCACTCCGAACGGAGCCTCTCGGAATGAAGACGGCAATAACTTTGTGATAACGAGCCTATCCCGCTGCGAGGGGTCCTCGTGCCGAAGCACTACGAGCGGAGCCCCCCGGAAGCATGTAATATGATTGTAGTGCATAGGCGCGGCGACTACCGTTGCGAGACATGATTGTGGCGCATGGGTGCGATGCCAACGACATGAGACATTGATTGTGGCACATGGGCGCGGCGACGACCGTTGCTAGACAATACTTGGTGTCGGGGCACGTATCATAGAAGTGGTGCACAGGCGGGACGACGAACGTCACGGAGACGATACATGGTACTGGGCGCACGTATCATGAAAATGGCGCGCGGGTGCGGCGGAGTGTGTATGGTGCTGAGGGTACTGCATTGTGACAAAGAGCCGGGGGCAAGGCTGTATCAGCGCAGCGGCGCGGAGCATGGGCACAACGAAGTGTGGGAGTACGGTGCGCGGGCACCGGCGACGGGGGTTACGGAGACGGACCGCGGGCACCGGCAACGGGAGTCACGGAGTTGTCACGTGGACGCGGGAGACGAAGGTTGCGGAGACGACACGCGGGCGATAGGAGTCACGGAGCTGGCGCGTGGGCGACGGGTGTCGCGTAAACGGCGTGCGGGCGCGGGCGATGGAGTTGTGGAGCTGGCGCGCGGGCGATGGGCGATGGGAGTCGCAAAGCCGGTGCGCGGGCGATGGGCGCCGTGAAGTCGACGTGTGAGCGACGGCGATGGGCGCCGTGAAGCCGGATACGCGGGCGACGATGTGCGACCACAGGCGATGAGTGTCTTGAAGCCGACGCGCGAGCGACGCCAGGCGTCGTGGAGACGGCATGCGACCACGGGCGATGCCTGTGAAGCCAGCACGTGGGCGACGAAGGGGGTCGTGGAGCGACGCGTGACCACGGGCGACACCCGTGAAGCCAGCGCGTGGGAGACGGTTGGCGCCACGAAGACGGTGCGCGACCACGGGCGATCGGCGATGGGGGTCGCAAACGATGCATGGGCCATGAAGAGAAGTGAAAGAATGGGGTCGATCCCTTGAAGGGGAAGGTGGCCGACGCCGACGCCCCTAAGGGGAAATGCGCACCAAGTAGCAAATTCACGTAACTTGATTATGTGTCGCTTTGACCGGCCTGTGAGGGTTGACAAGTTGACCGTTGAATGTGCCGATGTGTCATGAGAATTGGGATCCCCAGTGGACCTATAGGTGTAGCCAAGATAGGTTGGGAACAACAAAATACACTAATACTCTCCGTCAACCTGAGTGGGGTGGATCAACGAAGATATTGGCCTTCAACTGATGAAACTTTATAGTAGGCAAGCCTTTCGTAAAGACGTCAGCAAGTTGGTCAAAAGTTGACACATAATGAATGATAATATCATCGCTGTCAACTTTTTCACGAACAAAATGAAAATTAATTTCAATATGTTTGGTGCAAGCATGAAAGATCCATGTTTAGTAAGGCATGTAGCACTAACATGTCAAAAAGATACACAATAACGAGCGGTGGGAGAAAAACATGAAGATCACAAAGAAGCGATTCAACGACAACATAGGTAACATAGCAATATTCAGATTCAACATTGGACCGGGAAATAATGGGTTGCTTATTTGCATGCCATGAGACAACATTAGAATCGAAAAATTAGGGCATAACATGAAGTAGATTGGCAACTGGCATGACTCCCGACCAATCAGCATCAACGTTGGCAACAAAACACATTCAAGAGAAGACTGTGAGTTAATGTGCGTTTCGAGTAACAAAAAATTCTCTTGACCGCTAGCTTGCAGATGAGTAATATGAGGGCAATACATGAACTGACTAACGATACTAACTGAGTAAGCAATATCAAGGCGAAACATTGTCAAATATCGAAGGGCACCAATTATACCACAATAAACAACCGGATCATCCAAAAGATCACCATTATGTAAAGACGGTTGCGTTTTAGAAGCAATTACTTTTAAGTGCTTAATTATGTTATTAAACATACGCTAAGTTTTTTTTTTCTCTGTTTTTCACCCCCAAAGGGGTCTTTAAAGCTCAAAAAACCGACTAATCCCTGAATAAAGCTCTGGTTTTTTTTTCCCTCTACTTGTGATTTTAACTTCTATTTCCTTTTGAACACATAATTTTTTTATGTTCTTTACTTTCCCACTACACATTGTTTTCTTTTTATTTGTACTTTGTAGTGCCATTTTACGTGATTATTAGCAAATAAACAAAAAAGAATATGGTATCGATGTGGAGAGAGTTCAGCTCGAAGCTTGTTATCCAACTCCCATTGTCACCATCTATATTTATCGTGTGGATTAGCAAAGTTTCATCCATGATCCAACAAATTTTATAGTAAAACTGTTTCCAAAGAAGTGGCATCGTATAACATCCTTACAATGAGTGTTTTTTTTCTTTTCTTTTTTAATTTTAGCTATACACCTTCACAATTTACTAACTTCGAATTAAATTTTTTTTAACTAAGGTCATTTTGAAAACTTCTCGAGATTTTATAAATAGCTCCACCTCACTATATCTAAAACTTATTCTTCATCCCTATTATTCAAACTACTCCATCCAAATATCCGACCAACGAACAAAAAAAGAACTCAACCATCCAACTATCAACATTATTATTGCATTTTCATAGCTCCTCCTTCTCGGGTTTTCAATTTTATGATAAACTATTTTTTCTTTCTATGTCCTCTTTATTGTTAGATTTGTATATGTTTCAAAGCACCTTGGAGATTGACCAGGTACTAAACAAATTTTAATTTGCAAGAGGCACTTAAATAACAAACAATTACTTTTCATTCAATTAGGAATTACATCCTTGCCACTGCCAAAAAATTATTTCTTACACGTCTCCCCACCCCTAAACGAAAAGGTCAAAATTTTCCAAATCCATCATAAATAACCAAATGTACCTCTTCTCATAAAGGGGAATGTGAAAATACTGGAAAAGTATGCAGATTCTGATCAGGGTGATGAGGTATGGTTGCGACAGAACTGAACACTATTTGCATCCATTTTCCCCAGCACAAAATGCCCAAGCAAGTCCTTAGACTTCACCAAGTTCTCCTTGCACAAGAACTCATCACTCGAAACTTTCTCCACCTCCCGATTGAAATCATGCACGAAGACATGCGTCTTATGATTCCCGCCCTTCTTGCTCCTGGCCAGCACGCCGGCGGTGAACACCGCCGCCATCCGCCCCGGCCCCTCGGGCCAGTACCCTCTCGGCCCATCAACCAAAATAACATCCCATTCCAGCTCATACAACTGGTTAGGCAGGTCATTCAGCCCAAGCTTACAATCAGAAAACAGCAGGTTCTGCACCGGCCGGCATTCGTTGTGTACCTGTTCCCTCACGGTTCCTAGCAGCTCATTCAGCTCGCTGATTTTGGTCGTGTACTGCACGTCATAGGCTTCGATTTCTGGGAACTTTTCTTCCATGTAGGCGGCGTAGTACCGGTTTTCGTCGATGAAAACGGTACGGCCGTTGTGGTTTAGGGCTTTCCACAGGAGGGTTTCGGGGGTCAGGCCGAAAACCAGGAAGTTACAAGGGGAATTGCATTGCCGGAGGACGTCAGAGATTTGTTTGATGTCGGTGTAGGACATGCGGTCCGTGTTGTTGGAGTTGGAAGCATAGTGAACAAGGGCTTTGATCACTGTTTTCGACAGTGGAGGATTTGTGGCAGCGGCGGCAGCGTAGGAGGTGCCCGTGGTGCTTGCGTGGGTGGAGGTGGATTCTCTGGTGTAGATAAGGGTGAGGAGGAAGGCGACCGTGAAGAGGGAAATGCAGGCAAGGAGCCATAGACGGTTAGAGCTGCCTTGTTTCTGGATGTATGGATGAAGAAGGATCAGCTTTGTGTTGTTGTTGGTGTTATTGATATTGTTCTTCATCTTTGTGTGTGTTTGAAAGAGAGGAAGAGAGAAAGAGGGGGGGGGGGGGGGGGGGGTACGCTGCGAATGGTTTTTGAAAGTTCCCGAGAGAAAGGGGAGGGGGAGGGGTGTATGATATAATGATGTTGCCCCTAATCAAAGAAATGGTTGAAGCAATGGATTTGGCAAATATATGAATATGACTAAAAACTGCCACCAATACATGATTAGGAGAACTCAACTACACTTGACAGACATATTGGCATCCTCCTACTCTAATATGTGTGTTTCCAATGCCTTCTATGGTCTCATTTCTATTTTTCATATGTTGCTCTTGTGTTCAGTTTTTGTTTTCTGTGGAAAAAGGAAAGCCCCGTCACTTTTTGCTCGAGAGCAAGTTATAATATGTACTATATAAGGTGCCTTTTATTTTGCCAATATTCGAAAATGTTTTAACAGAGAGTTAAAAACTAATAGGCCAAGTGACTTTTTTTGTTCAATGATCCAAGCTTTTATGCCAAAAGTTCAATCTTAAATCATGCGTGTATTTGTGTTTCATACAAGGTTGATTTGACACTATTTTAAGCCCTTACCGTACTCCTTAATGCATTGTTCAAATAATTTAAGCTTCATGTTTTGATGTCTCAGACTTATCACTTGTTACAAAAATTTAAAACCTACAACGTTGTATATTCTAACTAAATCAAATTTGTCCGCTCAATAGAACAAATTTATTGGAATTCCGAAGCTACATATCCTCCTTTTATGCAATATTAGTGGGCATTCGACTAGTTTAAACAAACTTTTTGTCATCTTATACTTAGTCAATGCTTAATTGGGATCCAAAGATGAAGTGGTTTGGGTTGGGAGCAGGAATGCAAAGGGTGGTTGGACAAGAGCTTGTGGGGGGTAGGTGTTTGGTGTGCTTGTAGCCAGCGACCCGATAACTAATTACAAGCCAGAAGTCGCTTTACCTTTTGTCGTTCATCTTCATTTCTCACGTAACCTCCATTAAACATGTCTATATAATATATGTGATGAGTTGCTTCGGTCAAGCTCTGAGTGAGACAAATCAACTGCTTCACGTCACAAGGATATACATACATTCCGATTTTAGCTGTCTTGTACAGGTGGAAGTTTTTATCAACTTCAGGAATTATAATTACCTTATATGTGAGTTAGATTTGATTTTTTTTGTGTGCTTAAAAGCTGGACCGTAAGACTCTAATTCAACCGGCATTGAGTATTACGCCTCGGGGACCTACAAGACCGTCACATACATCTGAGTCCCCGATTCTCGCACTTATGTCGGGGCCGAAGCGCACAAGGACCCGTGTGTGGAGCACAAGCAGGGCGAGGACATAAGTTTGTCACCAACAAGTGCGGCGGGCAGGATTCGAACCCAGCTGAAAAATCTGGATTGGGATCCTGGGGACCGCTGAACCAACCCTTGTTGGCTTTGATGCGAACTTTAACTTGATCTCCGAGCATGGTTTTGATTAAATCGCGGAATGGGGATTTCTAACGGTTGTGGTTAGGTATAATGCATCGAGAGTATCAGAGGTTCGTGACGGGAATCGATTACCGTGACTGTAAACATTTTTAAATGTTTGCAAATGCTTAAAATTCAAAGAGATAATTTGTGACCTTAAGTCATCATCCTTTAAAAGTTAGAAACCGAACTCCTTACTTTTAGATAATTGTAGCCCATATTTAGCATTTATCACACCAAACCAAACAAAAGCCCTAATCTAAAGTCTAAACTAATGTACTAAATCAATAGCCCACATATAATTGGCATTAAACAAAATCAAATTTAAACCCGATAGCTTAATGTATTATTAAAATAGTAATCAAAGTCCAAACTCCAAAATACCAACCCCCCCCCCCCCCCCCCCACCCCCAAAAAAAAACACACACACATAAAGCCCAACCACATCTCTCCACAAGCCTAAATACAATCGGCCACCAGACCCACCACATTAGAAGTGTTAAAAGAAAATAAATATATCTAGTGTTAAAAAGGAAATAATAATAAGTAAAATAAGTATTACCGAAGAGAGAGTTAAACTCTCATGATCAAACTTTAGGGACTCACCAGGAGTCCCACCCCCACACAGGCACACACTCACACATGCCACAGCGGCCGTAACGGTAAGTAATGAAAAATATTAGCATTATGGCCCGATACCGTAACAACGATACGGATGTGTGATTGGTGAGCACTAAGTTATAATAGTGTGTATCCATAATGCCAACCTCAAAAACCATTACGAATCGGCCATCACAATATGCAATGGCCATTTTTAAAACACCATGCCCCCTAGGAGAAGGCACAAGCCTAGCGGACACTCCTAATATTAGGATTTTGATACATATGCCTATATAACGAGGATCCTCCGAGGTATATAAATAACTACTCACACAAAAATAACACAACCAATCTAATTAAATTATTCAGTGTTCTATTCCCACCAGTAGTCACGCTTGTTTTGTCTTGAATATCATATAGAGTAATTCTATTTTTTTATGTAAATCGTTATTTCAGGTTGTGATTCCTGTTCAATTTTCTTGGATCAGCAGTCCAAACATTCTTTAGAGTCATCAAGTATACGTAGCATGTCACCTACGTATCGTCAAAAATAAAACTAGAAAGTTGTGCTCAATTGTAACACTTTTGAGCTTTATTTTTTGTTTTAGATACAAAGTGAAATTAAGCTCAAGTGCTATTTCTTGACACCGACATGTGACGGTGAACGAAAATGTTGATATAATTGCTCAGCACATGCAAGTCCCAGTGCGTTGCATCTGACGTTCAAGGCAAAATTAGCTTATTGAAAAGAGAAAACAGATTGAATGGAAAACTTTTAATCCCTTTTCCTGTGTGTGCTTTACGCTTTTTGGTCCATATTTCCTTGTGCTTTTGTTTCCTTTGCGTATTTATGCAAAGGAAACATATTTGTAAAGCTGGAATACTTGGAAAAGAAGTACATAAATCGTTTTTTAACCAAAGCTAACTAGCAGTCATCGAGCAATATGGAAAGCATAAAGCCATTATGTTTGACGATCTGCACTTTAATTATTTATTCTACTTTTAGGTGTAAGGCGTAATGATATGAGCCTAAAAGATGGGCACATAATTACCTTTAGATTCTATCTCATCTCATCATTGGCTCGGGATATATCTAATCTAATCAATAGAGCACTCATAAGCTGGTGGAGTGGATCATATACTTGCTTTGTTAAACCTTTTGAGTCATTAATAGCCCCCATATTCCATTAAGATGTTTTGTTTCTTTCTTTTCTTTTTTGGGGTCACTGGTTAGCCTTTAACTTGAATGCAACTTTAGTTGACAGAAATTTTGGCAGCCCCGTCGACAAAAGAGGCCATCAAGATCAAGACCAAAGAGTTGGACTTTCGGTTCATAGGCTACATCCTCGTACGTAAAACCGTCAAGTTAGATGATGCCATAAAGACAAAGAATTCGACACATAATTATAGGATAGACAATTCCATCAAGTAGACATCACGACATAACATTAACCAACAAAAAGCAAGCAACAAATAAATTATACTCGGTACTATGAAATCCAACAACCACAAAAGATGGCAAGAGCGTTAGGGCATGCACGTTTACCTTATTTCGTTTTTGTATTTAGCAATAATGATAAAAAAGATGCCTTTTCGTGTACTTTTTTATTTTTTCAATTCCGTTTTAGATACAAATATCCAAACAGTACCCAATATCATGAAAACACCTTTTTCCAAAAAATGAACTCAATGTCAGAAAAAAAAAGCAAAAAAGTCAGAAGCTGCTCCCTCCCTCTCTCTCTTCCCTAGCACCACTGTGCACCACCGCGTTTGTCCACACCCGTCACTGAACCACCACAAAGAAAGGCACCACAGCCACCATGCCCACCACTCAACACTCAAACCTCGTATCCTCCCTAGCACCACCATGCACTACCCGCGTTTATCCAGACCTATCACTGAACCACCACACAGAATCACACCACAACCACCATGCCCACCACTCAACACTCAAACCTTATCTCTTTCGGCCATTTCGTCGCCACACAGCCACCATAACCACTACATCACACAGCCGCCATAAACCACCCTCCAATTGCAACCCACGATGGTCGATCTAACCATCGTAACCATTTCAAACAAAAAAAAAAACAGAGAAAGAGAGGTCTGGTAGGTGAAGAGCCTCGACGTCTCTGTGTATTCTTTGCGGAATCCATGAAAAATCGGCCATCTTGAAGAGATCTGGTAGGCGAAGAGCCTCGATCTGGTAGGTGAAGCCCGGGCGTTCATCGATTGGAATCCATCTAGCAGTCTCCCATCCTGAAGCCCGTCTGGCAGTCGCCCATCTTGAAGCTCAGGTGTTCATCGATTGGAATCCATGTGCAAGACGTCGGTAGATGGGGAAGATCGTTGGAAAGGGGCGACAGTAGACGGACGGCGGTAGATCTCGTTGGAAAGGGCAGAGAGTGGAGGGGGATGGGGAGGTAGGGGACTTTGTCAGAAATATAGGGTAGAAAAGTAAAAAAAAATGATATAAGTACACAAATCCGACAAAAAAAGTAGCTAAAACGAATTGTAAAAATAATAAAAGTACAAGAATTAATTTTCTATCTGAATACTAAAATCTTGAATACAAAAACAGAATACAAAACGCGAAAAGAATTGTGTAAGCGTACGCGCCCTTAACGATTCTTATTTTTCCCTCTTTTTCTCTGTTTTTTCCCTACGGAATTGGATAAGAACAAACCAAGAAAAAAGCTGGCTACTTGCCACGCCTAGGCAACAAAGCGGACCAATAGCCAACACTTGTCCACTTTCAGCACATGGACACGTGTCCAACACTAGGAAATGTGTCCCTAGGCCACCACGCCACGTGCCATCGTGCGAAGCAGCACCACTGGCAGTAGATCTGCAAGCCCCCACGGTCGTTGCTTGACCACCGCCCTCCGTCTATCACCTATTGCCGAATCGAAACTTTTGACCCCTAGTCGTCCACCACCCTGTCGTTGACCGTCGCCATACTTAACAGCCACCGATAACACTACTAACAAACCATTATCCCCACAAGCAGCCCCGCTACGCCACCACCAGATATGCCGATGCCATACCACCACACACTCGCCGAGCAATACCCAACCAACCAAAATCTAACAAATCTAAGTCCATGCAGCAACACCCTCCCCACCAAGCAAACCAAGAAACCTTTTGGCATTAGGGTAGGGGGAACTAACCATGGAAGAAAAACCCATTGGAATAGCCTCACCAACCTAACACCACCACACCCACCACAGCCTTGAAACCAACCCACAACCCATTACCAAATCTACAAACTTACCACATCCACTTACCACCATTAACTAGCGGTTGTACCAACCCTCGACAGCGTTATCCTTCAAACTACATTGACCCTCGTACCGACTTCCCGCACAAATAACTAGCCCCAACCGATAGAGCTACCCATCGTCGACGACCAAAAGCACAGTCACATCCTAGAAAATTAAATAAAATCACATCTCAAAATAATAAATCATGGAAAACTGTTACCATGTCACCCCACATCAGAGGAACCCGGTGGTGATGGTAAAGGTTAGAGGAGATAGGGGATTATGTTTAGAGAGAGAGAGGGTAGGTTTTTATTTTTCCACATAGAGTATACCTTTAGACTGCAGCTATTGTGCCTTGTTGTTTGTGATGTACATTTTGCTCCAAAGATCAATGCTGGTGGTAATGAGACTGGTCTTGAAGAAGCAGTCCAAGATAAACTTCTGAAGGTGGTTGGTTAAAGGTGTTTTTTTTTTTGTAACATTTCACTTCTGTCACTAAAAGTTTTTAAATGAGACTTTTTCATGCCATTTGCTACAACTGTTTGGTGTTAAAGATCGAGGAAGTATAAAGGGAGAAAAAAAAAACCTACTCTGATGCAGTATTAGCAAGCAATTAGAAAAGAAAAGAACAAAATAAAATATGTTACTTCCGGAAGACATCCTTTCTTTTTAGAGTTAACTACACAATTGACCACCGAACTATAACCCAAATTCTACTTTAGTCACTGAACTTTGATTTGTGTCAAAGTGACCACTGGACTCTTCAATTACTCTCAATTAAGTCACTCTGTTAATTTTGGTCCGTTAACAGCCCATGTGCGAGGCACATGACGGTTAAGTAAGGGACAAAATTATTAACTTCCATTTCCTCTTTGCAGAAAACCAACCTCCATTTCCTCTAAAGAAATTTCACCTCTTTGCAAAAAACCAACCTCCATTTCCTCTGAAGAAACCAAACGCCCAACTGCTAACTTTCATCCAGAATTGAAGGTATTTTTTTTCCACCTAATCTTTGGCTATAGAGATTTTGTGTTGGGGTTTGTGACAGCATCTCTCCGAAAATGTGTGATTTTGCTTGCCACCAATCGGCTGGCATTTGTGGTGCGGGGTTGGTTGCGGGTATGGTGGCTGTCGGCGGGAGTGTGGTGGCCCATCGGCGACAGATCTGGTGGCTTTTGGCGGTGGGAGTGTAGTGGTTGTCGGCGAGAGTGTGGTGGCCCATCGGCGACAGACCTGGTGGCTTTTTGGCGACAGTGTTCTGGCCGTTAATTGTTCGGCTGGTATTGGTGGCGGCAGTCGTGTTGACCAACCAATCGAATCATTGGTCGTCGTTGGTGTTGCGGTGGGCAGTTGGTGGTTGTTTCGTGGTGGCGAGGTGGACCAGTGGTCGTTGTAGTGACGATGGTTGGTCGATGGTCATCACTTCATGTCAATTGGAGTGGGATTGGCCGGTGATCCACGACTAGCCGGCGACGATGAAGGAGGCGGTGCAGAAGAGAGTCCATCAGAATTTGCAGAGAGAGAGAGAGAGAATGGGAGAAGAAGTGAAGAGCGGTAAGCGTGAGCGCTTACAATATGGGTTGGGTTTGAGAGAGAGAGAGATAGTGTGTGTGGTGCTTGGATTGAAGTGACAGACATGGAATAAGAAAGGGGAAAGAAGAAGAAGAAGAAGAGGAGGAAGAGGAAGACAGAGAATTTTTTTTATTGAGTGACGGATTTGCCCCTAAATTAAACGACTTAACGGACTTAAATTTGACGGAACCTAACAGAGTGACTTAATTTAAAGCAATTGAAAAGTCCAGTAGTCATTTTAACACAGATCAAAGTTCAGTGACTAAAGTGAAATTTGAGTTATAGTTCGGTAGTCAATGGCGTAGTTAACTCTTCTTTTTGTTATGTCCTGAGAAAATAGTGCCTTACATGTAAGTGCACGTGCCAAAATTCTCCAAACGTTCACGTGCACTAACACGAGAGAGTCATGCGTAGGACATGATCAAAATCTTACTTTAATAGTGCATTTCAAAGCTCCGTAACTATATTTGAAATTTGATTTTTAGGTATTAAGACTATAGACAAATTCATTAGAACGGCCCTGAAGTGGTAGAAGATATGGGATAATCGGGACCAATAAAAGGCTCTTGCATTTAATGAAAATGACCACATTTCTCGTGTTAGTCCGCCTCATCTAATTATAATGGTCGTAATAGTTGAGAGTTTAGACTAATGGTGCGAAAAAATAATATTTTTACACGAAAGGGGTTGTTCATCGATTGGGATCAGATTTAACTCCTGAATAATAGTTGTGCTCAACTTGATCCGCTTTGAAACAATTTTGTACACACCACCGCATGTACATGATTGACATGATAACATTTGCAGAAGACATACATCCGACCACGTATACATGACTCGATTCATAGATTAGCTTCAGTCCTTCAAATTGTCATGAACACAAACCGGAGTGACAACGCAGGCAACTAAATACGAGAACGAGAGGGTGCCCCCCTCATTCAAGAGAAAAGTAAGGCTTCCCATAGCAGAAACCTTCACTTATCGTGCATATTATCACTCTTAGTTCTGAGGCAACTTTGAAGAGAGGATGAGTTCCACACTAAAAGGAGAAATTCTCTAACTGTGTACTCCAAAAGAGGGGATGAGTTCACTAACTTTAACCTTGTCGACCAATTATCTATTCTGATTCCATTTACATCCCCTGGACATATACCTCCCCATTCAATTTTCATGTCACACCGAAAAGTCTGTGCGACCAACAAGCAAAGCTGCAAGACAAGACAATGTAATATCAGAAACTGAGGCCAATGAATCTATGATTTAGCCGAAAGTCAAGAGAGACCAATGCAGTTTTACCTTTTAGGCAAAGATGAAAATGACAAACCAAAACTAGCTGGCTAGCGGCTCGACAGAAGTAGCCCAAGTAACCAGCTGGTTCTTGGGTTAACGTCTAAAGAGAAAATACTTGTTGCCACAAATCGCAACAAGCTTATAACTTGTACGTACGCTAGTCAATCTGATTTTTTTTTTTGATAAAGATAGAGAATAGTATTGATAAAAAACGTTTTTTTTAGCGATTACAAGAATGTCAAACGACTGATAAAGGTCACGACATTCTCGTGACTCTGAATATACAAGACCACGAAAGTTAGAAATTAACAACTAACCTATAGACCCGATACAAATTATAATTAAACTGAAACATAGCATATCTTACGCTTCAGTTTAACTTAAAGTAACATGTGGAGGCCTAAAGGTTATTTACAACACCTAATAAACAAATACGAAACAACGTAAATATAAAAATACAAGATTACAACGAGAAAGTCAATTAGAGCCATACGAAATGGAAGGTGTACTCAACACTCAATGGGATCACAGCGCAAAGAATAAAGGTCGTCAATCGTGCATGGTTCACAATATTCTCCGGCATTTCACACGGTTCATGATAATTCTCCGGCATTTCCACCCTCAACACGGTAACCCTAAAAATCTAATAGCAAACCAACAATCACAATCAGGACTAAGCAAGACTAAATTCCCAAATCCCCCCCCCCAACACACACCCACCCACCCACCCAAAAACCCTTAGAACATGTTATCTCGAATACCCCTCCCCCCTCCCAAGGCCCCAACTCCCCCACATACACACGCGCGCGCCCAATACCCCCCCAGGCCCTACCCCCCACCCACCCCCAGGACATCTCTGTGTACCATCAACCACCCTCAAAATCAGAACCCAGTAACCACACTGTGAAACCCCATAGCCTGTTATAGATCTCGCATTGCTGTCGTCGAAATTCTGGCCCCGCCGGCAAAAACCTGGCAGTTGCCGGTGAAATTCCAGCTGCCGCCGGTGGAATTCGGGCCACCATCGGATTTGAAAAACCTGAACCTAGCAACGGCAACCTCATCCATCAAAGCATAGTACTGAGCACCATCAACCCACAACATGCTACTGACCATGCACATCTGCCGGCAAAACTTCGGCCACCACTGGTGGAATTTCGGCCACCGCCGATGAAATTCCAGCCACATTGATTTAGATCCAAATTATCTAGTAGATCAAGAGAAACGCCCAGATCTACATAGATCTAACGAGATTGTCGCATATCAAGGCAGATGGCGCCTATCACCGCATTGTCGTCCACCCTCCCTTCGCTGCCGGCCACTATAGAAGCCAAACCTCAGAGAACCCCAACACACTACTCGCGACAGTATATATATGTAGCTAGGCCGAAATCCGGCCGTCGCCCCACCCGAGCCAACGCACGGTGGGGCGGCCACGGTGGCTTTGCTGTGGAAAGTTGGGTGTAGAGAGATGGGAGAGAATAAAGTTTTAGAGAGAGAGCTTTTTGCACTTGATAATTGTGTGCTTGGTTTTTAACCTGAGCTTTTATGAACGATGATTCAACATTACATAGTGTAGAAACCAAACAAAATAAAATAAAGACTTAAAAAGGCTTTCATATTTTACATTGCAACCCTTTCTTATGTTCTAATTGAACAATATAGAAATCCGTTTGGATAATATTGATTGTCAATTTACGTTTTCAAGATAAGTCACTTTTTTATTGAACAACATTCATAAACAGATTGAGTGGTGGTTGTCTAACACCATGTCATCATCCTATGTGATGTTAGATATCAATAAAATTGTGTCAACTAAGCAATCTGTAAAATAATAAGGCAGTTTACGGATGTTAACCTGAAAACATCACATATGCCCACTTTGTTTGTTGATGATTAGAGGTGTAATTTTAGAAGTAGAGGGCAATGGAAAAGGCGTCGCCGACAAGAGGATAAGGCAGCCAGAGTGGTGGAGAGAGGGGTGTACTGGTGGGCAGGGTTGGATATGGGTGGGGGCAAGTGGGAGGGCGACTATGGCGTGTGTTTGTCGTTGTGTATGTTGCACGTCTGTGGTTGTTTATTAGGTGGTGTCTTTTCGTTAGACGTGGTTGCAGTGGTTGCCATGTAACAATTGTTGTGGGTGACAAGGGGGCAATGAAGCCGTGGTTGTGGGTGGTCGATGGTGGTGCAATGCTGTAGATGGACAAATGAAAGAGAGGTGGCTGTGATGGTCACCGGAAGTCGACAATCGGTGTGCTGGTTTGATCTCCATTGAATCTGCGTAGACATAGGAAGAATGGAGAGAGATGTTGTGAGTTTTCTATTTTGGTCTACGACTTCTTATTATTTGGCTCAACATAATCGATAACTTAACACCAAGTACGGTGATAACGTGGTATTTGACAATTAGCAAATATATTTATTCTCAAAAGTTAAATCATTACCATCAAAACTGTCGCTCTCTGTCAAGTGCCACCTTTCGGTAACTAATATCAGATACATTTGACTATCACCATAACCGAACACAGTGGACTTCCAAGTCCTAACCCCGAAAGAATTTCCACAAACACTTCCCCTTCCCTATTCAACTTTCACGTGACACCACTCACTGACCCAAAATCCAGCCAGCTGCTCCGCAACACCGGCCCCCCCTCTAGTGCCTCCCAACGTCTAACCTGTGACCTCACAGAACCCAACACTTCAGTCACAGCTTCAAAAAGCGGGAATATGAAACTCAAACCAACTACCGACAAACTCCATCACCAGTACTCTCCTTCACTTCCCCTCTAAACCCCCACCGGCAACAACAATGCATGCCCCAACTCGACTCCTTCACCCCCTCTTCCTAACTCTCTATCTCCTCGCCGTCGCCGCCACCACCCAACAGCTGCCACCTCCGCCGCTGACCTCCCTACAACCCACCGACGCGGCGGCGCTCCTCTCGTTTCGGTCCAAGGCCGACACCGACAACAAGCTCATCTACACCCTGAACGAGCACTTCGACTACTGCAACTGGCAGGGGGTCAAGTGCGTGCAGGGCCGGGTCGTGCGTTACGTCCTCCAGGGCTACGGCCTGAAGGGCACCTTCGCACCCGACACCCTGACTCGCCTCGACCAGCTCCGAGTCCTGAGTTTGAAGAACAACTCGCTCGTCGGACCGATTCCCGAGCTCGCCCAACTCGTCAACCTCAAAACCCTGTTCCTCGACCACAACTCCTTCTCCGGTGCCTTCCCGCTCTCTCTCCTCCCTCTCCACCGCCTCCGCAGCCTCGATCTCTCGCACAACAACATATCCGGTTCACTCCCGGCCGGCTTAACCGGTCTAGACAGGTTAAACTACCTGAGACTCGATTTCAACCGGTTCAACGGCACACTCCCGCCGTTCAACCAGTCTTCTCTCACGGTCTTCAATGTGTCCGGTAACAACCTTTCCGGACCGGTTCCGGTCACGCCAACGCTCACCCGGTTCGGCATTTCTTCGTTTGCATTAAACCCTAACCTCTGCGGCGAAATTGTTAACAAAGTATGCCACTCTCCGTTCTTCGACTCTCCGCCCTCCGCCGCCGCCTCGCCCCCGTCTCCGCTCCTTCAGAACGCCGACTCCCAAGGCCTACTCCTCTCTCCGCCGGCCTCAAAGAAGCACAAGAGAGTCGGCTTAATTCTAGGTTTTGTAATCGGAACTCTACTTCTAATCGCAGCCATTTTGTGCCTTTTCACACTTGTAAAGAGAAGAAGGGACGAAGCTCAATCTAATTCAACAATGTCCAATTCCGTAGCTTTGAATGCCAATTTAACAGAAAGTACAGCTGCAATGCCAATTGTGAGTACTGTCAGTGCCGATCAAGAGGTGAAAGAGAAGAAAATGCAAGTGGTGAATGTGGTGGTACCTCAGAAGAGGGAGAAGAGCGGGAACCTGGTGTTCTGTGTGGGCGAGTCGCCGTTCTGTACACTGGAGCAGCTAATGAGGGCCTCGGCGGAGCTGCTAGGCAGGGGCACGATTGGGACTACGTACAAGGCGTCGATGGATAACCAGCTGACGGTGACTGTGAAGAGGCTGGACGCTGGCAAGACCGCGATTACAAGCGCGGAGGAGTTTGAGCAGCATTTGGCAGCCGTGGGAGCGCTCCGGCATCCTAATTTGGTGCCGGTTAGGGCCTATTTTCAGGCCAAGCAGGAGCGACTGATCATTTACGATTTTCAGCCTAATGGCAGCCTATTCAATCTCATTCACGGTAATGCCTCTTTCTGTGTTTTACGTTAACTCACTGGTTTTGCATCGAGTCGAGTGATTCGACTCAGTTAGCACTAGCACGGACAAATTGGTGTGGACGCACTTAATAAAGTGGTTTTCGAGTTGTATTTTTGGTTGGTAGTAGTGTGGATCCATCAAATCAATGTCGTATAGACCATTGCTTTTCTCGAGTTCTTGATGGGCTAAACCGGGGTTCCACTCTGCACCAGCAACAGTGATAATGTTGACCGGGTCCATTAACCAGGTTTTTCTTTAGGAGTGTCTGGACATCCATGGTGGGGTGGGGGCCGTGGGGAGGCAAATTATGCTCTCGCTAAAGCTCTCAAGTCACTGTCACCTTCGATTATTTCTTGAAGATAAAGCTTTTACATCAAAGCACAGAGCAGAGGGTTGAAGGCTCACTTTGCTTGCTTCCTAGCTACAGTAAGATGATGCATGCCTGATCTGGCATGAACTAACAGTTGTGTCTAGCTCGCTTACAAGTAGGGACTATTTCGGTTGTGGAACCACAGCTTCCCCTGAACAGAACAAATTATTAAATTTTTTTTTTACCTACCTGAAACTTTTTTGAAGAACTACTGAAGAACTAGAATTCTTTTTTTGTGGATTTCATAATGTTGAAGGAGAGATTGGTGTTCCCTAGTCAGTATTGTGAGTCAAAAGTTTAAGTGTTGGTTAATGCCACAATACCGATTTATGGCTTACCTCACCCTGCTGTATAGCAAGAAGGATAAGCGTTGAGAATAGACTTATTGTAGTATTCGTATTGTTTATAACTACAATGCAGAAACCTTATTGCGTTAAGATTCGATGGCATTCATGGAACTTTTTTTTTTTTTTTTTTGGGTTCTCTAGACTATGGCCACATGTTTGTCATCGTGTGAATATAAATTAAAATTCTTACTAAAAATCATGAGAAATTTAGCATGAAATTTCAAATATTGCTGTGGTAACCGAATTAGGCTACTGTTGCATTGAGGTTCATTTGCCTTTTGAGTTGAGATTTCAAAAGGCAATTTTTTTTGGGTTCTCTAGACTATGGCCACATGTTTGTCATCGTGTGAATATAAATTAAAATTCTTACTAAAAATCATGAGAAATTTAGCATGAAATTTCAAATATTGCTGTGGTAACCGAATTAGGCTACTGTTGCATTGAGGTTCATTTGCCTTTTGAGTTGAGATTTCAAAAGGCAAAGATGAACAGACACTGAAATGCTATTATGCTTGGCCAGATAGGTTTATCTATATTTTTTCATTTTTTTTTGGGGCGGTGGGGGGGTTTATTTTTGAGTCAATTCTACAAAACAACAAAATGATGGTAGTTAGCCTGATGATATTGCCATGTAGCATACTCAAATATCAGCAACTTCCCCAGCTTAATACGCCGTATTGCTATCACTAACATGAGGTTGGATGGATAGGTTCACGGTCAACAAGGGCAAAACCTCTTCACTGGACATCATGCTTAAAGATAGCAGAAGACGTGGCTCTGGGCCTCGCCTACATCCACCAAGCATCAAGGCTCATCCATGGCAACCTGAAATCCTCCAACATCCTCCTTGGTGCCGACTTTGAGGCCTGCCTCACAGACTATTGCCTTGCCATCCTTGCAGACTCTACTTCAAATGATAATCCTAATTCTGCAGGCTATAAAGCCCCAGAGATACGCAAGTCCAGCCGCCGAACCACCTCCAAGAGTGATGTTTACGCCTTTGGCATTCTCTTGTTGGAGCTTTTGACAGGTAAACCTCCGTCTCAGCACCCATTCCTTGTGGCGGCTGATATGCCAGATTGGGTCAGAGCAATGAGGGACGATGATGGTGGGGACGATAACCGGCTTGGAATGCTCGTTCATCTTGCATCTATATGTAGCTTAACATCGCCAGAACAGAGGCCAGCAATGTGGCAAGTGTTGAAGATGATACAAGAGATAAAAGAGAGTGCAATGGCAGAGGACAACACTAGGGATGCATTTATTGTATATTCATAGCTTTGTGTTTCATAGTTACACGGCTGCAGAGAAGAGAAGGCAGAGAGGAGACGGTCAATTGTATATGTTCAAGGGCCTTAAGGAATTGTTGGCCTTTTTGGGTTGAGCTTGAACGCAGTTCAATTTTGTTCAATGGTGCTGGAGGTAGGAATTCAGGGATAATTAAAACAATCATCCGTCATTACCTTATATAATGGCGGGCAGATGGTGGTCAGAATGTTTCTCAAGATATGGATGTTTTGCACCCTCTATTCTTCAGCGATGATGTATGTTTCAACGAACTATGCTCTGTTGAATAATACTTGTGAGACGAAAGAAAAATTCGAACTGGTGTGGCTAAGAAGGATGTTCAACGTATAATCGTGGAATAGAAATAATAAAAGTTGCGATAGAAATGAATACTAACAGAGCAGTCGTATTCTTCTGAGTTCCATCGTAGGACCAGAGAAAGGAGATAGACTAGTTGTACGGTTGTGCAGCAAAGCCACTAACTGGTCCTTTAAAGGAGATGAGCCAGAAAAAAGTAAAGGAAAGGTGAACTGTCTACTGAATGTCAGTTCCTTGGTAAACCAATCCCGGAGTCACGTAAACCGCGTACTACGAGCGCAGGCTATAACAGGGTGAAGACCTATACGAATAAGAACCAAGTGTGCCTGCCAGCATCTCGTACTTCTCTTTTTCTAGTGCCTGCGTGTGTGTCGTGTTGGGGGGTTTGGGGGGCATTCTCCCCGTGATATTTAGGCATCTTGTTAGAAATCTGAATGATTGAAAAATTGCCTGTGTGATGAAGCGGAAATGCAAAAGTAGGGACTACTATGAACAAAACGTTGAATGGGTAGAAGAACGCCTTTGCTCTCATCGCAAATCCAAGGCAAAAAGAAGTTTCCACGAGGGACTGGCATCACAAGCCAAAACTCTTGTAGTACCCTATGCAGCAACTATTGGGCCATCCACCCATTTTTAGCTTTGTGCAGGCTCGCACATGTGAAGATACTTTTCTGATGCGACAGTTACAACTCAATTATTTTAGGGGCCTGAGAGATAACCTTGTGAACTCCGTCCATTTCAACTAAAAGGCCACCAAAAACGTGTGTATCTCCTCCTTACATTCAGCCTGTAACACCGGAAGAGAAAGCAATCTTATAATCATTGATTGACACCTGTAAACCTTGTCCATGTCTCTCTTTATAGCTTATTTGTTACTTTATTTATTTTCCTCTTTCCATTCTTGGGTGTGGGTTGGGGAGGAGGAGAGGTGGGTGATTATCTGAAAATGATGGGGGTGCAAAATGTGGTATGGAGTCATTATTTGCTCCGAATCCTCTGGTATAACAACCAGGCAACTATACGGGCTAGGCTTATTCCCAAGCTGACTTTGGTTAGTTGGGAGGTTTATCGGGGACTAGGGTTGCATTTAGGGATGGCAATAAGATCCGTAACTGGCGGAACCTCGCCCCAATCAGATAGGAGCGGGTCTTTTTGACTTTGACCGGGCCACGGGGCATATATGGTTTTAATTAAAAAAAATTGCAACGGGTTAGGGGCAGGTATGGTATTCCGTCTAAACTGCCCTGGTACCCGCCCCGCGACCCGTTCCTGCCCCGGTATATTAACCCTATACATCATTTAACCATAGCCGTCCATCTCAACATATTTTCTTATTCCTCCCCAACCCTAATTCCATCCTCTCTCACTCTCTGCCGACAAGTTGCCACTGAGTTCTCTAATCTTTCCTAGCCGGCCGTCGCACCTCCTTCTTCTCTCCCTCTCCTTCGCACCGGCTGCGACTCACAAAGACCTAACGGTTCACTAAAGCACCAAAGCCATCCACTTCCTCCTAGGCTGAAAACCCTAACTAACACCTCCATCGTTCGTTCACCTCTATCTCGACCATTCACTGTCACTGCGGCGTCACTACCACCTCCACCTTTATCACCAGGCCAAGAACGACAAGAAGACTATAGCGATTGATTTTGTACCTTTGAAGCCCAGATCATCCAGATATAGTTTGCAGGGGTTTCGAGGGCTTGAGGGAAGGACGGGGGAGGGATGGGTTTTCTAAAGTATTTTAGGGTCGGATGTGGTATTGAAATTATATAACCCGGTGCGACGCGGGCTGGGGTTTCAAAGATTGCGAGGCGGGTACAAATCTTATAAGATCCTCATCCGACCCGCCTATCCCTAATTGCATTAACACCCGAAAATTTGGATGAAGACCATAATAAATGGGTCAAGGTTAACTTCTCTGGTAGGGAGAACTTGCAAAGAACGCATATAGGCGGATAGTAACATTAGCCATTCAAGAAACGAGTATAGACCTTGACATTTGCTATCATATGTTACAAAATATAACATGAAAATTAAAAAGAAAACTCAAAAGGAGACACAATAAATAAAACAACGGGAATATGAATTGTACTATTGCTGAGTGTGAGATTAAAAGTATCATAAGATAGTACCGAAGGCTACCCGGGAGCGACGGTTATGCATTCTTTAAGCCTTGGGTATTAAATAAAATTTCCCCTGTTTCTCAGGAAAAAAAAGTCTCGTGGGCGCTCGTCGCCAATGAGGGGAAGAATGTTCACTACAACCTTGACACTACAAATTGATGAGGCTTCCATTGATAGAAAGAGATGAGGAAGTGAACAGGAAACTGGAAAGCGATACCTACCACTTCCCCTACTTCTCTACCTGCTCTCATCAGTCATCGATCCGACTCCAAAGCCATGGGTGCTACTGATTTAAGGGTAAAACAAAGATAACCCCCAACAATTTATATCATTTTTTCACGTAAGGCCTCAGGGTTCCAATCCTATCACATTAAACCTCAATATTTTAAATTCATTACAATTAAACCCACTATCGTGTCTCTGTTAAAAAAATTTGAACAACCTTCCACATGGAGGGTAAACTTATCCCCTCCCCACCCCCCGGCGTATTTTCACTATTTCCCTACTTTGATTACCGCCATCACCACCACCTTCACTGCCTCGCCACAAAGCATTGCAGCTGCCACATACAATGTCCCACTATTAAGGGCATAAGTTCAGGCATCAATTATGCTGAATCAAGTCCAAATCAAACAAGTCAACCATCATCCAAACATGTTGGCACAAATTCTGCTCGCAAGTCAATTTTCTAAACATATGGGAAATAGTTACTCTACAAATTCTACTCAATCAAGTATATATCAAGCCAAGTCAACTTTCCTAACATATGGAAAATAATTACTTTAATTCAGATCCTCTTAATTAAACTTTCTTTTCTTGTATTCTTTATCTTGTACATAATATATACCAATACATAGAATCAGATGATATGGGAAAAAGGCTGGTTACCATATTTTACATTAGTTTTGAAACTCTTTATGGTATCAAAGCCATAACAGCCTTAGACTAATTCTTTCAAGCAACTTCTCACCCAAACCTACCTTCTTACGTGGAAAACACATATTATGGGTTTGATTGAAAGCCAAGAAATGATGGGCTTCCTTGATGGCACCTATGAAAAACCTGAGGCATACATCACAAGCTCACCTGCTGGAGCAGCGGGTGAGAAAATATTGACGGAAAACCCTTAATTCTGTGCATGGAGAAAATCGGACATGTTACTCCGTGGGTAGATAATCGGCACATTGTCAAAAGAAGTGCTGGGACTTGTCGTTGGACTTGATTCAGTAGAATTGATGCCTGAACTTATGCCCTTAATACCATTTGCACCAACCCCATCACTGTATCTGTAAGTTTAGGCTACAATTTAGAAAAGAGAAAAAAGCTACAGGTGCCGCTAGTTAAGCAAAAGAGGAGTGAACATGGCTTGGATGGTTTGGTTATATCCAATGTATATCATTTTCCATCTCGTCTTCATGCTGCAGGCCATTTCCTTTTACGTTTCCTTTGCCGTTAACCTCATGCCCTCCCTCTTTCACATGTTGGTGGTGCGTTCCTATCAGAATATCTCCGGCGTCAATGTTTCCATCGCCACCCCATACATCCCCTTCTACGCCCCATATTTTTTCAGGCAACCAACCATCTTCGATCACCATTTGGGCCACCGTCAATGTTACTTGACTATCGTGCTTAACGCATTCAAATGTCAAAATAAGTCGATAAATAGCACCCCCAACAATCTCTCTCACAGTCCCTAAAGTGACTGGGCCACAGACATTGACCACATGGCCAAGTTGGGCTATGAGTTGAAAAGGTTTTGTTTTAAAAAACAAATCAAGCTATTGGGCCACAGATATTGACAACAAAAAACCAAAAGACATCTTGATTCTCGTGTCGGCGTAGTTTTCACGCTATAAATTTGCAATTCTTTTCACGCTATAAATTTTCAATTCATTGACTTTAATTGGAACCTAACGAGAATTAGGGGTCAGCTAGTTTATTTTTTAATTTTTTATCCGTTTTAAATTATTTAATCATTTTAACTTACATTATTTGAATTAAATATAAATTATTATTTTTTGAATTTTTTTTATTGTACCCAGAGAGAGAAAGGGAGGAAAAAAAGTAAGATAAGAGAATTAAAAATATTTTTTTATTTTTGAACTTTTTACCGTATCCAGTAAAAGAAAGTGGAGTAAGAGAAAGAAAATAGACTGGTAGGGAATTAATTGTGATGAAAGAATAAAATAAAAATATATAGAAAAGATAAATATGAATAAATAGTTATAAATTTTTTCTTAATTTAAAGAGTGATCATATTTTTTTTGGTTAAGCAAAGAATATTATCATTCTTACTTTTTAATAATACTCTGTAGATGAAAGACTGTTAATAATAAGTGTTTTTTATTTTTGTACCTTTTAAATTAATTTTTATTAAAAATAATAAATATACGCAATAAAAAATATATTTTTTGTCATCGTTATAAGAACGTAAAATAAAACAATTAACGAACGACCTAATAGTGGCACGAGTTTTAAGTTTTTAACACTGCTTTAAGCCGGTTGTCAGTTCGAACACGGCTTTTGGTTCCATCTGGACCGTACAATTGCTGCCGCAAAATATATATTTATAGTCCTCCCTCCGAAAGTCGTCTGTTCTAAGTGGAGGCAGGTGAGGAAGACGAGAGGGGTGAAGGCTTGCCCACACTATCTTCTTCAGTTATCTTGAGAGAGAATCGTTCGAAGAGAGAATGTCTGGAGGTATTGCTCGTGGCCGTCTCGCAGAGGAGCGAAAAGCATGGCGGAAGAATCACCCTCACGTTCGACCCCCTTTCCCTTGAATCTTTTTTTTATAAGTGTTCATTTCTGCCGTATATCTGTCTATTGTTTTAGGTAGCGTGTCGTTTCTGTTCAATTTCTGCGTGTTTATTGTTCAAATTTGGGTGTTTAGTGTTTAGGGTTTTGATTTCTAGGGTTTCGTGGCGAAGCCGGAGACTCTTCCCGATGGCTCGGTGAATCTGATGGTGTGGCAGTGCACTATCCCTGGTAAGGCCGGGGTAAGTCTTTTCTCCGCAGGTCACTGCACAAGCTCTTCAATTGGTATCTTTTCTACCCTTTCTCTTTGGGGGGTGAGGGGGTGCGGTACACTCGTTTCCTTGTTGTTTTTATTCTGCTCAATTATGCTATGACGTATCACTACCATTATTTGTTTTGAACTTGGTGCTCTTAGTTGCTTTTGGATGTGTCTACTTGGTTACAAGTGTGCATTGAGGGGCTTGTCACAGTGTTTTTGTACATTAACTTTTCTACTTGGTATTGCGTTTTAGATTAGGATTGAGGTGAAAGAATTCATTAAAATCTCGATTCAAGTTAAGTTGATATGTATGTGTAATATAGAAGAACCTCACTCGCTTTTGATATGGGTTTGAGGTGTTCAGTGAAGATGAATGGAGTGAGAAACATAGAAAGAGAGACGTTTTTCACCGGCCACTCTTATGCGTTCAGTTCTATTGTCTGCTTTCGGTTTGAACTGCTGTGATGAAATTTGATTCCGTGATCATATCATTCATCTGTATTTGATTATATTCGGTTGATATGCTGATAACGATTTATATCATTGGGTTGACGGAGGAGAATTTCAAGGATAATTGAGCACTTATCGGGATAAAATATAATGTATAATTTTAGTTTCCAAATAAGTGATTATGTTTAGATTTAGTTTCCAGCTAAGTAATTATGTTTAGCAATATGCCTGGATGGATTGTAACGGAGGGATGCACAAGCAGCAGAATGGAGATAAATCTAGTTCTGTTAGGCTTGGCATTTACCCGTAAAGCTTAGTAGGCAGGTCTAATAGCAACTTAAGGCTGTGCCTGAACAATATCCCGCCTCTACAGGGGAAGATTTTGGAGCTAATCTAAGAAATTGTTTGGTGAGCAACTTAAGTGTGTGTGTTTTTCAATCTTCTTTGATATTGAAGCCTATTCATACCTTATAGAATTCGATGTCTACAGGGTTCCAACGTGAGAGTTCGATGTCTACAGGGTTTCCGGGTGACTTTAGTTTGACTGATTGATAGAACCAACTGCCCAGTATCCCGTATGCATTATAATGGCTGGCTTTCTCATGACGCTATTATTGCACTTTATGATTTACCATTTTGGAATTTTCAAACATTTTTACTTGTTTGGATGTGATTCTGGGAGGATAAACGCTTGTTTCATGGATGAATTAGATTTAAGCGGTTTGTCTTTACAAAAGCATGCCAGCACACCATCCTTCGGAATACTGGCAAAGGTCTTTTTTTTTTTAGTGCACCTTTACAGAATATTATGAAGACTAAAACTTTTTTGGATGCATTTTTCAGAAACGAAAACTGATTTTTTGCAGTAAGATGTTAGGAGACCAATCTGCAGCATACTTCTTTAGAAACGCGGCATTGTGTTCTTTTCACGCCAAAAAAAATATGTCCATTTCTCGAAAGAAAAGAGCCGTTTGAGAAGCTTGTTTTTCAAATATTTGGAAGCTAAAACTGGTTACTTTTGCAAAAACCATTTGTAGAAATTCAAATGCAAATACCATTTCTTTAAAATTTATCAAAAGAAGCAGAAAGAACATGTAGCAATGCATTATAACATTGAGTAAAACAGATTCTTCTTCTGCTCTGTTGTTTCTGCAGCATGTTGGTTGTTTGGAACATATTTTGACAAGGGGTAAACAAATGCAAAGTTTCTGAAAGTTTGAAATGAGCACTGTGCAAAGTTTTCCAATTCGCAGTTGTGTGTGGGGAACATTTGAGGTGTGTCACGGTAGAGAAGACAATATTCTCGAAGATAATGCTATTTAGTAAGCAAGGTTGGAATTTTGATCACCCATTTTTCTGTGGAGTTGAGTCTAATGACGACAAATTTCCATTTATTTATGATTATTTGCGTAGGTCATTACTAATGCCTGAAGAATCGTATACAGTACTATCACTTCGTGTTGAGTGGATTTACAGTGTGTATTGGGATGTGGAGGCAGCTTTTGGAGTTTTGGAAACATTAAGCGATTACTGAAAGGGGGGTTTGGATTGAACTCCTTGACACTAGGGTAATGGGGTGGAAGCTGTGTGTTCAGTGTTGGACTTCACCTGGATGCCACAACTAAATGTGCTTCTCTAAGTTTAGCCAAGGTTGTTTCTGCAGCATGTTGGTTGTTTGGAACATATTTTGACAAGGGGTAAACAAATGCAAAGTTTCTGAAAGTTTGAAATGAGCACCGTGCAAAGTTTTCCAATTCGCAGTTGTGTGTGGGGAACATTTGAGGTGTGTCACGGTAGAGAAGACAATATTCTCGAAGATAATGCTATTTAGTAAGCAAGGTTGGAATTTTGATCACCCATTTTTCTGTGGAGTTGAGTCTAATGACGACAAATTTCCATTTATTTATGATTATTTGCGTAGGTCATTACTAATGCCTGAAGAATCGTATACAGTACTATCACTTCGTGTTGAGTGGATTTACAGTGTGTATTGGGATGTGGAGGCAGCTTTTGGAGTTTTGGAAACATTAAGCGATTACTGAAAGGGGGGTTTGGATTGAACTCCTTGACACTAGGGTAATGGGGTGGAAGCTGTGTGTTCAGTGTTGGACTTCACCTGGATGCCACAACTAAATGTGCTTCTCTAAGTTTAGCCAAGGTGGTTCTGCAGCCGATGGATGCCTGTATATCTTGGTTTGGAACAACTATCTAAGGCCTGAATCTCTTTATTCAACTGTGTATGCAGAACAGTAAGCCCAACATGCCCACAACAATAGCAGGAGGAGGATAGATGGCCTGTCAATGGGTTCTTCAGCCTCTCACCCCTGCCATGCTAGAATTGCAAAAGCAGGTTGGGTAAGAGTTTAACCCATCCCTAACTCTTGAAGTTATACCTAGTGTTGAGTCTGGGTTGTCCACCAGGGCCGGACCAGCCCTACTCGCCTTTAAAACATGGGACCCTTTTGGTTTTCACTTGCGGTTTTTAGAGAAACTAAACAAAAACTAGTTTTCTTTGTGTTTTTATTTCCTTTCCTATTGCTTTCTTTATTTCTTCATCTTCCATCGTCTTCATCAGACCACTGCCGCTGTTGCTAGCGGTGTACAGCCACTGAGACTGCCTTAGCTAACCACCATCCACATCCATCTTTCATCAAACCCGCCGTGCAATAGTACAGAGATAAAGTTTGCACAATCGTCACTTCATTTAGATCTGTCCTAGAAATTATCATCTTGTGTAGTCTTACTCATAAGCATGGATGATGGTGGCAGTGGTGGTTGACGGTGGCGGTTGATGGTGGTAGTAGCGAGTGTTAGATAGATAGAGACAGAGAGGTTCCTGGTGGTTGTTAGTGGTGTTGTGGGTGGTTGCAGTGTGAATAGCGGGTTTGTATGGTGGTGGCGAGGATGGCAGGTATTATGGTGGCGATGGTGGCAGTTGTGGTGGGTATGGCGGTGGTGATGAAATGAAGAAAATGGGCTACAGGCAAACTGAAGCAGTAAAATACTCTAGATTTGCTTTTAGATCAGAAGACTTTTTAAACACTGGTCAGGGCCGGGCCAGGGTTTGGCTGGGCTGGGTTGGGTTGGTTCCAGTTGGGGTGGGTTAAAGGTTTAGAGCTAGGGTCGGGCTGGGTTGGGCCCTCCATGAAACGAGTAAGTTTTCTATGCAAAACCCTTTTAGCCCAGCCCCAACATGCCCGACCCAGATAGGCAGCAGCCTTTCTAAAATTTGCCAGTAAGCATATGGCTTGATTTCTTGGTCCTCATTGATGTGGCAGTGGAGGTTAGCTTGGTATTATTGGAAGAGATTTCTGTTCTTACCCTGCTCCATTATCAAGGTTCACTGTAAGGGTGGGTGCATGGATAAAAGCAGCTTGTATTAGTATTTTGAAGGAGGCTGTCAAATGCCAACTGCAACTTTCTAGTGTCCTAGGCTGTGAAACTATTGTCATGTTGTGTAAAAGGACCATGAGGGTTTATCAAGATCAAGAAATAAGGCTCGCATGGATTTGAATCAAATACAAGCATCATGTAAGAAAGGCTGTCAAAAAGGGTTGGTCCGCTGTTCCGTCCATGCAGGTTTGAAGGGTTAGATATACGTGGCTTTTTTTATTGGAATCTGACACATCAACCCCAGCATTAATCTAATCTAATTGATATCTAATGGAAAGTAGTTATTGGCTTATAACAAATTGAAATACGACACAAATGGGGTAGCGGATGGATCATAAAAACTGTATGGATGTCAAGGATGCACAGCTATGCAACTATATATGACTTTAAATGTGATTGGTGTTTAGGCAACTGGTTCTGCATGGGTTTACATTTTTATTGCTTGTAATATTTATGCTAGGATGTTTTTTGGTGAAATCGAATTCTCATGATTTCTTGAACTTCGTCTTTTTGGCTTTTTCACCAGAGCATATAAGGAATAAAAGTACAAAAAAGAAGAAGAATAATATTTTTTAAAGTTGTGCATGATACATTTTGTTCTTTACACAGTACTCTCCATTATCATACATAACTAATATAGGAATTATACTATTTGCTCATTGAAAATAAAGTTTCTTCTGTCTTGTTTTTTCTCACTGTGTGTGAAAAAATGTTGCTCAAAGTTAATAAACGGTCCATTCAATTGTAAATTTGGATTCATGGATGCAGACTGACTGGGAGGGTGGTTACTACCCACTTGCACTCCATTTCAGCGAAGATTACCCTAGCAAACCTCCAAAGTGTAAATTCCCCGCAGGTTTTTTCCACCCGAATGTTTACCCATCTGGAACAGTTTGCCTGTCAATCCTCAACGAAGACAGTGTAAGGACACTAGGACTGACCAGATTTTGCAGGTTGATAATTTGGATTCCTCTCGTGACATGACTGATTTTTATATATGTTTTAGGGATGGAGACCAGCCATCACAGTAAAACAAATTCTAGTTGGCATTCAGGATTTGTTGGACCAGCCAAACCCCGCTGATCCTGCACAAACTGAAGGATATCACCTCTTTATCCAGGTAATTTGGCATCATGTACAATTGACATTGCCTAACGTCCATCAAATTTAGGGAACTTCTTGTCACCACATGGCAGTCCCCTTCTAAGAAGTTGAAGTTAACACTTTAAGGTTTCAGCCTATGATATATAATTGGGACTGTGGCAAGACTTTAGTCAGTTGATGCATGAGAAGGTTAGGTCCGTTGAGTGATTTAACAAATTTACATACTTGGCGTTGTGGGGGATCATTAGGTTGGGGGTGTCCTAATTTTGGCCTGTGGATGGCTGGATGATAAAACTACTTCCATATTACTAGTGTTTAGGGAAAAAGTTCGTACTTCCCATTTTCATACCGACTCAGGAGAAAAATCTATGCAGGATTCCGTGGAGTACAAGAAGCGGGTTCGGCAGCAGGCGAAGCAATATCCCCCTCTTGTCTAAATGCTAAACCTGGTTTGGTTATTTGTAATTGTCGAGTTGCTCCATCGCTGCATTGTTGCAAAGCTTCTTTGGATTCAAAGTTAACTGTTGTTTATATATGACCATTGATCAGCCAGCTGATGATGCTCATTGGCGTTTGTTATTTGACAAACTAAACCTGCACTTAAATCAGGTAACTACAGTGTGATTATATCACCATTTGGCCTCAGATACCAAGCAGGACTCTCGTTCTGCTTGGTAGATGGCTGTATTATCAATTACCATTGGGATGTTGGAGCAGTAAGTCATTTTTACTAGGTGCAGGTAGGTAAGTTTATTTGGTGGGTGGACATCTTTTAACCAGGAATGTTGATTAGGTCTCGTATTGTGTTTTACTTTGGAGTTTGATGCGCTGAAATTTTTGTTTGTAGCTCGTCGTCATTCAAGGGCCCTAGCTGCTGTGCACTTTGTACGACACCTGGATTATTATTATTTTTGGTTTTTAAGAACTGCATTTCATCATATTAAGAGTTACAAAATAGAATAAGACAAGCTGAGATCAGAAAGAAAAGAGAAGCTTTCTCAGCTAACAAGTTGATCCCATCCTATCTCTCTATTAAGCCACAGAATATAAGTGAGAAATTCAATCAAAGACAAAAAAAAAAATTCGTTTTCAGTTTTTAAAGAGCAGCTTAATTTTTTTCTTTTACAAAAACAAGTGGGTGATTTTTTTTTTTTTAGTTTTTTTTTTTTGGTGCTTGGTAACCCTTTTTATTTTGACTTTTTTTTTGGTGATTTGCGGTGGCGGTGGTGGGGCGTAGCGGTGGTCGACGGTGGTGGTGGTGATGGCCGGCGGCCGGAGGTGGTTGCCGGTGGTCGCCGGCGATTGTCGCCTGAGGTGGTTGCCGGTGGTGGGAGGGTGGTGGTGGTGGTCTAAAAAAAAAAACCTAAGTGAAAAAAAACTCGTTTTTTGAGTTTTTTTTTTTACTCTTCGTTTAAAAACTGATTTTTTAAATTGGAGAAGGAAAAAAAAAAAAAGGTTACCAAACTCATTTTTTTTTCAATTTTCAAAACTGAAAAAAAAAAAGCGTCAAACGTGGCCCAAGAGTAGTCATATTAAAGTTCCTTCTCAGGATTGCAGGCTCCCACTGTACATGGAACACCCGGTTACTGGAGTAAAAAATACCAGGAATAATGCCCTAGCTGTACAAAAGTCACCCCATATCATAGTGGTCATGAATTCCAGCAAAGAGTGCAAAAGTGCGGACGACATTAGTGTGTGCGTGTCATCTTTGGTGGTGAAATTGCGTATGAGGAACTGGCTACGCATCTGGTAGTTATCAAGAAGGATGGGGGCGTGTCCCTGCTCGTAACATCTTAGTCCCTGTGATCTGAGCAAGTAGAAATATGAAATTGGTACGTGATATAATGCCGTTATAGTCTTGTTGTAAAGTCCACTGACAAGCATAAAGTAAAGATAGTGCTTCTGTTTCTTGAGTAGTATCCGTGAGAAATGAATTTAAGCTTAATCCTCTTAGAATCCCTGTGGTGGGTGTCGCTAGGATATCCAGTCCCGCAATTCGAGAATTGTCCTGAAAGTCCATGTGGAAATATATTTGGATTGTATCAACTGGAAAAGTAGGATACATGTTCGGAGGTAGAGAGGCAGGCGGGAAGTAGACTCTGAGAATGAAAAATAGGATGGTTTTACATATGTATCGGGTGGAGAGAGTGGAGCTTGAGAAGGGATTTACATATGGTTTTACATATGTATGAGTAAGCTGTATTTGACTAAATTTGCTACTCGAAATAATATATGAATGGGTTTCATGTTGGTACAAGTGTGTTATGAAATAGCCAAATGGACCAAGGAATGGAGGAGAATTGAATTTGTGAGTGTAAGGTAGGAGGAGGGGGTGAGGTAATCCAGGCAATCACTCAGTCTCTAAAGGATGGGACGGGAGTAGCAGTGAGAATTTCCAGGTTGCTTCGGTAATGCTGTATAAGAGTAGAAAGAACAGATGATTCACTATTTCCATTTTGTTGTGACAGATGGGGCAACTGTTATCAATTCGGATACCTCGCTGTTATAGAGAGCTAAGAAGCGGTCCCATAATAGTTGCCCAGAAAATATCTTTGCAGTTTGTGAGGAATTGGTGACTTTCAGATTATGTTGTGCAACTATTATTGGGGAGGAAACGTGAGCACAGGCAAAAATTTACCTGGATATATCATTGTTGTTGACAGAAAACGAGGTATAGGTTCGGCCAATGATGTTTCATCGAACACGAGAAGTCGATAGATTTTTTTGTCCTAGCTGAACAACTGAACAAGCTGAATTTGACATGACTTACAAGTAACAATAACTTGTACTCAACTTTTATGTATTTTTTTTTAAAAAAAGTGCTATAATTTTTACTTATCAATGTTATTCTCTCATCTACCAAAAAAAGAATTTATTTAATTTTTTTTGTCTTGGAAGTTGTAGACGGAATAACACAACCTGCAGTTTTGCTGTGATCGTTACGTATACATAGAGAACTAGTGGCTGTGAGTACACGGGATACATGTGTTGTGCGTATAAGACCGCATGTGTAGCATAGTACTGTGCGTTCAAAATCAATAAAAATGCATGCAAAACAGCACAATAATGCTGGGCTCGAGCTCGAGAATTGGAGAAAGCAGATTTAAAATCGTAATTAATTGATAACTTGCTATTATTTTCGTGGAGAGGTGGTGATAAAATGATGGAAAAACAATTATGATGCAAAATACCAATCTTACCATTTTATTAGATATATTATGAAGAGAAGTTGAAATGTAGTAAACAGAAAAAATTCAAAGTTCAAAAAAGTTTTCAGAAAAGTTTTAACTTTTGGGTTAACATGTTCATTGGGATGACGGTGTTTATCGGGAAAAAAACAAATATATAGATTCTGCAGTTATTTTACAGCAGATTCATTTGTCAATCGGAATAAATGATCATGATTTTATCCCCAAGTATTATGGAGAATGGCTCAAAGTTTTGATAAGGATCTACTTAAAGCCGGACTTGACATCACATGTCTAAATGAAGGAAATCATAGACGTGGGTCAGCTGCTATATCTTTTACGGCTTCTGACGAAATGATTGCTTTATGCCGGCTACTAATAGTATTAAGTTGGGCACACAAGAAGAACTTACTGCATACTAATGTTGTTACTAATTCAAATTTTTTTACTTTCAGAGATGATCAACTCTGAAGACATCGCTGATATAGTGGCACATATTATGCATGATATCTGTTATATTATTATTGATATGCACTACTCAGGACCATCGGACTGCACATGAAGGAGACCAGATCATTAATAACTTTTACATGTCATGTCCGCATAATCGTATATCAGGACTGTGTCAATGAGTTTTGTTTTAATGTGATCTAACTCTTCTACTTTGTGTAAAATATTTGTTATATTGTACTTTGGTATTTGGACGGTATCAGTGTTGAATGTTTGTGTCTTATGTAAAGCCGTGATGGCTTAATCTGAAAAATCACCGTAACTTTTTAAAATTTTCAATGCAGTTCTCTCTTTCTATCAAAAGAAAAAAAAAAAAATTAAAGATTCATCCAAGGAACTAAGCTCTTTTACTTGTTATGTATATGTATACTATGCCCGTTAAAATTTATGCTTGTTTACTTTGCAAAGTTGAAGTAAGGACAAAACATCCTGCGCCATATATTTTGGATGGGCAATTGATTATTCGAGGTTTCGTTCGAAAAGTCTTTGTACCCGTCCTTTTCTCACAAAGCAGGCGAGTGCCGGCATGCCCTTGGCCTTGGGCACCAGCTCTTGGGGGTTTTTAATTTGACTTGGTGTTTGAAAGATGAGAGCATTGTATCTACATGCCTCGGGAGATACGCATGGTCCATAACTGGGTTATTGATTCGCCAAACATTATTACGTAACCAAGAGTTCATCGATAGTATCGTATGAAAATACGAGAAAGTACATGATGCGCAACTGAACGTGTACAAGCTTTATATGGAAGTTACTTTTATTCTTGATTCAGATAAATTCATCTCAATCGATGCTTACAATATCGGACTTGAAAAGGTACGATTGTAACAAGTTTGTCTGGTATGTTGCTTAACAATCTCTAAAAAAAACATCAAGCAATTTTATTGATGAATGAGATAATTTACAGCTCATGTCACTGTCAGCATTAAAATAAAATGATAAGTCAAGAGTTCATAGATAGTATCGCATGAGAATGCGAGAAACTACAAGATGTGCAACTTAATGCTCAAGCACTTTACGTTATATACTTCCACTCTTGGTTCAAATAGATCAATTTCATTCTGTAACAACAGACTTGAAAAAGTACGGGTACAAAAAAATTTGTTTAATAAGTTGCTTATCAATTTTCATAAAGTTTCAGTCAGTTGAAACACCTGTGTTCAATTACTATTATTACATATTTTATCTTAAATAAACGAAATAACTCACACTCGTATCACCGTCGACGTCAAAATAATAATAACACCCTCAGGAGATCGAGCAAAAAAAACTAGATGGCTAAATATTGTACACCAATCCATTGATTGACTCACAGGGCAAGTTTAGCTAATAAGTCAAAAAATTTATTTTCATTTTGTCTAGAGGAAATATTTCCAAATAAATTACACTATGCAGTGATCCCAACTTGCAGCGTAAAATTGCTGCTGCAGAAATAGTTAATTCATTTATTACTGATCTCCCTCCAAAATCGTCTGTGTTTAAAACGACAGGCTTTGCTCACTTCTCCTTCTTCTTAACAAATCTAGAAAGAGAACCAGATAAAATGTCTGGAATAGATGCTCTTGAGCGTCTCGGCGACGAGCGAAAAGCATGGCGGAAGAGCCACCCCCGTGTTCGCCCTCTTTCTTTAAAATCTTTTTACTTTCCCTATTTCATAGTTTTCCTCCCATGACCTTTTGCAAGATTTTTAAATAGAACTTGAAGATATGAGCACTGACTCCATCTGTTGTGAAACGATACTCTTTCGATCCATAATTGTGGTTTTAGTTCCAGGTGATGGCCGCCATAGCTTCAAATTCTACACTAAACGTCGAAAAAAAGTCGCGATGTTGCTAATATGTAAGCAATAATTATGAAATGAGAAAAACTTTTTGGGATCTATGGGTTGCTCGATTCTCGCATCTTATAAGTTATTCCATCTCTCATTCGATGCTAAATGATAACAACTTGTTGCTAAGTGCATATTTAGCGACATCGGAGGGTGGAAAATCACGTTTTCTGATCTGCTTATGTGCGACTGTCTTCAATTTTTGCGTCTTTATCATCAAGAATTTGAGTTTTTTGGTTTCTAGGGTTTTGCGGCGGATCAGAGGACCCTTTCTGACAATACAGTGGATCTATATCGCTGGAAGTGCATTGTCCCTGGTAAGGCCGGGGTAAGTCTTATCATCTTTCTTTTCACAGGTAACTGCACCAATTTTATCAGGGTTATTTGCTTTCAAGATGGTGTTCTTAGTTGCTTTTGGATGATTCATTACATTTCATTACAAATATGCATTGAGGGGTTTGTTACATGGTTTCTACATTTCCTTTTTATCTAGTTTTGCCTGATTGCAGATTTAGTGTGTAAACTAGGATTACGTGAAAAAATTTCCAAGGACTTTGGGTGTTTTAATATACTGCGGATGGACAACTTTTGGCCACATTGTGACGGATTTGCTGAGGTTAAGTTGATATGTTTGCAAAAAGACGTGAGAACCTCGGTGGTGTTTTGATTTGTGAGAGAAAGAAAGACAGCTCAGTCCTGATTTCTCCTTTCAATTGGAACTACTATAGTTGATTCTGATTTTTTTATCAGACATTTGGGCTGCATTGGATTGTATTCAGTTGATGTGCTTAATATTCATATGAATCCTTTGGGTGGACTAAGAAGGAGAAGAAGAATTTAAGGGATAGCAGAGCACTTCCCTGAATACATAGTCATGCTTACCATGCTTAGTTTCCAAATCAAGAGCAACTAGGACAGGTGCCATGTACGCCGGTATGGATTGTAAAGGAGTGATGTAGAAGCAGCACAAACGGATGCAAGTCCAATTCTGTGAGGCTTGGCACTGACCGATAAATTAAGGTAGGCAAGGCAGGATAGGTATTGAGACTTTGTTTGGACAAGATTCCATCTCATCAGGAGTAGATTTTGGGGGCATCTGGTATGTGGCATTGAAGTCTCTAGAGATAGTTGTTTTCTCGCTATTATCATTGACTGTGTGTTAGAATCTTTCCTTTCTTTGGGGCGCTGGGTGCTAGTCTAGAAGATATGTCAGTGTATTTAAAGACAAGGACTGTTGATTTCAGATAAAAGGGGAACAGGATGATGCCTTCCCGAGAATAGGTACGTGTTACTCGTGGTAGGGATCTAATTTTAATTAATTTGACAATCTACTTTAGCTTATGTAACTCCACTTTAGCTAATAATTGTATCCAGTTGTGGTACTTTTAGATTGCTTAACAAAATTCTGAGACGTATTTATTGGAAGTAGATAATTCCACTTGATTTAGGTATATGAACAATCCCTTATAATATGAGGTATCAGCTGAACTGACCAGTTTTGATGTATTCAAGGAGTATCTTAATGTAACTAACAAAGTAGAAGACTTAGAAGTAGTCCTGTGAAAGAAGAATATCCCGGAATCCAAATCATGAAGTATAAGAGATTATATAGCAGTAGCACTTACGAGACTCGTGACTTGGTATAGCAGCATCCTCTGCATACTAAGGACCATTGTGTTTTCTTTTCCACTTCACCTTCTATCTCCATAGTGACACAAGAGTCCTGAAAATCTTTATGCGTAACATGCTTACATTGTGATTAGTCAACCAGGTGGGTAAGAGTAGTCGAAGGACCTATTCCAAGTTGGCATCCCGATTCACTATCAAGTATCAAGTTACATTTGTTACTTGACTGAGGTAGGTTTGTGAAAGTTGGATTATGACTAGTATGTCAATAATAGGATTGTGTACTGAGAGCCATCAGCTAATATGGCCATAAAGTGTATTATGCGGATGAAAGGATGGTTTTAGGAGATAATTTTGTTGGTGACTGACTTGGGAGTTTACTTAGGAACTTTGTTAATGTGTGGTAGAAGGTAAGATGCAAAATGACAAGTCTTGACGGATATTGGCTTAAATCAACATGCTTATGGTATGACTTATGAGGAGCGTGTTCCAACATGGTACTTTGATGTCTATAGGGTCTTGGGTGATTTTAGTTATGACTGTTTGATTGGACCAAGTATCTTGTATGGAATGAAGTGACTCCGTTTATTAAGGCCATATTTTCATGTCACTGCAGTTTGGAATTTTGGAAACAACAAATTGAAGACGGTTCTTGTCATACCATTTTACAAATGAAAACACATAGTGTGGATACTATCCTCCAAGGTTCTGAGAAAACAACTTTTTGGATGGGAGTGCAGAAGACGGACCCTTATTTTGATGGAGAAACTAGAGGAGAACGCATATTTATTCCCATAAATAAAAACTGATTTCTTTGAAGCATATTTATTTAGAAACACTGCAATAGTTTCTTTTCACATTCTAAAAGATCCCTATTTTACGGGAGAAGAAGGCGTTCAGGAATTATTTTGGGAAGTTATAACTGATTATTTTGCAAAGACCATTTTTAATACCATCTCCCAGAATTAAAATTTTTAAAAAACTCGTAGCATTGTCATGTGATATGGTCAGGATTCTTCTTCTATAATCTATAGCAATTACGTGAAGCGATTTTAGGATGACATTCGTTGTTTCTGCAACAGCGAGCCTAAGTTTCTGAATATTCAAAATGAAAGGAGTGCAAAGTTTGGTTGTGTTTAAGGATATTTGAGGTGTGTCAAGGCAGGATGACAGTATTTTAAATGGCAAAGCTATTTAGTAATCAAGGATGGAATTTCGATCACCCAATTTTTGTAGCGGTGAGTCTACTGGTAATACATTTTTTTTCTTTAATGTCTATTTCTAGGTGTATTTACTGTTTGCTGCAGCTTGAAGAATTGTTCATGTGGATTTATAATGTGTGCGGAGAGTTGTTATTTCAGTTCATTGATGCACATGGCTGTACCTGGAGATTGACGTTGAGGGCGGTGTGTTCAGCTGTTTGGTTTATCTGAAAATATTGTGCTTAGTGGGATGTTGAGGTAGCTTTTGGAGACTGGTTCAGAGATTACTGCAAGGGCCAGCAACTTATAAAGCAGCCAAGGATGAGTTCTATCCATTACGTTCTTTGATTTGTTCAGGAAAGAAATGCTACACCTATGGGTCTTTATTGCAGGTTCGACGGCACTAGTACCAATAGGTGGCGTAGGGGAAAAAGCACTACGTCTAGGGATTAACAACACGAGAACTTTGTTAGAAATGACTCCTTTCCTTATTGGCATCGGAACTAAAAACTTGATGCACCTTTTCATAACTAAAGGTCATAGAAATAGAAATTAGGCAATGGAATTAAGGCTCAATTTATAGTCAATAACCAGTTCGTCATAATTATGTTTGAAATCATAAAAAGAAAAAATGTGTTAACGAATTTGATATAGCATCGCTTCGTCTCTGCTATTCTCTTCGTCCATGAGTTCCTGGTCCTCATGGATTTGGCAGAAGAGGTTAGCAAGGTAGATATGGAAGAGGCCTCCCTTCTGGCCCTCTGAGAGAATGGATGGAGAAATATGGCTGGTATGAGTATTTTGTGAAGGCTGTCAAATGCTAGCAATAACTTAACCAAGCTCGCTAGGTTGTTAATCCAGTTTCATTTTTGTTAAAGGATCATGAGGGTGAAATTAAGTCTAGATTGCATAGGAAATTGAGCTGGTATGCTATCAATTAGAGAAAAGCATCTTCTGAGAAAAGCTGTCAAAAGAGGGTTAGTCCAGTGCAGGATACTCTCCGTCCTTGCAGGTTTTGGAGGGATTAGGTATACTTGGCCTCAACTCTATCTGGGAAACTACTTATTTATAGAATTAATGGATATGATTTTTGCTAATAGTTACTGGCGTAGAAGTAGTTTAAGATGTGTGCATCAATACGTGGCTAATGATGGATGTCAAGGGTTGTATGGGTATGCAACTATTGCGAAGCTTTGCAATGACAGGGGGCAGTAACGGACAGATAACAGGTGAGTGTAATAAGCTATTTTGGTTGCCTACAGCTTTAAGAATTGGTGTTTACTATTCAATGATTTCAAATGCTGTTAGAGGCAATTTGTTCTGCATTGGTTTAGGTTCATCCTTTGTAGTATTTTTATGCTAGGATGCTTGCGGCGAAATTGAATTATCATGATTTTTTTCACACTGAGGATGCGCATTATACTACTCGGGTCATTGAGAATGAAGTTATCATTTTTCCTTTTCTCACCATGTTTCAATAACAGCAAATTTTTTATGAAAAGTGAAGCCTCTTTTACTGAATTGTATTCTGACTTCTGTTGTTGCCTGGGAGGTAAGGACATTTTATGACATGTAATGGTTGCAGACTGACTGGGAAGGTGGTTACTACCCACTTGCACTCCATTTTAGTACATGTTACCCTAGCAAACCTCCAAAGTGTGAATTCCCAGCAGATTTCTTCCACCCAAATGTCTACCCAACCGGAAGTGTCTACCCATCCGTCTTCAACAAAGATGGCGTAAGTACAGTAGTGCTGACCAAATTTTGTGGGTTGATAATCTGATTTTTTTCCAATCACGTGGCTGTTTGGTTTTGTTTCTATTTCTAGGGATGGAGACCAGCCATTTCAGTGAAACAAATTCTAGTTGGCATTCAGGACTTGTTGGACCAGCCCAACCCTGCTAATCGTGTCCACAACGAAGCATATTACCTCTTTATCCAAGTAATTTGGCATCCTGCACAATTAACACCATATTGTTGTCCTTCTAAGTTGTAGAAATTGACACTTCAAGGTTTCAGCCAATGTGTTTACAAATATACTTAGATGTGGTAAGACTTACCCGTTGCCACAAGAGAGATTGTGTTTATCAAGTGATTGAAGACTTATATTCAACCAATGTTGCTGATACTCTTAATAAGTTTACTCGACAATATTGGGGATCATAAGGCTGGTTGAGTCCTAATTTTATCAAAAAAGGAACCATGTTGGCATGTAGTTGGCTGATGAGGGAGCAGAGCTGCTTCGATATAGTAGGCTTAGGATAAGAGTTCATACTACCATTTAAATACTGAGTCATGAGAAAATCTATGCAGGATCCCATGGAGTACAAGAAGAGGATCCGACGACAGGCCAAGCAATTTCCACCGCCTGTCTAATGGCTAAACGCGTTGTCGAGTTGCTCTTTGTGACTGCATTGTTGGAAAGCTTTCTTTGGATTCAATGTTCAGATGTGACCATTGATTAGCCAGCCAATGATGCTCATTGGTGTTTGTTGTTCGACGAACTAAACCCTGCACCATTAGGTAACTGCAGTGTGTTTATATCACCATCTTTTGACTCTCATAAAAGCAGAACTGTCAATCTGCTTAGTAGGTTGTCTTGCTGTATATTGCTAGTGGAATGTTGGAGCAGGAAGGCACTTTGGTCGTACTTTTACTAGGTGCAGGAAAGTACCTTTATGTGATGGGTGAGTCCTGGTTTGTGGGTTATCGGTTTTACCTCAGATGGCTTTGTAAATTTTCTTGTAATTAAACTACGCATGGATCATTAGTTGACTAGGTGTATGGTTTGTGACAAAGAAATGGAAGAGAAATAATCTGCTTCAGGTCTTCAAACATTGATATCTGGAATTTTTCATCATTAAAATGACCCCGTGATGCATTTTGTCTCACTCTTCTTTTATTTTAAGATGCAAAATTCTCTCGATATCTAACATCAGATCCATGGAGGTTGTGGAGTTTATATCGGAGTAGAGAATAGAATAGCGTATATCAAAGAACGTACTTACAACTCCATGAACTTGGATTTAAAGGAAAAAAAAAATGTTCTATAGCCAATTCGAACTACTTTGGACAAATGCGAGATGACATACACAAATGTTATTACGCACTTGCAAATTTGTTTCATCAATTGTATAACCAATAAATAAGAATCTTTCGATGTTATCGCGATATATTGAGAATTTATAATTGATAATCGATAATCATTTTCTACTTTTTAATAATTTTTTGTCGCTAAAAGTTGATAGTCACGCTTTTCAAAGTCACTCAGTGACATCTACTATATATGTGTGCAAAAGTGGATTATGTGTTGTCAAGAGGTTGATCTTTCCAATTACTTTGAAATCATTAATTTTTTTTGAATAATGATCTCGAATTACAAATCCAAATTTAAACTTGCTAAAGCTGCATAGCAAGGGGGTTATTATCGTAAATTGTAAAACATTCATCTTTAATTTTCCACTTTCCTTTTCTCGCCATTGTCTTTCTTCCCAAGCACACACCGGGGGTTTCTATTGCTTTCTCCGTATTCTTCTAAAACCCTTCTATCTGCACCGCTCTGTTTCCACTTCGCTTGCCCACACATCCCTCTCATCGAAGCTAATACAATTAGCTTAATCAGATATGTTGGTAGGCAGGCTTACCTCTCGGCTCTCGAGGAGCGTGTCGGCTCAGTGCCGTAACTCGCTACTCATCTCCGCTCGCCAGAAATCGCAGCCCGTTTCGATCCTGTCCAATCAAATTCACTCCCTCCTTGAATCTCAAAACAAGGTATGCCGTCCAATTAGCCTGTCGGATTTCAGAAGAGGTGATTTGTTCACGTGTCTTACGGCTAGGGTTTTACTAGGGTTTTAGCCGTTGCATCGAATTTGATACATCATTTGCAATGTGTTAATTTTTTTTGTTTGCCTAATTTATCATTTTCCACTTATGGGCATCAAGGCTCTGTGTCTTGGGTTTTGTTTTTCTAATTAAGTTGATCAGATTTCATCTGGCATGTGGGGTTTTTTGGGGTTTCCACTCATTTGTTTTGCTATTATTGAGAAAAATAGGCAAGTCCTTACTAGTTTTTCTAGGTTTGTCATGATGCTTTGCATTGATTGAGATATTTTTTGGTGTTAGCAACTGGGATATATGAGGATTGTATATTACGTCCTGAATGCCTGAATTTGATGACATGCATTTCATCCTTTTGGCAACAAAGGCTCCACATGAATGCTTTCTTTTAAGCCTGTGTCCTGGAATTTGTAGACTGTAGGGCACGGAATGCTGGGAAGAGCGAGTTCTCACCCCTGTAGTAAATTAAGTTTAGCTGTGATAGCTATGTACACGGACATGAGGAGGACTAATTTCTAGTCACTGCGCAAGTTGTCCGTTAGAGTAACTAAAAATTTCATTTATTGTAACAAAGTAATTTCGGATTAGTTTGAAATCATAAATCGTGCTTTGTTCTTTATGTCGGTTTATCATAATGTATCAAAGATTCAGTAATGTGGTACACTAATTACCCAATTTTTATGTTTAGCATGCTCGTTATTCTTCAAGTACAGACTCCAACCCCGTAAAATTTATACTTTCTATGCTAGTTTTTTTTTTTTTTTGTACAAAGGAAATTGAAAATGTTCCACTCTCTAATGTGGCCTATGCCTTTAGCGTCCTGCAAGATTGTCTTGATTCCTTTGGCGGGGTGCATCTAGGTAGCAGAAACCCCTTTTTTGGTTAGCTCCCTGGTTGACAGGGAAATCCGCACATATATTTCCTTCTCGTACCACTTGCAAAATTAAGGATAAAACACCTTTTGTCGGGAATTTTAGTAGTTGGCATTAATTGTTTTACAAAAAGCCTCTGGCTAGTGCATGACATGCTGATACATTTCCTCCCCCTTTTTCTCTAAAAGGCAAGTGTTGCCTTCCTTCCTTTTGTTTCCCATCCTGAAGCAAGCCCTGGCATTTGGCACCAACTCTTGGGATTGACTTGGACATCCTCCTGCAGATTGCTCATACTATGGATGTTACAATTTGGAATGTGGTTGTTAAGCATCAGAACATTCTACTCAAAGCTCCTAGGGTGGTTGGGTTGAAGCTTGGTGCCAACTGCCAAAGGTGCTCTTTGAGGGATTTTTTCTTCCTATATCCCTTGGAAGATAGAGATGGTCCATGATTGGGTTCATTGATTAGCCAGACATAATAATTGCTTTCAATTACCAAAAGGAAATTGTGCATAATGTTTTCTTTCCAGGTGGTTAGGGGCGAGGTGTCTCTGTTACATCATCCAGTCATAAACACATCTGTCTGTCAACGGTTTGGATTCTCATCATCTGCATCTCCCCAACCCAATGAGGAGTCTGGAAAAGATAGTAATGCAGAAAAGAAAGATGCTGCAAAACCCAGTGCAGATACTCATCAAACAGAAGCAGACCAGAAAGAGGAATCAGGTTCTAATTCGAAGCCGCAGACTGACATGTAATAATCTTTCACGAAGAAGGGTAGGGTTACTAAACAAACTACACTTTCTGTTTCAGATTCCGAGGGCGACGTGTCCATGGAAGATCTGGTGAAACTTGTAGCCGAGAAGGAAGTACTTCTAAAGACAAAGCAGAAAGAGATTGAAGTAATGAAAGATAAAGTTCTGCGGAGTTATGCTGAGATGGAGAATGTCATGACCAGGACAAAACGTGAAGCAGAGTCTTCTAAGAAGTTTGCCATACAGGTTTTATTGTCCGCACATCCTGTCAAATGATAGCCTAGTTTCGCACAACCTCCTTATCTCTAGTCTTAATTTTCTCGTATTCTGCAGAGCTTTGCGAAGAGCTTACTGGACGTTGCAGATAATCTGGCTAGGGCTTCTGCAGTTGTAAGTGACAGTTTCTCAAAGATCGACACATCTGAAGACAATTCAGGGGCTGTGCAACTTCTTAAAACGCTTCTGGATGGTGTTGCAATGACTGAAAAACAGCTAGCAGAGGTAATTAATTCTTTTGCTCGGCCTTGCTCTCAGTGCTACAGAGCTTATCAATATGTTACTATTTGTACAGGCAGATATGGACAGGAGAGGGAGGGAGAAAGACAAAAGCATTTTGTTTGTAGGATTTGCACAATAACTTCTTTGTTTTGGATTTTCTTAATTAACAATGATTGAGAAACAAACTACCTTAAGCAGATATCTATTGTTTGGCTTTTTTATAGTTTGTGTGCCGCTTTCATTGAGGGAAATGTTGCCAGCCAATTATGTTCTTGTTTGTCCCTGCAAGTTATGCTAAGAATGATGAGTAACTTTTAAGAAATGAGCAACTGAGCCTACTTATGAATGCTTACAGGTATTTAAAAAGGCTGGAGTGGAAAAATATGATCCTACAGATGAAGAATTTGATCCTAATAGGCATAATGCGGCGTTTCAAGTACCAGATTCTTCTAAGCCTCCTAACATGGTCGCTGTGGTTTTGAAGGTATGCTAGGCGGAACAATAGTATCCCAAACGCCATTGCAAATGTGGGAATATGTTGGTCGTATAAACTTTTTCTTTTACTATTGTCTTCGTGTTGTAGTTCTTCTTTCTCCCTTGAATGTTGGGATTTCTGTACTGCTAGGTCGATGGCTGTAATTTTCTGTACTTATTGCGCCGCTATGCTTGTTTTGCAGCCGGGATACATGCTATTTGACCGCGTTCTTCGACCAGCTGAAGTTGGCGTGACAGTTGCGGTGGACAATGAGGATGCAGGCCAAGGCTCCGAAACTTGAAGAATGGCGTAGTTGTATATCCACTGCGTGATACGAAAATTTTTGCTTCTGTTTGTGGGAGACGAATGAATATGTTTCTTCATATTAGATGAGGTTTAGGCGCTGTTTATGGTTGAAAAAGGAGAGCTTTGTTCTCTTTTCCCCTCTAATCTTTCTAAGACATTATTTACCTAAAATTCTACATCTAAGGAGCTTCATCATGTACCGAGTCTTTCAGATTTATGGAAATGGGTTGACCATTATACAAAGACTGTGATGCAGCCGTACTGGCTCTTTTGTCATTCCGAACCATGGTCGTCGACAGCATCGACCAGGTGCCATAGGCATGACCTCACACCAGCTGCTCCCGCAACGCTCAAACCCCCTTCCCCAGCGACTCTTTCTATATGTAGAAGCACCATTCACTCTTTTTTTAACCACTACCACCCCACTCAACCTGTTGCAGCCCAGCCCCTCTCCCTCTCTCTGGGCTTTGCCGAAGCAGCGACGATCCACACTGCCTGTTACCTGGATTTGCCAGGAAAATAGCGTATCCAACAACTTCGAATTTGAAGTTTCAGTACATCCGGTTTATTAAGCAGCACTTCCAAACGTGGCTGGGAAGTGAAAAGCGGGAAGAGTCCTTTCTCCAACCTGCTTTAGAATTTCAGCGAGATGCCACTTTGAATCGATAGAATTATGCAATTGGTTGTTGAAGTGCACCTTTTTTTTTTTTTTGTCTTAGTTGAAATATATGCATACATAGAAGGCTGTGAGCAGTCATGTTACACACGCACACTCGGATGGCATCCCTATTTAACAGGTCATACAAACCAAGAATTCCAGTGGAGAACACATAGGTTGCTAGTAGAACACAAAAATGAGGGAAAGAGTAAATCGAAAAAAAACTGGGCAAGAACGGGGAGGAGAAGCACCATCATGATGCACATGGGGAAACCATTGTTGGTGTACAAAGATTTCCTCTTGACCAGCGTAGTAGGTCAATGCATGAGCCAAACTAAGCAACCTCTCTTTACCTTGAGCAACAATAGACATTTTGATAGTAGCAGGTCAATGCAGTAGGTAGCCATGATATAGACATTTTGATAGTAGTAACATCGGCAGAAATTGCTCCTTGATGTGTAAATAATAAAGATTCAACTCAAAGTTTAATGATCGATGACATGATGTTCTATTTTAAATTATCTTTTATTTAAGAGAATAAAAAGGGTGAAGGTGAAATTAGAAAATCAAGCATTAGGAGTGGACATATCACTGCATGTCAAATCTCTCTAAGAATACAGTAATACCGCTTTTCTTTTTAAGCACTATTCTTACATGATATGTGATATGTAGCTTCCAAAACGATAACACGAAGGATTCATTTTTAGCATCAAACAGAAGATACGTGTCTATAAAATCAAAATGTCACACACTTTGACAGTTGACTTGATAGTTTGCTACACACTACAACTAAATATTTACTCAGGGCCTATTTCATTCTTGTCTCTCCAAAACTCTCCTTACAGCGTTCCTATTTTGTTTTAGCGGAGGTACGAAAATAGACGCCCCTTTTTGTATTTTCCATCCTTTTTATTTTTCTGGTTGGAGAGAATTTGGACTGTCTATGTGTCCAAATGTACTGTAAACGTGTAAGCCGGCCCGTGAAACCGGACACTGGATTAGATGTGTAGCCCAGCCCAGTATTCGACGTTTGGCCCAATCCAGAAGCTCGCCACAAACAAAAATTACAAAACACGCAGCATTATGCATTCATTGCAGCGAAATTAGGGCTTCGAAACTGTTTCATTCACATTCAGATCGCTTGTAATAATGGACGACATGGCAGCTTACTACCCTCCTCCGGCGGGTGTCCACAACCCTCACTACCCTTACTACCAATCCCACCCGCCGCTGACGGTGGCGCCGCCGCCCCTAGCGGCTTTGCCTCAGCCACAACACCATCACCACCACCTCGCCCAACAATACATCCCAGTCCAGCCATCTCCGTTCGCCTCCTATGCTCCCCCGTCGTACCCGCAATCTTCGTACGACGAGGTCCGAACCTTGTTCGTCGCAGGTCTACCAGAAGACGTCAAGGCTCGCGAAATCTACAATATGTTCCGCGAGTTCCCCGGATACGAATCTTCTCACCTCCGCAACCCTACCACCAAAACACAGGTATATTATGACCTAATTTTATGTTTATCGAGTGATATGCTTGTGCGGATGTCATTTTTAAGTGTATCGAACTGATGAGGCACACTTACTTTAGGTTTGATGGAGGCGGGATTGCATTGTAATTGTAAGAGTGATAAAATGAATTTTCTTGTAATTTTATGCGAAGTTGATCGATTATCGGGGATTCAGCTTATTTTGGTACGAGGAAACATAAATTACCTTAAACTTGGCCTTAGGTTTCATTGAGACTTCACATTCAAGCTTTGTATACTGATTTTTCATCGCTTTGGCCTATTTTGTATATTTAAGTGTCTGCTTGCTAATGCTTTTTTGCATGTTAATAATGAAATTTTACATGTGTACGCACAGTATATGGACGACATTATGTAGTTTTTGAACTGAATGGTTGAAAACATGGCAAAATCATCTCTTGATGATTAAAGGACCATGATTAGGAGCGGTGTTTTGGTTACTCTTTAACTTTGTGCTGTTGGTGCAAGGGACATGGCCCAACTTAATACTTATCTCGTTGTCAACTTGTCACTTTTACATGTTTTCAATTTTCTGACTACTGATTTTTCCTTTTAATTTATGTTAGGTATCTTGAACATACAGCACCTTATTTCCGCATTCTAGGAGCCTTGAAACTGGTCCAATATGCTGGTTTCACATTTCTTCCAACCCTAGTGAATAGGTAGCCTCCCTCCTCATCGGCCTTACCAGCGGGGGAGATATGTTGTTAATGAGAAGCAAAATTAACTTAGTTACAGACTTTTTTGATTCAGAGTGAAGGCCCTGTTGGTGGTAGGATCTGACTTTCTTATGCATAGTTTATCTACGAAAATAGTTTAAGCACATTATTCGTTATGGAGGGGGAGATACGTCGTTGGTGAGAGGCGAAATTGACTTAGTTGCGGACTTTACTGGTCCTGTGTGAAGAAGGCCCTGTTGGTGGCAGGATCTGATTTCCCTATGCGTAGGTTATCTAGCAAAATCATTTAAGCATATTTTTTGAGAAGTTGGCATGTACAGTTTATTGCAAGTTATAAAGTTGGCATGGCTAAAATGGTTGCTGGGTCGTAAGTTGATGTTACATCTAGTAACTTGTCTAAAGATTCTGATGATCTAATCACCTACACGTATATACTCTCCGTAGATCTTAGGATGAAAATTAATTCAGTTCTAACTTCCAAAAAAAGGGAAAAGGTAATTCTATTTTTAAGTTGAACACCATTTTTGAGTCATATCAATCACATTCCAGACAAATTTTGTGTCATAGAATTAAGGAAAGGTAAAAAAGAAGATTGAGCAAATAAACTCAAGAAATAGAGGAGGAAAAGTCAAGCTAAGATGAGGGAAAGTCGGTGACAATTTGCTCGAGGAAAACGGTATATTTGTCTAGTTCAAGCCAACGCGGTAAACCAATGTTTTTCCTGTCTTCAAAGGCTTTGTTATTTAATGTTTTTTATTTCCTCTTGGGTTAAAATCAAGCTAAGGGGAGGGAAACTTGGGGACGATTAGCTTGAGGAAGCACTCTTCTTGTTACTATCCAAGTAATATTGTTTTATTTCTGTTCAAGTTTGTGGTCGAAGCTAATGCTTGGAACTCTGTTTATCAAGCACTTTTTTCCCTTCCTTTCTCATGGGGTTCTGGTCCCTAATTATGCTATTTGGATGATGACAGCCATTTGCTTTTGCCGTCTTCTTGGATCAACAATCAGCAGTTGCAGCAATGCATGGAGTAAATGTAAGAATGCTTGCACCTTACGTGATGATTTTTAAAAACTTTATCCAGAATGTTTAGTCCGATTAAACTGCTGCATTAAACTCATGAATCCATTCAATGGAAATTTGACAAACGATATTTTCTTCGTGAAGTCTAAAGGGTTGACATGCATTTGGAGACTTGCCAAAATATGATTAACAAACCTTCTTGTTGTAGTATTAAAGAAAGTATATTCACTTTTGAAACTACCTACATTCTATTTTTTGTTTTTGTCGTAGTATTTTTCAAGTTTTTAAGGATAGCTCTAATGTCATATGTAACTTTTGACCCTTGTGAAGATGATATTCAAAACGTGGAGACATTGTAGTTGTGTTGAAGGAACTAAAATAAGAAACTGGATAAATGTTACCTTCTGATAATTTAGTGAGTATTTTAACGGTGAGTGCATATTATTCAGCTCTTATTTCCAATCTTGTGTACAGGGGATGGTTTTTGACCTTGAGAAGGGGTCCACTTTGTACGTTGACCTTGCAAAATCTAATTCCAGATCTAAGCGTTCAAGAATAGGTGAATTGAAAGTTGAATTTCTTTCATTCCATTAGTTGAAAGATTCTGCTTTACACGTATTAACTCTGTTGGAAACTGAATTGCCTGAACTTGTTGAGTGTGACAATCAGATGATGAAAGACCTGGATCAGAGAAGAGGACTAAAAGGGGAGCTTCCGATTCTGGTAAGATAGTTGCTCCGAGATACTTGATCAAAATGAACTAAGGAGTGGCTCCATCAAGAGCTCTTTGTACTAAAATCAACACCCCCCCCCCCCCTCCTCCCCCTCTCTCCCCCTCTTTCTTCCCTCTCATTATTCTCTTCTTAGTAACATGGTACTTGTCTGATGTGTTAATCTGCATAGTAGCTAGTTAGACACATGGAGACACATTATTATAAAGCTCACATTGCACATTTTTTGCACGCTTGGGCACTAGCAGGAGTTGGCAGCGTTCACTTGCCTGGAATGGGTAATTCTGCCTACAACACGAGTGGTTATCCATCTACACAAAGGTCATCTGCACTACTTAAGCACATCTTTATTTTAGAAATAGTTGCTTCTAGCCGAATAAGGACATTTCTTACTATTTACTTCTTCTAGCTGAAAGGTCAAGGGCAAAGTAAATGCAGTTGTTACATGCCCTCTTTCCTGAAGTTGGAGTTCAATATTAGCTTAATGAAATATCACTTTTGTGGCAGCTTCTTCTAATTTTTTATTATTTTGTTTTTTTATGATCCAGTCATGTAAACTATGATGGTAGAGCTGTCAATGAGACAACTGCTGCTAATTTGGTATGGTATACTTCTTGATTTATTTTATCGTACTTGTGATTCTTTTGATAATTTTATAGTTTCTTTCTGTTTCTAGTTAAATCATATCATCATCATCCAAGCCTTTGTCCCTAACCAGTTGGAGTCGCCTAGTTAAATTATACTGCCTCTGTCCCAAATAATAGTCTCTTTTTGGAATACCAACTTTTTACAAACAAGTATTTGATGCTCTGAAAAGTAAAATCAGTGCTTGGGTTCCATCTTTTGCCGTAAGGTTAAAAACACCGAAAAGTCCCTTATGTTAAAATTAGTAATGTTAGTTTAATCAATCATTAGTTCTTCCAGATTTCTCTCTATAAGTACTTTTTCCGTGTGTCGGTAGCACTTCTTTTAAATATCCCAAAATTGAACTCCTGAAGGTGCTTATCATCGCTCTATCTTTTCTACTACAACAAGCAACTGTTTCCTTGAATCTCTCATTTGCATTTTCATTCTATGTTGCCATTTTGTCATGGTGTAAGGTGTTATATGATCTATTGATTTGCACTTAAATCTTATATGTATTTTGTAATATGCGGATGCTTCTACTTTTGTAGATTAACTCTTCGACTGCTTATGTTCCACAATATGCTGGCGCATGTCCAACACTATTTGTTGCTAATCTGGGCCCGACCTGTTCAGAACAAGAGCTAATTCAAGTTTTTTCAAGGTTCGGAGAAATTTTTAATGCTTGTTTGAGTTTTCCCCCCTAATATCTTGCCATTTCTAGATGTTTGTTTTCATCTTTTCCCAGATGCCGTGGATATCTGAAACTGAAAATGCAGAGCACCTATGGAGCTCCAGTTGCATTTGTTGACTTTCAGGTACTTCCTACTGTCTGCTCTATTAGGAGATTTGGACAAAGAGCTTTGGTTGCTTGTCCATAGTTTTCGTAAGTGGTAATGTTTTATGAATGGATGTGTTTATGTGTGCACCCTTTCTTGACATGGGGTACTTTTTTTTTATTTTTATGTTTGTGGAAATAATGAGACCTTATGTTTTCTATTGATGAATTGAAATGAAGGGATCCTATATATCAACAAAGTTAGTATAAGGGTGCTGCCTTGTAGATTGAAAACATACCCTCCCATGGTATCTAGTAAGCTTGATAGGAAGTATTTGAGCGTGTGTGGTGGTCTCTCAGCTCTTCATTGATTCCCAACACCCACAAGTCCACTCACGAGGGACAGACAGAATGCTTATTTTGAAGTTCATTTGACTGTTCTAGTTCATTTGGTAGTCAGGTATAGTGCTTTTTTCGTTGCCGAAATATTACTTCCCTGCAACGCACAATTTTTACCCATTTGAAATTCAGCCATTTTATTGTAGTGATTGAAGGTGCGGGTGCACCTAAAGCGCAAGGGGCTCCTGGAGTCTAGGCTCAAGGCCTTTTAAAATGAGGCGCAACAAAAATAATAAAGACTGGTATGGTAAACTAAGTAATTAAAGCATTTAAGACCCCAAAACTTGTAATTTAGCCACCCCATTGTGACCAATTTTTACGAAATACATCCAGCTGTTTGCTCAAAGCTTGGAATACATTAAAAAATGAAAGTAGGAGGGAATTGAGGAACCATCTGTGTGTATGTTAGTCTACCCAGTGCTCTGGGGTCCAATTCATGAAATCCCTCGGTAGCTCTTTCCAATAGCACCTCACTTATAGTTTGGCGGGGCAGTTACATTTTCCTCAAATACCAACTTATTCCTCCACAACCAGAGTGAGGTTCTCAGCAAATGTCAAGCTCATGTTTGCCCATTCTGAATCAGAGCCATCTTTGGCTTTCAAGTTCCACTTTATCTAGTCTCCAGCATTAGCGTTGAGTACGTCCTGCCAATAATTAACAGGGTCAGCTTCGTCCTGCATTGAATCTTCTGAGCGCCGCCTCACATGAAGAAGTTTTCTGCTGCCTGCCCCAGTAGGGTTCCACTTATCCCTCGTGGGCAACACCTAGAAAAACCCCTTGACACCAACTTTTGTTAAGCAGTTATTACTGGACTCTCAGGTTATGTAGCACAGATACATCATTTTCGTTGGATTGTCCATGTCAGGTGTGCAACCAGTGCAGGTGCGGCTCACTATTTTGACATTCAACAGGCTATAGGAGGGAGCTAGCTTGGAGGACTATGAATTGGTAGGAGAAAAGTCTAGGGAGATCGGAGGAATAGAAATGGATTATGAGTCATTTTGAAACCATTAGTTAGCTAAATTAGTAATAGGAGGCAATTAATTTAATTAGCGTGATTCCCCTAGAGTAAGACTAGAATTTATGAAGATGGAATTTTGGGAGGATATGGACGTAATATTTGATCGTGTTTGATAGGAATGAATTAGGAGAAGATACTATTCCATCTGTCCCATAATATTTGATCGTGTTTGACTTGCACTTTTACTTTAGGATATGGGTCATATATTATGAGTTCCCCATTTTACCCTGAGAGAGGGAGGGGGGGGGGGGAAGAGGGAGGGATCAAATTTTTTGGGACGGAGGGAGTATATACTTTGCTGTGGCTATGAGGTGATGGCAGCAAACACTTCTTCCAGAAAAAGAATTTGTTGTCAATTGCATTAGTAGTTGATCACATGTTAGCAGGATGGATTTGTCGTTTACGGTTTTAAAAAGAGATCCAGCTTGTCTGACAGTAAAGTCATTCCTTGGGGGAGTGCCCATATTTTGGTGGTGTTGTATATTCATGGTTCAAAAACTTGGCCGAGACCCCGAGCTTTCAGCGTATAGGAACTGTTTCGGAGGCTAACGAACCTAAACCGAACCCCGAGTCAATTCCATTGTGGATACTAGATCTCGCTGAAATTTTGCCAGGATCTCGCCGAGATCTTGGTAACGGCTAGGTTTTTGAAATATTGGCTGTGGTATCAGCAATTTTGGCGCGTCATGGAAGAATGGAAAAAGAAGGGAGATAAAGGAGAAGGGAGCAGAAGATGTAGAGCCCGTGAATACCACGTCTCAGTACTTATATCCACAGTCATGGCTGCAAACAGCCCTAATCTCCTTCCTCTTTATAAGCCAAGATCCACAAGTATAGCTGGAGAATGTCTCTCTTCCATGTCTATTTCATGTCCTTTGGAGAACATCATTCTCAACATTTCCTTATAGATTTCCTTACTTTTCGCTGTCCTTTCTCCTTTTAAAAGCTGGCCAGCTACTTTCTATAAAAAGAGAGCAGCTGGTTTACTTTAAACATTTTAATATTGTTGTCTTGTCTTGTGTTTTTTTGGCTAATTATTGTTTTGTCATGTTAGTGTTTTGTATTTTTCACTTACAGTCGATTACATATGTTTTCACTTAAAGAAAAAATCATAATCAAGTACCAGCTATAGAAATTAAGAGGAAGAAATGCTAAATTATACATTGTACATTCCTTTAGGCCTAAGAAACACGGGTGCAGATACGGCATTTTTGAAAATTTTAGGATACAGGTGCGGCGGGGATACGGCAAATATTATATATATATATATATATATATTACTATGTACACCTAGCATTTAATTTCTAAACAAGTTGCATCTTAAGAAAGTGCATAAAATGACATGATGCAATTTAATTTAACCATTCAACGGTAGTACAATACCATCAAATACATAATAACCACCACCAAATACATCATATTCATAACAAAAGTAGCAACATAGCATCAAAGTTCAAACTATCAAACAAATAAAGTACTCCATCAAGTATCTAAGGGTTCCTTGGCCACAACATCTTCATCTTCGTCTCTCTCTCCATCACCATCATCTGTAAAAAGTAGGAACAAAAAAAAATCAACTGTCACAATGGTCCAAGTCACAGCAGAAACAAAAAAAAAATTGATGTGAGAAGTGAGACTAGAAAACCACAAAAACACCAAACAATCCACATTCTACATCGTCCAAGTCACAGCAGGAAAAAAAAAAAAATTGAAGACAAAGGAAGACAGAGAGGAGGTCAGAGATATACCTTCGAAGAAATGCTGCCGTAGGTGAGTAGGGTGGTCACCGGAGGTCCCCGATGATCGCGGTTTGTAGTTGGTGGTCGCGGGTGTTCGCTGGGTGTCGCGGCTGCTGCTATCTCTCTCTCTCTATAGATCAGACTTGTGTGCCCTAATTTGGTTAGTAACATTGATTTTATGTTTTCACCCCCACAAAAATTAGGTTTTATGTTTCAACCCCCGAAATATCTTCTGGAAATTATGTTTTTGACCCTTAAGTGTCGGATCCGCACCCAAACCGTATCCCATCCGCACCCGAGCCGTACCCGAAATTCGGTAAATAAAAAAAATAAATGGAAATTAACGGGTGCGCACCTGAGCCGCATCCGTTTCCGATGCGCACCCGACCCCGATACTCCCCCCCTTTTGAAGCACCCGTGCTTCATAGCTTTAGGCTCTTTTTTGGCGTTTTTCTTTTGTTAAATTAATGGTAAAACTGGAAAACGTTCATATTATCGTAAAAGCAAACTCGACATATGTCTGGAATAACATTTAGACAATGCCAAGTCTGTCAGATATGATTTTTTTGTTTATCTAATCTATACATTTGGTGGTTCTCATTATTTAGAAAAAAATTCAGTTTTTGTAGAACAAAATTGACACCTCTAACTAGCTTAAAGTTGTGCATCGGCCGCAATCGAAATTGATAGGGACGTAACGAATACTAATACTGAACCAAAACCTTGTCCAAGACCGAGTCTTTGAACCATGCATTTATATCAAGAGATAAATATGGAGGACAAAGGCATGTCATCTGCGCACTAGGATGTTGAGTTTCAGACGGGAAAAGTTAAGTAGTTCCATTGATGCGTTGGCAAAGGACTGTGGAGCTTGGATGATGAGTCTCATATAATGGGATTAACTCTGTACATGTATCAAGAGAATGAAAAATCTAGAGGAAATGGTTCTATAGTGGAAGAGCTTGCTGTTGGAATGACGTACAACAAGCAACCAAGTTGAAGACGGAACGCTAGAATGAGGATAAGTTTGGGAAGTACAAGTAGGTTTGAAAGGAAGCAAAGAAGGCAATAAGAGAGGCTAGAGATGAGGCTTATGAAAATACCAATTGTTAGGTATTTAATAGAATGATTTCAAGCTGGCCAAGCTATGGAAAAGATGCAAAAACTTGAATCGTATATCATCTCATCGGTGAGAATCATAAAGTTAGTTTTGAGTGAGGTGGACATGCCTTTTACAAGCTGTTTAATTGAAAACAGAAGAGAATTTAGGATGAGCTGTCCTATGTTCGTATATTTTTTATGTTTGCCATTGTCGTGTCTTCGGAATGATTATAAAATGCCTTACAGAATAGTTGAAAAGAAGCATTAACTTTTTCAGATGATGTGCTCAAAAGTTCAAAATAACGAAACTTACCTATATATCATCTTAATATGTTGTTAGGATACCACTGTTAGGATTCCATTTTTTTTTTGCGCTGAAATGAGTTGGGTGAATCCCAAAATGGGTTATTACTACGCATGATATGAGTTAGTAATTACAAGTATTATACTCTTTCCGTCCCTAATTAATTGATCGTGTTTGACTTGCGCTTATTTAGGATATGAGTCATATTTGATGAGTTTCCCATCCTCCCCCCAAAAGAGGGAAAGAGAGAGGGAGGGAAGAAAGTGGGTCAAAAGAGAGAAAAATGAGTTAGTGGAGGATTAAATGTCGAGAGAGAAATAGAATAAAAAAAAGTGTAAGAAGGGTAAACATGAAAAACACGTATGGAATCTTTCTTAATTTGAAAAGTGATCAATTTTTTTGGGACAGCCCAAAAAGGAAATATGATCAACTAATTAGGGACGGACGACAAATTTACCACTAATTAATGAAGGGTGTGCAAATAGTCACAAAAAGCAATTTGTTTAGAACTTGAAATGAAATGTCCCTCCAAATATAGTATTTGGTGATCATTGAATGATACTAATTGGAGGTTTATTTGTAGAACTAGTAACATATGAGGTATGGAAGATTTGAAAAGGATGAATATAGGAATGGCTATCAAAACAGACATTATGAATATAGAAATGGCTATCAAACCAGACATTTGAGGTTTGCAGATGCATGGGTGATGTGGGCTCACTAAGTTGTTTAGCAAAATTTCTAATTCCAAGAATTGTGTTCCAGATAATTGAGTAAAAGTACTTTGATACCTAGACTTGGAATAAAGGAGAGAGGTAATGTTGCAAAAACTATCAAGTGCTCAAGCTTATGAATGGGAGGGACTAGAAAGTAGACCAGAATATCTGAGAATCAGTTTGGTTTCATACCGTGGAGATCTAGTGAAGAAGCTATTTTCTTGATTAGGTGATTGATGGAGATAAAAGATCTAGTGGTTTCTCTGCAGTTTGAAGAAGTATATAACAAGGTACCAAGGAGGTTATGTGATGGGAGTAAGTTGATATTTGAAGCATATGTATGATGGAGTCCAAGTAATTTGTGATGGTATGACTAGGGAATTCTTGATGACAATTTTACTTCACAGGTTTCAGCTTTAAGCTCATTTGTTTACATCACATGAGGATGAGCTTGCTAAGAATGGTCACGACGAGGTCCCATGGTGTATCTAATTTTCTGATGATGGTGTCAATTGTCAAGTCTAGAATAGGACTAAATTTTAAATCAAAGTTACAGAGAATTACCTTATGATCCATAGGTTTTGGTTAATCTGGACTAGGACGGATTAATTGGAAGGGATATAGTCGAGTGAAGTAAATACGAATGAGCAACAAGACCCAAAGAAGGATCCTACACAACGGAGAAATTCATAAGGATGTTGCCGATGGGATAAGACTAGATTAATTATGCGTTGGTGTTCTTTTGGAGTGCTATGAGATTGTAAATTCTCCGTCAAGCTGAAGGGGGATTTTAACATCATGGGGATAATGTGAGTGCAACTGTAATGCGAATACTTGGGTTGATGAATGGATGGCAACCAGGTGGTTGACACCAACAAAAATGTATGGAGCATCATTTGGGGGGTTGGGGGTTAAGGGTAGACCAAAAGTAACATGAGGCTAAGTACTGAGACAAGACTTAGTGCTAGGACTTTGTTCTAGCAGTTGTGGAGGAAAATGGAAGAAACCCAGCTAGTGATAATGATCTGCGCGGCTGCGTATAAATCCGTGAATGTTTGTTTTTGCTTGCAATCCGTCAGATGTAAAATACTAGATTTTAGTGCTAATCTTTTATGAGTTAGCAACCTGTTTTTGAACAGTTAGCTATGGGGCCATGCCTTTTACCTGGTAATGTGGTCAAGTCGTCAATCCTCAGGGGCTTAACTGGTGAATTGAATATTTTGGGGTGTCTTGGTGGCAGTTGGGTGACTTGAGTCCTCACTGTTTTATTTTAATAAGCAAGCTGGGTCTCTTTGTTTATGTAGAATTTCCTCTATTGGATTTAAAGATGCAGATAAGAGTTGAGGTGGCCACTACGGCTCCAGACATCTTAATTGGGTTATATAGAGATTGGTGATTGAACTCTAGTCTCAACTCTTAACCACCCGAAACTGGAAGGAGTTTGACTTATATGCCAATTTATGGGTAGAATTAGTGAGCTGGTAAGATTATGAGCACGGCGATTTGGTTACTATGACGCTCATAAATATGCATGTCAAATGAGTTGATGCTTGAGTCTGGATGAGGTCACCATGATGGTCGTGTAAATGCAGCTATAATAGTCGTAGCTAACTCGTTTAGCTAATTTTTTTTTCACGAGCAGGAGGCTGATGCCTGATACATAGAAACAAAATTTCGAGTCTCCTCTGTCATCCCTTATTCTTTTGTGTGCTAAATAACAGGATGCTGCCTGTTCAAGTGAAGCGCTAACTAATTTACAAGGCACTGTTCTGTACTCATCGCCGCCTGGGGAGGCCATGAGGCTAGAGTTTGCAAAATCACGGATGGGAATGCGTAGCAAGAAGTCCAGGTAAATGCCGATGTATTACATGAAAAGTGAGGCGGCCATAGTGTGCTATCACCAGGGAAGTTGGAATCGTACATGCATATTTTGTACCAAGAAATAGATTAAATGAACTCCTCCTGGTTGTTTTTCTTTAATTTAACATTTTTGTTTGTGAATCACAGTGCGTTGGTAGCAGTTCTAGCCTGAACGACTTTTCTCAATAAAACTACAGGCCTAACTAGTAATGGCTGTTTATCCTTGTTATTCCACTTTTTCTTGATTCATAAATAGGATGAGCTTTTGATTTCCTCCCCTTAGGTGGAATGGGAAATTGGAGTTCCTTTCTTGTACTAGCGTAAATCATATACTGCCATTTCTTACCAGAGATTAATGATCTCTGTTCGAGTGTGGTTAGACTCTCATCTCTCATCAGCCGCGCTGTGGCTGGTTGTGTCAAAATCTATCTACATATATGACCTTAATATATACTTCCTCGCTACTTTCGAAATGATCTCCTTTCCTTTGATGGTTATTTTAAGTCCGCATATACCTTAGGCCAACTCCAGCAATAGCATGACAATCCTGATACCAAGTCAGGCAAACGTACGGTTAACCTAATACACTAGTCTCATGGATGGCGAGAGGTTCGGGTTAATGAAAGAACTTCATGGATGCAAAATTGGATAATCATCATCTATTTGGGATTTTTGTTTTCCTTCCCTTATTCGAAGGAAAATTACAATCCTGAAGAACTCTACAGACACTGGATATATTCCTAGTTGCTGCCGTGACTAATACAATTTGAGACATTCTTGCATTAAAACAAGAAAATTTAAAACCCCAAAAAAAAAAAAAAGAGGATTCGGCTAAAGGCTCATTGAGATTTGTGTTTAACAGTGATTCAAAGAGTCTGTTCTACATGTTAGGTGAAATAAGTGGAGGCCGTTGGCAAGTGAGAGTAGTTAGTTTTGATCTTCCCGATCTGGCCACTTTTTAATTTAATACTTTCAAATACGGGTAGCCCTTATGTTTTCATTATTTTCTTCTAAGGCCATATTAGCCATTCCGGGATCATCCGTTTGAATGCAATTGTTTCTGTCTTTTTAGGAATGCCTATTTGAATAGTGCCTTTAAGTTGTAATGGTTAATTTTAATTAATGCAACTTGCTTAGAAAAAAAAAAGAGGCGTTAATTTTGATAGAAGGAAGTTAATGCACCAATCCATCAACTGTCTACATCTCTAAATCAGGAGTTGATGTTGGCACCACAAAATGAGTCGGGGCACACCTATTTGTCTCGCATAGATTGATGGGTTAGGTTTGGAGTGGATTTATCGATCCCCTTCCAATTCTAGCAACATAGCAGCAAGTGTTCAAAGGGGTCATTTCAGTGGTTACTGAAGATCTATGTCATTGGATAAAAGGGTCCACTCCATAGAGCAGGATATGACAAAATGTATATTGAAATAGGATAGACACAACAGGATCGGAGAGTCAATAACATTGAAATCTCTTCCCATTTCTTCACCTAAATTTTGACTTTTACACCTTTTAACCAATAGCTGGGCGGCCATTATTACTGCTTCTTGGAAGAGATATGCCAAAATATCTTTCAACAACAGCAACTACCCCCTTACCGTGCATTATTTATTATGCATGCATGACATTTGACCCATATTTTCCACACATAATAAAATAGGGGTGACTAACAAGCTTCTCAAGTCACACCAGCACACGACCAAGAACCAGTATTTGTCAATCAGATAAGCATTGTTACTGAGCCTTGACCTTTTTGGCTTCCCTAGTAGCGTATGATGATAGGATAGGATGAAGTTTCCATGTCAAACGGCCGAGTCAAACCATAGGCTTCACCTAAAACACTGCAACTATGTTCTTGTTCAACGTTTTCTTGAGCTACAATAATTTCTACTCTACAGGAACTCAACACTCTTTCTTTTTTGTAAAGGCATGAACCAGAATCTTTGCTAATCGTATTCAAAGTCTAGAGTAATTATTTTTAGAAGAAGAGGCACTGCTCGTGGTTAAAATGATGTAGCGCTTGACTTTAGGGAGGATGCAGACATGTCAATGCGATTTTTCACCTTAAAGTCTGCATTCCCCAATCTTAGGCTGTCTAAATGGTCAATTCTTGCTTGTCTTTTTTCGTAGACAACTGGAGGCACCAATTTCTTGGAGTGCTCTTCTTGTTTTCCTTTGCTCTGTCCCTCCTATTTTCTTCCCCTTTTAAGGTACGATAACAGATCCTCCTCGGCCGGCCATCCATAGATGTGCTCTCTTACAATCTTCCGCTTCCATTTTTTGGAAGTGTTAAATAGATGGTTTTATACTCCCATTTTGCCCCCGCTTTCGGTCTTCAATTATTGATTTTTTTTTTTTTTTGTAATTAAGCCTAACTGGGGGTGTGTCGGAAGCGTCACGAGATTTTTTCTATCTCTACTTTGGAAAATGACCTTCCTCGGCACGACCAAAATAATTCAAAAGGTTTACTTAAGAGGTCCCGTGAAGTAAATAATTGAAGAGCTTGAGTTGGAGAAGGTTGACGAGCTTTGTTAGCACAAGCGCCGCCCTTCTTCTACTGTGATGGCCGAAGGTTCCAAATTCATAGTTGACACACACAACGTTCTCTTCTCTCCGTGGTATCGGTAAAGAAAAATTAACCTCTTACCTACCAAGGGTTGATAATAAAGTTGAAATGCATCCTGTTGGAGGAGTCTTTTTTGGAGACCCAGTCCAGTTAAAAAAAATAAAAAAAAATATTAGGATCTTATATTTTTCAGTCAGATTTGGAACACAAAATACTACGCTGGAAACCTGACGATGTAAGATCAAGTTGTGTCAGGTGCTTATTGATATATGTGGCCAGAAACCCTAGTTTTGGGACGAACCTTTTTTCGCAATTTACCTTTACGCATAACAATCACCACTTGAATGATATCTGTGCCAAAACTTGCTTAATCATTGCGAGTAAATTTTCACCAAAATGGTGTCGTCCTTTGTGATACATGCGTAGAATGAGGTGATTAGATGAAGTTGCTCCACCCACCCCAGGTGAAAGCTTTTCTAATAATTTGATCATATGTGATGGGGTTGCAACATGTCGTCGCAGCCGTTGGAGTAATGATTTTGCCTTTTTCTAAGTACATATAAAAAATTAATTATGATGCTATTCTATTGCAATTTTCATTTTCCCTTTTTAGCTAAACGATAGTAAGGAAATACGAGCAAATAGATATCATCGCCACTGCACCAAAAATATTTATATTATTAAATTCGAGCCCAAAACATACAAACAAACGCGAACGAGTATATTAAATTAAAAGAAGACCTTATTCCAATCCAATAACGTGCTTAAAACTTTTTGCGTAGTTGATTGTTGATTCCCCGTTAAAAACCTTTTAGTTTCATACTTTATGAACACAAAAATTATGAACTTGAAGTGTCAGGTTGGTGTCCGAGAGGAAGAGGCCAAAGATACTTTTTGTTTGTAAACTTATTATTTTCATGAATCTTACTCAAAGAAAAAAAGAGAGAAATTCGAAACTAAAAATAATATCAATTTAATCCCCTACGACCTAGTCTACTTAAAAAATGCCTTAGGTTCTTAAAATGTCATCTTCCAAAATTAAAGCCCAATTAAAAAAGGGACACTAATGAGACCAAAATGACAAATACCTCCCCCAAATATCAATCAAAGTAAAAGCTACAAAACAAGCTGAAAATGGACAAAACAGTCAAATTCACCCAGAAATCGTTAAGTCAAGTCACAACGGTATCTATCCATCCACCGACCACCGACCCACCCCCTCCACTTCCTTCAAAAACCAAAAAAACAAAAATCAACTCAAAATTAATTTAAAAATAAATAAAGGAAGACGACGAACCAATAATTAGCAGCCAGTATTATTATTTACTTATTTTGTTGCAAACAAACACCTCCCTTCCCTCCCTCTCTCTCATCACCACATACACAGCAAATTGACAACTCCTTTTGCCCCTTTGCATTCAATTCCCTTCCCAATTTTCCCCCAAACGGCACCTCCCTTCCCCTTGTTCAATTTCCTCCGTAGCCTACCCAAACCAAACAGCCATGGCGGCCAACCACTGCTATTTTATATAATACCCAGCAGCCCCCGTATTAAAGCCTCCTGGGTGTCGGTGCCTTCACAATTTACTTTCTTCAGTGTCACCCAGATGGGAAAGAGCTCCAGCTTCCTCTGATAGGGCTTTTTTTTTTCTTCTCGTTTCGGCGGATAGATTGTAGGGAGAGACAGAGAGGGGGGGAAGCGATGGAGGGCAAGGGAGGGAAGAGGAAGAGCGAGAGGCCGTACAAGGGGATAAGGATGAGGAAGTGGGGCAAGTGGGTGGCTGAAATCCGGGAGCCGAACAAGCGGTCCAGGATATGGCTGGGTTCCTACGCGACGCCGGTGGCGGCGGCGCGTGCGTACGACACGGCGGTGTACTACCTCCGCGGGCCGTCGGCCAGGCTCAACTTCCCCGAACTGTTGGTGGCCGAGTTCGGGTCGGGTGGGGGCGGCGGCGGCGGCGGAGCTGGGCTCAATGATTTGTCCGCGGCCTCCATACGCAAGAAGGCCATAGAGGTGGGGGCCCGGGTCGATGCGGTTGAGGCCTCCGTTACGGCCCACGAGGACGACGCCTCGCCTTCGGAGTTGAAGCCGTGCTGGTTTCAGGAGAAGCCCGACTTGAACGAGAAGCCCGAGCCCGAGGACCCGGATGGTGATTATTGGTGAGGCTTTTTATGTTACTGTTATGTTAGCAGTGTATTCGTCCTCTTGGTAACATGCTCTACAGGTAACTTGGGGGCATGTCTATGTAATATTTTTTTTGTCCTTTAGATTTTTGGAAATAGATTACAAAGCAGTTTTGTTGTTAAATGATTTGTAAAGGGTAATCATGTATATATCTTTTGGTTTATGTCCTTATCTAATTTGTATGTTTAACCTAATCACGGAATCGGAGCGTCTATTTTTACACACTTTGTCCGCATCTTTATCTTATATCATTAAGAAGTACATTAAACAAACCGTAATTTTGTTGTGATAAATGAAAGTGCGAAGAAAATGATATTTCTCCTGCGTAGCACACCCGAAAGTGATTTATTAGTACTGAATTTAGGAGACGTGTAGTTTTTTTATATTAATGATATGATTGATAGAGTCTGTCTAAAGCGAGAAAAAAAAAATTATAGGTTTTCTTTATGCCTATGCCAACTGAAAATGATAACATTTTGCTGCTTGCACAAAGGAATCATGTATGAATAGCCTCATATTTGAGAAGCTTATTTACGCATGATGCGTCCCAAATAGGTGTTCTCTAATAGGTGGTTGATCAATCGATTCACATAAAGCGCACTAGGGATGGTCTGAAGGGGCTAATTGTGAGAAGTCTCACGGCCAGTGTGGACTGAGTCACTTGATTGTGATGCTGGGAAGGTGGTTTCAACCAATTAAAATCTAGTCGTGCTCTCACTCTCGCTCTCTTACAGTCTCATGTTCTCTCTCTCGCTATCGCCATGCTGTGACGAGTTTTACAAGGACTTTTGTTGATTATCGAGGAGAGGGGGTGGGAATCAAAAGGGAGGGGGAACAGCAAGGGGCCTACAAAATTGTTTATGAGCTTGGTGGGCAAGTGGCCATCTGCAAACTAGTAAGCAAATGAAAAGGTGATAAGATTTTAAGTTAGGTATTTTTCTGGTTCTCCACTGCTGTTTGATGTCGAAATTGCGGGCACCCACCACCAAACCAACTTTGCCAAGACACCCACATAGATATGTAGACATATATGTATAGTGTTGCATCAATTGTCAAATCAATTTGCACAGTTTTCATTTTCTGACAAATTATTTCGAGGGTAATGCTCTTGGGTCTCTCCTACATTTCCTATTGAAAAATCCAAGAATTATTATGTGATGAAATGTGACGGTCAGATAGTAATATTGATGTTGTAAGTGAATCAATGTATAAATTGAACCACGTTGGATAAGTACAAGCCAATTTTGGAAGGATTGTTTGGTGCGAACATGGTTCTTAGCGCGACGACAGCTATCTCAATTTTTTTTTCATAGTAGAATAGTAAGAATATCTACCATGAAACTACGTGCAAGAGATATCTCTGGTCTTAAAGAAGAAAACTTCAGCAGTGGCTAACAATGTTTCTGAAATCCGTCGCTCCTGGAATTGTTAGTGATAAGTTTAGTGGGTAAAAATTAATTTTTGAAACAATTTTTTTACTTCTTTCTATTTTGGCCAAATTAAAAAAAAAATAGTAATTTAACTTTTTAAAATAAATAATATGGCTCTTTAAAAGTTAATTTCTTTTAAAGATACCTTATCTGACTGTTCATGATGAGTCGCCGCGATTATCTGGGAACCCTCTTCCACTCACCGACATGTTAGCTGGCAATTTCTCATATTCTTTGTCCTTTTGCTTTCTCTCAATCCAACACAACACATATCGGGCCATGGGTTCCACGGCTCGAGGCAGCTTGTCCGAAATTTATATGTTTTGGGTGCCCACTTGCATTGCAACTAAGCTCGCCCCCTACCTAGTTCCTGAGGCTCCAGTGTCCACTGCGATCCCTTGCTATCACGGTTTGTTCAGCTGCCAATGATGACACAAAGAAATAAATAAGTGACTTTTTAGCCTACTTTTAAGTATGTACTTTTGATTTGATTGTTATAATATCGTTATATGCACTTTTGTATAAGTTTTTACCGTTGATATACTTTTTTCGATTAAGTCAATAAAAGTAATTAGTATCGTGATCTTTTATCGTTAGAATTCTAGCGACAAGAAAAATTTTACTTTTGTAACTCACTTTTTACAAAGACTGACTGCTGCAAATGCGTAGCGAGTGATATACCGCTAACATGGTTAGTCAAAAGCTGATATGTTACCTCAACGCCACTCAAACTCGTATTTTGTTTTTCTCCATAATGCATAGTTCACACTTCAGTCATTTTTACGCTTCAAAAGTGTATGGATCGAGGCTGAAGCAATAATAGTACAGTTTTTCAATCCCAAATCCGGGTCATAGAGATTAACTGGATTCATGCAAACAAAGATCTCGTCGAGATCTTATCCACCGTGTTGTTGCAGGTCAATAGCAGAATGGCTTAACTAAACACAGAAATAAGTCAATTAACGGATGCACAAAAGGGGAATTTCCAAACCAAAAGTCACTTCAGATTTGAGAGTAAGAAAGATCTATGTAAGGTTTGAGCTTTTATATTTTCTAAAATTGTCTTCTTTTTTTGTTCGTTCAACAGAATAGTCAAACATTCGGTTGCAGGTTCAAAAGGCGTAGAGCTTAACTCCTCGGTTCGCAACCCCACTCGAATCTCCATACTGACGGACCATATAAATTACAATTTTGACTATTCCAACCCAAAAAAAGCCTCCTCGGTTCGCCCTAGAGAGTAAACGTGTAGTTATCAAGGACAAAATCTCCAATGTTCTACATGTATCAAAATTATACAGATGACACAATAGACAACCTCTCCCTTGATGCGTTTTACGGATCCTGCAGGTTCAAGCAAGCAAGCAAGTAGGCGAAGGTTCTCACCACGGTATCAGGTAAGCAGGAACAGCATCTCGTGCTTGCCATGCCACATGTTCTCTATAGCTGAAACGAATTCTCAAATGCTATGCTTTCATTTCATTGGCACGTTTTACTTGAAGGGCAGCTCTTACAACATTTCCTCTTGTGATAATGCCAACCTTCAGAGGAAAGATCGACTGAGAATGAATGTGGACAGGTAAATATAAGTCACAGAAGTGGAAAAAGCACTTACCAGCTTACCGCCAGCATCTACAACTGGCAGTCGACGATATTTAGTTTCGAGTAATATTCTGCAAAAGTGTAACCAAATGCAAAGTTTCAGATTATCCGATCCCCCGCGTCAAATACTTGAAGAACATCGCAGTTTCCAGTAATTCACAAGAAGGAAAAATGAACCAAAATGATAAGGTAAAATTATGCCGGACCTAGCAGCATCTTCGAGATTTGTTGATTCGCGAACAACTACTGGGGCTGGCGTCATCAAATCACCAACCGCTTTCCCAGTGGTTTTCGTGAGCAACTTCTGTAACTCATTGAAGGTCTGCAACCACAATCTGGAATCAGAAGTGCCAAGTTTGGTGGATGATTGTATGGAATCAAATTGGAAATACTGAGAAAGAACTACCACATCACATCTAGTCATCCTCTGATTAGCAATTAAATTAACACAGGTTTAACCTTGTCGTCGGTACGAGATATCATGCTAATATTTTTGCAGCAAATGGTGAACGCCCTTCACAACCTCCAATTTCATTTTTGGCTTGCTCTTATAGTAAGACATCTTTCAATTTTTACCTTTTCTACCATTACAATAAAAGATCAAGGAAAGAAGACCTAACATGGCTGATTCTTTTCATATACTAAAATGAAAATTTCAAGATCAATATTGTGTACTTCCAAACTCCTAGACTGTATACATGAAAGTTGTATATCAAGAGTCCCAACCAACAGCTGATCATTGTTATAGAGGAAATATCTGATTTGATGCAATGCTTGTCCATTATGGACATGCAACATAGATGGGATATAAGGGTACTGTCAAGTAGAATTACTAACCACCAAAAACGGAATAAGCATACATGCAAATCCATATCCAAGAGAAAAAATAAGATGTGTACGTTGTAAAACAACACAGGGAATTACAAGACTTATACGAAGATGGTGCTTGCTTACTTTCCAAGTGCTGTCAACTTCAGGAAACATGTTTGTATCAGTTCGTCCAGTACCTAATGCAATGTGTTGGAAATATCATATCATGTCAGGGCAATACAAGACCATTTTAAGTTAGATGGGAAAGGGATCGATAAGAAAGAAATACAAAAGAGAAAAAGATAACACATTATCCATCATATGCTTGATCATCCAACTAGTTGTTAAACAGAAAATTTTAAGACTAAGAAAGAAGGAAAAAGCTCGCTCTTTTAGTTGCAAGCTTTATCTAAGAAGAGGTTGGCATCTGAGCCAATGTAACTTCTAGGCCTTAGATTCTGCAAGACGGTTTGTGAATTTAAATTTCCAATCACCTCACTTGTGATATAAAGGTGAATGAGAGAGGGTCAGAATTGTAAGTGGCATAAAACAAAAGAAGGAATCACAATCATTGCTTGGAAGATTACCACTTAATGTTTCACAGAGAACCCAACAAATAGCAGCAAAGATATAAACTCGACCATGGCAACCATAAAAGACAGCCTGTCAAGCTAGCAACTGTTATGTCAATTACTTGCAACTCGTGCAAAAGAAATAGATAGACAGAGAGCTGGGAATGGAAAATGCTATCCTACTTCTATATGGCACCCCTCTGCCATTTCACTAAAAGCAGGAGACTACAGTGGTTCATACCTATTGTATGGTTCTTACATATTTTTAGAAGTACTCTTTCATGTCTTACAAGCCATTTTACAGTATCTACTTAACCACCTATCTACCTACCAGCATCACCCTCACTCTTAATAGCAACTTCCTCTTCTAAATTAGCTTCCTCTGGAGTTCTAAAACTCGCATGAAACTTGTGGGTAGATTGCTATGGTTCGACTTTTTTCACGGGTGAGCTACGGTTCCGCTAAAATCTTAGTGATGCAACAAATTTGGCGACGTAGGTGACGGAAAGAGATATAGTTCAGTCTGAGGGATTCCAAGTTGATGATGGTTGAAAATCAACACCAAGGGCACCTCTCCTATGGTTTTAAGTTGATGGGAACGAAAATCATTTTGCCAAGACTGCTAACAATTAATCAGTGCCAGTACTGGCATCGCCTCGATTTAGACGGCAAGAAATACTGCCTCTAAAGAAACTGGGTACAAGGTCCAGTATTTGGACGGCATTGCCTTCACACCGCGCACAAGTCGACATGAATGCGCAAAATATTCCTTGAAAAACCAAAGTGGAAATTCACTCTTCAGTATTGGGTACAATGTCCAGTACTTGGATGGCATTGCCATTCACACGCGTGCGCATACCCCATAACTGCGTAAAATATTCCTTAAAAATTAAAGTATCAAAGTGGAATTCACTCTTCAATATTCCGACCAGTCCCCAGCGCAGGAAATTCTGCCCAATAGCCTCTGAACCTTTCTATAATACAAGACCCTAATAAAGCCAAATACATTATAATGTAACAGTATAACTTGGACAAATTGTATAGCTAAGAACAAACAGAGAGCAACATTTTGCAACTTATGGCAAAATTGTGTATCAGAAGGCAGCGGAATTAAACGGTTTCATAGCATGTCTGATTTGGCTAAAAAAGTTCATCACCACACACCTTAAGACAAAATTCACATGCAATAGGTATAGTAGAAATGCAGGAGCACATCTGACTATTACGAATTTACATAATCTTTCAGGGTATCAAATGGGCTATGCTGTGTTCTGTTCTCAGCTAAAGCCTTTCTTTCTGTCTTCCCTTTTTTAAGTGTGCTGAGGCCTAAGGGACTTGTGGTTCCAATGAGACCTCTGTAGAGCTTTTTGGACAGTTGTTGCAGTCACAGGCTGTTGATTTTTCTTCCTTTTTGGCAATGGATTCCCTCCACGCCCCCCCCCCCCCCTGTCTGCAGTGTTATCTGTGAGAAATATGTTACTTGTAAAAAGGTAAATACCAGTGAATCAAGTTATGGAATGTGATTGTGATGTTCCTGAGTTACTCACGAAGAGCATGAGCAGATGGACATTCCACAATAGATCAAATTACCCCTCCACTATATCTAGCCTTCCTTAGCAGTCTTATAAATCACAAAAGAAAAGAAAAGACAGTTTTCAGTCAATGCTGTTACCTATACCTTTGGCGTAAACAAAGGAAATCAATACCAAAATGCTTGAAAAGAAATCAGCAGCAGGAGCATACAAATGGCAATCAAAGACAACTTTAGAGGAAGCAACATATAGTATCAACCTATTAGAAGAAATTACTGAAGAATTTCCTAAACAATGACTTGACAAGGTAAAACTTAACTATTTTATATATATATTTTTTTGGTTTACCTGATATAGAGTCCAGTGCTAACAAGTCGTAGTCTGAAACAAGACCAACCTGCAGGAACAAATAACCTCTGAATGCCTTTAACAGCAAAACTGCTGTCTTTGCATAATCACTTACAAAAATGTACATGAATTGACAAATGGAAAGAGATTCTGAGTAATATCAAATAAGCTGGAGGAGGTTATTTGATGACAAAAGACGAATAAGGAATCTCTTATTCTGGCTCTGAGAGTGGTGAGAAGAGAAAGGAAAGGGAAGCAGAGTAACCAATTTCTTTTTAGACGAAGGCATGAAAGCCTAATTTCACTGCCTAAAGTTTCTCTCCAAAGTCAGCAAAGAACGGGAAAGTTGTTTGAAAAAGCTTCTACCCCCTCTCCTTTTTAGTGCAATAATTTCTTACACACAAATAAAGCTGTTGCACTAAGGGCTGAAGGACCTCATATATTTCACTCCCTTCTCTCAAGAATGTTCCTTCAGCAAAATAACCTTTGAAAAGGGAGGGGCTTTTTTGGGAGGGGGATTGTTGGTGTTGGTGTGTGTGTGTGTGTGTGTGTGGGGGGGGGGGGGGGGGGTGGTTAGGGAGGGAAAGAGATGAAAAACTCACCAATTTCCAATCGTCATCAATCACAGGAAAACCAGTTATTCTGTTTTCCACAAGAGCTTCTAATGCTGTTCGCAGAAATCAGACACATTAGATAACAAAAGATTTTAAATCGGACACATTAGATAACAAAAGATTTTGAGTCACCAGAGAAACAAAGAATAAGCTTCATAAAATACCTTCCTCCACTGTTGTTGTTGTCTTTACAACTTGTAATTCCTCTTTTGTAGTCATAAAATCGCCCACAGTGTATACTCCATTTCTTGACTGCAAGACAATAGGATGATTAGAATAACGTGCAGGGAGAAAAATACGTAGGAGTAACATGGTCAAAATCACAACCCAGTGAGAGAAAGAAAAACATAAAAGAGATATAGAAAACTAGTTCAAGAATAATACTTCCTCCTTCCCAAAATTATAGATCATATTTCCTCTCTAGGCCGTCCCAATTGCTCAGTTTCTATTTTGGGTGAAAAAAAATAATTTGTGTACTTTTCCATATTTACACTTTTCTAAATTAATTGCCTAATGGGACCCACCATCTGTTTCTCTCTTTAACAACAACGACCATCTGTTTCTCCTCTTGTCTCTCTACCCCCACTCCGACTCACCATTACTGCCACATCCCTCCACCATTTACCAGTCACGCTTTGTTCCCACTTCCGCCAACCCAACCCCCACACCCACACCCCACACCCCACACCCCACACACACCCCCCCCCCCCCCCAAAAAAAAAAAACAAAAAAACAAAAAAACCAGTAGACTTCCTTTGCTTATTCAGCCATCCGCCACTTTCCAACCACCATCAACCTCCTTTCGATCACCAGCTCCTATGCCACAAATCTGCCATGGTCCAAACCCATCAAAGCTACTTCGTTGCCGGAAATTTCATTCTCAGATCTGGTTTGCTAGGTCACATCCAAGCAACACGCGAAGCCTGATAACTAATTAATATGAAAAATAAATCCGATCAAGGGATTGACTAGGCGTCAAGTAGGCATTGCACTAGGCTTTAAGGCGTTCTTCAGTCGGTAAGGCCTGGCTTCGGCGCGTGCATACGTGGTCTTGAATGTGCACCTTATCATCAAATAGGCGATCTGGGCATCCCTTAGGCGTAGCATGAGGCTTTTTTTTAATTATTATTTGAAAAACTATTCATTTTCTTTTTCAGCCTTGATTCATGATTCCCAAGTGCTGGGTAGTTTTTGACATCATCATGATTGAGATTTGGATGTTAACAACCCCAGATGAGGTTTGGATTTTACACTTCTTTTTCTTTTTCATCTTTTCATTTTAGGATTGATTAGTTCACTCTTTTCAGCCCTCGTTTCATGATTTTTTGTCGTTTAAATTTTTGGAATCAGCCACAATGGTTTAGGTTAATTTCGGATTTTAAAACTTTGTTCCCTGGCTCCAAAGAAGGACGGTAATGGTGTGTTGTTGACAGTAGGTTTTAAGCTGTGGTGGTTGTGGTCTTGCACCATAAGGACAAAGAAGAAAGGAGAATAATACAGGACAACATTGCACCACTAAAAGTAATATCACCTCAATGGAAACAGAAGAGGCAAATGGCTGAGTTACAGAGATGATCAATAAAAGGATTTGCATGAGAAATGGAAGTAAATTATCCTTGGCCACTAGCGGTCATTCTCCAAGAGTGTATATTCAACTTGGTAACCATGACCAACTTCCTTAATAACCATGTAAAGTCAATTGTGAGTAATATATCTAGGACGGAAGGAGTAATAAATATCAAGAAGCAGTTTAAAACTCCCAATTGCAATTGAAAGGAGATGTATTTTGGGTCATAGCTTATCATTGATGAATCCAGATGTTCCACCATGCAAACTTCGTCACTAAAATGAAAACAACCAGATATATTGCTAAATAATACAGCAAATTCAAATTTCTGACAAAGAGAACTATCCCAATATAGCGACGACAGACTTCACACGTCAGACCTGAACCTCGAATTTCAGAGTTCCCTACTATATCACAATTTCCGACCACTACAACACTTGATAGCTCCCGTATTCTAAAGCTAAGTTGTTAGACAAGGCAGTAACATTATTACTTGTCTAATAGCTTGATTAATTGCAATGTATTTTAAATGCTGCCTGTTGCTAGCCCATTCTGGCTACACATATGCGGCCGTATGGGGATCCACTTTCAATGCCACATCACTAACTGTAACGGTCAAAATGTCAAAAAGATCAACCCAATCAAATCGGAACATGCCTTTCATCGAACGCGAATTGGGTAGAGTGCAGAAAATGGCCAAGGCATGATACAAACTGGGTTAACCGCCCCAGACACTTCCATGGCATGGTCTCCGTCGATGCTATGCCTTGCTCTCAAATCCTCAAACCGTGCCTTTGCACCGTGTCCATGCCTTGGCTATGAGAAATGTTAAACACCACAGGAGCTCCAAATGCCCAGGCACAAGGACTCATTGTCCTACTCGTAAGAATGCTAAACACCGATTCTTAGCACACAGAGGGGATCCATCTGAGTGCTTCGCCACGAGGGTTTCCCTCCGCTGGGACGGGGGTCGGGACACTATCTCGGTTCAAGGTGACTCGTGTAATGCGAGGGACGTGAGGTACTGATCTATATACACGAATGCAACCGATGCTTATGGGCACCTCCAAGGACAATGACCTTTGGGCTACTCTGAGACGGGAGGTGGTCTTCGAAGGGCTGTGTGCCTAATCTGCTTGGCAGTTGGGCGTGGCATCCCCACTACAACCAAGATACTTGCGCCTCTTTTGACACCTATGCTGAACACTGCAAGAATACTGGACTGGAGGATGAGTCCAAGAATTACTACATTGTGTCGCGGCCCATCATCAGTCGAAGTTCCACGCAAACCTAGCAAAGCTAGACAAGGCAAGGCATAGTGAGTACGGTTGTGCACTGGCATATAACGCACCCTCGATAGGGTGTAATTCCCTGGTGCTGCCATGTCATAGAAAGTTCTTTTCAGCTGCCTGTTAATACAGGGGTCCAAAACTCATTTTGAATAATCACTCTGGATTCTTTATTCTCCTACTTTCTCGCCCTAAGTCTCATATCTCAATAGAATCCTAGAAAGACAAAGCTGTTCGGCTAACTGCTTAGCTCATTACCTTATCACTGGACCTCGACACCGGATTTGGACTTTGAGTTTGAACGCTGTCTTCATGCTCACTTTGCGCCTATGCCCTGTTGATGCACTTCCAGTCCTCTGGTTTGGCTGAGCCATCCCAGGTCCTTCCGTTTCACTTACCATGGCTTTCTCCCACATTATATTACTTTGCATCAGACTCAGACTATACTTTGCTTGTGGAACCTCGAAGTGAACACATACCACAGTAAATTGAGCTAAATTCTTTTATAAGTTTGACATAATTAGCGACCCGTAATATAGTTGTTTGTTGCTACAACGGTCGGGTCACGTGTTATCATCACTCTATTTTAGGGATGCCAATTTGATCCGCACCCGACGGATATCTGCCTCGCTCCAATCCTATAGGAGCGTGTTTTTTTAACTTTGACCTGGCCCTGGGACATGTATGGTAATAAGATTTAAAACCCGCAGCGGGTGTGGGTCAGATTTGGTATTTAGTCTAACCCACCCAGGTTTTCGACCCGTACCCACCACCATTTTATATGATAGTTTTGATCCTAACCCTACATATAATCCTGTGCAATCTCACTCGTTCATCTCCAACTATATAAAAGGTGTGGACAAAACCCTAACACGCTTTCTCCTCTTTCTCTTCTTCTCTCTTCTCACATTTTCTTCCCCCACACCACACTCTTCCATCACCCCCCACCCCCCTTACCATTGCCCCCCATCCCCACCCACAGCGGGATGTTATTTCATCTCATCGCTGACCGTTGGCGTTTGGGACGGACATCAACCTGGATCATGCGATGGTGGTGGTTTGTTTGTGCACCGATGGTTGGTTATGCGTTGTGGTTGGTTTGTGCGCCGGTGGTTTGTTTGTGTCTATGCAGATCTATGTAGATGTGTGCGGTGAAGGGACGGGGGGGTGTGGTGCGGGTCGGAGCATGGGCATGGGCGGGTTTTTCATGGTCCATCGGATCGGGGATGGTATTCCCATCCCTCGACCCGAGGGCGGGGCGGGGCGGGGTGGGTCAGAGTCGTAGATTTGTGCTATTATGGCGGGTACAGATCTTGTGAAATCCGACCCGCCCCATTGACATTCCTACTCTATTTCAATGGATTACAGAGCCAGCAAAATCAACGCAATAAACAGTACGAAGACACTATTGTAACGAATATCTTTTCCTATAATAGACACCGTTGGACTGAATATTTTGTACTGAGTCTAAATTTGGAGCGCAAACATTTTAAGAGTCATGACATTAGGAGGTCGATCCTCTATAGGCTTAAAATTTTTAAGCAAATTGTAACTAAACATGGAATCAACTCGTTATGCAAGGTCTTTTGTTCAATTGTTCCCACTTGAATATTTTCTCCCCCTGCCCCTTCCCGGTCATAGTGCAATTTGCACTCGTGCACCTAGTGGTGCACCTTAATTCAGAGGCTGGCATCGATGGGCAAGTGCCCACCTGTTGCTCCAACATTTTTCCCTTTTACATATTATATTTAGCTCGTAATGACAAAAGTGCCCACATAAAAATTTTAAAAATGGTTGAAGAAGATGTTTTCTAGGTCATTTTACATGTTCAAATACCTAAATATCCTAAGAATAGTTAAAAGAAATGTCTTCTAGTCATTTTAGATACTAAACTTACACAAAAAATAAAGTCCAAACTCCAAACATAAATCACGACAGAACAACACCGCTGCACTGCACACTTCACCTGTTTTCTCCTCGCTCCTCGCCCTCCTCCGACGGCCTACAGCGATCTTTTCGACCTCCCCTGTATATATATATATATATATATTTGGTGCCCACCTTAAGGATGGCTCCATCCCTGACTTGATTTGTTTCTCATTATTCTGTCTCTCTGCTTGCTAGCAAGCTTTTAGAACAAATAAATTAATGTGTGTGTGGATGCGTGCGTGAGAGAGAGTTTTCCAACTACGCCCGAGTAATGCGGCTGAGAGGTGTACGAGTTTGATCAGCGCACCGTAACAGCACGCAGAGCAATTAGATAATTCAAACCAATCAGGCAGAGGAAACAAACAACTGAGAGCTAGAGCAGATTATGAAAAATTGAACTCGTGAAATGGATAAGGAGACGTACCGGCACAGAACTGGCCACCAAGGTGCCGTTGACAGCGACGGCGAGAGGGGGCCTGCGCGACAGCAAGAAGCGGCGGGAAGATAGAGAAGCGGAGGTGGAGGCGGGAAGAGATAAAAGCAGGCAAGGCAGCTGGTGGCGCACCGCCGTGGCTGCGGAGGTGGCGAGGTAGAGAGACAGGGGCTCCGGCAGAGTAACAAAGGCCATGCTTGGTTCTAATTCGTCCTTTATTTTCTTTCTTATCGTCGACGGCCCAGACTACCCAGTGGACTGAAGAGGTGGTGAAAATTGAGAATGTCGCCGAAGTGGTGGTAGACTCAAGCGGAGGTCGCAGGATTCCCCACAAGAGAGAGAAAGAGGATTTGTCTGAGCGGGGCCTCCTAGAATGTAAATACGAATATCGCCGAAACCGAGGTAAAAGATTTGAAATTAAATATAAGTCGGGTTCCTTTTTAGGGATATATCTAATTTATCCGCTTAATGGATCATGAGATCATCATTGGTTTTTTTTTTTTTCCTCCTTGCCAACGAAATCAGATTTTTATTTCACTAGTCATAAGACACATCATCTTAGATAGTAGGCGTTATAAAATATTTTATTTATGCGCTATTAATATAATTTTGTACAAGCGATATAAAGTCGTTAGGTTAGTTCTCCAGGGTTTTGAAAAGTAAGAATGTTCTCTAATTTTAGTTGTTTGTGGGGTGATTTCATATTTTTTAGAACGTAATTCTACAGATTAACCCTAAAAAATCACATGATAAACATATTTTTCTTATCTCTTTCTTTTCATTTGGTTTTCTCCGTCATCTACTTCTTCTTTAGCAAACTTGCCTCCAAATTGCAGCTTGATTGTTTGCAGGTGGTGGCAAATTATCCGAGTGTTGGCTGTAGCAGTAATGGTGAGGAGTAATGTCTTGTTCTTCTCTAAGAAGAGTGTGTTTGGATGGAAAAAAAATTAAGACACTAGGAAGTTTAGAATCCCTTCATTTCATAATTCTTGCATTTTCAAATCTCAAAATTTGTAAAGTTTGATGTTTGGCAATTTTTGTAAAATGGATTTAGTACAATTATAATCAGTTATGAATAACAAAGTTATAAATCAAATGCTAAAAAAAATTGACAAACATATGATTGAGATTAAAAAAGAAAGGAGAGAGAAATAGTGATGAACGACTACAAAATTGGAATGAAATGCGGCAAGGCAACAACAACAACAAAAAAAAGAGTTCTCGTGTGGATTTGAGAAAATACTAGTCTGGAGTAGTTTTTTCAACTAAAAATTTTGGTCCCCAAATTCCTTTTTCAAATTCCTTAGAATTTCACAAATTCTCTTTTGTAGTTATTAAAAAGTAATGTCGTTCAAGTTACTTTCAAATCCTCTCATCTTTAGTTCAAATATCCAAACACATCGTAAGTATGTTGAAAAAAAATGTATGTGTGTATGGGTTTTCTCTTGATCTACAAAAGCGATGGGTTTGTGTGTGTTCTCCATACACGCAAAACGTCGGGGGAGCATGTGTTTGTCTATCCTTCAAGTTTGCGAAAAGTTTATGTGTTGTGCGCGTACGTGTATGTCTGTTGATATAGTGGGTGGGGGGGGGGGGGGGGAAGTCTTTCAAAGTTTTCAATTTAGGTTGTAGTGTTGGTTTTGTTAGTCTATGTGGTGGTGGGAGGTATTCAACGGACTCAGCCGAAGTGGTGGCGAGGGATAGGCAGGGTGGAATGGTAATTGTTGTGGATGGTGGGATGATTGGGCTGGGAAGTGATGGTCGATTGGCGGTGGGTGTTCATGCTAATGGTGGTGGCCGATCATTTAGAATAAGAAGCAAAAGAATGTAGAATTAAATAGCACGAATTTGAAAGAACGCAAATTTCAAAACTTCTTTGATATTAACATTTATACTCCTTCCGTCTTGTGTTTGATTTGTACGTTTATTTAGGATATGAGTAGTTTCTCATTCTACCTTAAGAGAGAAAAAGAGAGATGTAGGGAAGAAAGTGGGCTAGAAAAATGGATTACTGGATGATTAAATGTGGAGAGAGAAATATAATTAAAAAAAGTTTAAGAAGGGTAAAAAAGGAAAAACATAATCTTTCTTAATTTAGAAAGTAATCAATTTTTTTGGAACATCCCAAAAAAGAAATATGATCAATTAATTAGTGACGGAGGGAGTATAATTTTTAGGGGTTAATTACATCCATGTGTCCTAAGATTATGATAAAATTATAGTCAAGAATACTAAGTTTCAAAAGGTATCAGCCGTGTCCTTCTGTTGTTGATATGTTAAAAAGTCGTACATTTTTGCTAATGTCACCGATACATATTTTTAAAATACCAATATTACCCTTATTTGATATATACATGATTATATATTGTTATGTATAGATTTAAACTTTATTTTTTTTTTTCCTAATTAGGGTTGAAACCTTCTCAGTCTCTCCAACTCCCCTTATCTCGTCACCGCCCTCACCTTCTTACCACCCCGTCGCCGCACCCACCCTTCACCCACTCTGTCACAACCCCCACCCCCTCCTCATCGTCGCCCCCACCCTCCCCCCTCCTCATCGAGACACCCACCCTTCCTTTTCCTCGCCGCCGCACCCACCCTTCCCCCAATAGTTGTTTATAGAGATTTGCAGGGTGTTGACTTTAAGGATTTGAGGGCCGTGTTGTTTCTTTTGCCAAGTAGTCTTAAGAGTTAGAGGATTTAAGCATATATGTATTTGGTTGTATCCAAATATAGCCACTCGGCAAAAGAAACAACCACAGCTACCGTGACAACTGTTGCGAGCCATGGAGATCTGTTGTTTATAGAATTTATTTTTTAAGGACTAAAAATTCAGCAATTGGTTGTGGTGGGTTTTGGCTTTGGTAGATGGTGGTGTTAGCAGTGTTGGCTTTGATGGATGGTGGTGAATGTGGCCAATGGCGGGTTTTTGGTTTGGTGGATGATGGTAATTGTTACTGTGGTAAGTGGCAATGGAACGACGAGGTTGGTTGGTGGTTGACTCTACTTTAAAAATGGTGACCCTCCATTGCTGTTGGTGATTGGAAGGACTTGTGGCAGATTGTTCATGGTGTTGCTATGATGTCGTGGTGGTGGTTGGAGTTGCAGGGGTAAAAGAGAGAGACCATGGATGAGATAAGCGAATGGCATTTGAAAAAATAGATTTTTAAATCATGGGCATTCTGGTCTTTTCGCTTCAAACAATTATGTATTTACGTATTCTGTTTGGTCAATGGATGTAAGTATAATTTGTCCAAATTAATTGACACTTCTATAATTTCATCATAACATTAAGGTCATGGCTGTAATTAACTAATTTTTAACCACGTTTTCCGGTCAAAACATCACGGAGAAGACACAAAATACGCAAGTGAATTCAATTTAAACGATCTTGTAACCTTGCAGAAATAAGTGTTATGGTTAATACTTTGGGTGGTTAAGAGACTTCTAACCTAAAAAAGTGATATGAAAGTTCGAGGACTCAATTTAAACGGTGTCATAACCTTACGGAAATAAGTGTGGCTAATAATCTGAGTTTCGTAACCTTACGGAAAGTGCACTTAAAAATGGTTTAAGTCGGGGAATATGGACCCAAAAATACAAAACCACAGATCCGACATGAAGTGCTTCGTAAGAAGCTGAAGCAGATGATGGTAACACCTTCCAGCTTTGCCTATTGTTCAATTCCAAATGCTTGTTATTGCTGCGACCACTAAACCACATGGCGCTGGCCTTTGTAAGAAGTCGTCATACTGGCGCTACCGTAGAAATCACGTCTATTCTACTGCCCACCACCCGTTCGTCAAAATTCCTCAGAGGTATGACCTTCATCCGTTTGATTTATCACTTGAAACTTTTACATCCTTTGGGTTTGCAAAGAACATCCAAGGCAAGAAATCCGATCACAATAGTGCCCAAGAAGGATTAGTGTCTTTTGTCCGGAGCAATGCGTTTGGAACAAACTTCACAAAGTTTGATCTGTGCACTGCTCTTAATTCTTGTGCAAAGACGCGAAACCAGCACTTAGGTTTACAAGTTCATGCCAGAATAATTCAAACCGGTCACCTAGATAATCTATACATAAACAGTGCACTTGTTGATGTGTATGCTAAGTGTAATGCACTTGTTGATGCGAGGAAGGTGTTCGATGGCATGAAATGCCACGATCAAGTATCGTGGACCTCAATTATAACTGGTTTTTCTCAAAGTGGGTGTGGAGAAGAAGCCATTTGTTTGTTCAAGGAGATGCTTGGTACCCAAGTTAAACCCAATTGCTTCACCTATGTTAGCGTTATTAGTGGATGTACGGAACTAGAATTGGCCTTTGAATACGGTACATTGCTTCATGCTCACGTTACTAAACTTGGGCATGGGAGTAACAATTTTGTGGTCAGTTGTCTAATCGATTGTTACTCGAAATGTGGCAAGATTGACCAAGCAGTATTGCTATTTAAAGCAACTAGAGAGAGAGATAGCATTCTTTTGAACTCAATGATCTCAGGATATGCCCGGAATCTATATGGAGAAGAGGCGTTGAATGTATTTATGGAGATGCGGAAGGACAATATTAGTCCTACTGAACACACTTTAACCAGCATTTTGGATGCTTGTGGTAGCTTAACAGTCCTCCAACAAGGACAACAGGTGCATGCTCTGGTAACTAAAATGGGTTCAGATTCCAATGTGTTTGTGGTCAGTGCTTTGATCGACATGTACTCGAAATGTGGCACCATTGATGAAGCTCGTCATGCTTTTGATCAAGCAGTCGTGAAAAATAGCATTTTGTGCACTTCAATGATCACTGGGTATGCTCAAAATGGTAGAGGTCCCGATGGCCTGGAATTGTTTGAGAGTCTGGTAGTGGAAGAAGATTTTGTGCCAGATCATATTTGTTTCACAGCTGTTTTGACTGCCTGCAACCATGCTGGATTTCTTAGCAGAGCTTTAGTATATTTCGACAAGATGAGAAGGGATTACTCTTTGGTCCCTCAGCTAGATCAATATGCTTGCTTGGTTGACCTCTATGCTAGAAGTGGGCTTCTTAAGAAGGCATACGAGTTGATGAAAGAAATGCCCTCAGATCCTAATTCTGTAATGTGGAGTTCGTTCCTGAGTTCTTGCAAACTATATGGTGAAGTAGAACTTGGACGGGAGGCAGCATATAGGCTTTTCAAGTTAGAACCACATAGTGCCGTTCCATACATAACTCTGGCAAATATATATGCAGGAGCTGGTTTATGGAGTGAATTGGCTGATACGAGGAGTCTGATGAAACAAAAGGGAGTAAGAAAAAGCACTGGTTGGAGTTGGGTTGAGGTCAAGAAAAGGGTTCATGTCTTTTCAGCAGGTGATGAGTCTCACTCAGAGTCAAAAGAGATTTATGTTGTGTTGGGAAATCTGAACTTGGATATGAAAGAGGCAGGCTACCAAACAGACAAACAAAGTTGCATTATTGACGATCAACAATCTGAATAGTAGTTTAATCACAGAATAATGATGTGAAGAGAGAATCTGGTAGGAACTAGTTTGGGGATAACAGGTTAGTTTGATGATGATGATACTGTGAGACTGGACAAATGCTAATTTTCTCCAGTCCATAGGGTTGAGCATTATTGGGTGAGATTGTACATTTATCCTGCTTTTGGGCTTTGAAAGTGAATAATTTGAAGGTTTTGTCTTGAGTCTGTTAATTCTTCGGCTTCCTCAGCAGGCCTCAAAGCTCTCTTAGTTCTTCTGAATTAAGCCTTCTCTCTCCATCTATCATCTTCACAGAGCCACAGATCTTTGGCTGAAAATATCTCTCCCTCCAACCCTTTCAAAATCCTCATTTTCACTCTAGCCTTCACTAAGAAGATTTACTGGCCTTTCTCCAAGAAAGCCATGAAATGCTTTTTCAGAAAGGATATACTTGGCTTGTGGAATCAGGAAGGGCATTAAAAGCACCCCCAAATTATCACGCTTCTGGTGCCCTCAGATCGGAAGGTTTAGTTGATTGTTTATTTCAAGCAGTACATGCTTGATTTATTCCCAGTTGAACAGTCCTGGTTCAAATGAGGTGGTCAGAACTAACTACCTGGATATCTTGAAAGCCCTTCAAGAGGATTTAAGGAAGCAGAGAGGCTGGAGATTGCATGGTCAAGGCCCAAGGGTAAAATAAATGTCTGAGTGCACTTTATTGGGATCAATGTTGTGGTGATGCTGATGGAGAGCGTGGCGAATGCAGGGAGGAGAGTGGCCAATCGCCTTCCCCGGTGTGAGGCCAATCGGATAAGATCTACTCTAGTCAGTTTGAAGATGATTACCTGATGACAGTGGCAGTGGGAGATAATTGAGCTCTTTTAACCTGGAATCTAAGCCTGATCTTTTAACCTGGGATCAATGTTGTGGTGATGCTGATGGAGAGCGTGGCGAATGCAGGGAGGAGAGTGGCCAATCGCCTTCCCCGGTGTGAGGCCAATCAGATAAGATCTACTCTAGTCAGTTTGAAGATGATTACCTGATGACAGTGGCAGTGGGAGATAATTGAGCTCTTTTAACCTGGAATCTAAGCCTGATCTTTGGATAGGGAAGGCAGGAAGGTTCCTGAAAAGGATCAGCAACGAAGTTATTATGACCCTGAAGCATTTGATAGGGAGGTATTTGACAATATACAGAAGCTTTGCCTCTCATCATCTGCACTGATCAAGCACATAATGAGGTCAATATTGATTCTTCTGATAAATGTATATGGTTGAGCTCCATCCATTCATTTGATTAAACGTATTTGAATTTAGGGAACGTAAGTCATTGAAAGCGAAGTATTTGGATGATCTTTCTGCAGTACTGAATGACAGCCTGTGAGGTTCCTTGAAGGTGTAGTGTTTAACTCTTAGCTTCATTGTAAATATTATCGCAGGATATTCAGCAATCATGCTTAACGCACATGAATTTTGGACTCAGATTGACACATCAATACATGATGTAAAAAATGGTTGCTTAACGTCAATCCATTGGCCTGGAATTGGATGCACCCGATGCTTGCAGCGAAGTCCAGAAGATGGTTGCTTAACTTCTGCTAACAAGAATACGTTTTTGACTTTGCGTTTCATTCTGTCTTCAGATTCTGTATCTATGAAACAAATGTATCCAGAATTTCATTTTTTATCAGGAAATTGTCTTCATCACGCTCTTTCTTGTTATTGCATGACTAGCCTGACTCGGCCTTTGAGCATTGGGATTGATGAATTAGTGGGAACAAAGGGATGCGCCACCTATAGTAGAGTGTTGGAGATGACATTCCTTTATTATCAAGTTTTGAAGTGCTCAACAATTTTGATCCACTGGTACCACAAATTGTTCAATAATAAGCATCTGTTTTGAGCAAGAATATGACAAAAAATATGCATACGTCTGTAAAACCTGTTAGGGTTCCAAAAGTTAAAAGACATTAAGCTCTGTTTTAACTGAAAAGTACCATATCGTGTTACTGTTCAGTTACCAGGGTTAGTGCGATCCCCATTGTCGAGGCTTTCGAGCATGAGATGGCAGCTTAACATACTCTGACATAGACTCAAATATCTGCACTTGCTAGGGTCGGCAAAATCCAGTAATGCAACTTCCTGAGCTTAGGGAGGATCTAGGGAATGTCAGTCAACCTCGTTGCCACATGCATGACATTTTGGCATCTTCCTTTCTCTCTCTCTGTCTTTGGGACTGCTAACATTTGAACTACTGATGCAGTTTGGTGTACAGTTGAGCAGTGGATTTTCCTGGTAATAGGATTTTTGAAGAGTACTGTACAGTTGAGTTTTAGTCTAGCGCAGATGTATAACTCTGATTGATAGGTGGTATAATACGTGTGCATGGGCGGACGGAACAAGCAGATATTGATGTATAACTCTGATTGATAGGTGGTATAATACGTGTGCATGGGCGGACGGAACAAGCAGATATTGATCTCTCTTTTTCTTACTTCTAGTGCTTCATATTTTTCTTTCTCCCAATCACGTTTTTACCATACTTTAATACTTTTGTTTAGGAGTGAGCACCGTTCGATTTGGAGTTCAAACCGCAAACTAAATCATTACCCTTGGTTTAAAAAATCTTGAACCGAACCGAACCAAATATCATCGGTTTGGACGGTTATGTTTAATCGGTTTGAACAGTTTGGTTTGGTCACTTTTGATCGGTTTGTGCTCGTTGAAAAAAGTTGTCCCTCAGCACACCTACTATTGGAACCAAATGTTATTTGAAATTGAAGTTATAGTTTTTACTTAATTGCACATAACCTTCTTACATTCGATATGTAAGTGCTCATATTAACATAAGGTTTAAGTATTGTTCAAGACATATGTTACAATAAAAACTCGGTTATGCCTTTGTCATTGATGTTACGAGAAAATAATGAATAATTATACAAGACATATGAATCACTAGACTTTTGTGTTATAACAGCTTTCATTATTTTTTTTTCTTATAACTTTCGAGGTTTTGCTTTTTTAGATTAGCCTAGTACCACTTATGTGAAATTTATCAATGAATATCACTAAAAGTGAACTAGTATACATAGGTCGGTTCGATTCGTTTTGTGATGGGTTTCAAAAAAGTGAACCGTGAACCGAACTGAGATCTGTTTAAAAATGTGAAACCAAACCGTTAAGATTTTTGGATGGTTCAGATTGGATTAGTTCGGTTTGAACGGCTTGAATCAGTTTGAACGGTTTAGTGCTCACCCTTACTTTTGCTTTCTGCTGCTCCGTGTGTGTTGATATATGAAGTGTATGTCAGATAGAGATTAATAAGGATACGTCTCTTCTAGTTTAAGGTTGAGGATTCATGCCAAGGGGTATAACTTGGGCCGGACAACCCGTGTCAGCCCGCAGAAATATGGGAATTGACTTACTTTTATAGTGAACGTAATGGGGGTGGACTCAAAATTTGGGCCCATAAAAAATATGGGATAGACATGGGCAAAAGTTTCGACAGGCGTGTCCAGCCCGTGGAAAAACTAGCTCGTCTAACTATTATGTATGCATGTGTGCGTGTAGTTACCTCTATTATTTTTCTTTCATTTTGTCCCAAATATTTGCTTTCATACTTATATTTAAGTTCATTTTGAGACTTTAGTATACTTTTTTTTCATTATCATGACCAAATTGTAGAGTTGGATGGTCAATGATATGTTTCGAAATCGTTCTAAAAAAACGTAATTCGTAACCATAGACAACCCGTGGACTCCCCGTATCCACCAAAATTTTGATGGGCTTGGCGTGGACATATATTATTAGACCCGTTGATAGGTTGGGCTTGACATGTACACGACTTTTAGAAAGTGAGCTGGACTCGGTCTAATTCTTAGGGCCGTCCAAGTTGCACCCCTAGTCATGCCTATGCCATAAGAGGGAATCCTTGAGGGGCGCCCCACAATTTCCTTTAATATAGGTGCATATATTTGGAGTAGGGTTTAGTCTAGACACATTGTCTCCGGCCCATAATTATTACTCAAGACTATCCTCTGTCATTAAGAGAAAATCTACAAAGACGGGCCGTTGAATTTGGTACACTCGCTTGTACATTTTCATGCAAGTAGCAGGGACACAGCCTTACCATTACTGCGGGGGGCATAGTCATGTAACTTTCATATTGTTAGTCATGTAACTTTCATATTGTGTACTGCCTTGTGTAAACAAGAGTAGTTTTCGCTTTTACGCATGTACTTAGTTATAATTGCATGTCATCATAAGGACCAGGTGTCATCAAATGCAGTCCCTTCATAGTTTAAAGTTGGCATGGACCACTTGAAGCATTTATTTAGCATAGTTGTTGAAGGATTTGCGAATGCTACAAGAGCTTGTTTTTGAGCTGTTTAAGCAGCGTGAGTGAGTTGCACGTAGCATGTGTTTAAGCTCGTTGTTTAGCATGAACTTTCACTTCTAACTCTTAATTTAAGTCCACATTGAAGATAACTAGCCTTCTAAAATGATCTTAATGATACTCCGTATAATATTAGTACAACGAACGCCATAATGGCGATAGCCTCCATGCATGATAAGATTCATCCTCCGGTACCTAGAATTTAAAATTTATTTTAAGATTTTTACTTACTCTTAGAGATTACTACTCACCTTGACGACTTCTGCTGGTAATCACTAAAACCTCCTTAGTTTAATTCAAAATACCACCACTTTTGTGTTAATTGATTCATCGACTATTCGAGCAGCCAATTGAGAATGTACCTAATTCTCGTGAAAAGATTTCTTCTCAGTTTCTCAAGTTATTAACCAGACACCGAAAAATTTAGACACAAAAATTCCTTAATTGCGATCATCAATCGTATCGGCTCAAGCCTAATTTTTGTTTGCAATTAAACTCGGAAGACGACTTTTTATCAAAACATTTTTGACACAAACTTCCCACCTAAAACTTCTTACCAAATGGAGACTGACAAGAGTGGGTTGGGAGCCTCTGCACTCAACCTCAATTATGTTTGATTGATTGATTACTTGGAACGAGACAATTAAGAGTTACATCTACGCCCAAGGTTTCGCACGTGACGGACGTGTGAAGCCTCTCCCAAACTAGTACACACAAGTTGTCGGCCTTTCCTCCCAGTATGGATCTTTCCTTTTATAAGGCTTTAATGCTTTATGTCAAGTTGAAACATAATCAAACGGTCCAAATCAAGAGGTGGGATGGTGGTTTTTGACTTTGTCAAATTGCCATTTGTTCGTTCTTGTTGTTAAAGGTAAAGTTGGGTAGGATCCATGAAGGACAATAGACCCCACACCCATTGATGGCCTGAGTAGTACTCCTGTTTAGGAAAACAAGTGATTTCCTCGTATGCAACATCAGTATGGTTAAGCTTCAATCATTGATTCTAAGGTGAAAAAAGTTCCCACAGGTTAGGTTGAAGTTTAATGGATAATTCTTAGTCGGCGCTCTCAATATCGCTTCTATTTTTCTTAGTTGCACTAACTTGTATTATCGTACATTTTATAAATTGCGTGTACAAAGAATGTCAGTCATTTATGAATAGTACTATTAACATTCATAAAGTGGCTAACATTCTTTATTCAGCAACTTTATGCACACAATTTATAAAATGTACGAATTTTAATAGTACCATTCATTAAAATGTGTGCATATGTTATTTGAGCTTCATGTTCGTGGCTGAGAACATGCACTAATACTTTTCATGCTGATGAGATCCTCTAGTTTCACATGTTATTTGTACTCATAGAACGCTTAGTGTTCATGATCGATACTCTTTCATGCAAATGAGATATTTAATTACCTCTAGTTTCACAATTTAATTTTGTGTATGGTGCATTATAGTTGTACATATACTCAATGACAAATTTGAGAGAGGTACAATATTGGATAAGTCACATGTGCATTTTTCTACCAAAATACGTACCTCATAGCTAAACCTTGAGCTAATCAAAGCCCCCTCCCTAGTATTGCCATGTGATAAAGAAGTCATAAAGCTGCACCACAGCTATGGGGTTCAATTGAACGCCTTGTCCATGGTCCCCTCAACCCCCCACCATTTCTTTGCCTTTGCTCACTTTTGTAAGTTGGCAAAACAAGGAATGTTGTTGCAAGAAAATGGGTATAAAACAAGCAACATTTAGCTTGCAACTCTGCCATCTTCCACAAGTGAATTGTGAGGTTGTTATCACCGTGGTACTACATTATCTTTGGGGAAAATGCCCAAACATGTGTGATTTTTACGTCAAGTTACAGGGTTGGCCGGAAAACATGATCAAGAAGGTGGGTTTTGGAGGACCGCATGGTGATGGATGAAAAGGGACCACAGTTTACAGTGTTAGGCACCAGTTGAAGGATGTTAATTGTTTCTAATATTGACAGGATTGCAGAATTTGGAAGATGGTAGATGAGTTTTAATTTCTGGGTAATTATCAATGAAGAAGCCAGAGCCGCATAAGGTGCAAAGTTCATGATAAGCCAAGTAACTGTTGCCTGGTACCGTAGTCTGAAAACCTGCAAACAATTCACTCCAAAGGTACGTTTGTTGTTGGGAAGAGAGAGAGAGAGAGAGAGAGAGACAACTCTTAAGTAATGTAACTTTCTGAGACTTCAGATATCACATGCATGGACATACGGCCAGACCACTGATTAGATCTGAGTTGAAGTCCACCCAAAAAGAAAAAAGAAAAGATCTTAGTTGAAAAAGTTTTCTTCATTTAATAAACCGTATATACTGATCTAAGTAAAATTAGAAAAGCACAGTATTCATCCGATGGACCCGAATAGAAATGCACAATACTCCAATTTCAGATGTTTAACATGACATAAGTGAAGGGATACCTTGTGAATTCCCTCCACGACACGAGATTCGACAGATAAAAGCAGAAGTTTTATCTTTCCATGAGTAAATGTAACTTAGCGAAAGGAGTTTACTCATGTCTTACGTTACGAGTCTTAATCGCAGCCTGAAAGAGGCAGTGATATATATATATATATATATATATATATATATATATATATATATATATATATATATATGCATCAAGTGTGCTAAACTATTTGAGTTAATACAACAACTCAATAGATCGGTGAACCGAGTTACTAAAAAGTTTCAAAAAATAAGTGTTCGGAACTTTTAGTGGAATGATAACTTTTCTACTCTCTGAACAAAATGGAATCTTATTCCAACTTTGCAAGTTTGTTTGTTATCATACAAGTTTATTGAGATAATGCCTTTTGGATTCACAAGGACCGGCAATGAGAGATAACACGCACACTGAGTACATTAAAATAAAATAAAAATTATGAATTGTTGTTCTCGCAGGCAGGTGCCTTCAGAAAATTTGACAATTCTACCCAATTATGGACTCAAACTTGACTAAATTGAAGACCCTAAAAACCTTTTAAAATAAAGAAATACCTGTAGAACAAAATCCGAACATCACCGAAAAAATAAAGATACTTTTTACAACATTTATTTGTTTATATTCTTCTTGTCCCCATCTGCCAGTAAAAAATGAGAGGCATTCTTTACCAACTATGCCAATAAAATCTCTTGATATTTAGGTAATACTTGGCCAAACGGAGATAGAAAATAGCATTAAAAGATCTAAGGCCTGTTTGACAGGCCATTTTTCCCCCTTTTTTTTCAGTTTTAGCAACTGAAAAAAAAGTTGCGTTTGGTAACCATTTTTCTTTTTTTTTTCTTCAGTTTAAAAAGTCAGTTTTTAAATCAAGACTGTTTTAAAAACTCAAAAAATGAGTTTCGATTTTTTTTTTTTTGAGACCACCACCACCCTCCCACCGCCGGCAGCCACCTCTGGCGACCACCACCGTCGGCCACCGCAAACCACCAAAAAAAAAAAAGTCAAAATAAAACTGTATTATTAAACACCCATTTGTTTTTGTAAAAAAAAAAAATTTTAACTGCTCTTTATTTTTATTTTTTTGGAAACTGAAAAAAAAAATGTTGTCAAACAGAGCCTAAGTTGGTGCCCTTATTTTGTCTGGACGAAGCCATAATTAGAAAAGTATTGAGAGTGTGAACCTTGGTACTGACACAAGTGATACGGTCATTCGCCTTAAAGATATGTTGCAATGAAATGTATTTTTTGCGATAAAATTCTTATGATTCCTGAGTATCAATTTGGCTCAATAGGCCATCTTTCACGGTGTTTAGAGAAACCTTCTGAGACTTTAGATAGGCAGCACTTTCTAGTTTTGTAAAGAAAAAGTATTTGCCAGACAGATTTTTTTCCCTTGTTTTGTAAACTAACTTTTAAAACCTTCGGTAGCGTTTGGTAACAAGCTCCAAATTTAAGAGAACTGAACCCGCCAGTATTGCCCACTGCCACCGGTCATCGCCACCCCACCACCACAACCATCACCAAAGAAAAAACTCAAAATAAAAATTAGGTAATCAAACACCCATTTATTTTTGTAAAAAAATAAAAATTAAACTGGTCTTTGTTTTTATTTTTTGGAAACAGAAAGCAAAAAATGAATGTGATTTCAAACAGACGCTTCATTTTGGAGTTTTGGTTTTTATTTTGAGATTTAACCTTCAAACTTTGTTAGAAGCAAAAAAAAATGAGCATCATTTTAACAAAACCCCCTCACACACAGAGAACCACCACCATTAGACATTTCCTTCCATCAGCCAAACATTTCCCATGTCGCCACCATGGCCACTATCTCCACTCCCCCACACGCTCACACCACCACCAAGGGTTATCCCACTGTCGTCATCCTATCGTCGTCGTGACCCACAAATCTACCCTGCCATCGTCGCCCCACGCCTTCGACAACCACGAGTCTGTGAGTCTGTCACACCGCCGCCACCTCTGTACCGTTGCACATCCCACAATTTCTCCTATCGTCCCCACCCCCACCACAATCGCCACCAAGGAATCTACCCATCGTCGCCATCCCGTTTTCGTGTCTCTTGTTATTGCTCCCTGCAAAAGTTTCCTCAAAACAAATCCATTTCATTGGTTGTGTGAAAGGGTTTCTTGAGAGAGTGAAATTACAATTAAGTGGTGGTGTTGTGGATTTGATTATGGTGGTGGTCAGATAAAAATACAATTGCAAGGATAGTGGAAGAAAAAAATGGTAAAGAAAAAACTCAAAATAAAATCTGGCTAATCAAATAATCATGTGTTTTTTTGTAAAAAACAAGAAGTAAAATTGTTTTAATTTTTATTTTTCTTAAAAACTGAAAACTAAAACAAACAGATCCACAGCGCTCAGAAACATAAAATGCTTTAGGGCCTGTACGTTTACACTTTTCGTTTTGTGTATTTGTATTGTATTTTCGTTTTCAATATTTTAGTATCCAATCACAAATTATAGTTGTGTACTTTTATAATTTTCACCATTTTTTTTGTGTCTACCTTTTTCAGTTGTTTTTGTATATTTACCGTTTTCATTACTGTTACCACCATTTTTTCGGTATTACCCTTACTGCTTCTCTTTCTTTTACGATCGTATTCCCAAATCAAGGATGCCAACCGAAACCAAATCAACGGGGTTCTTTTTCCCGGCAGGATTCCCAAATCATAGAGGATGATTCCCAAATCAGAGAGGATTACCTTCCTCTCATAGTTTTAACAACGTGAGAATCTTGAACTCGAGCTCAGTTTGTGATGAAGTTGATTCCGGGCATGTTTTTCTAGAAGAACTTGTTCCCTTGGCAGTGGAAAAGATTGAAGCCCTATTAATCGAAGGATTAAGAATTTAGTCCGGCATAGCAAATGAGGAAGCGCCTTCAAGCATTAGGCTACAGTCTATTGAGAAAGCCTCTTTAAGCAAGGCTGATGCCGTTGACGAGTGCGTTTCAGGCGCATGACTCTTGAGACCTATGGATCTTCCGCTAAATCCAGACTTCCATTACCTCCAACCTCCGGGCAGTGGAGTCCAACTGAGCCGAACACACTCTTGCGTGTCTCAAGTGGGTATTCGCACTGGCGTCTCTTGCTTCTGTGCCTTGGCACATCAAGAGTTTGTGTTGGTATGGCCGTATGGGCCGCTTGAAGGGATAGGGTGAGAGGGAGTTGAAGATCCAGGCAATGGATCTGAAAATTAGAGAGAAACTGGGGTGACTTTCTCTGTAATGGTGAAGAACGCCTTTCCTCTGTAACGATGAGGGAAAGGGTAAACAGTGGCGTGGGGTGGATTTATCTGACATGTATTCATCTGTGTCAAAAAAAGGTCGAAAAATGTGAAAACACCTCTAAGGTGTTTTTCCTTTTTTCGGCACTATTTAGATTTTATATTCAAAATGATAAAAGTACAAAAAAAAAAAGAACATCTTTTTTGCAATCATTATAAAATTGGAGTACAAAAAAAATAAGGGTTAATTACTCACGGCACCCCTGAGGTTTACCCTAAAATACACACGGACCCCTCTATCTTTTAAAAATTACACTCCGCTACCTCCAGGTTTGTACCCGCATTTCACGGAGCCCCACAAAATTGACGGGGACCCTAACTTCTTCTAAAGATTCTCTGATACCTTACTTTTTGGATTTTTCATCCCCAAACTACCCTCCTTTTCTTGAATAAAAAACCATATTGCCCTTTAGTGTTTTTCTTTTTCTTCTTCTTCATTATCTTTCTCCTCTGCAGGCCCATGTCGAGAAATAAGGAAAATCGTCTGGCTACCGCGCCGGCAACTGTCCTTGCCACCGTTCCTTCATCACCACAATCCACCACCGACCAACAACTTCCGGCGACCCCGCCGGCAGTGGCCTTGTGACCGCTATCCCCATTACCACGACCCACCGTCAGCCACATCGCAATCGCAGGCCATCCACAACCATAGTGGCACACTTCCGGCCGCCGACCACCGCCAATCATGCCAAACCACCAATGGCCACTACCGGCAACACCATTCCGGCGAACTAAATCATCCAGATCCCAGCAAACCCACGACCACCAACAGCCACAGATCTTTACCGAAAAACCCACAACCACCCAAAACCTTACCAGCAAACCCACGACCACCCACTGCTCAACACCCGCATGCAAAGACCACACACTGCTCGTCGCCGATTCGAATTTGGCCGATCTGCTTTGGTATCCTTTTTCGCGATCTGCTTTAGCCAATCCAACTCCTGTGTACTAAAGACCCACCTGAAACAAACTCACACTCTCTCACCGTCGTCGTTGTCATCGTCGTCACCGTTGGGTTCGATTTTGCAACCTTGAAGAAACGGGATCGATTTTGATTCAGTTTTTCCCTCTGTACCAACTTCCCTCTCTCCCCTCTCTTGAAGTCTGTAACCCAAGAGACACTGTAGTTATATATGAGGGCAGAAGCGTCTTTTTATGACCAGTCGTTAACCCCGTCAAAGAAATCTAGATTTTTGGGGCGGAGTGTAATTTTCAAAGATAACGGGATCCGTGTGTAATTTAAGATAAACCTCAGGGGTGCCGTGAGTAATTAACCCAAAAAATAAACACACGCCCCCTTAGCATGTCAGTAAAGTAGGTCCCAGAAATTATCATGTAAGAAGTAGATTTCAGAAGATTCACCAACATAATGCAAGTTGCAACCAAGAAAAGTGAAGTTCATTTATCTCCATATATATATTTTTGGTATGCAAGTGGGCAAAAGTCCTTTGAAACTTTCAGTCTGGATTCATGGCTGCCTCACATTTCTCTATCTATATACGTGTCTGGAAGGAGAAATGGATTCTTGTATTAAGGTAGAACTTTTAAGAATAATAATAAATACATAAATAAATAAAATGTCAAGAAGATGATTTTATATATATAACTGAACTGTAACACCACATTATTGCAAAAAAAAAAAAAGAACAAACCTCCCTTTCGTACGCCATGTTCTATTTAAATAGACACACGAGAGAAAGGAGGAGGTGTTGATGATCAATCAAAATCAAAGCCTTTAATATACTAACTATTATTGACGTGATATTTCTCCCCTCCACACACAAAAAGTTGTGGTTGTGTATTGACGGACCAACCGGCCCACCCCTCTCTACCCCTCCCCCGCCACTTATATACTACGAGTATATGATGAATATGTGTATTGATTGATGGATTGATCAGAGAGGATCCCTGAAAGATTTTATGCAACTTGTCCTTCCCATCAAAATTTTAGAATCCCAAGAAACCATTAGCATCGCGTACCAAATAACAGTAACAAAAACATTAACATAGGATTGTGTTTGACTATTATGTGATTTGTTGATATGAGATCCGGTATTCCTATTATAGCATCTGCACATGAAGGTGCAGTTATCTAGTCTAGTTCTTAAGCACCCAACTTTACCATCAACTACCAAATGAAGGGATTAGGCCTGCTTGCTGTTTCCATGTGTGTCATGTGTTAGCGTATTCAACTAACGAATATGATTCTAGCGTGAGCTAAAAGCATGATTGTGTAAATCCTGATTTAGGTCATGATGATGCTAATTGTAGATTAAGTATTTTATTCTTTTCGCAGATTCCATCATTGATGGATACTTTTATTGCACTCCCGATTAAAGCGAGCTCATCGCAAATTTTTTGGATATTCTATCACTTTCTTTCATCCTTATCTTGTACTACGGCTGAAATGTACCATTATCTCATGTACATTTATCACCTGTTGTAGATGTTATAGGTATGCGTTTTTTGCTCGAGCAACAACGGATACAATTTTTGACAAATCAAAATTCACTTGCTCATCCATTGGTAATGAAGAATAATGATCAGTAAACCAATTTCATTAAAAGAGGAAAAAGAAGATAACATGTAGAACTAGAAGTACCTTCCACTGTTGTTTGTTTTGCCACTAGATGTTCAAAGCCCTTAAGAAAAGACCCATTATTTATTTGACTGCTCAACGATGTAGCTCGGCCGCGCACGTTAGCAGAAATTTGATATAAGTTATAAAGATCTTCAAATGACTTACTCACTTTCTTTGTAAGCTTGGTTGTGTCGTCTGTCGTGTAGCACATTTTTTTTAGATATTTTTACTATTGAGACATGCACGCCATGCGATGTGAACCTCGGATCTAAACAAGTGGCAATAGCAAAAACAAGAGACAATTTCGCCCAATATTTATTAAACTTAATAAGTCTATATGTTCTACTATACCCTAAAAGGGTCCTATATATCTCCATTTCGCTAAAACGCTAGCAATTTTTAGAATTTCTAATATAGCGATAGAAGACATGGGATAGTACGTACCAGAAAATAGAACGGTAGACGAGTAAAATACCTCCAAAAATTCAATGAAGTGTGCACATATCTGCCATTCGTCGGGAGTTGGCAAGCCTTGTAGGAACATGGTTAGTAGGCAGTGCATATACACTTCTTTGTATACCATAGCATGTAAAAGCATTTGATATGTGAAGTTTCACATATGCACAACATCTGTAAGTGGTCTTCTACAGGCAAACTATACTGAACACACAGAGGTAAAAATTGATGTATTCTCAGATCCGAACAATTAATATAAGTTATCATACCTCTCATTTTGTGAAAAATATCTTGTGTAGCAGCTAAACCATTTTGATCAATTAAATTAATTATATGACAAACACATAGAACATGAAAAAATTTAATATCAAGTATAGTCTAAGGTTCGTCTTCAAGACTTCAACAACAGTTATATTGTTAGAAGCATTATCAAAATTGATACTCATAATCTTGTCCTTTATTTTCAACATGTTACATGCTCGGACTATAATATCAGCAACATGAACTGCATCATGCGAATAGGGAAAGAGTTCAAAACTGTTGATTCTCTTGTTCATAACTCAATCAGAATCAATTTAAAGACAAGCATAATTAACTAGAATAAAATGATATTTTCAAATATCAGAAGTAAGAATGACTTTACCATCAAATTTATCAAAATAATCAATCAAGCGTTCTTTATCAGCATTATATTGTTTAAGTACATAAGGCCTAGTTGTGTTTCTATGAACATTTTCATACAAATTTTGCATGTAAGTATTCATATATCTAGAATATTTTATCAGTATCAGCAAAACTAAAAGCTTGTTCATCATGAACAATAAATTCAGCAAGACCGTCAGTCTCGCTGATTATAAATAAATACTTATCATAAAAAGATAACTGCGTTTGGGTAGAATGGGCATGGCGTTGATTAGGTGCATATGTCGGGTAATGCCTATTAAGATGTCCATGACCACTACCAAATAAAAATGATTTTTCACAATACTTACATTAAGCTTTTCAAATGTCATCAATTGTAATCTCGTCAAAATGATTCCAACATTGAGCATTTTTTTTCTTCCCCTTTTGGACTTCTGGTGGAGTAGAGGCAGGTTGCTCGATTTTTCATCATGATGACCACTCATCAGGATAAAATTCTGCCTTGGAGTAGTAGTGTCGCCAACCGAGCTGTGTTCTTGACTAAAACGTTGGTATCTTGTGAAGGTGTATATTCATAATCTGAAATATTTTTGTAAAACTGAATAAATTTTTGGGTATTTATTTTTATTACTGGAGGATGTGGACGTTTTTGGCTATGTGATCTAAATAGTCCCAAGGAAGACGTATTTGACACTAGAATTGTTTGACAAGAATGAGAAATAAAATTGGTAAGAGTAATTAAATGGAAAAGAATAAAAGTACTAAATTATTAAATAATACTTGTAATTGAACATTGGAGAGAGTTCCTATTTAGTCACGAATAAGAATGGTAGGAAAACTTGTAGAATTTAGATAAGAGTGAGTGAGAAAATTAGTGTGAAAAATATGAAGAAGAGGGGATGCATTTATAGATTTTTCAAAGTTCACAAAAGACCAAAATACTCCTAAAAACTAGTCGTTTATAGTTGTTGGGGATGATAACAATATAAAAGTGCATAAAAGACTTGTTGGACGAAAATACCCCAAAACTAGTCGTTATATAGCTAGTTGAGGGAGGGGTAAAAGTGAAATTTTTAGAAGGTATAGCAGTTGGAGGGAATCTGATTTTTTTTGAATTTTCGGGTTTGAGCCGGGCTAGACCCGAGCTTTTTGAAACCGGGCAAAAAAACCAGGCCGTGCCTAAGGTTTTTTAGGGCCGAGCCTTGGTCCTAAGGACTAGGGTTGAAACCATTTTGATCAATTAAAATAATTACATGACAAACACATAGAACATGAAAAAATTTAACATCAAGTATAGTCTAAGGTTTGTCTTCAAGACTTCAATAGCAGTAATATTGTTAGAAGCATTATCAAAATTGATACTCATAATCTTGTCCTTTATTTTCAACATGTTACATGCTCGGACTATAATATCAGCAACATGAACTGCATCATGCGAATAGGAAAAGAGTTCAAAATTGATGATTCTCTTGTTCATAACTCAATCAAAATCAATTTAATGGGTCATCAGACAAGCATAATTAACTAGAATAAAATGATATTTTCAAATATCAGAAGTAAGATTGACTTTACCATCAAATTTATCAAAATAATCAATCAAGCGTTCTTTATCAGCATTATATTGTTTAAGTACATAAGACCTAGTTGTGTTTCTATGAACCTTTTCATACAAAAGTTGCACATATGTATTCATATAGCTAGAATATTTTATCATTATCAGCAAAACTAAAAGCTTGTTTATTATGAACAACAAATTCAGCAAAACCGTCAGTCTAGCTGATTATAAATAAATATTTATCATAAAAAGATAATTGCGTTTGGGTAGAATGGACATGACGTTGATTAAGTGCATATGTCGAGTAATGCCTATTAAGATGTCCATGACCACTACCAAATAAATATGATTTTTCACAATACTTGCATTGAGCTTTTCAAATGCCATCAACTGTAATCTTGTCAAAATGATTCCAACATTGAGCATTTTTTTTCTTCCCCTTTTGGACTTCTGGTGGACTAGAGGCAGGTTGCTCGATTTTTCATCATGATGACCACTCATCAGGATAAAATTCTGCCTTGGAGTAGTAGTGTCGCCAACCGAGCTGTGTTCTTGACTAAAACGTTGGTATCTTGTGAATGTGTATATTCATAATCTGAAATGTTTTGGTAAAACTGAATAAATTTTTGGGTATTTATTTTTATTACTGGCGGATCTTGAAATTTTGGTGCTTGTGGTGGTGATGGACGTTTTTGGCTATGTGATCTAAATAGTCTCAAGGAAGACCTATTTGACACTATAATTGTTTGACAAGAATGAGAAATAAAACTGGTAAGAGTAATTAAATGAAAAAGAATAAAAGTACTAAATTATTAAATAATACTTGTAATTGAAAATTGGAGAGGGTTCCTATTTAATCACGAATAAGAATGGTAGGAAAACTTGTAGAATTTAGATAAGAGTGAGTGAGAAGATTAGTGTGAAAAATATGAAGAAGAGGGGATGCATTTATAGATTTTTTAAAGTTCACAAAAGACCAAAATACCCCTAAAAACTAGTCGTTTATAGTTGTTGGGAATGATAACAATGTAAAAGTGCATAAAAGACTTGTTGGACGAAAATACCCCAAAACTAGTCGTTATATAGCTAGTTGAGGGAGGGGTAAAAGTGAAAATTTTAAAAGTTATAGCAGTTGGAAGGAATCTGATTTGAATTTTCGGGTTCTAACCGGGCCAGACCCGAGCTTTTTGAAACCGGGCAAAAAAAACAGGTCGTGCCTAAGGTTTTTTAGGGCCGGGCCTTGGCCCTAAGGACTATGGTTGAAATTGTTCACCAAGAGGGCCGGCTGGGCCAGGCTGTTTTAGGGCTAGGTCGGGCTGGCTTGCGAGCGGCCCAGCCTGTTTGACACGTCTAGAATGTAGGATGATAAGCGGGAATTAATAATTGCTAAATATTTTTAATAACTTTATTTATCAAGGCAAACAAAGTGTTGGTAAAAATTGTCACTGAAAAAGTTAACAAAAATGTCACAAACTATATTCAGCAACCACACTGTCGTTATTTGAAGAAGGATTATAACTATCTTTTTTACGATATGGGTAAAACTTTAAAGGTAAAATATCAGGAAAAAGAAAAAAACCCATGGATTTTGGGATCCAGATCCGCTGCTGTAACCATGGGTTACAGCAGGGGTGCTGTCCCCATTGCTGAGAGAGGGAGGAGAGAGAGAGAGGGAAGAGAGAGAGGGGGATCCAAACCATGGTTACTTTCTCTGTCTTTCCTCTCTCTCTCTCTCTCAGCGATATGGACAGCACCTGTAATCATAGATTACAGCAGGGGATCCAAATTCTGGATTTTGGTAAAAGTAAAGACCAAGCAGGGGGACGGTTAGGTTGGAGCAAAATAAGTGAGATAGTAGGATAATAAAGAAAGTGGGGCTCCAAAAAGCCTGCAACTTTACTGAAATACATATTATGCACACACCCACCTCAGCGTGAGTGTGTGTGTGAGAGAGAGAGAGAGAGAGATGCAGGTGGGGGGTGGGGGGTGGGCCTGGGCTAGTTATAATTCAAGGAGGGATGGGGGAGAGTAGGGGTAGGGGTAGAGGACGAGAGCGGCCCACGATAATAGTGTTTTCCAGTTGAGGCAAACAACCTCTTGAAATCAAAGCCTCGTCCCACTTCCATTATTGGAAGGGTTTTTGGCTCTCGCAAACGCAAACCCACCACACAACAAAACAAAAGAAAAAAAGGAAGAAGATTTGAGAGATTAGATGGATGGGCGTGGCCCCCCCCCCCCCCCCCCCCCGCCCCTACTTTAGGAGTTTGGGCCATTGTTGTTGGGCATCTTGTCTGGTGCTCGCTGACGTGGCCCCAATCCTCTCACCCCCTCTAATTCCCTGTGTCCGTTTACTTCTGCCAACACCCACGCCCTTCTTTATTATTAGGAGCCAATTCATTTACTCATTTTGACTCGTGAAATAAAATAAGCTGTTGGTGACGTCGACAATGATGCTATCTTTCATCAACGAATCTATCAATGGTTGGCATTTTTAAATGCAAGTCAGACCGACCGACGCTCTTATTTAGTTGAATTTTCAATTATTTTTGTAGATGATGTGTTCTACTCCTTGTTACTAGTAATAATTAAGTCTTTGTAATAGAAAATATTATATGATCATACATCATGAACCTCGACTTCTATTTAAACGGTGCCTTCCCCACATTCCCTCTATAAGATGTTCTTAGTTACGGTTAAATATACTAAACTTGCATAAGGTTTGAAGTTATTACACCTAGCTCGTCGCGAAAAGTGAAGAAGTTTCACGTACTCTCCCTCCCAGTTAATAATATCTTATTTTGAAATTTCCTAATTCTTGTGTAGAAAGCGATTCAACTGTTAACTACAGTGTATTCACTCTCACATTTATCGATGATTTAATGGTGTAAATGGAGAAAGTGTAAAATGTAGCGGTAACATTTACATTATCTTGCGACTACTGATGCTGGAAAATAAAATTATATTGCGTTGTAGAACTTGTGATTTAAGAGTATTGATATTAAATGTGATTTTTGTTAGCATATTAAAAAGCGTTAAGTGCATTTTCATCGGCGGGTCAAAAGTGTAACCGAAACAAGTTTTAATATCATTGAGTCCATCAGAATAATAAGCTTTGGTTACCAGCTTTGGTTTCAAGGGTGTTGAAGGCATTTTGGGTTGCTCTAATTTCACATATAAAAAAAAATTAGCTGCTACTTGGATTTGAAGGAATCTTCCTCCAACTCTCCATGTAGCAACAATTAATGGTTACTAAATGTTTCTAGTGGCTTTTATGTAATGACGCTAAAAAAGTGATGTTAAAAATTATCGCTATAAGTACTAGCAGAAAATTTACTAAAAATATTTAGCGACTATTAATTATTATTATATATAAAATTAAAAGAAAATTCATACGACCAGAACAGTGGCCAAAGTTTATTCTTTCACATGTATATGCACATGATATTAGGAAAGCCATTATATGACCAGCTTTGAGAGAGCGAAAGGACAGGAGTCAGAATGCTTCCCCTTTAAGATGGTGGGAGGGAGTTCAGGAAAATATAACAGTTGGCAGGGTAAGCGTGAGACAAGAAACAAAGGAAGAAAGTACCCAGTGTCCTCAAGTGCATTGCGTTAAGATCAAGTGTCCTATGTACCAAAAAAAGTTTAAGTGTCCTGCTATTTTGTCTAGCTTTATTGTAAAAGATGCCTCTGTTCTAAATATTTTGTGAGAATATTTATCTCCTATTTTTATTTCATTAAAACTGGATCAACCTTGTGATTATTTTTATTTATGAGATTGAGAAAATATTTGATGAAGTTATATTTTTGTGATAAGTGAGCTATCTGCGTGAATGCGAAAATGAGAGTTGTACTTGTATTTTTAGACTCTGGGTCTGACTATATTTTGGATCCATTACAAGTATGCGGTTCTGGCCTGCCCTAAGCTGACAATATGGCCATAGCGGTAAAGGGTTTTTGAGCTAAAGCATGTGTTTTTCTATAAAATTACGTTTGTGCATGTGTTTTACTATGCAATTAATTTCCCAAGTTATATCATTTTTTTTATAAAGTTGAGAATAACATTGATAATAAAAACGCTTTTGCAGCGATTACAAGAGATGCCATACGGCTAAAAAATTGTCACGACATTCCCGTGACTCGTTATACATGACCAAAAAACTCGATACAAACAACGAACTTAATAAACTTAGACACATTACAATTGAACTAGAATAGAGCATATCCTACACTTTAATTCAACTTAAAGTAACATGCAAAATTTACAGGTTTAAAACGGAACAAAAAAGGTAACAAAATAAAAGTGGTGACAATAACGCTGGCAATCGGGAACCGCACAACACCCGAGTGAATACAATGTACATGAGTCTCATTTCACCACCCAGGGTCTAACATCGCCACAATGTCCATCCTTCGACTACCCATAACAAATCCGAAACAAGTTATCACAATACAGGGCTCAGAAAACACAATTCATCCACGACTTACCATACTAAAGTAGACAGACACACACGGGATGCTCGAACCTAGAAAAGACCTCTAACACCCAACCCCCCACCACCACCCCGGCCCTGAACAGATTGCCCAAAAAACCCTAAGACAAATCTCTTCCCCCCTCCCCCCCACCCCGGGTCCCGAAACCCCCCCACTTCAGCCCAGCAGAAACTTACCCCACCCTACCCCCCTCCCCCGAGACCCTATGCCCCCTCATCCCTAGACTCCACGGACTCCTAGAAACAACCCCAGAACCACGGCTAAGCCCTTCTATCCCGAGCTCTCCTGCCACTACTAGGACAACCCACCAACCCGAACCTCCACCACTGAGGAACAAGAAATAGAAAAGAACAGAATTTAAAGTATGAAGGATTATGCAAAATTGACGATAAAAAACCCGACGGAAATCTGGTCGCCGCCGATGCTATTTCGGTCACCTCCGGCGAACGATGGAAAGAACGTCGATCGAGCAGATCTACACAGATTTACGTAGATCAGCCATGATCGGAGACATACCTTGATGTCGCTGTCTCCGATCAAATTCCAGTGAGACGCCTTGCCACTGTCCTCCCGACTCTTGTACCGTCGGCCACCACTGATCCCTTCGTAAATATACCACCACGAGACGAAGATAAAGGCCTATAGATGAGGCTTCGGAGTGGCTGCCGCCCCACACGCGCGGGAGCACGGTGGGGCGGCCATGGTGATTTGTGTGGAGTGTGTTTTTTAGAGAGAATACATAGAATGTTTTAGATATAAGTTATTTTGCACTTGCGTGTATTATGCCATAGTGTATTAAGTTATATCATTATTATTGAAAACTTGTTTGGTTCGACTAGGTGAGATAGCTTAGTACTACTAGGCTCTCAAGCTTTCCCCTTTTGCTATCTGTTAGCCCTATGGTTGGATAACCTAGGCTTACATCTTGTTTTGATGATAACTACACATTGATTATGTTCTAATGTGTGCTTTGAGTGTATTCTTAGTAGGTATATACATGCACACTCGTGAAGATACATTTGAGAAGTTAGATAGATGGATTAAAGCCAAAGAAGCTTAAAGTTATAGTGGACATGCTATAGAAGTTTCATCATGTCCAATGTCGAATAGCAACAAATAATGCATCGGCTAAGTTACTATCGATTATAATTGATCTTTCCTATTATGTAACTAGTCTTGGTTTGATGCTTGGATTGATGACTATGACCTAAAAAGACCTTAGGACACCTTGTGCATTGCATGTGAGTTCATAACCATTCACACAAGTGCAGTTCTTGAAAATGCGTGAACTTTGGAGCTTACTCAGATTTTCTATTGGTGCTAATATTTTCATATCTTGATAAAAATTTTCATTATCTTTCCAACGCAAAAAACGGCACCTCAATCCGATTTTTTTAGAGAAAGTTATGCCCAAAATAGGAAATGGGGTTCCGTGAGGCAGCCGATTGGCAGGAGGGTAATACAGTCGACTGTATTTGAATCCACTCGACTGCATTCCAATACAGTCGACTACATTGGTCAAAATTCAGTTCCAACGGCTATTTTCGAGGGAATACAGTCGACTGCATTGGGATTACAGTCGACTGCAATGGCAGTTTTACCCATATTATGCCTATAACGGCTATATTTCATTTGCTCTCTATAAATGATTTTGGGCTTCATCATACACTATGGAAACCACATTCTAAGCCTCCATTCATTAGAGAAACATCAAGGTTCATAGATTAAACTTATCTCTTTTCATCTTCATGATTTTACATCATTAAAGAGAGCATATTTGTGAGCAATTCTTTGATTGAGAGTGAGCATCTTTCAAGTCATCAATTCTCTCATCTCTCTATTGTACTAGAGCTTCATTTGTACTCATTTCATTTCAAGAAGGTTTCTTTGTGCACAATTGATCTTTGTAAAAGGATTGTGATCAAGGCTTGGGTTTGTCAAGTCTTGGAGAGCTTTGTGGATTCAAGGCTTGTGCTTGGTGTGGGGATATCACCAAGTGTTGTAAGGGTTTTGATCTTGACCCGGAAGAAGATTTTTGCTAGTGGATTCTAGTGCTCTTGCAAGGGACTTCCTTGAAGAGGTGGACGTAGGCTTGAGGGTAGTTCAAGCCGAACCATTTAAATCTCATTGTCAAGTATCTCTAACTCAATCTCTTTACTTATTGCTCTACAATTGCTTGAGATTGTGTAGTTAGCATCTTCATTGAAGTATTACTTGGTTTGATTGAGTTTCATGATTGTTGCTTAGTTTAAATTTCCCATTATATTTCAAAAACCCTATTCACCCCCCTCTAGGGTTATTTTATTGGTTTCACTATCATTTCATATCGATATGCTAATGTGAGATACCTTTGGGATGAAAAGCTGGTCACGAATCAAGAGTATCAATTAGAGTTACTTATTTGTAGCCGAGTATTCAAAAACACATTCATTTACTTGAGTTATTTTGTTAAGCAGTATTGTTTATCTCTATATTTCTAGAGCAAATCTAATTATATATATACACGAAACACGAAGCTGAGAGAAACTGGTCGCATCACGGCCTACGTGAACATCTCTTAGCCCCGGCATGTAAAATTTCATATTTTGACTTTTTGAAAACATTCTGAGTTTATTCACCTTTGCAATAATGATTTGGTTTCCTTTTTTTTTCTCTTACCCTCACTCTTATTCAATTTGATTTGAATTCTTTTTTGCATTTGAAATTCAACCAATCAAATAGATTTTTTCTCTCTCTCTCTCTCTCTGTTAACTGTCCTACTTAAAAATTTTATTTATATCTTTGCAATTTTATTTTGCCAAAATAATTCTCTATTTATTCCCTTTAATCTTAAATATTTTCTATTGTTTAGAAAAACTCAATATTCTCTATCAATTTTCTCTTTAACTAAGATAACCGCCCTCCTTTTATTTCATTATAAGTTTATAGTCTCTCGTTTTATTTTCAATCATTTGTTACATATTTTTACTTTTTTTTTGTGGCTTTGAGTAGTACAAACCTCAACGCACGGGTCATTATGGTTAGAATTATCAATATTGCTACTATTAGTTGTGATAGACTGTTTCTATCATTTTATATACTATTTTTCATCTTCATTTATTGCTAAAAGTTAGCAATTATTACTTTTGGTACAAAGTAATATTGCACAAAATTTCTTATTTGGATTGTGATAAGATGGATTTACCAAATCTATGAAGGATCTAAAAAGGTGATTTGGTGTACTAAAGTTTCCTCTAGAAATAACTTACATCACGATCGACTAAAAGGAAAGTCGCCCGAGGATATTGGTTCAAACCCAATTCGTGAGCACATTACTTAGCAGTGAATTGTCCTGCTAGCCTGACCCTGCAGTGAAGTTTCTTCCCTCCCTGACTTGCTTGAAAAAAAAGCATTTCTACTTCCTTTTTTTCGTTTTCCTCAGTTTGGCTACAGAGAAATTTCAGGAAAAAGAAAGGTAATGTTATTGAAATGATAAAAAATTTCAGTTTTTCTTCTGGGCATTGAACCATTCTTTATCCTTTCCCTCTGCTCAGACCAAAGTTACCTGAAGTTTATGTTCAACTTTGTAAAATCACTTCCAAAAGTGTACCTGTCTTTTAAGAGAAATTGACACGTTTTTTGTTTCCATAATTGTAGCTAACTTATTCCTTAAAAAAAAAATGAGAGTTTTTCTCATTAGTTTGTACCCATACACTATCAGATTAATTATCTGGTTTAAAATTTTCAAATGTAAATTCGTATAAAATCGCCAAACATTGGATTTGGACTTCTATAAATTTGTAAATCATCGAATTTTAAAATAAATTAATTTTGAAATGTAAGGTACTTGAAAAATATTCATCCAAATACACTCTTAGCGACGAAAGATTGTCATCACAATTTTTAACAACAACGATAAAATACTTTTAGTGACCATTTTTTATCACTAAAAATATTACAACATAGATGATGTACAACAAATGATCCTTATCCTTTCTTTGCCAGTTGTAGTTGTGTGTCCCTTTCTCAATCTGCCTCTCTTTTATAGACTGGCTTGAGTAAATACACACGAAAATTACGAAGGCAAGTCGGATCCCCCATAGAGAGAAACGGGCAACTAGGGCAGGTAGCCATCACGATCGACCTCTACGGTTGCCGAAAAAATGAACCAAGCACCACGCTGTCTATCCCAACAAACGGAATCTTAAATTTTTTAGTTGTACTTCTACGCTCTACACATGAATAAACCTATGCATTTGTACATGTTCTATAAGAGTGCGAAGGATAATTGTGCAGGAGAGACTAACTAAATTTGGTTACCATTTTATCTGCTTTCATTTTCATGCTTCTGAGTTTCTTGTTTAGTTACCATCTTCAAACGCTATATTCAAAAATACTAAATTCAAACTCTATTCACCAAATTTTCTTAAATATATATTACTAAAATTCACCGCACTCAGTTTTACTCATAAATGCATCGAAAATGGCGTCCAAACAACAAAGAGAAGTTTTCATATATTTCAATGTGGAATTTCATAATTTCACTGTTGTTCTACTTTTGAATATGTTATCCAAGCTAATACTCTGTAGCATATGTGTTATTCAGTTTTCAAAAAAGAAATCTTCTATTTATTTTAAAAAAACACGAAAGTGAAAAAAAAGGTGACCAAGGGGAGCGTGACCACTTATTGGCCAATAGCTCGGCGGTGACAGAATTGTGTGATCTTGATGGCAGTAACTATGATGGTCTTGATTAGGGTTGCTAAAATTTTTTGGATGTCGGTGCTTCAGTTTGGAACCACTGGGGTGGTGTTTTGACAATGATGCAGGGATTAACAGATCAACCGGCGGGGAGGGAGAGAGAGAGAGGGAGGGAGAGAAAGGGTGTCAGAGATGGTATGGTGTTGTCGACTACTACCCCAAAATAAAAAAAGTGGGAAAATATAGGTGACGGTAGTTTTTAAAACCTCACGGTAACACACTTTTACTACTCCCACACCAGGCATTATTATTCGTTTAATGTACCAACACGTAGCTATATCCGATGTAAATATTTCGTGACATCTTTTTTAACACTAAACAATATGAGATGAGTGATAAGAAATTAATGAAGTGCCGAGTTGAGGGAAATATATATATATTTTAGATGTATGTTTGGTGTAATTTTTCGTAACAATGATCGCTGACTATTGCCGAATTAGTGATAATACTCTCTCTAAAAGTGTTGCTATCTGCCGAGCATTGAATAAGTAGGTTGGAGAAATATTGTCCCAACTCTTCAAGGAGCAAAACTTGTCGGGTTACCTTGTTCAGCATTAGGACATGTCAAGAAATCTAACTAAGAAGTATTTTAAAATTCTGAAAAAAAACTTTTGTCTTGTTTGAATACTATTTCTCAGTACATTTATTATATGTTGAAATGAGTGAGATAAAGACAAAAAGCATATTTGTAAGAAATTGTTGAATAACATCTGAATTTGACATTTTCAAAAACAAAACTTGAAAAACTAATTAAACTAAACAATTAAAAAAAAAATAGAAAGTGAAGACAATGGTCATGGTAATGGTAATGGATGGAGTCCAAATGCGAGGCACTCGCGGTGGGAGGGAGAGTGAGTGAGGTGAAGGTAGAAAAATAAATACGAGGTACAAAGTTGGGGAAGAGAAGAGAAGGGTGGGGGGGGGGGGGGCGTTGGCGTTGGGTAGCTGCTACTAAGCAAAGCATAGAAGAACAAAAGAGGCAAATGGTGGCCCTCTTCCCGTACTCTTGGATTGGACTTTTCTGGAAAGTTTTTCCTTTTATTGTCATTATTCCCATTTCCTCTTCTGTTACCCAAACCCCTCCTCCAGTCTCCTGCCGTGGCCCTGACTCACAATTATTTCCCCCTCCCCCACCCACCTCTGCCCCCAAAATGCCCCTCTGCCCTCCCCCTATTTACCCCTCTCCAAAACGGTAAAAACCAAGTTAAGAGGAAGAGGGAAAGGTAGGGGATGGGGTCTGAGGAGAGCGACAGGTGACGTGAGTGTGAATGAGTGAGAGCGAAATTGACAACTAAATTATCTGATTAAGGCAATTGAGTAAATTGGGCATCTTGTTAGTGTGGGTGCTGTCTACTTTCCATTAGCGGGTGGTGTTAGAAGGAGAGAGATAAAAGAAGAGTTAAAGGATGCTTTTCGATTTGGTTAACGTGGGAAAGTTTTGTCTAAGGACAGAGATGGTTCTTTCTTTCCCCATCTTTCCTCTTTAAAACACAGAAGAGAATGCAAAACCAGGAGAGAGAGAGAGAGATAGAGGATCCAGTTTATATATATATATTTGTTATTACTGCAGATACATACATACAGATTGAAGAAACAAGGCAAGCCCGTATATAGGAGGAGGAGCTGAGAATAAAAGGGCAAGGAAATATAGAGAGAAGGGGTTAGGTGCTTTCGGCTACAAGACATCTAAAAACTGGCCTCATCTATGCTGTATTGGGCAGTTAGGGTGGGGGGATACATAAGATCTATATAGTGGAACATCTTTCTTTTGAAACAGCTAAGGCTATACAGCACCCTCTGTCTATATAAGTCCTAGGTTTTCTGTTCTTTCTTTAAAGCACAGGACTTATTCTACACTTTTCTTCCTTCCCCATAGAGAGAGAGAGAGAAGTGTGCTAATTATGTGTTCCAAAGTCCAGGCTTTATGATCCTTAAATAGGCTTTGTGTTTAGTCGCGGCAGCTTGTGGTTGAATCTGGGTGAAGAAATGTGGGATCTAAACGACTCGGTTGAATCAGAAGGGTGTTCATCGCCGGTTGATGGGGAGGAGGGGGACAAGGGCAAAAGGGTCGGATCGTTGTCGAATTCGAGCTCCTCGGCTGTGGTAATCGAGGATGGTTCTGATGAGGAGGAGGATGGCGAGGAGAGAGCCAACCGAAAGCGGAGCGGGAGCAAGATATTCGGGTTCTCCATGGCTCAAAACGACGACGACTTCTCGTCGGAGAGCGATCCGCCGGTGACCCACCAGTTTTTCCCGGTGGATCATGATTCTGAAATGGGGACCACATCCGGCGGCAGCGGTCGCGGGGCGGCCACCAGTAGCTTTCCGAGGGCGCACTGGGTTGGTGTTAAATTCTGCCAGTCGGAGCCACTCGCCGGCGGTGTCGGCAAGCCTGGTTCTGAGGTGCCGCAGCCGCTTAAGAAGAGCCGCCGTGGACCGAGGTCTAGAAGCTCCCAGTACCGTGGCGTTACCTTTTACCGGAGGACCGGCCGATGGGAGTCGCACATATGGTGAGTTTTAACTTTTTGTTATGATTAATACTGCATATTCTTTTAATCACCAAACTAACTTTTTTCCATTTCTGTACTCTCTTTTTTTGTTCATCAGGGACTGTGGGAAACAAGTGTATCTTGGTATGTGATCTCTATGACATGACAAAATCTTTATTTCTTTTTCCTCCTCAGTTGGGGGTTTTTATATTGACGTTGTGGCACCTGGGTTGTTCTTGGAAATGTGCACAGGTGGATTCGACACTGCGCATGCCGCTGCACGGTGAGCCATTGCAACAGTGCAACTTTCACCTTTTACCCCTAACCATGTAAAAGTAAACTCAGACAATCCATATGTTTGTGTCTATATTTCCAGAGCATATGATAGGGCGGCGATCAAGTTCCGGGGGGTGGAGGCAGACATAAATTTTAGCCTAGAGGATTATGAGCACGACTTGAAACAGGTAGGTCAGGAGAAAAGGAGAAAAGTTGGAGGGTTTCTTTTGTTAAATTGACCTTATCTTCAACCTTATCTTCTACATGGCCACATGGAGGGCATATTACATGTCTTATCCTCAAAAGGGAAGTTGTTGTAATGTTTACAGATGAGCAATCTAACCAAAGAAGAATTTGTGCATGTACTTCGCCGACAAAGTACTGGATTTCCTCGAGGAAGCTCCAAGTATAGAGGTGTTACCTTGCACAAATGTGGAAGATGGGAAGCCCGGATGGGCCAATTTTTAGGCAAAAAGTAAGCACCACTATCCAGTATTATCCCCATAATACTCTTGGGGGGTTCTTCCCTTTTCATCTTCATTAATTAATTCATTTTTCCTTCCTAAGATGCTGACGGAGAATTTGATTTGAATTAGGTACGTGTATTTAGGTCTCTTTAATACTGAAATTGAAGCTGCGAGGTATGTACTGCTGTCTGCTGACTACACATTTTTGCTTGCTCGTTTACGCTGTCACCCGGGATAAAGTTTTGTGGTACATTTGTTTCTGTCTAGGGCTTATGATAAAGCTGCTATCAAGTGCAATGGAAAGGAAGCTGTGACCAACTTTGATCCAAGCATTTACGAGAGCGAACTCAATTCGGCTGGTACATTAGCAATTTAGCAATCAACACGTACCTTTACTTTAATGAACTACTTGCAAGTGCTACCAATTTAATCTTGGTATATTGTTACTTGTGTGCAGAGTCTCCTAGCAATGCATCAGACCACAATCTCGACCTGAGCTTGGGCAATTCGCGCTCAAAGCAAAGTAGCGATGATGGTGCCCATAATCCAACGGACCAGCATTCTTGGCGGGATTTGGGGTTTAGGCCCAAGGTATCTACGCTAATAATATAAATTCAAATTCTTCAATTCTTAACTTTCTTGACCTTGATACTAAAGCTGAATGTAACATTAGGTCAATCTACAGCATGAACGGAGTCGAAACGAAGTTTTTGACGCCCGCAGAAGAGATGGGTATAGTGAGACAGAAACGTTGCAGCTTCTGAGCCAAACACATCTCCAATCTCCAAATACGCCAAAGCCTAACGAAATGGCAATGCGCGGACATGGGCAATTCGTGAAAGCCGGTGAACCACAAATGCTTAACATGTTTCCTCCGCATCTCAACTCTTTGAATTACCAAGTGCGTCTTAACAGTTAAACCACAATCACGAATTTAATTTGTGGCGGCCTCAGATAAGCTATGTTTAGCTGCACGCGGTTAGCAATAGCTTATATGTGATTGTTATAGATTCACTTCCTTATGGTAAATCAAAACATCGCCCTTGGCATTGTAGATACAGTTTCCAGGTCCAGGCGGCAGCAGCAGCAGCGGAGGCCAAGTCAGAGCAAACGGAGGAGACCTTTCGCTCTCCTCAACCCATCAGCAGTGGCAACCGACGACTCCTCAACTGTTCGCGTCTGCTGCAGCATCATCAGGATTCCAACAGCGGCTAGTAAGACCACCACAGAACTGGATGAACAGAACCAACGGATACCACTCTCTCATGAGACCCTCTTAGCCTCAGCCCACTCCGCGGTACCAAATCTTTCTCTCCGTCTGTCGAGATTGCTTGGTTTTAAGCTTGTAAAGTCTGGATGCTTTGAGCTTCATTGGTGCGCCACCAGAAAGGAGGGGATCTTTTTTTTTTTTCTCCCCGAAAATTCCAAGTGTTTTGGGAGTGTTGGCTATTGGTCAAACTAACAAATGGACAAAATCTTCAACTAGAAATTATGGGTGCTGCTGACCCTGAACTGCTGAATCCACGTAAAAAATATGTATATACTGTGCCACTCCAGTTTTACCCAACTATAGATATTCGGGTGAAGTCATGTTATTTGAGTTTTAACCAGCCTTGCAGTGCATTTTTTTCTTCTTTTGAAAATAAGAGAATATCATTGATAATTTAAAAGGGTTATAGATCCAATTTTATCGGTCAATCTTGGTGGCTGTGAACCATGTCATGACAACTTTTCGACTTCCACAAATATCAAAATCCACTGGAGGCCTCAGAATATCATTGATACAAAGGTGCGCGAGATTCATTAGCAACATGTTGTTGTGTACCGAGTCTTGGTATATATCAATGTATGCTTGACATGCCAAACTTACTAAGGATCTTGTCTCCTTTATTTGTGATGTTCATGCCTGTTTATATTGTAATGATGAAAGTCTGATACTATACAACCAAACTATTACACGATGGGTGTCGCAAAATCCTCATTGTCTTCGGTGTCCGAATTTGAAGGATTGTCTAGCAGTGCACTTGAAACGATCCAAACTCCGCCGAAAAAGAAAACAAGGACGTAGAAGTAATATCGCAATAAGAATGTTTATCACTAGTATTTAAGGCTGTCCACGGTACGTTATTATTCAACAGTAAAAAGGGTTTTAAATTGCAGAATCTGATATCAAACTCAATGCATAGCTCTATACTAGGTGCGGAGTCTCTTACCTCTCAAAACTAATTTATTGATCTGTTTGTAATCTTGGTTCTACACCCAAAATCTAACGAGGTGGAATATTTTTCAGAGAATAAGAAGTCGGAGTCAGGGTTTAACTAGCTTCTAATCTCATCTATTAATTACACTACGATGCACAGTTAAATTTTTTCTTACACACCCTACTTAGATGTTATCAACGGCACTGGCAGTATATTTTGCACGGTTATCTAGTCTAAGGTTCCTAAAAGCTTCATTATATACTACGTAGGTAGTTACGCTGCTGCTTGTTGGTCACATTACATGCTCTTCACTGATTATGTTAGTTACCTAATTAACAGCTAATACGCTTGCTAAGTGTCTATGATGACATGAACAAATCTTTGCGTACACTGCAAAGTAAGAGGAGAGAAAAAGTGAAAACAAAAGAAAAATGGAAAATGGGGGGTGGGTTTTCTCGGTAATATCGCCGAATGGTGGAGCTGAATTGTCACCATCGTCGTTGTCCTTTGAATCAGTTCTCTCATATGACTCGAAGCAGTCAGACATGGGGGTATTATGACGAGAGGGACTTAACCTAAAAGCTTACACACACACACACACAGAGTGTGTTTGTGTTTGTGTGTGTAACCGGGTACCGGCTCAACCGGTCTAGCACATGAAAGGTGTAACAAAAATAAGGAACGTAGCTTGAGTTCCAATAAGATATAGTCTGTGGGGGATACCCTGATTAATTAATTCCAGATATTTTCTTAGCATTGATTATTCCTATACTTTCGTGGAGACGAAGAATAAAATACTAGGGGTGAGTTTTCGTCACCTGGTACGTCACGTACGACTAAGTATAATGCTAGTGGCTGCATGCTTTCCATTTTTTTTGCCCTTTTTTTTTTTTTTTTGGTGGAAAATGACAACCACCTTCGATTTTCACTTTTTACCGTTGCTTTCGCTTTTCACGTTGGGATTAGTGTTTTTACAAAGTGAACACGTTTATTTAAAAAATATATATAAATAATAGTAGATTCTCTCAATATCAAAGTTCTATAATACTAATTAACGTCCTTGTGTACTTGTTCATATTCTCCTGATTAATTTAAAAAAAGGGTCCCAACTGATTAATTGCAATAAGCAATGAAGTATATATGTCTAAAAGGCTTACTTCTAATATAAAATTTTAATCCAACGCTGGTTTAACGTTCTTTTCAAGCTGGAGGAAGCTTACTTTGATTCAAGTTGAAATGAAAACTTATCCCACGTCGATCCATACTCTCAATATGTCTGTAGATTCAACCGGGCGTAGATTATTAATTTTATGGGGGATAAACATATTCATAAATTATACTCAAGCAAAATTATTTATTGTTTGTATTGCTTACTTTTCTTAAAGCTGCAATAATTACCCCGCAAACAAATGCAACTTAGAGCTAACCGGTGATGAGTTCGTCACATCACTTATGATACTATGTTAAAGCAATCATAACCCCTAGATTAATTATGAGTGCACAAGGTGTGTAGCTGAAGTGTTAGAGACTTGTTTTTGTTAGCGAATCATATATTATAATTGAAATAATCGAATTTCTGTTACGGAGGCCCCTGAAATGACACTTGTGGCTAAGATTTATTCAGCTTTGTTGGCAAATGATTTTGTTAGAGAAGAACTTTGACATTTTCTTTAACTATGAGCATTACACAAAACCCCAAAGCTCTTGCGGGAGATAAATCATTTCTCACTTCTCATCAAACATGCATTAGCGACAAATTAAACTCTTACCTTTTCATAATGAAAGGTGTTCTTCAGTTCTTCACAAAGTGAAGATAGAACAGATTTCAAACTCCATATTCGATGACCTGGCTTATGAGACTGTCCAAATTACTAAGCAACAAAGTGATCGAGTCCCAAGAGAGATTTAGGACCAGCTTCGAAGATTCTTTGCTTTGCATAGGATCTATGCAACAGTGCCGCATCCAAAGACTGGTTCATCTTCCTAACTATGTATACTATAATACTGCTTGTGTCTTGGTATGTGACTGAAGCGACCTTTGAAGCCATATTTCAATGCATAATCATTGGGTTATATCCTAATGATTTCTCCGTTTCTTAAGTGTAACGCTTGACGTATGTAGACATATCCTTCGTTCCAAACACTTATTTTCAGATAAGCATTTATAAATTCATGTACCACCAAGCGCGTAGGTCAGCTGGTACGGGGCTGTCATAACTTAACCAGAGGTCTTGGATTCGAGCCCTGGGAATGCAATTGCGTTAAAACTTGGTAAGGAGAGCTTTGCCGCCCATGTGGTCCTACCCGGCTCGAAAGGTGTGACAAACCTTATCACCCTTTTTAATACAAAAAAATAAAAAAGTATAAATCCATGTTTCGTTAAATGGAAAACCTATTAAGATACCGATGGATCTGCTGAGGAGTGCTGCCGCCTTTTTTGACGCAAACACCCTTGTGTTATCTAATGAGAGTACGAGAATTTTTACAGAAAAAATTATGATTGTTGGCTCCTGTGGTTGGTGGGGAAGTTACATTTTTCTTTCTTTTCAAAAGTATTAATGATCCCTAAGGTTGACAACGCTAAATGGTGTGACATAACAATTATAATTGATTTTGGAGTGTTCTTAGTACTTCTTGTACTTTCCAACCAAATACTCCGCATGGTATGTATAAACTTTTTTGCATGAGTGAGCACGTGACAAAGGATGAGAGCGTATTTGGGATTAATTTGCAAAAACAAATTTTGGATTAAGTCATAATTAGTTTTCAAAATCAGCTTTAAGTAGTTTTAATAAAATTAACACTAAATTTTGAATGGTGTTTTGATAAAGTGTATAAAAATCAGTTAATGGTGTGACATAACAATTATAATTGATTTTAGAGTGTTCTTAGTACTTGTTGTACTTTCCAACCAAATACTCCGCATGGTATGTATAAACTTTTTTGCATGAGTGAGCACGTGACAAAGGATGAGAGCGTATTTGGGATTAATTTGCAAAAACAAATTTTGGATTAAGTCATAATTAGTTTTCAAAATCAGCTTTAAGTAGTTTTAATAAAATTAACACTAAATTTTGAATGGTGTTTTGATAAAGTGTATAAAAATCAGTTAATGGTGTGACATAACAATTATAATTGATTTTAGAGTGTTCTTAGTACTTGTTGTACTTTCCAACCAAATACTCCGCATGGTATGTATAAACTTTTTTGCATGAGTGAGCACGTGACAAAGGATGAGAGCGTATTTGGGATTAATTTGCAAAAACAAATTTTGGATTAAGTCATAATTAGTTTTCAAAATCAGCTTTAAGTAGTTTTAATAAAATTAACACTAAATTTTGAATGGTGTTTTGATAAAGTGTATAAAAATCAGTTAATGGTGTGACATAACAATTATAATTGATTTTAGAGTGTTCTTAGTACTTGTTGTACTTTCCAACCAAATACTCCGCATGGTATGTATAAACTTTTTTGCATGAGTGAGCACGTGACAAAGGATGAGAGCGTATTTGGGATTAATTTGCAAAAACAAATTTTGGATTAAGTCATAATTAGTTTTCAAAATCAGCTTTAAGTAGTTTTAATAAAATTAACACTAAATTTTGAATGGTGTTTTGATAAAGTGTAAAAAAATCAGTTCAATGTAGGGATGGCAATTAGATCCGCACTCGACAGATCTCCGCCCCGCCCCGCTAAGAGCGGGTTATTTTGACTTTGACCGGTTTTGGGACGGGTATGGTATTTTTTTTTAAAATTCGCAGCGGGTTAGGGTCGGGTATGATATTCAGCCCAACCCGCCCCATGCCCCGTACCCGCCCCGTTATGCACCTGCTAATCTTTGCCGTCCATCCATTTATATATATAGTCCCTCCCAACCCTAATATTATCATTCTTCTCATGATCTCTTCACTTCCTACCGCTGCTGCCTGCTTGGCTCCCCTTTCCCCCCTTTCCCTCGCAAACAGTCGATGTCCACCTCCATCTCGGCGACCACCGTCCAACTCTCATTCGCACCGTCGGCGTCCATCTCCACCTCGGCGACCACAGTCCACCGCTCCCCCGCACTGTCAGCTTCCACCTCTACCTCGGCGACCACTGTACACTCTTCCCCGCACAGACGGCGTCCACCTCCACCTTCGCAATCACGTCCACCGTCGATGTTCGGCGTCTCGATTTCACTATGATCCTTCGTGATCTGTCACAGTGTCACTTGAGAAAGCAAGTTTTTCAGCCAATATATTTTGAGTTTGCATGATCTCTTTCTAGACATCGTAATGGTGGTGCTTGGACATGCCCATGGATTGCCAACTAAGTTGAGGAGTGTTAAATTGAATGTTATATTGGAGACTTCAATGTACAGTTCTGCGTAACCATTGCCTTTTGCTTCCGTTTTCCTTTTCAAGTTTCTACTCCGGTTAGTGTGTTTTGTGCAACCCAATCATTACCTTTCCCTGATTCTTCCTTGTAACTTGTTTTTGCTTTGTGGTTGAATTGTTGCCTTTTAGTAATTTTTTTTTTGATTGAATTTTTAATTATTAAGTGTTTTGTGAAGTGATGAATCATGAGAATTGTAGTGGCTCTGTGAACTGTGATCGAAGATTGATTACTTGCCTGAAATGACAAACCAAACAGAGTTTTGAGTGCTATAGGGGAAGGGCGGGGAGGGGTTTTTCAATCTTTGTTAGGATCGGTTATGGTTTTGTATATAAGTGACCCGGTGGCAGGTCGGAGTGGGGTTTTAGGGCTACCGGGGTGGGTGCGGATCCGACTGCACCCATTGCCATCCCTAGTTCAATGTGACAAAACAATAATTAAGTATAGTGTTTCGACGGAAGGTCTTAAAGGCTTTTGCAATTAAAGAGGGTATTTTGGTACTTTATTTGGTCAAACAATGATTGATCCGGTCCTTGTTTTTTTTTATTATGGTACAATTATTTTTGCCATATCGTAATCAATCCCAAACATAATCTAAAAGTAATAAAAAAACTGATTTTTTACTCTGAGTTATAAGACCCGAAATTGTGACTAAAAAAAAAGGCATACAAAAATACCGTAACAAAATTCAATGTGGCACAATTATGTCTACTATCACCAAAGTAAATAAAAAGTATTACTTATAACGATGAGATACAAAAGATTACCTATAAATCCTCTTTAGTCGCAACATTAGCTAGCATATACTACAAGATACAAGATGAGATACTGAAACAAAAACCTATGAAACGTACATATAATTTAGGCAGGACCAAAAAAGAACTGACGTTCAATGAACTATCAGTCCAGTCCACGTTTCACGAGTGAAAGCACGCTCCAAAGACATCGACGAGTTATGGACAAAAAATGCGCATGATCAAGTGCAAGTAAGAGCATAATTCAAAACGTCACTATATCAACCATGAGTGCATTACTACATAGTCTATCATAGTTATAAATATCGTACCGGTCGGTACGTAACGCTTTTACCTTCTAGTGGTATAGTATTCTTTACATTTTGTATCGGTAAAAATACCGCTCTGTACCGATTTTACCGGCCGGTACAGATGATATCGGTCGAGATATTGACGTATTGCGAGTGCATCAGAGTCTAAAAATGAGCCTGCTCTGGTTCACCTCCTAGAGTGTGTTTTGTATCGATTCCTTAAAAAATGTCAAAGTAACAAATTTTGTTAGAAATTTTGTAAATTGACCGTATAAAGATTAAATGGAACAACACAGTAAGTTCAATTATACCAATTAAAGCTCTATAACCTCTTGCTCATAATATTTCCTACGATTTGCACGATCTTTCTTGAGACAACTTCTTATTTTGGTACGTCACTATATCAACACGTTAAGTTCAAAACGATACATATTCTGGTACTGTATTCGTACTTATGTAATCTATTCTTACCATCGAACTCAGTTTTCATCAGCTTGGAGACAACTTCTTTTGGCCTAAATATCGGGTTAGATGATGCCACGTCGTGGCAACACAACACAGGATCTCGAAACTGGAATCAACCGTTTAAAGATAGTAAAGTGGTCGGCGACATCGGAGATGAAGCTTTCCCCATATAGAATGTCTTTTAACGGTTGGAAACTGTCGCGCGCCTTTGATTCTTTGTCTGAATACGACGGGCATCTGTGCAAACGTTGGATTTGCAAAGTGATTGGCGTTGTGGGACACATGCACTGGCCCACACATCGCTTTCGTCATTCATTCATTCACACAGAAAACTACTCTTCAACTACTCAGTTTGCTTTCCTGGTCTAGAATTGCCTTTATCTCTCTACTTCCTTTGTACAGAGCGTGCCTTCCTTTTATGGTAACTGCTTTTTCGGACAAATGTATTTAATTTGGGGTGGGGCAGCTGGGGGCCCGCGCGGGGAGAGGTGGGACCCAAAAGTTGTAACCACAGCCTCTCACCATCAACTTTTATAAATGAATGAATGAATGAATGAGCTTGACAGGGGTTGGTTATTTTTCAAAACACAATGTGCCAATGACATTCATGGGAGCATACTTTTAATGGTTTAGGACCACCACAGTAATTTATAAGGAAATGCCTCTTCTATGCCTTTATATGCTTTTACAATTCATTATCGTCGGTAAAAATGTCGTTCAGTGACAAGCGTAAACTTTTCAACGAGGGATAAGAGCGTGAAAAGGATATTAGGTAGCGTGCGTAAATGGTCCCTCCCTCGTTTAAATGTTTTAACATACTACTAAATTAGACCGAAAAGACCATGCATGGGCAAACTAATGTAGATGGTATGATAAGCACAACAAGTATCGCTTGATTTTGTCTAGGATTATCGGCCCATTCCCGCGTCTTAGTTCTAATTACTTTGCTGCGAGCTGGAGTACTACTTTAGGCAATATATATGCCACGGTTATTTAAACAAAACTTGCGTACCTGAACGCTTAACATATCTACAACTGATCCTGGAATCAGATATCCAGTACCACCCACTGAGAGCAATGGTGGAAGACTGTCGCAAGATCATCTCACAGATGGGAAGTGTTTTAAACCATACCATGCGAGAAGGCAACCAATGTGCAGACTACATGGCTAACCTGGGTGTTAAACAAGCAGACCAATATGTATGCATCATAGAGGCACCTAGAGATATGAACAGCCTACTTATGGCTGATCTGTGTGGAGTGGCTTTTGAAAGACACTCTATGTAATCTGTGTTTTTAATTTTCCTTTGTACCAAAAAAACTTTTCTCGGCTGGGCACTTCGATCTCAAAAATCTGAACAAACTTTTGTTCCATTTGCATTTGGGTGTGTATATAGTAGCTCAGAAATTGGATGTCAGTGTCATGAACCTGGTCACTACCAAGGTCTCTGTCACAGCCAGCCATAAAAGCTACTGAGCAAGTCCATAAATTAACAACTGCACACACAGACGTGTAAACCTAGGTTTTAGCTTAAAATTACAGATTGCTGAAATGTGGACTGGAACTCAATATCTTGGTCTTATTTGTTCTATTTTAAGCAATCCTTGTGGCACAAAAACAGTAAATTAAGAGGACATTGGTTGTCTTCTTCGATGTACTCAGTTTTTGAAAGAATAGAATCATTTTCACCGTTCAGGTTTGAAAAAAGGGTGAAGACTATTTTCACTTTTTTATATGTTAATCTACCCCTTATTTGTCGCATTCCCAAATATCTACATTTTGAGTCTCCAATTAGTTTAAGGTTTATATTGTTATACGAATGCAAAGCAAAGTTAATCTTCCAATGCTCTGCGTAGAAGGTTAACAAGAGAGTTAAACGGACTAGAATCATGTTATTATTCCAAATTTTGAGTCTTAATTCGCTTTTAGCTACTTTTGCGATATAATTAATTGCTAATTATTGAAGAATGATTGGAATTTAGCTTATTTCTTATTTTTGCAAAATAGCAAAAACATAAGGTAGACCTAGAACAATCGAAGTCCAGTAGAAACGCATGGAAATCTATAAGCCTGATGACATCCCTCGGGTAGGTGACCATATTATGGTACACAATTACGCTCATATATTAGTTGAACATAATAAGCTGAGAGTGAAAAAGATAAAGTTGGCTAAAAAGTGAATGAGAAAAACTAAAATTTTGGACATAAAGAGTGTTATAATTAGAAAGACCAAAAATGCACCAAATCGGAACTCAGTCGAACCAAAGTTCTGTTGTTTGTACAACAACAATAACAAAAGTATTCTCTTATCACCAAAAAGAAAACCACAACAACAATAAATAATATAGATCGAACGTCTAAAGCTTTGTAGATTGGTATATACATTTACAGTTTAAAATTCGATCCACCCGGCTCAGGTGTCTTGGGTGGCTTTGCAAGGGGGGTTAGTGGTTCAATTGTGGTTGGTGGTGGTTTGGTGGTCAAGGTATTTTTTTTTTCTAGTGGTTCTTCAGGGTTTTGGCGGGTAGGCATCTGGCAATGAAGACGGCGACTGCTGCTGCAGTTGAGGGCTGTTTGGTACTTGGTGAGGCTGTTAGGTGGGGGTATAGTTTCAAGCTAGGGTTTAATCCCCCTTCTTCGCTAGCTTTCTCGTTTGGTGATTTGTGGTCTTGGTGGTGGGTTGAGTTTTCGTCGTCTCATGTGGTGGCTTTGTTTGGTGAAGCGACTTCCTTGTGTTAGTATTGACTGAGTATACATAATTGTGTGGTGGTGTTGCGTGTAGTGAGTTGTTCTGTGACGGTGCAGTATGTGGGTGGCAAAGGTTTGGACGGGTTTGCTAGTTTTGACCGAGGTGTCTGGTGGCTACGTGTTTTGTGTTGCATTGTTAGCTAAAGGTAATGAATGAGTTTTTTTCAGTGTGTCCTCACGTTAATAGAGGTCAATAAAGCAGTCTGGTTTGAGGGTTTAAGTTGCACTTTGATGCATGTTTATTTATCCTCCAAAGGTGTTGAGTCTTTAACTTTGTTGTTTAGTTGTCTTTTTACATTTTATGTTGGTTTTTATTTCGTTGCAATGTAATATCACCACATATTTTTGCCTCACATTTATGAACTTATGGTATACATTTCTTATCTTTGAATTTTTTTTTTGGAAAGTTATACCCCGGAGTAATATGATTCATATGAAATGAGATCTAAACCCTTTCATATCTAGAGCCGAGAATGTTCATGTATCTCTTAGTCACTCGTAACTAAGAAAAATGATACGTTTTTTGCTATGCGTTTTACTATTTGAATTTCACAATAATCATCAAAATCATTATATATTGCTATAAGCCTTCTAAATTGATGTTAAGAGATTAATATTGTGTTTGATAACATAATTAAATACTTAAAACTTTCAATTAAGTGTGCTTGATAACGTCAACGTTGTATTACTTAAAAATTAATTCTTACAAAAAATAAACCAAAATTTTAAATCAAGGTGGACTTACTTAATACTTATCACTTAATTTTAAGTGAGATGGTTAAAAGTTTCTCCCTCGATCCCACATAATTTGATCAACTTTCTTTTTGTGTCGTCCCATAAAAATTACTCATTTCTAAATTAAGAAAGATTATGTACGTACTTTTACATATTTACTCTTTTTACAATTTTTTATTCTATTTCTCTCTCCACATTTAAATCTCCACAAACTCATTTTATCTCTCCTGACCCACTTTCTTACACTTTTTTATTCACTAGTATGAAGTACGTGCTTTGTACGAGGATGTGGTCGAGAGTAATTTTTGAGGTGATACCATTAGCTTTTTTGGGATAAAAAAAATATAATTCAATTATGTTATTATTTCTTTTCTAACTTGTTTTAGAAGAAATGTATATTTGATGTTCGCAATTATAATGAGTTCAGTGTTTGAAAATCTTCTTTATAGGCTTCTGGATTGAAGACATGTTTGATGATGCTCCTAAAAAGAAGAGCAAATGGAGAAATTAAAAAAATGAATCTGCATCTTTGTTTTTTTTGTAATCTGTTAAATTGGTTCATGGTATACACTTAAAATTTATAATTTTAAAGATCAGCTGGTGCTTTGCATTTCTAAGTACGAATATTGTATATCATGCAAAGCACTTGGTCTTCAATTGCAATAACTTAACAGATTTTAAGTTTAAATTGATGCCATATTCAAGCCTTGCACACACGCCCCCGCCCCCCCCAACCCCAAATTTTTTTTTTTGGATGTATATTTACCCTGCTTTTTCGTTTTTTTCTTTTATTTTTCAACAGTTTTTTTGTTTCTGAAGTGATTTTTCACGTATTTCAGTTTTTTTTTTGTTTTAAATTAGTTAATTATTTGCTAACCTAAAAATGCAAGGGGAAAAAATCACAATTCTTATTACTCAATTCATTATCCAATGTTTATTTATTTTCAACCAAATTAAAAAGGGAGTAACAAATAGATTTCTATATTTCTTTTCTTTCTTATCATACTTTTTATTTCCCAATGTTTAGAATAGATTCATTGTATCCAATGTTCATTTAATTTCAACAAAATTTAAAAGGGAGTCATAAAAGGGTGGGTAAGAATGTTATTAACATAATTAACGGATGACAAAATCGTCCAAAAATAATTTACAATATTTATACTTTTATAAGTAGTATAGATTTCTTTCTCTTCACACTTAACACTTCACTAATCCATTTTTCTCTCTCCTGTCCTATTTATTCCCTCTCTTCTCTTCAAAGTGTAGAACGAAAAACACACAATATATCACCTAAATCCTTAATATGCATGCAAAAAAAATAAAATTTGATCAAATTATGTAGGATGGAGGGAATATTTAACATGATTTTACATAGAAAAAATAAGTATCACTATGATGCATAATTTTCTAGCAATACCGCTTCCACCACACTAAAACCACCACTATAATTATTATTCTCTTTTGACACCACCACCACAATTATCACGCACTAGCCACTATCACCAACACAACCACAAAGATACTGCCACCTACACCACACTATCGCCATTGTCACTACATCCGTTTTCGTCAAAACCTCTTATATCCAGCAAACTATCACCATTGCCATGACCACCATGTCGTTGTTTATCACTACCACCACAATTATCAACATCACTTTTTCACGCACCACTACCGCCACCATTAACATCTTTCTCCTGCCACCACCACCACCATTATTACTCCATCCCGTCATTGCCACCACAACTACCAACACAGTTTCAACAAAACAAAAAAGGTTATAAAGTATATAAATAAATGCAAAATTTTGGTAAATGGATAAAATTGTGAATGAAACAATTTTCAGACATTTACGTTTATTGTTTACCAAACACGTTAACTTATTTTTTAGTAAAAATTCAGTCATTTAAAATTTTCAATTTTACAAATTTAGCGCTGAGCACCTAAGTTTTAGTTTTATTAAATAACCCCTAAGTAAAGCTCAAATGGCTTTTCTCTTCTTTTTTTAGCTTATGAGTCATTTCTTGAGCAAGCAAATTTTTTTTTTAAAAGATTGAAAGAAAGAAACTTGAAGTGACAAACATACCCTTGCAGTGCTGCAAAAGAAGCCCTCAGAGAGTTTGAAAAGACGAGGGCGTTGGCGAGTTTGAAAGTGACATGGTAGCTTACTTTATCAAATCAAAATGGAATACAGAAGAGAGAGAGAGAGAGAGAGAGAGAGAGAGAGAGAGAGATGGAGCAGAGAACAATACACTTATTCATTTAAATAAATATATACTCCGTATTATAAAAGTAAAGGAAGGCCCAAAGGTCATAGCCATGGGCGGTCCGTGGTGACTATGTAGACTCTGGAAACTCATGTTATATATATATATATATATATATATATATATATATATATATATATATATGCTGCTTGTTTGCTCCAACGTTAGTGTCGACAAAGTTTCCATGTCTGGAAAGATTGAAGGGACAGGTTTGTGTGTATTAATATATATGTATGCACTTGTATATGGTACCTAAGCAGCCACGACAACACCATCTCTCTGTAGCCATTCGTTTCCTTTTGGAGGATATTTAAATAAATGTTCAACTTGGGTTGTAGGGGTTATTGATTAATTTATTGATTCATTCATAATAACACCCCTCACCCATCTGGATACCATTTACCCGGATACAGTTGCGATTGATTGATCCGATGTCGGAATATTTTGTTGATAAAATGATAAGAACCATTAATCTGATTACGTGCGTTACACATGTGAACATTAATATTATACAGTAAGTAATAAGGATGAAAAAAATATAACAGTAAAAACCATAATAGGTGTTTCACATTTGTGCTTAGAGGTTTACAGTAGTAAATCAAAAATTGTCTAAGGGAATTTTGTATACGGAATTGTTGTTATCCGATAATGAGCGAGATATTTGTTGTACTTATTTTAGAGTAAAAAGATATACAGTATTAAAGAGTGTAGTTGTAACAAAATTTGTTTCAATGTAAAAAAATATTTTTTAGTCCGCATGCTAAAACGAGAGAACGTCTAAATAGGCGGTAACATGGCAACTTTCTTTCAACTTTAACATTATAAAAAAATTTAGGCACATCAATGTAAGCTCGACTGCAAATTTTAAGAATCTTGTGCCCATTTTAGCTTTACAGTTATCCTTCATGTGAAAATTTAGGTCATATATAGAGCCCACTTGTTCAAGTCCACGACTCTCAACGACTTCGCCATGCATCACGTTTTCACCTACTATCATGGACGGGTCGGGTCATCAAATTCTTCTAAATTTAAGTGACGCTTCCCTTTTTGCTACACGATCTCCTCACTAACTATGCATTTATATTGCTCGCTCTCGTGCATCCGTTTTTGCTCTCACTCGCACCCTCGTTCAGTAAACTGGTGACTTTAGTTCACCGGTTATTGCATTTTTATTCGATTAACGTTTTCAAGTTCACGTTTTAGAAAAATTGAAGTAAGCTTTTCTTCTAAAATATGAAAAGAAATAGTACCTTTTTGAATATCATTTTCAAAAGATGAAATGTTGCCTAGATAACATCTTCTAACAGAAATCAATGTAAAAATTACAGATGAATTTGTCAATCGTGTGTTGAAAAAAGTGTAGATTTGTACGGAAGCCCAAAAGGTAGATAAACATACTTCTAGTCAAAAATCAAAATAAAAAAAAAAGCAACAAAAAGACTATCCAAAAATTAGTCGTAGAATCATTTTTCAAAAAACAAATTTGATATGTAAATCGTAGAATATATCATTGTTTTTGTACAACTCGGCCACGAACCATGTTGCAGTTCTCTAACGAAGAGCTGCCTTAAGGCCAAACAATCCTGAAATCGAACGTGCAATTTTGTATTTTGGTCAGGAAACTTATCAATAATTCATAGAACTTAAAACTTTGATATGTTGGTCTTAGATCCGTCTTGCGTATCGTGCCTATCCCGATGAAAACAACACATCACAAACTTAAGGTACACTTTTTACTTTCATTTTACTGCCAAAAGAGGGAAGAAAATGCCCAGAAACCTTCTGTGTAGTGGTGGTAGGTTTCTTGAAATGATTTGCCTTGTTATGGAGAGAGCCCATCCCTGGGCCAATCAAGAAGGCATCTCCAGCTTTCGCATGTCCCTACCAAGAGAGAAAAGAGGGAGATAACTAGGAGTTTCCCAGATGGGAAAGGTGACTAGCCTTATTCCGAATGATTGTTTTCACTAAAATGGACATATTAGGGTCTTACATGCCCATCAGTAGTCACTTGCTTAGGTAGCTCCAACCCCAGAAACCCCAAATATGGAGGAGACAAGAGCCTAATTTTCTAAATAATGAAAAGGGCCTGGCTTTAAAAGGGTAAAGGCGGTTCTTTCTTTTTGGGGACTTTTGCCCGATTGATTCTCCATTGATGGATGGGATGCATCTCTCTACAGCTGCAAATTTCCTTTAATGGTAGAAGCTAGGTCCCTAACGCAACCTCCCTTCTTCACCCCCCAACTTCCCCTCCTAGATATTACTTATTTGTAAAGCCAAGGCATCTTGCACATTGTTATTTTTAAATCTTGTTTTGACTTGACGTTGAGTCAGCTTGCGTGCATCGTATTTTTGGCAGAATTAAAGAAAGATCGTCGACACCCAACCTAAAGAATTCTCAAGAAACTTCCTTGTGGTCCGGCTGGAAATAAATTTTAGGGGGTCCGGAGCTGGGTTGCCCACGCTGAAAATTTTGTCACAAACGGGCTGGGGCTCGAATTAGCTATCCACTTCTTCAGGCCCAAAAATCTTATCAAAATCACTTTTGTGCATGCAAATTATAACACGAAAAAGAAGAAGGATAATCATCTGAAATTGTGGTACCTTTTGTATGTTGGTGTCTCCTAATTTTCGACATACCCTATGAAGATTGACTTTTTCAAGAACGAAACTATAGATTTGCACATTGGGAAAGGGTTTTAGCTTATATGGTAGATGTGTGAGACATCAAATTACACAAAAGGAAGTCGTAAATGTTCGCACAAAGTATTCATTGAAGAATCTATGTATTTTATTCCCTTCAAATGAACTTCGCAGAATTTCACATGGAAATAGTAAAAGGTGTCTCGACTGGAGGTTAAAAAAAAAAAAAAAACAACAATGTAGATTGCAAGCAGCAAGAGAGCTGGTTGCTCTCAAAGCATACCAGCTGAGTCAGCTGCCCGATAAAGAAGAAAAAAATAGTTTCGATTATTTTTCCTCTCAAATGTAATCACCTCCATTTTGACATCTGCAAAACAACTCAGCTCTTTCCCCACCCAAAATTACGATATTATTCCCATATCCGTAATTGGTTGGCATGCTCGCTTCAGAAATTAAAATGAACTTGAGGATAAGCATAATGTTCAACTCAGGGACAATCATCCATGAAAATAAATGGCTAAAGTATTCTGAGTTTCTTCTCAAGGTGGATGATAGAAAGTAGAAATCCTGCTCGCCTAATCTTTTCCTTCCTCTACTCTACTAGATTCACCCCCCCCCCCCCCCCTTCCTTTTACCCTTTTTGGTGAATAAAAAGAAAGAACATTGAACCTCAAAGCCCCATAGTTGTCCGCTGATTTTAATCCATGCGGAGAAGGCTGCATCTCACGTTAGCATCCATGGGACCTACAAAGAGAAAAGCACGTTGATCAGCGGCAGAGAGAAAACTAGGCGGTCTTCTTCCTCGAGATAACATAGCTCTAGCATTGACAATCAAATGCCTCACAACACGGGGAAAAATTGGAAGCTGTATCAATTATTAACGGACTGATGAGAATCTACCACGTCAATTAAGCAATCACAACCACGCCACAGAAGGAACTCTGTTTCATCAATTAAAAAGCACAACCCCATGGAAATCAAACAAGTGCTGCACATAGATATAGAAAGCAGGAATCTGTAAGTTAGCTCCTGCCACTGCAATGCTCAGGGAAGTTGAGTTTCTGTGTGGAGCCTGTTTTCGAATAGTGAGATTTGTACAATGGGATTTAATACTTTACCTGAGACATCTTCAGTGGATTTCTCTTCGTAAAATCACACCCGTCGGCAACTTTTAATCAAGGAACACCTTTGTCATAAATATACTCGATGGGCATCATAGTACAGAGAAATCCCTTAAGGCAGAAGGGTAAGCTAACACCGAATTTATCCTTGAAAAAAATATTAAAGTACGTTAGAGAATACTTGGCTCTCTGCAACAGAATTTCCAGGTTATCAGTACAACAGACAAAGTTGCTGGAAAAAACGAATCATATAGGACTTCCGCTAGCAGTGGCAACAATACCTAAGAATGGTGCTCATATGCAAAGTGCACCCATGTTAGGTGGCCCTGAATCAGATCCGTGCGAATTTGCCACTATGTTAGGTCCACCTTTCTTGCCTTGTTTTTTCTCCTTTCGAACCTTGCAATAGTCAGCTGTTTGGTTGCTGATAGAATACACCATCAAGATAGAAAGAATCAGCACACTTCTATGAGTAAAACATCAAGAGTTTGAATGGCAAGTCTAAGTTGGACATAGAAGCTATGTTACATGGACTCTTCGAAATGCATGAAGTACCCGTGTTGGACACTCGACACTAGAACATGAGTATGGGATATGTGTCCGACATACCCCGTAGGATATGCCACTAGGAGCACCATGTTATAGTATTTCTTTTAGTTCTTTATTGCTTTGAGATGATCTCAAATCTAAATCAAAATGATATGCATACTATAAAACATTATGTAAGCTAAGGAATAACTAAAAACCAAGAATAGGTGGGAATATTTTGGTGTCCCCGTGTCTTGGATTTTAAAAAATAGATGAATCCGACACTTGGACACGTATCCGATGCGGACACTCGTACCGAGTCTATGTAACATAGCATAGAAGCACAGATGGTCTGTAAATGCAAATACTTTTTAATCAAGTTCAACACCAAAAGACAATTTTTTTTCCCTTCATTTTAAAAGGTTTGCCAGCAAGATACAACATGAGAACAACTACATTATAGGGCCCTTAAATATACGTAAATTACTTTAAATCATAAGCAGTTACGCAAAGTTATTATGGACATCAAAAGATATGCTCTGTTGAGGATGAGCATCTTAGGTTCACAGCGAAGTGCAGCTGAGACATCATTGACGTTTTGAGTATTGCAATGGGTCAAGGACTCGATCATAGACTAATTGAAACACTCAAGTTACTGAACTTAAGATGAAAAGAGGCCCCCTGTACTTTACTACACCTTTTCGCACGGCAAAACATATGCTCCGCAGCAAGAAGGATGGCAGCAACAAGATTAGTCTGATAGGCTATCAACTTTATTTGTTAATAGAGTGCACAATCACAACGCTGAGCCATATAGATATGTGCCGTTTAGTTATTTCTCAGAATGGTTACCATTTTCTATGTTTTCATTTTTTAACACTAATCACCAACTCTTTCCAAATATACTAACATTAGAATGCACCCTACTCATTTCGACATATAATGTGATGGAAAATGGTACTAAAAAAACACAGAGGTGCTTTCATTTTTTTTTTGAATGCCATTATTTTTGTAATTCTGAAAATGGTATCCATTTTTTATTATTTTCTGAAAAAGCATCTTCGTGAAAATAAAAAAGGGTTACCGAATGGTAATTAACTCGTCTTAATGATATCACAGCAAAAGAGGGTGACATAAACCATGTAAACATAAGGTACCCTATGAACAAAAACAGCTCGAAGACTGGAACTACACACAACTATAAAAGTTAGAACCAGGAGCAAGGAAAGTAACTACACAGCCACCCCTAGAAAGTGTTTCATCTGCGACATCCATAAATGCCATGTCCAATAGTTTTGATAGTAATGGCTGGATCTACTACTACGACGTCCATTGAGTATAAGAGCGCAAATGACATAATAGCAATAAACATGGAGATGATACTGGGAAATATGGTCTAAAGAATCTCGATAGCAGTTCCATGAACAATCCCTCGCGGGATTGGATTTTTTTTATAGGGGAAACACCACAGGTGAACATCTTTTAGTCGTAATGGGACTTCACCTTTTTCTTTTGAAGAATGGCCTTTACAGCGCCCTACACCAATTCCCACATTCACTCTTTTCCCTCAATACTTCCTGCTGTTAAACTATACGCTTGAAGTAATATACTTATTTACTATTTTATAATAAGCTGTATTCAGTTGGAAGCTTATTAAGTAATTTAGGTTTGGGAAAACGCTGTTATGGGTCTGCCGTCCGCCGTATCATTGTTTCAAGTTGAGGAGATAAGGATGAAATGTTGATGTAGCATGTAGTAAGGGTCAGATCAACTGAAGTACTCAATTTTTCAAAGTCTTAAACATAGGGAAAGCCGTAGTCACAACCTGGATACTCCTCATTGGACCAGCGAAAGAGTAAGCTCAAGATAAATACTCTATTCTGCACCCTCCATATCGTCCAAATCAAAAGGGTGAAGATTCCCACTTCATCAAATACCTTCCCAACAAGCAAACATCTCCCTAACTGTCCTTGTCATCACCCGGTATATACCAAAAAGCAGGTCCAAGTTGTCACCTGTCTGCCCTTACATAGCCCATAGCTGTTGCATGCTTGTTCATGATTGAGCTGGGCACCTGTTCATCCAAATTTACACCGTATTGCGGTGGCATGCTAACTTTGATATGACTGTTTGAGTGGTGGTTTTGTTTTCAGATTTGGGACAAAACCGGATGAAATCCTCTTGACCGCTGTCATATTGAATAGAGACAATCGTCTGCTAAACTCGCTATGCCCAATTACAGTGACAGCACCTCTTTCTCGAAAAGATGGAGGGAACGTAATGCTCATTGGGCAGTTATCATTGAAAAGTCAGCTCCACTTTCTGCTCTAGGGCGGGATCACTCGCTACATGCGCTAAAGATCCTTGAATAAGTTATGTGGTCAACCAGAAAGAGTAGCATGATTGGCTCAAGTTGTCAAGCTAATGCAACAACTGGAAAGACCGGCTTCCACATCCCCTCTTCATATGCAAGCACAGATGCGACGTTTTTCATGATTTTCCAATAGTGGAATAAGTTTAGTATATAGAGTCTACCGTTAGATTGATTATGCCCATCGCTAAGAAAGGGTGAAAACCTAAGAATGAGAGAGAATGAAATGATTTTTAACCTCATGCTCGCTGTAAGCTTTCACCAGATTAAATTAAGCGGCATCATAGAAGTGGGTGCTGCGCTTCCTCTGTAAAGACCAAGTAACTTGTTAGGATCGTGTGTCTTGCTGCGATGATTCAGCTTCTTTGGGGGGAATCGGGGAGACCAGCCTAGGCCTTGGCTGTTTTATCATAGCAGCTTCCATAGGTGCATTGCCCCTGGTTTTGCATGGTTAGTTCCGTACAAAGTAATTAGTTAACGGTAGCAGGTTTTGATTGAAGTCCTTGATTAGTTGGATATTTAGTTGTTTCGTTAAAGAAAGAAACATCTAGGTGTCACGTGCCAGAATGGTACCCAAAGCCACTGTCCATGCAAAAAGCTTCACGGGTGTCATCAAGCCCGCGAAAGATAGAACTCATTCTCCTTTCATCTCGGCGAGTCCTTCCCAAGTTCCTCGTAGATAACTACCTCTTCTAAAGCAAACTGTTTTCTCAATAGCTCAAAATAGACACACTAAAAACAAAGTCTTGAAGATACATACACTGCAACTCTAGCAGACGATCTCCCAGAAACTGTTCCACAGCAAGACTTGTATTTCTTTTTTGAGCCACAAGGACAAGCCTTGTTTCTTGAGATTTTCTGCAGAAGGAAAGGGATAAGAAGTGGATGGAATCATTAAACGTCAATCTGAAATGAAGCTAAAGATCAAGTGCGGTTAAAAGGATTTCTATGCACATATATTGGTAAGAACCTTTTCATCGTTTTGCAAGTCGCTATTGGCATGAGTTCTATCTATATGCCTGCAAGATGGCTCCTGTTCGTATTTTATCTCTTTGCATTCCTCCTCAAGCTGTTCGATACTCTCTTTCTGGATGGCAACTAGACATAATAGAAAGTTAATTATTGAACGTAACTAAAACAAAAATCTTCCATACAAAACCAAAACAAAGTGGAAAGTAAGACCAGTAAAGAACCAAAAGAACACCAAAGTTGACAAACTATGTAGCCCCATAATCATCCTACTGAGTACTTTGCTGGTTTAAGAAAGAAGTGAAGATTTGTTCAGTTTCAGAAATAATGGCAGGTGAATTGGTAATGCCTCTTGTGTAGTGGTGGTGATAGTGAAATTGAAGAATGATGTAAAGAAGCCCAGGCCATTTGCTCTAGAGTGAAAACTGCAGATACAATTTTCCTATTAAGGGTAATTTGGGTAGATCAGAGTGCAGTTATGTTAACATCGTCACTTTTTAAATCATCCAAGGGGTAGACTGTAAGTGAACACTGAACCACAATAGGCAGGGTGTAATTTTCCAAACCTCATGTAGCTTAGTGTATTTAGCCCTGTAGAAAATAACTACAAAAGATATACACCGAATCCTTGACAACAATTTCAAACATAAACAAGTATCCACTCATCGGGGAAAAAGCCTACTTATCATATTCAAAAAACCCTTTTAGGCATACTGGCAAGCAGAACAAGGAGCTTTCCTCATTATGTGCTACTTAAGAAGCACCGACACGTCATATTGGTTGAGGGCTTGAGGTATGGTGTCTGACACCTACCGACACCTTCAAACACGTGTCGACACCTCAGCGATGTCCAAATTTATTTACTTATTTTTTAATTACCGGACACCGTGTCAGACACCTCTTTTTACAAAGTGTCGAACACCTCTTGAAGAAGTGTCCACACATTTGGGCCAAAATACAATATTTCAAACTTAATTCAGGGTTAGTGGGTAATAATCGACAAACGTAGGGCTTTTTTAGAAATAAACTTTTTAAGCCAAACCCTAATCGGATCGATCCACCAAAAGGCACCCTTCTTTCTCCCTCATCTCTGTCCATTTTCCTTCTTTTTGTTACAAAACGCATCCAAGCTTACCAGTCCGGAGAAAGAAAGGTCAACATCTCCGACCTCATTTACAGACTCATCTGGCTATATAAGACATGTCCTTCATGTCTTTGGTTCCATGTCTTTTTTCCTTCTCACCTGTTACTGTTGAGACTCTAATCTTGATAATGTTGAGACATTTCAGCTGATTTCTTGTTACTGAATTTCTTCCTTGTTACTGTTGAGACTATTTCATGTTACTGTCGAGACTATTTCATGTTACTGTCTTTCTTTTAATCCGTTTTGAACGAAATTCAACTGCTCCAATTAATGTTTATTTTTATTGTATTGATATACACATATTTAAATAAAAATATATTAAAAAATTCAGTGGTGTCCAAAATCTGGTTTTTTTAAAATTGCAGGGTTCGGTGTCCCGGTCGGTGTCGATGTCAAACACGGTGTCTGTATCCGTGCTACCTAGTTGCTAACTAGCCAAGTCTTGTAGTGTATCACCAGAGTATCTGAGATCGTCTAGTGCAGCTAGAAAGAAAATAAAAAGTGGAAACCGGGCACCGATAAGCACCAAGAAGGATCAAGCGCCCCAAGCAATTGATGAATTTATAAACTTAGGCTTCCTCCCAGTGATTGCTCCGGGTCCATGCTATCAGAGAATATAATAAATTACCCCTTCTTTCTTTTTCTTTTACCTTCTATTGCCTCCAGGAAACTAGCAGATCTGATATTGTATCAACGGAGTTACTTTGTAGGATTGCTAATTCTTTAGAGGAGTTACCACAAGAGGCACATTTCTTTACCCAGCAAGCATTATTTGATGGTGTCAAAAGTTACAAACTCCAAAAGAAACGTACTTCTTATCTCCTTTTCCTTATTTTCTGAAATTCGGTTCTTGGAGAATGGAGGGGAGAGAGAGAGAGAGAGAAGCAATCTCTAAAGTACAGTAAAGACGTGGAAGATAACATAATGATTAAAAACATTATTCAGCAGAAAAGCCATTTTAAAATTGTCTAGAATGTAAAATGCACTAACCCGCCATTACCATGGGTACTTTCCGATGAACAATTAACTTCTTCAATTTCGACCAAGTATTCCTCAGTTCCCTGATCTGCTATAAGGTACTCTATGGTAGCGCCAACATCACCACCCAATTCTAGTAGAACCTGGACTAAATCAACATTGTTAAAGAAACTCTTCGTTTATGCGTTCAAAGGTGAATGGGAACTAGTATGTATAAAACTCAGACGTAGTGAAAGAGAGGAATAAAGAAAAAAAGCAACTTCTTGAAAAATAATCACCTTTTCAACTTTCTCGACATTTTCACATCCACTTCCAACTATGACCATTCTGATAGATTCAGCCTTGACAATATTATGACCAACGCCCCCTTTAGACTTGGTGACAGCAACTTTTCCTTGATTAGAGTTTGCTGAAAGATCAGCATCAGCCTTTAAAAATATAAAAATAATTAGACTTACCAACTAAGAAGTTCAAACTTGCAAGTGGTTAGGATACTTGCAATAGCGGATCATAAATGTAAAACTGAAATAACAAATGGCATGGCAAAACCTTGATAATGACTGGCCTAGCTGGTCCAATGCAAGTGTCCTCATTTAACCGAACACTATTGTAATGTTCCCAATCATGATAAGACCTGCAAAACTAATAAGCAAGCTAAAATCCAAAAACCAATAATGCTCCTGAAAGCAGGAAACTAAAAAATTAAGCATGTAACAAAATCACCACACCAGATGAACAGAGCCAAAAATTGGTTCAAGCTGTTACGCACCGAACCATGGGTCTGTCCACGTCACTACTATCTAGTCAGACAACAACTGAAACTTCATTCCACCGCTAAACAATGTAATAACCACGGAGCTTGGATACGGTTTCCCGATCGGAGGTCCACAAAGCATCTCTGAGCAAGAAGCTATACTGGACGCATTCACAACTTAAAGCGAGACACAGCTCTCCTTCTGCAGGGACCCGAAACATCTGCGGACTTATCCTCCTGGGCGATACACATATAGAATTTACTAAAGGGAATTTGTTGATGATGTCGGCCGCATGTCCTGGATTTGTGGTGGAGTTAATCAGACCTGTAGCATCATCGTTTGAATGCTTTATGAAAAGCAAAAGATACAAATGATGATGCCACAGGTCTAATCGACTCCACCACATATCCTGGACACGCGGCCGACATCATCAACAAACTATGGTTACTGATACCAAATCAGGAAGAGAATTATTTTCGCCTTTGATAAATTCGATTTGAAAATCAAAAGAAGAAAGCAAAGATTACCACCGAGCAAAAATATCCTTTGAAGCAATGTTTTTGACGTCCTTCTCAAGGACATCCTTGGCAGCTTTGCAGTCTATACGCAATAAAAATTCTTGATTTAAAAGATCTCCTTCAAATTTAAGGATGCAATTAACGATAGAAAGAATTTCTTTCTTGATAGTGGAGTAATTCTTTTGCGTATTATTCCAAACACCAAAGGTAAAACGGACTAGTTGTTCCTTATTTTCAACTCGTTGTTTTAAAATACCACCATATACAAATCTGAAGCATCAGTTTCAACAATTTTATAAGCTTCAGGAATAGGAAGGCAAAGACATGGTAAGGATTTAGCTTTAAGCTTAATCCGACGGACATCATTTGTATGATCATTAGGCCATGGCTAAGGGTTTTCTTCAATCGATGATACAAAATTTTTGTATCCTTGTACAATTCTTGATAAAAGTCAGCAATATAATTAAGACTTCCTAAAAATATTTGCAACTAAGTTTTTTCCTTAATTTCATTAGGAAAGTCAGAAGCAAATTCAAATGCTCTGTCAGTGGGAATAATTGATCCCTTTTCAATATTGTGACCAAAAAACCTTATTTTGATCTGGAAAAGACAAATCTTCTTGGCAAAGACAACTAAGCCATTATGTTTAATGACTTTAAGAAAAGTATTTAAATGTTTCCAACGCTGATCTATTGATTGAGAATAGATGAGAACATAATATATATAAACAATTGAAAAATTCATGTAAGGATTAAAGATATCATTCATAATGTTCTAAAATTCAGAAGGAGCATTCTTCAAGCCGAAAGGCATAACATTACTTTCAAAGTGACCAAATGGTACGGTAAAAGCAGTTTTGTACCGATCTTTTCATTAATTTGGATTTACCAAAAACTAGATTTCATATCAAATTTTGAGAAAATAACAGCTTTATTAGCTTCGTTTGACAACTTTTTTTTTGGTTTTCAGTTTCCAAAAAAAAAAATTAAAGAGCAGTTAAAAAAAAATTAACAAAAACAAGTGGGTGTTTGATAACCCAGTTTTATTTTGAGTTTTTTTTTTTGGTGTTTGATAACCCAATTTTTATTTTGAGTGTTTTTTTGTGATCCATCTTAGAGCTTTGTTTAGAGGTTTATAATTTATGACAAGACGAGGAACGCCACGTTCTTGCTCAGAATGTTTATTGACATAGGAAGCAGGATAACTCCAAGGGGAGTAACTTTTGCGAATAAGATTTTTGTCCAAAAGATCTTGAATTTCCTTCTTGCAATGTGCAAGAAGTTCTTGGCTCATTTGGATTGGACGAGCTTTAGTTGGGATATTTCTTACATTGAAATTAGGATCATAAGGTAAATCAATAATATATTGTTTGCGATGCCAAAATTCATTGGGAACTTCAGCACAAATTTCAGATTCGAATCTATTCTGAAAAGCTTTAATCTTTTCTTTTTATGGATCAAGATATCGATTAATTTTTTGAAATTTGAGATCTTTTAAAAAGCAGATTTGATTTTGACGGAAAACAAGTTCCTTTTTTAGGGAATGAATTAACATGTTCTTGAGGAGGATTGATAAACTTGAAACAGATGTCTTGACCCATGATGTTGGAGTGAATACCATTATCATTGATGGTCATAGGATTGAGAAGAGACAAAAAAGGTGTTCCTAATATGATAGATTGACTGAGTCCTCAAACGACAATGAAATGGGCTTTTAGGCAAATGCCACTGTTGCAGACCCAAGAATTGGAGATTTTGCAATTGATTTCCATCCTGCTGGAATTAGCAGTGATGAGAGCTTATTTGGTAGCTTCGCAATATGTTGTTGGGATAATACCTTCCCGGATACAATTCAGATCTGCCCCAGAATCAAAAAGAGCTATACCTTCAAAGATGAAGTCTTGGTTGATAACAATTTTGATACCGACATACCATTTGTGGAATGTGACTTTGTCGAGATTGAGAATTTCTTGTGTAGAATCATCGAAATGATTTGGAGAACTGGTTTCTAGATTAGGAACAGAATTTGGATTTGGTTTTAGATATTCTTCTCCCTCACTGAAAACTTCTTCATGATTTCGAGATTCAAGGAGCGAAATACGGTCAACAAAAGTTTTCATATCTCTTTTGAGGATAAGGATCTCAGTTTGAAGATCTTGAATGGTAGGATCTTTATGTTCTACCTTTTGCAATCGATGCATGACTTCAAAAAAAATTGAAAGTATTATCCATGACAGGTAATTGAGGAGATTAGTTTTGGGTGTAGAGGAACTTTGAGCACTATGAATATATTTGAAAATGACTTACTTCTTCTTTTCAGGGTCATCGATCTTATCAAGAAGATCAAGGATTATGGATTCTTAAGAAGTAATGACATTAATAATTAAGCCATTCATTTCAAGAATTGCTTTATAGTAATCAATTTTACTACTACATTCATGACACTCAGCTTCTTGGTTAGAACAGTGGTCCTATTCAGTGGAACTGGTGGAACTTTGGACATCTTCATCAATGTTGTTCAATTCATTAAATGAATCAGATTCAGAATCAGAAGAATTGACGAGGATAGCACTTAATTGTTTCTTGAGTCCTTCATCAATTACAAGTTCATTAATTTTCTTTTGGTATAACATTTATTAGTATAATGGCCAAGTTTGCCACATTTGTGGCAGATGACTCTAGCTTTGGTAATTTTTTTATTTTTGGGATATTCTTGTTTTGTGAATTTTTTGAAAGATTTTGAAGACTCCTCTCCTATAGTTCTTAGAGAATCTAGGCCTTCTAAAAGACTTCCTAGACTTGGAAGATATCTCCTTTTTTTTCATAATTGGGAACAGAGAGATTGTCATAACCAAATTGATAACAGAACTGCCCTAATTATGTTCTACATGTCTTGTGTTCCTTCTTAAGCTGATTCTTGAGTTTAATGTCATTGCACAAGACTAATCCTTCAGCGCAAATTTCACTAATTAATTCTCCAAAGGTGTACAAGGAGAAAGGTAAAGCACCATTATGCTTCTTTCTGATGCGGGTTCTGACACGCTCACCAAAAAGAGTTGGGAGGCCAGCAATGAAACACTCTTTCCAAAAATCTTGTTGTGCATCACTTCTTTGGTGGAGTTTGGTTAGGAAAACATCTTTGTACCATCTAAAATGAGTGAGTGTGGGACATCTAAGGTTGATAAGGAGTTCCCTTCCTCTTTCAAGGACAGTATTGGCGTTGCCAACAAAATGCTTGGTTATTGCAGTGACTAAAGTATTGACCGCGTCAGACTGAGTTTGGCCATTGACTTGGAAAGGAGTGCCATTAGACTCAACTTTGATGGAATTAAGGATACTATTTTGGTCAGTGAGAGTAAGATAATGATCCCACCATCCGCGAAGTTGGCCAGTAAATCCGGCTATTAAATACCTAGCTATAGATGCCTCATTTTCTCCGGAGTTTCAATTGCAGGCACTATTAGCTGACATAGCATATGTTGAAGAAAGGTAATGATTTGATAGTCAGTCTTACCATCAAGATTCCATTGATATATGAAGGATCCATTGAAGGAAGACAGTAGCAAAATTCTTCTCCTCGAATTGCATATCCACAGGAGTAGGCCGGGGATAATAATTTCTCAAAGGTGGTCTAGGATTGGAATTACCAATTGCAGTGACAAATTGTTGTTCTAGGTCATTAGGGTCAACCTCAAAATCAGTAGTAGATGGTTCGGCTTCTCATATGGTGTTAATATTTCTAGGGGAAAACTGAGAAGATTCAGGTTTAGGATAATACTTTTCCCTAGGAGTTTTGATTTGGCCTAAATTAGACATTAATTCCATAAGGAATTCATTACTTGTTTCACTACGACCTAATTTGAACTTACTATCTAATTCGATAGAGGGTTTAACTAAAGGTTGCTCAATCTTTGCAGGAGTGGAATAACTGGTGGAAGCCAAATTAAAACCAGAAGAAGTATTGAAGACATTTTCATTAATGTCCTTTAGAGGTTGCATTTTGCTATAAAAATCAGAAACAATGTCTTTGACACAATAAACTGTTTCTTCTATCCTGGTGGTCTGGTCACCAATTGTATTCAGGATGATATTTGAATAATTTGATTGCTCAGTAATTGACTGAATTTCACTTGCAGTGACAGGGTTGAGATGATTGGAGGTATTTGTATCAACAATATGTTTTAAAGGAGCAGCTAAAAAGTTGGAACTCATATCACCTTTCACGGCAAATTTGTTAAAAGGAGGATGAATACTTTCGTGTTTTGTATGTGAAGGCCATATTAACCATTCACGGGTTATCTTTTGAAAAGTGTTGATTTGATTTTGAAAATTGATGTACTCAGGAATTTCAATATCATTTTTCAAACAATAAGAATAGAACCATCCAAAGAATGGAAAATAGGTCTTGTAGGCTTTCAAGGTTTGGAAAAATAATTCCCTAATATTGGGACCTTTGTTCCTTTGAAAAGGTGAGATGATACCAGGCCTGATTTCGGGCATTGTAAGAAGAATAAAATTCTTTATTGATCCTGCCATAATCGATTTGAAAATCTTCAATGACAAGGAAACTGGGTTCTTCAGAATCAAAATCATGGAGAGAAGGATCATAAGTATTTCGATTTTGATGTGAAGAAGAAGGAGCTTCAGTGAGAGGGGTTTCAACTCTATAAGTTGCTTCAGGGACAGTAGAATTGTTGTTTCGGATACCTTGAAAAATGATTTTTGGTTCCTTGTATGTATGAATAGAACTCACATTGGGAGGATGTGAATTAAATGCACTAGACTGACAGGAATGGAATCTAGTACTGGGAATTGATGAGCAGGAATGTCTTAATCCTTCTGAACCATCATTATATTCATACTGATTTCTCTCCTTTGAATAGAGGATATAAGAATTTTTCTTGCATTTCTCAGTCGAAGCAGGAGACAATATATCTTGATATTATTGATCATTTTTTCATTTTGATCAGAGTTATTGGAGTGAAGAATTTTATAACTCTGAGAAGATGTTCCTAGTTGGCAAAAACGAATTTTGACATCTCCTTCAGGAGTTTCAATGATATGATCATTTTTTGCCGTCTGGGGATTGACTTGACGATGAGAAGCCTTGTTTTCAATCACCCAGTCTTCTGACAGAGTAAGTTCATTGAACTTGATTCGACGAGGTAGCATGACATTAGTTTTGTCAGGATTGGACTGAAAAAGGATCAGGGATTTGCCTGGATCAGCAATTTGCTTGAAAACAGGACAAAAAGTTGTCATTGCCTTGTAATAGATGCGATAAATGAGCAACAAATTTTGAGCTTGCGGCCTCATATGGTACCGTTGAGTCTTGATATCCAAAGTTAGCACATCCATTATGTGCGGATCTGACAAAGAATCTGAGAAAGTGGGGTAGCAATTGAAGTACATAAGGCCATTACATAAACTTGTTTCCACCATGCCAAGAAGAGAATCATTAAAACTAAGATGACGATCATCACATAATGCAGCCCATATATGAGTGTCAAGACCTTCCTTAGTTAAGGAAGTGATACCAATTTAAACAAGTCCAATATGAACATATCTATATTTGTTCTTGTGTTTTTCCAAAGCAGATTTAGAAAACAATTAAAAAGACTGATTGTCTTTTGAAATGTCCATAGTTTGTTCAACAGTTTTGATAGAGTAAGTTTGTTTTAATTCAAATTGTTTAACATATAAAGATGATGGACTTACTTTTGAGATAGACCAATTACTAAGGTCTTTTTCAATATTTTCAATGTTCAATTCATGAACATTCTTCCTAAAGCTACTCTGGCTCTTTGACACATTAGTGGATAGAGATTTAATTAATCAAGCCATTATATCAATGTAAATTGCTTGACTGTCAACCAAATAGTTAAAAGTGGTCAAGAACACTCTATGGCAGAAGACTGAAAACTCTCTTAAAGGCGACTGAAATGTGGACCCACACTTAATGTGGACAAATGGACAGCTAAGAAAATCTCAAAGCCACGAAATATGGTTCAGATACCAGGAATAGACCCAGGTTATATGATGTTGAATTATGAATTGAAATATTGCACAAATATAATTGCAATTGAAATTGATGGAGCAATACACATATATGGGAACAAAATTTTATTATTATTACAACATAAAACTTACAGTGGCAGTGGAGGCGATTACAGAAACACTCTTAATGTTACAGAGCAGCACTTGAGATGACAGAAGGAAAATGGAAAAGCTTTACAAGAGAGCTTATAGAGAAATTCTAGACTGTCTAAAGCCTGCCTCTAACATTGGAGATAGACCCTTTATATAAACATACAACAATTGTGGTTAAAAAGAGGAACTGTGGTTACTTTCATTAAAGTAACCATAGTTTGCTGATGATGTCGGCCGCGTCCTGGATATGTGATAGAGTCGATCAGACTTGTAGCATCATCGTTTGTATCTTTTGCTTTTCATAAAGCATTCTTGCATTTGGCTTTTATAAAGCCTCCATATTGCATATTTTGCTTTTCAAAAAGTATTCTGGCACACCTTGCATTTAGTTTTTATAAAGCCTCCGTGTATTATTGTCCTTGCTTGAAAAAGTAGAATCCCATCTATAATGGGGGGAATTGTTCGATCTGTTTCATTTTGAGATTCCTGAGGATTGGATTCTGCTGTGGAACACTTTTGCTAGACTCATTGTCCATCATTGTAGCATCAGATTCAAGATCTGAAACATTTTGATCATTTGATTATGTAAAATCATCCTTCTCCATTTTAAGAAGTTCAATAGCAATAGTCTGAATTCTGGAATACTTGGTCCTTGGTTAAATAAGGTTGTTCCTCGGCAATGTGCATGAGGATTTCATTCTTTCGTCGCGAGAATTCAACCTCAGACATAAGGGCCTTAGTGCTAGTTGTTGGGCTGAGTTGCCTATGTCTTGTGGCTGCTAATACTGGAAATTTTTGAATAACTGCATCAGTTGTGCAGTGATTGTAGTTAAACTTATACCACCATTTTGAGCCAAATTGCCTGACTAATCTTGGTGGGCAGTCAAGGGTTCCATTAGCCTATTGTATGGCATATTGCCAACATAAAATCCAAGGGATACTAAATTCTGCCAGGAATTGTAACTTGGGTTGTCCTCCCTTGATCATTGATGCATATAATTCATATGCTTTTTCGATTTGGAGAGGCCATTCCGCTATTTCAGGCCCTTATGGGAGGTTGAATTCTCGCGACGAAAGAATGAAATCCTCATGCGCATTGCTGAGGAACAACCTTATTTAACCAAGGACCAATTATTCCAGACTATTGCTATTGAACTTCTTAAAATGGAGAAGGATGATATTATTACAGAATCAAACGATCAAAATGTTTCAGATCATGAATCTGATGATACAATGATGGACAATGAGTCTAGCAAAAGTGTTCCACAGCAGAATCCAATCCTCAGGGATCTCAAAATGAAACAGATCGAACAATTCCCCCATTATAGATGGGAATCTACTTTCTCAAGTAAGAACAATAATACACGGAGGCTTTATAAAAGCTAAATGCAAGGGTGTTACAGGTCTGATCGACTCCACCACAGCTCTCCTTCTGCAAGGCCAGAAACATCTGCGAACTTATCCTCCCGGGCGACAGATATATAGAATTTACTAAAGGGATCTTGATCCTACTATATCCCCGACAGAGATTGACGTTTGGATTGAGTTCATTTGTTAGTCATTCAATAAAGTTGCAGAGTGGATGTTTGGAGTGCTCAAGACTCTGTTTCTTTTTGCTAGTTCAGCAGCTACATAGTAGTTTAAACTTTTGGTTAGTTAATTGTTTCGAATTTATGTGTGTATATATGTGTGTGTACATATATGTGTATACACACACACACAGATATATATATATATATATATATATATATATATTACCTATAAAAGTATGAATCTTGTAAATACCCTTCTTTTATTACTCTTTTTAAAATTTTGATTGATGAAATTAAAAGAACATTGGGTAATGAATATATTCTATACATTGGAAAATGAAAAGTGTGATGAGAAAGAAAAACTGAATAAAGAAATTCATTTATTATTCTCTTTTTAATTTGGTTAAAATGAAATAAACATTAGATATTGAACTGGTTAATGAGAACTATAATATTTTTTTATTTTTTTTTGCATTTTTAGGTTAGCAAACAATTAACCAATTCAAAAACTGAAAAACAAAAACAAAATAAAGAAACTGAAATACGTGAAAAATCAATTAAGAAACAAAAAATTGTTAGAAAGACAAAACAGAGAAAAAAAAACAAAAAAAGGCCAATGATGCATCAAAAAACAAGGCTTACATATGGTGTCAATTTGAACTGAAAATATGTTCGGTTATTACAATTGAAGACCGGGTGTTTTGCATTTTTTATTGATGAAATGCAAAGTACTTGGTCTTGAAAATTACAAATCTTAGCCATAAACAAATTTAACATATTATAAAAACAAAGACGTAGATTCATTTTTTAATTTCTCTATTTGCTTTTATTTTCAACAGTGCTATCAAATATTTCTTCAATCCAGAAGCCTACAAAGAATATTTCAAAACATTGAACTGATTACAATTGTGAATATCAAATATATATTTCTTCTAAAACAAGTCACAAAAGAAATAAGAATATAATTGAATTACATTATTTTGATCCAAAAAAAATAATATCACCTCAGATATTATCCTTGACTATATCTACGTGCAACGCACGTGCTCTATCCTAGTGTGTGTGTATATATATATATATATATATATATATATACACACACATATATACATATATGTATATACACATATATATATACATATATGTATATACACATGTATATATATGTGTATATTTGGCTACTTTATTGGTAAATCAACCTTCAAGTAGATAGTATCACTTAATAAAGCCGTGGAGTGAACGCTTGGAGAGCTCAAGACTTTATTTGGTTTCCTAATTCGGTAGCTAGCTAGTAATTTGATCTTTGGTTTGAAATCCCCAGTTGGGATTTCCAGTTACGATTGATTGCTCGTGGTGTCTTTTGAGATTTATTTGGTTGGCTACTTCATTAATAAATGTCAAATGTAATTGCAAAGGCTCCATTAATTACGATACAAGGTGTTCTGAAAAAAGAATTGGAAGGTAGCAATCGTTGTTGGATTATGAGTTTTTTTTCGTGTAGTTGAGCTTCCCCCCTCTGGCCTTTCCTATAAGACTTGCTTATTAAAAAAATTACGTATATTGACGTTCAAAAATATTGCGTTGCTCCTGTTCTGATTAGATAGTTACTAAGGCCAGACCATCCGGGGAATTACAAAGATGATAAAAGAGCCTACTCTCTGAAGCTTGGGTCATCTGCTCGGGTTGTCGACGACGTCAAGTGTGGCAGGGAGTCCCTGGGGCCATGTGCAATATTAATTGGGATTGGCCTTAGAAAACGCAAGGGTGATTAAGATATGCCAAAATCCCTTAGCGGATTGTCTAAGATTTGCCTTGAAAGACCCTGCCAAGGATCTCATTATCACCGACTTGGCTAACCCTTTTGAGGGAGGCATTGTTGGGTCATCACACTAGCTTTAATCCCTATAAATTTATGCCATTATGACACTACTGGAAACCTAAACCACATGAACAATTAAGAAGCCAGTCTTCATCAGCATTTCTTGGATAAGCAAAGTATTAATAAACTTTTCTTAAAATATTAAGTGTAGACATGACCCAGCCCCATGACTTCACTGTGAATGGTCCACAGGAAATAGAATTTCAATTTACTATTTCGTGAAACTAGGACACAGATGAATCAAGCTAATCATGAGCAACTAGCCAATTGGTTTGTTTGTAACTTACCCATGCTTGTTAGAGTGTGTAATTCATCAGTATGCAAGTACATATTTTAAGGTCTTGCTTTTTAGATGATGCATATTTGAACATTCAACAGGTTGGCATCAAACATTAGGGCTCGTTTGATTTTCCGTAATAAGTCTTGGCCTAACAAAAATAAGGCTAATATAAGTCCAAGTGACCACGTCTGCCATTATATGTCTTATTTTTTCCTTTTTAGTTTCACAACTCTCTCTCTCTCTTAATTTTCTTTTGATCTCACTTCTCTGAAGATGCAATCAGTCGCTTCTTTCCACCAAAGACAATGACCATTCACAAACTCTCTGAAGATATTGCATACTCCATCGCTTTGAAATTCCGGCATCAACCTTTCTTTCTTTCTTTCTTTTGATTGAATTAGAGAAGCTCTGGCAACTTACTGATCCAGCAACCCCTCCTCTCATTTTCTATGTCCAGACTTCTCTTTCTATCTCTTTATCTTACATGATTATGCCACAGATTTAGTGCATAAATCTGGTTTACATGTCTGGTGGTTATTACTTCATAAGCACACACACACACACACACATAGTGTACACACAAACACACACAGTGTACAAACAAACACACGCATATAGTGTACACACCAACACACATGTAGATGTATACGTGTGTGTTTCTTGTGTGCGTCGTAGCTGTATAATTAGGGTTAAAAATTAAGTTTTCAACAAGCCACTAAACAGTATAGATCTGTACTTGATAAATACTCTTGTTATCAACCCTTCAAGTTTCACAAACACTTAAGAACTGAGTATGAACTAATAGAATCTGTGCTTCCACTCCCCATTTTTAGCAAGCCAAACCAGAACAACTGAAAAATTGGTCATTTTTAGTCCTAATCCCCTACCATGTTATAATTAACAAAAGTTAGGGCAAAGCTCATCACTAAGTCCACTCCACATGTTTCCAGATTGATAGCACGCACCAACTCCACATTAATGCTATGATACACTCAATAAGCAACAACGTATAGTGAACGTTTCATAACTCACCCAAGTGAACAAGCACTTCAAAGTAAACATTCCACAATTTAGTCTCTCACCGATAATTAACTAATACCGCTGAATATATTCTCTTGATAGGGCCTTAAGTTATTAAAGTAGTTAGAAGTGCATCATGCATTTTCAGTGTGTGTGTGTGTGTGGGTGTGTGTGTGTGTGTGGTGGGGGGGGGGGGGGGTTATTACTATGACTGCATATCAAAGCAAATGAACAGTATCAGACGCTAGATATATTCTCTTCAACTACTTACAAATGGATCATACGAGCTTCCTTGCTGTGGAAATTCTGTATGTACCATCGAGGTGAAATATTCTGTAAGAAAAAAGTGAATGTGAACTATAACATTTAGTGTCTCTAGAAAACAATGTGTAAAAGCACATTGTGTGTTTCAACTGAGACTACTAATTCAGTTAAGGCAAATCGCTGGTTCTCGAAATACACACTAGTGGTGGTAGAGGAAGCAAAGTACTTACTCGGTGTATGCAAATATTACAGCGAGTAACAAGAGAAGCAGCTTGGACTTCCATATTTCCAGCCCATGTGCCATCTTTCTCCATGGATTGACAGTATTCATCAAATGGTATATCATCCTCAATAAAGGGCTCAAACATCTCACGATTTTTCTGTTCAACAAAGCCCCAATTTCAGGTCCATGTGAAAGGTTGGCTTTGGCATTCATAAACAAAAAGCATAAAGCAATTAAATCACAGAAACACTATCACACTTAAAACCTTGAGTTCAACAATTATTTTACCGAAACAAGATCTGTTTGACAAATCATTGAACTTAGAAGCTGATAATTATGTTAAATCCAACCACTTATTTGTTGGGGTAACAGTAGGTCTTGGGGTGTTGGAAAAAAGAATATGATTATATGTCATAGCATCCACTAGGTGTTCAGATTTGGATTTATTTCCAGATAATAGCTTATACAAATGCAGTAAACAATGAAAGAATAGATAAAAAAGTTAAAAGAAGTCGTATCGAAGAGGATGCAACACTTGTAAAGAAAAGTCTCCAAATTCAAAATTAAATCAACCTTATTTCTTAAGTAAATGATTCCTCAACTTAATCTCATTTTGTATAGCAATACAGCAGTACCAAGTAAAGTCTCCAAAACTACTGGTAAACCAAACTTATCCTTATTTCTTAGAACAGGAACTTGAAAGGAAAAGCATGGGAGAGCGATAAAATCTTAAAAAGAAGTCAAACCAATGAAGACTTGACTTCGTAGGAGTCCATCAGTTGTCTAATTCCTAACAAGAGCATTACGTCTACTCAACAATTGAGCATTCAATACATTAAACAGACAATTAAATACTTGATTCTTTTTATAGGGAAAGTGCAGTATAAGAAAGAAAGAGCCAGTGGGGGCAAACCCGTGTAAACATGGAGTATGCACTCAAAGTCTATATTAGCATAATAAATAAATCGTCCAGAATTTATACCAAAATATGTTGTACCACCATTGTGCGGTACTTCATATGCTCGTGCTCATTGCCCTCCAGCTGATCCGCTAATGATCTGTGAAAAAACAAGAATGATTCCAACAACTGCAGCAATGAATGCATCATAACCCCAAGAAGCCAGATTAACTTACATTCCAGAATCAAATTGACAACCTATGGTGAATACGGCGATCAATCAAGATAGATAAATATGTTGATGTACTAAGCACAAACCTGAAGAAACAATTACCATCTGCATGCATTTCGACGATTTTTAAACCTAAAGCATTAAGCTGAGCGCGAAGACCAGAGATGTCGCCCTGCTTTTCACTCTTCTTCTGTCCACAACAAAAAGTGCAAAGGTCAGTTTCGATCAGCACTGAGTTGAACGCAGATGATAGTTACAGTACAACAAGTATCATTCGACGAGTCAAAATATAGTCAAGAATATGAAGTCAAATAGCAACCGCAGATCAAATAATTATCGTTTGCCTAGTCAGGCTATGGTAAAAACAACGAGCGAAGGCTAACATTTACATGTACTAAATTTTAGTGGAGAAAATCCAGTGGAAAAGAGGGAGTACAACACAAGCGCATTTTGTACGTGAGAAGGCAAATTCAATCGCGCAATTAGGTTGTGCATAAAAAACATCACAGAGAATTGTACGATTGGCGTGAAATCAAGCAAATATACGGTTTAATTCGTGGCTTCGCAGGTCGAACTAGCCAGTGTCAACATGTATGGATTAGAGGCGGAGGTGGAGAGACTTGCCTGGGGTTGTTTCTTGGGCTTGGACTTTTGATGCTTTGTTTTAACCATTCTTCTACCCGCTGGTCTGGTCGTGAATTTGGGTAACGGATTGTATTTAAAGGTTCTTCCGGACCGGTGCGTGTGGCAGAGACGGAAGAAGACTGTGTCGGACCGGTGCGTGTCGCTGTTGTGAAGTGCCGGAGTATAGTTTCAATATCGCCCCTCTAAGTGATAAAAAAAGCAAGTTATTAAACGCACTTAATTAAAAATCATTGAAAGTTTTCAATTTTAAGTGCTGATACGGGTTATCAAACACACCCTAAGTCTAAATTTTTTTAGGCGTCCTTAGGGTAAGAAATTTAAAGTAGTATTATTATTTTATTGGCAAGTGAGTCATTGTCCCTGCTGAGAAACCGACAGTGTAGATGCAAAGTCTGATCCAAGATGGTTTGTGTGTGTGCAGTCGAATTTGCGTTGGTGCGGCAAGAATTAAATTACGCTATAGAAAAAGAGATTTTTTTGTTAATAATTGTGATAAGAGAAAACTTAATTACAAACCGTGTTGCTGCCATACTAAAGGTAACAAAAGAAACTTGTAATGTGTATTTCTCTTAAATCACTTTTTAAGGAGACTTTTAAATCTCCAATCTTTTAGCATTTGTGATTGCACCCCTTAACTTCACCAACACCGCAATCAACGCACCGTCGCATATCCTGGCAGCGTGGCGCTGCAAATCTAAAGGGTTAGAGGTGGCGGAGGCAAACCTCAAGTCGTAGCCTAGCAGACCAAAACTTAAAACCTAACCTTAAAAAACTTCGAGCTCAAGAGTAGTGAAGTCGCAAGTTTTGGAGTAAAACTAGATTCAATCGAACCACAATCCTAAGGTTAACCTTTATCAGGACGGATACAGAATAAGGCAACGACAAGGATGACATATTTATCTTTGTGTGTCTGTGTGTGCGTCCGCTGTTGCAATGGCACGATGCTGGTGATTTTTGCGGTGGTGGGTTGTTGTGGTGATGTGTGTCGGTGAAGGTGGAGGGGTTAAAATAGATATAAAGATGAGTGTTGGGATTCTGAAGTGCAAATTAAGATTATGAAAATGGACATATGGGAAGTTTTAAGGCTATTTTGCTGCCTTAGGCAGCAACACAATTTGTTACCAAGTTTCCTGCTCATGACACGGAGGTGGTGGCTATGCTGGTGAAAATGATGTGCAACCAATTTATGACATAGATGCGTTGGGATAGTTTAAGGGGGTTCACTCGCTATGGTGAGAAATAGGGCCAGGCTGGATCTAGTTTTGTCCAGTGGAGGAGCCTGACTGTTAATGTGAGTTGGTGGTGGTTGTGGGTTAAGGAGCGTAGTCATTAACGGTGAGTTGGTGGAGGTTGAGAGAAATGAGGAGGTTTGGATGCGGCGAGATAGCACCAAAGTGGTGGTCAATTCAGGCGACTGTAGTTGTAGTGATGGATAGGGGTTTTGAGGTGGCGAGGCAGCACCGTGGTCAAATGAAACAACAATGGGGGGAAGAGGTGTTTGGGGTGGATAGTGTCACAAACTTACGCGTGGAGGTTGGGTTGAATATTGAAGGGGGGGGGGGGGGGATAGTGGTACCTGCCATGGTGTGAGATGGGGCGGGCATCCGTGGTGTGCTTGGTGGAAAAGTCACGGTATATCTCAAAATTTAACGCATAAGTGTATTATCAACAATTTTGCAATGGCAGTTAAAGCCGTACAAAAAATGACTAAAAGTTTGTGACCTTCTTTCTTTGCTCAAAAGGAAAGTTGGAGGAAGTTGCAAGTATGAGCAATTTTTTTTTTTTTTTTCATTTCTTAGTATTGCCCACTCTTGTCTATTTATTTTATATAATTTTCCATAGGTTCTTAGTGTAGCGAATATCAACGCACATATATACTCTCTCGTTGACGGAAACATAAAGAAAGGTGGGGTGGGTGTGAGGGCGAGGGGGGGAGCTTACAACATTGGCCCTCATTGATTTAGATTTAAAAACTAATACAATAATCTTTTATTTACCTCTCTCACTAATGAAAATTGGTGGTAAAGTCAATATGTTCTTGACTATTTAAATTCATATGACTACGTCTATTTGATGAAAGAAACTCTTACCAAATGAAATAAAACATATTTGATGAACAAAAAAGACTAAATCACCCCAAACTCGGCCCAATAGTTTGAGGTAGATATCGGCTAAGATACTCCAATAATCATTCTCGAGTCCAGTAGTTCATCATAATTTGGCTATAGTCATCGAATTTTTTCGGTAAATAAAGCTTAGATTTATTCCCAAATGCCTTTTGATCTTTCACATCTATATATATCTATACTAGTTATAAAATAGTGAATAGGTGTAAATTATTTTTTTAGACACAAATATCCTTACAAATTGAATATATGACTTCAATGTCCTTTTAGCATTATTACACCACTTATTTCTCAATAAATGCAAATAAAACTTAATTGCCTTTTTAATAATTATTGGTCTCCATCATTAACAACTTTTCATTTCTATCTTCAACAATATGGTTTGCTTTACCTCCTGAACATTTATTCATATCCATCATTAACTGGTAGAAACAAATTAAATGTGGTTCCAATCATAACTTATTAGACGTCCACAAAATATTTGTGTCTCATCATCGAATTAGAAGATTGTGTTACTGGTGCTTTATTTAGGTTTGACAGTACAATCTCCTTTTCATTTTCATAAATAGATAAACAGCGCATAGAATTGCATGTGAATTATGTATGGCTCTACATATTTGGAGCAATACCACAAAGCGCGTATGTCAGCTGGTAAGGGGTTGCCCTAACTTAACCAGAGGTTTCGGTTTCGACCCTAAAAACGCAGTTGTGTTAAAACTTGGTAGGGAGAGTTTTGCCGCCCATGTGATCATACCCGGTTCGAAGGTGTGAAAAACCTAATCACATTTTTTACCAACCAAAAAAAATATTTGGAGCAATAATCTGAATTGGATCCATTATATCTCTGACTCTGTATATTCCAAAGAATTTGCGAGTGGTAAAGGCATGTGAGTTACAAGATTTACTTTAGGTCTTAGTTTGCTCTTAATTTATTTATTGAATTACACATTGCGATTTTCAGAAGATTTGTTGGGATAATCTGTCTATAGATACTCATGCTTATTTTCATGGTTCTTTGTGTTGATACAGAGGTTAGATTAATTATGAGCAATATTAACTTGAGTTTAGGTCTAACGAGAGTCATGGGATTTACAAATATGGTTTAAATTGGTTTGATTTTAAAGCTTCGAACTCATGCACAATCTAATTCATACCTTATGATGAATGCAGACATGAATTTTCCTTCCTACATATTTTTCCTTGAATCACTTATGTGACATATAAACACGTCATGAAATCCGTTGCTTGCTTATGTAAATTGCAGTTTTTGTTATTTAGTTATTGCCATCATCCATAAGGAAGGACTTGAAGAGTGTTAAAAATTATCTTATAAGTTCCCGTGTGGTCATACCGAAAGGAAAATGCTTCATATAAATCTAGATATCGTAAAAAATCAACTGGTTAGAATGTGCCAACGCTCATAGAATCCAAGAAAGGGGTAAATTGTTATTTCAACAAAAATAATTTTCTTCAACAATGTTACCACACGAAAAGTCTCATAAGGTTGGTGTTATGAACGGGAAGACCAATTTCCTCATTAAGATGGCAAAAAAAAAAAAGGAAAAATGAAAGAATTCAAGGACGAAAATATTGAAAGAAGATTTAAGTATGGATTCACGGCTATGAGCATTGCGGGGAAGCCATAAAAGAAAAAAATGAAAATTGAGATGCCATTTCTTGAGAACCACTTTCAAATGATTCAAATATTGTTCATTTATTTGATTTAGCACGTCGTAACATGAACTTTTTTTTTATTGATTGATCTTTTCAAGACATATATTTTGAATGGGCTCTGTTAGACATTTTCATTTCAATAAGTTTTGATGATTTCAGGCATTTTCATTAGCTAAAACTTTTACATTGTTATTTCTTAATTGACATATTGGTAGTCTATTGGTCTTAGTTAAGATTTCTATAGTGAAATTTTTATATACCATGTAACAAAGATAAATGCCTACATGTAACGTACGTACACTCTACTAGTAAAAATAAAAAAAATCATACACTCTACTAGTACAAAGAAAAGTAATATTTACGATGGTAAAGGTTTTTTAGCTGTTGGACTAGAGTTGTCAAAGGGCCGGGCTTGGGCCGGCCCAGCCCAAGCCCATCGGGCCTGCTGTGGGGCTGGGCCGGGGTCGGGCCAGTGGGGCTGCAAACCGGGCCGGGCCTGCCGAAGGCAAACCTAGGCCCAGTCCAGGCCCTGGCCCTAGGTCCAATATCTAGGGCCGGGCCCGGGCCCCTTTTTTTCTTCTTCTTGTTATTCAATTTTAAATTTCATCTCTAGGCATGTCCAATATTCACAATTTAACGAACATAATCTTTATCCTTTTATTTCATTATAAGTAATATACATATATATGTATGTATGTATATACATATTTATTTGTTAGTCATTATATTTTTTATTATATGTTAAACATTTTCATACTCTTCTTGGTGAGCTTTATTAATAAAATCTTAACACATAACAATTTATATAGAAAAATAATAAATGTGTTCATAGGCCCTCCTCCTTTTATCCGGGCTTGGGACCGGCTGCTTGTAAAATAACAGGCGAAGTTACCTATTTTTTTATATATACGAAAAAATATATATTTTGCTTGTAAAAATTTATTTTATATATATGAAAAAATATTTATTTTGTGAAAAAATATTTATTCTTAAAACTCTAACAATCAAAATAAGAAATGTAGGTTAGACTAAAATACCCCCCAAACTTGCTGTTGGGGGGGGGTAAAAGTGGAATTTTGAAAAAGGGGTGGAAGAAAGGGGGGGAAAAGCAAAAAAATTCAAACAAGTGGTGGGGCCAAAACCGGGCCAGACCCGGGCCGGCTTCGGGCCGGGCCAAACCCTGGCCGTTTCCGGGCCGGGCTTTTTCGCAGAATCTGAAGGCCTGGTCCAGGCCCAGGCCCCAAGCCCGCTTGTGCTGGGCCACTACTGTTCATTGACGGGGCCGGGCCAGCCCGGGCCATAATCGGGCCGGGTCGGGCCAGCCCGCGGGCCGCCCGGCCCGTTTGACAACTCTATGTTGGACTCATTAATAAAAATATATAATAAATGGATGAAATCATTAGGTTTCTTAAATGACACATAAGATGTTGGGCTTTTTAGCTGTTGGACTTAGTACGTTTATAAGTGGGCTTGGGATTTTGTGCTATCCTCCAGATTTAAACTTTAACTTATTACTAGTTTATGTAAATGATAATTGTTTGAACATGTTATACTTAATTAATTATTTAGATAAGCTGTTCGCGAACACATCTGTGAACGTTTTGAAATTTTCATGTTCGGTTCGTTTAATAAATGAGTTATAAAAAATTGCTCATGTTCGGTTCATATATAAAACAAACGAATGTGAACGAGTTCTATGAAAAACGAACAACGAGCGGTTCGTGAACAACTCGGTTCATCTACGTCCCTAACTATTGTCCTCTCATTACCTTTGGTCCAAGTTCTTCAAAGAGGCCATAAAATATTATTGTGAAGGAGCAAAAGTAAATTGAAAAAGCCCAAAAAGGAAAAAACCCAAATCCAATCATTTTGAATTGTCGAAACCAAACCGTTTAACTTTAGTTTATTCATTTTTAATTACTTAAATTAACAGTGATCAGTTTGTTATCCATATTTTACCAACAAACTGAAGCAATCGAACCATACTCCTGTTCTTTTACTTATGCTCGTAAAAAAAGAGAGCCGAAAATTGTACGAGACTTTCACAAGTACACATGTTTTTTGAAGGATTGATGTTAGAGGCGGAGCTAATGCATGACCGCGCGGGGGGGGACTAGCCCCTATGTTTTGGAATTTTTTTTTTAGTTTGTTAAATATTGGATATTATATTTAAAATAGTTATGAAAATATTGCTATATTGTAAAATTAATGCATCAGTGTTCTTTTTTGTTGTGTTTTTAACTTTCTGTTCCACCGGCCGCCATAGTCTTTCTTTTTGTATTTTTCTTGCTCCATCTTCATTTTTCTGAATTTAAATTCATAATCTTCATATTACAAAGAAATACGAATAGATCAAGGTTAATTTTTTTTAGTTTAAATTCTTATAGTATATTAACTTATACATACACTATTGTCTTCGTATAATTAATTATCATATTAATAGTACGTATTTACATGTAAGAGTTAAGTTTTGTTAATATAAGATTAGTAATTTGTTGACTAACTTTACTAAGTTAAATAAATCACTATGAATGGTAACATTATACGATTAAATAAATTATATTTTTGTAAACTTGGATCTTTCGAAATTTTTTATGCTCGACGTCAACTTTTTTATTTTAATCACTTTTTGGCCCCACCTCGATTAGAATTTCTGGATCCGCCACTGGTCGATATACTTTACCTTCGTATTTTGTCGAGTAATGCTAATTAGTGGTTCATATAGACTGCCAACTCGAAACAAATAAAAACTTGAAACACAGAGGAATATGTTTAATGAATTCCATTGAAGACCCTACGTTTACGCACAAGTTAGAAAATACAACGAAGTGTAATCCAAGCATACATCAGTCTTCATTACTAACTCTGGTTGTTGGCACTCGCAGGCCACAGGCAGCCAAATGTTGATGATGATCATTACAGTCATCATTGTTAAAGTTAAACCAAAGTTTAGAAAGATACTTAAGTGTAAAACAAGAAAGCCCGCTTTGTTAATACTAAACTGCGTCTTATCATCTGGGAATCTTGAAAAGGAAAAGGCAACAAAGATGTCAAAGCACCAACAACAGCTTCAGAGAGACAGCTCAACACTTTAATGGAGACTGCAGAGAAGCCATGAAGATTCATGCCAAAAAGAAGTAATTATGGAGCCTTTCCGCTTTCACTAAATGTACTATCAGTATCACTAACTCCACTAGCTGTGACAAATTCAAGCAACTTGCTGTAGCTTAGTGGTCCGTGATAGCTTCCAAGGGTACTGCACTAGAGAGGTCTCATGTTTGCCATTATTTCTCTTGCTTTTGTTATGTTTATTTGACATCTTTCTCTTACTTTGTTCAAGCGCTGAATAGGACCCTTTCTCTTTCCTATTTTAGGGGGCTATTGTCTACTGAATCACAAGACATTTGGGCTCTACTCTATAGATGCAAAAGAGGACCTTAGATGAGTGATGGTCGGGATCTCAAAGAGTTAAAGGGCAAAATATTGGGAGATTGACTAATGGGAGCAAATTCCTTACCCGCGTCGACAACTTAAGTTATGTTGTCAGTGCGATATGACTGTCCATTTATCTCAGATGGACAAATCGGATCGTTTTTTCTGTTGTCCGCCCATTATGGGATGGGCATCTGCTCCATAATGAGACGGACGACGTAGTTCACTTAAAAAACAAACGGAATCTAGATCGTCCACGTTGGCAACATGGACGTCGTGGACGATCAGATCACGTGACAACTTAGCTAAGCTGTCAGCATTTTATTAGCTCCCGTAGATAATTGCACATAATATTCTCACACTCCCAAAATAGTCATGTTTATACATCCAACGCGGACTAATATTGTATTTGTAGAAACAATAGTGATAAATCACCGTACATATCATTGTCATAACAAAATTACTTTCTTTGATGACACGCGAGACAAAAGCCCAATACACATGTAAAATCAATGCGATCAACCATTTTATAACTTAAACATCGAAGTTTTAATTTTTTAAGCAGTAACACATTTGGAATTTGGTTTCTATTCATCTTTTAGTTTTACGATCGTAACTAAACATGTAGTTTTATACTTACTTGTGATAAGTAAGTGCTTTATGACAAAAGCTAAGAGGCTCACCAATTGTTGTCTAAAAATAAAAATAAGTTCAAGGGTTAATGACAAAATTGTTCCCTGAGGTTTACATCTATTTGCACTTCACTCCCCGTGTTTACCACTTTTGCAATAATGTTCATTGAGGTTGATAAAATCATTACAAACGACTCCAAAATTGGATGGTCATTGAAATTTGAACGTTAAGTCAGTACAGAACTTGAGCAAGTTGGAAACGCTTGAACTGGAAAACAACATGCTGAGCGGAGAAATCCCATCCTGGTTATTCCGTAAGAAGTTTGTGTTAAATCGCTGATGCTACTTGACATCTCTTCCGATTACATACAAGATGGAATTCCAGGCAAGGGATTTGCTAATCTCACCAGGCTCGTCTATCTTGACCTGAGGCATAATAGCTTTAAGGGATCAATTCCTCTGCAACTTTTTCACTTGAGTTTCCTGCAATACCTCGACTTGAGTAGCAATTCTCTGGAGGGTGTTCTAAGTCCTGAAGTGGGTTATCTTCAAGAGATGAACAGAGAGAGATAGATGAATACAGTGAGGAGGATGGGTAGGAAAATTACAAAATTTTCCATGCCCAAATGGCATGTGCACCGCACATGATCACTTAACGTCCAAAATTGAATGGACATCCAATTTTGGATCTGTTTGCAACGGTTTTGTCAACCTCAAAGGACATTATTGCAAAAGTTGTAAACACGTGGATAAAATACAAAAACGTGTAAACTTCAGGGGACAGTTTTGTAATTAACCATAAATTCAATGATAGATATTTATATAAAAAAAATATACCTTAAAAGATTGAATGCCGCTATAAGTTGACATGATAGTTCAACTCCCGTAAGTGACAACTGTTAATTGCTAAAGAATGGGGTGGACCCCTGCAACTGCATGTACTAATTTCCGACGGTTGTCAAGTGTTTTCATCTAATCTAATGCAATTAATCGCACAGAAAAGAAGAAGGTTTATGGTTTATGGGTCGGCATCAGGTACACACGGTTGTTCGATTAAGACAGTGCGCACACACATGTATCATGATTGATGACAAGTACGACGTTGACACCCGCGCTTGCGATCCGTCCGATCAAAGCAAACGCCCCCGGCCCCCGCCTATGTACCCGACCAGGTTGCCACGCCAGATCCAACCCGCGACACCTTCCCCCGTTTCTCTGCACTCCCTCTGCTCACTACTTAAGCATCTCTTGTACAAAACCAGACAATACCCTCTCTCTCACACGCTCGCACACACACACGCACTGCATTTTCTGTCTCTGGACCAAACTTTGTACCATTTTCGTCATTACCTCACCTGCTTTTGCTTTGCGAGTCATTGCTGCGGGAATGCTTTGTCGGTAGGATCGGAAGCATCTTGATTAACTGTAGCTTACCATATACTAGAATCTTTTGTTGACTCTTTGGTTGTTCATTGTTTCCTATTTCAGTTTTGGAGCTTTCATTTGCAGTGAAGCATTCTGTAAGCTCGTCTGATCCATGAGCGGCTCTAGAAGTGGTATTTTCACCGGAGTATTTTTTGTTCTCCTTTTCAAATTTTATTGTTTGCATATTGATTATCTGCTGGGTTCTGATTGAAGTTCCAATTGTTCTGTGTTCGTTAATCCATTTACTTTTTCTCTATTTTTATTTTGTTTGGTTTGTGTTAAGGTTTGTTTTAGTCAAGCAACATATATGAAATTGGCAATTATTGTAGCTGGTAGTTCATGCAAATCAACACTGGGTCAGCATCATAATATGCATTTTGTGCTACAACCAGTGGCAGAGTCAGAATTTTTTTTTAAGGTGGGCACCAAAATCTCAATCTAAAATTAACAATCCCACTTGCAGTAATTGTCAAATTCTACCAATTTCTAATTCATATTGTAAGTTCCAAAACACAATTGTCACATTCTAGATTGATACAAAAAAGGAAGGGTTCTTAGAAGTAGAAAATTTAAGAATCAATCACTGGATCTTACTGTCGTTGCCCCTGAGGCCATGCCTAAGCACGTGAGGTCGTGACCTTTGGGCTTAGGGTGCCGTGACTCGCAAGCCCATGACCTGCCGGAGGTGGACCGGCCAGTGGAGGCAGTGGCGTTGGCCGTTGAGGGCGTGCTGGCGGGAGATAAGGCCGGTGGGCAGTGAGAGAACTGAGGAGGAGGGGGTGCTCTCCTGTCCGCTATGTGCCTTTAAGGCTTTGAAAGTATTGAGGCATTGGAAACCGTAAGAATGAAAGTAAAAATCATTTTTTTTTGTTGACTTTATGTGTAGATTAAGTTTTTATTTCTATTTTTTTGGTTTATTTGTATAAGTTTAACATTTTAAATGACTGAAATGATATTTTTTTTAGCCATCTTTGGAACTTTTAGGTATATTAATATGTAAAATGACCACAAATACATCTCCTTTAAGCATTTTTTCAAATTTTTAGGTGAGCACTTTCACTATTAGGGATAAAATATACTATTTAAAGAGAAAAAATTCTGGAGAAGCAGGTGGGCCCCACTGGTGCCTCTGCTCCCTCTGCCACTGGCTACAACGAGTAATGCAAAAGAAAATTTTCTCGTCGGATGCATGTGTGAGACAATATGAAACTGTTCTGTTCATGAAACATACATATCGTAGCCAATTAGCCACATTGCCATGTTTTCCGATTTCTATGCTATTTTATGCATGGTGATGTACGCTCTCATGACGGCAGTTCATCGTGTCATCAAGCTCCTTGTTGATACTGTTCTATTGTTTTGATATGTCTTAGCCACTTCATCAGCACTACAAGCAGTTAAAACATTGTAGATAATATTGTACATGTCATTAGGGAAGAGGAAGAAAAAAAAGCAAGAGGAGAAAGAAGACTGAAAACAGGACCTAAGGTGTCCGAGTGTGTCCTTGATAGATGATTGCTTCCACTACCAAAGCTTAAAATTACTAATATAGTAAGACTATAAACTAAGAATTCCTCGTTAAAATAAGGAAATTAATTGAGTCACAATCAGGGGCTGAATTTTCCATAAATTAAAGCTTTTTATGGTTTATTTGCTTTTCGAGATTCAAGTTTCAAAACTCTTTTAAGATTGGAAGGAACTGTTTTATTATATTGCTTTCATTCAGATTCTAGAGGTTTTCAGTTGATAAGCCTTTGGGAAAGTTATTTTCTGAAGTTTTTCGTTGACGACATTCAGGGAAATCAGGTATGACTGCTTAGCCTTTCAAGTGAGGGTAAATACCTTTGTTAACACTTACGCACTACACTAGGCATCTGGAAGGAACTGGGGGCATCTAACTAGTTTGTCAGAGCACTAGTAAGCTAGGTAGCACAGACACGGACACCGCGTCCGACACCGACACTGACTGGGACACCGGACACTGCATTTTCCAAAATTTCAGATTTTGGACACCGCAGGACACCGCTGTTTTATATAATTATTTTTTTTACGTATATATGCCAAGATATGAAATACAAATGTCATATGCTTTACGAATTTAGCTCTAGAGTTGAATCAGTATAAGTTTGAGTTGATACTAGACCTTTGAAATGAAAAAATTTCTTCCTCGAAGGGTTTATTTGAATTAAAATGGTAAAAGTGTGAACTTTAGTAAAAGTATGTAAAGTTATGGGGTCAGTATGAAAATATTATAAAAGATGATGGGTTAAATTGTAATATTTAAACTTTTGTTGATATATAACATTGCTACTGCCGTCGGCAGGATAATTCTTGGATCGGCAAAGAGGAGGAGCAGTATTCCCCTTCAAAGATGCTAAACAAGGTTCGGATCGCACCTTGAACAAGGTTCAGATCAGATTCGATCCAGATTTGGGACGTAAAGCACACAAATTTCATCACAGAACATATTCGCTTTTCCAGATCGAAGATCAAGATCTGCTTCTTCTTCTCTCTTTCTTCTTCTTCTTCTTGGCCTCTTCGGCGTGTCCGGCGGTGTCCATACGTGTCCGAAATTAATTTTGAATTAATTTAATTTTCGAACACCGGAAAGCCGTGTCCTACACGTGTACGGCAGTGTCGAAGGCGTGTTCGTGTCCCGGTAGGTGTCGGACATCATACCTTGTCCTCCTAGCAGTGTCGGTGCTTCTTAGCTAGTAAGCAAATGCCCTGGTCATAGTTATTAAAGGCACATGCGCATCTAAGGCGTAAAGGGTCCTTGGAGCCTAGGCGCAAGGCGCACACGCTCGCCTTTTTGAAGCGAGGCACAAAATGAAGATAAATAGAAATTAGTGCATTAGACTAATAAAATCACGTAAAAAAATTCAGAACATAACAATTTAACAAATTTTCAACACTAGAAAAAGTTTCAAATTCAATGAGAAATAGTTAATCCTAAGTGAATATGACAATGTCATCCTCATCGTCAGTGAGGGCTAAGGCAACAATGTTTTCCTTAAAAGGGAATCGTAGGCTTCAAGTCCAATAGATATTGCTTCTCAATTTCATCTTTTTTGTCTACAAGGTGAAGTGAAGGAGTAGATCTACTTAAAAGAGAGTAACAATTGGGGACAAGACGCTAGCACAATGAACAATAATAAGATAATCGATTGATTAAGGATTTGGGGTTTGGGGTTTTAGGGTTTTTTGTGATTTAGATATTGATTTATTATGTTATGAAACAAAGAATAAAAAACAATGAACGGCTGAGATGATGCCACGATGCAAAAATAAGAAATTATGATTTTTGGGCCTTTTTTTGCGCCTCCACCGCCTAGGCGCGCAAGCGTGCCTTTTAAAACGGGCTGCGCCTAGCCCTAGGCGAGGCGCAGGGAGTGCGCTTGCCTAGGCGCGCCTTTGAAAACACTGGCCCTGGTATAGCTTTGCTGCTGCACTTACACGCCCCCATGAAATGCCCCCTCTTTCATGATAGTCTCACCTTAACATTTCATTGCACACACTCCAGTTTGTGTTGTTTGGTACGTATCCAGAAAAAAGATTCAAAATGTGAAACTTTAATTACTTTTGCTAGTGTGGTCTATAACCAGGCATAGATTTCTGCACGACTTTTAGGAAAAGAGAGACCATTTTATTGCTTGATCAATTGTTGAAATGTGTCACATCATTTCGATGTAGATGGAGGGCTATTGTTTCTGACCATAGGAGAATGGATTCAATGTTGCAGCAATAGAACTTCTATTTTTTCCAGGATACTTTGTTTGTCTTGATCTTAGTATAATGCATAACTTGGCTGGTTTGGATAAAGAAAAAAATTAGGTTAGGACAAGCTGACTAAGCATCCTTCTTATAAGATCTGTGTAAGAGACTGAAGAGTGTACAATCCAAACACTATAGGTTTTGAAGCAATGAAAGTCAAGATTCTGATCCTGCCCATGTTATCCAAAATCCGTATAGTTTTAGCTGTTTGTTAGATTGCAAAGAAATTGTTGCCGACATGGAGATTTTCAAAGTGGAATTTGTTTCATTGAACTTCATAATCCTCAGCGGTCTCATTATAGCAATATTATACTTTGGCTTGTCCTTCTCCAGCAGCACTATGATCGAGATTTAGAGAAGAATACTAGTCCTTTCTTGTAATTCGTTATAATATAGAGTATATATATGTACAGACACACACACACACGAGCAACTACTCTTTTACGAAGTTTTTACCTGCGTTTAGGTATTTTCAGTCTTGGACTCTTGGTCTTTTCCACTGGTAACTGGTAGTAGGGAGTTCCATATGATGTCCTTAAGCATCAAATCGTAATTTAAGTTTTGACATGATCTTACAAGTTGGAATTGTTATCCATGATAAGTTACCACTTGCTCTATAAGCTCAAACAATGTAGGGTGGGTCCAACCAAAACTATTATGCATCAACACTCCCCCTCACGTGCAAGCCTCTGATCGCATGTGGGGACAAACCAAAGGTGCGCACGTGTTACAAACAACATAATAAAGTGCTCACCAGGGCACAGCATGAATGGGGACCAGATGCAAGTTGAGAAAAACTTCATCCAAAGAACTTGTTAAGATTAGGTGTTATGTAATAGTTTTGGTTTTGGGAAGAAGGAATGGAAAAGATATCAAAAGGCTTGGCATAAACTGTATATCATGCTGTCACGACACACATTGTTGATTGTATTGATAAACCTCAAAGGCTATTGCACTTACATAAATGCCCAAGTGGGCAAGATGACTAAATACGACCCATAAACTACTACTAATAGCTATTCTAGCAAAGTTTCTGCACTATTCTTTGAAATCGTAGCCTGGGGAGTTTTGCCGATAGTCTCCCTACGTGTCTGTCAACTCTTTGCCACTATGCCTCTGCACTAGGTTGAGATAGAAATCAATTTCCTTTCCACCCTCAGTAAGTTGAGTAAGATTGTTGATTACTTCTGTTATGTTTGTTCTTCAGACGTTTGGTATTTACTTTGAATGAGCATAAACATACTAATCAATGATAGGAACACTTTTTGCACGCTGATTTGGATATGAAAGAGAGAGAATGATTAAGACATACCAAAGAGTGTCTAAGCCTCACCAATTTGAGTGCCACATCAGTCTGTAAGAAACGTACAGCTCGAATTTCCGTCTTGTTTCCTGACTGTAACTTAAGTACCTCGTGTGGCTTTTCTTCTCTTCTCCCTTTTCCATGTTGTTTGGATATCTATCGTGATTATTTTTAAGTCATTTACAGTTTTTAAGCCAAAAACTTGTTCAAATGACGGATTCCAAGACATGGCCTTGGAAGAAAAGATCTGCCGAGAAGACTTCAGTTGCACCTGACAAAGTAGACCTTTCTCTTAGAGGAAATGAAGGAGAGGTAAAGCATAATTTTCCTTTTAATTGAAATACTGATTTCCCTGGTCACCTGATTCCTTACATATTATTATCTGTTAGATTTCTGTCTCGGTGCATTCCTGACACATGGTGTTATCACAACTCTAGGATGTGTGCGCAGGCATGTGTGTGTGTCCGAGACCAATTATGTTAAAACTAAATGCTTACGCAATTCCTTAGCGAAGTTCCCTCTGTGGTAAAACTTTTTGTTGGTCACGGTAGAGCAGAATTATAAACGAAATTCTTAATAACAACTTAAAAAGTAAATTACCTGTACTGATGAATTCTTCTTTTCTCAAATCCTCTATAGATTTGCCAGAAAGAGCAACCTTCACCACATAATAGGCTCCTTCATCAGTCATAGGGGTCAATGCGTTTGAGTTTGGGAGAGGCCACTATGTGCATAAACTTGTAAAAGTGTAAGTCGGGGGAAGGGGGGGTATGATGGTGCAGTTAGTCGCGCCAAAATTCTGTGGGGGAAGCGCCTTTACTAATCTAGTGTGTTGCCATGTAGGAAGAGTTGACTAATCAATAAATAAATCTGCTTTTCTTATCCGTTGCCCGTAGCAATGGTATTGTGATGGAGTACATATGCTTCCTATAAATGAGTTGCTTTAACCTCAATCAGCAAAAAGAGATAATATGACATTAAATGAGATTTACAACGTTCGGTCTCTACCTTATGGATGAGTATCACATGTTGAAATGTTTGGATGATTTGCTAATAGATGTTTTTCAGGTACAGACAATTCTAACTGATAAAGCAGAACTGGAGAGAGATCTAAAGGTTTTGAAAGAAAAGCTTTCTTCTGCCATCAGCGAGGGTAACAGTAAAGATCATGTAGCAAGGAAACAGGCTAAAATGGCACAGGAAGCAATCGCGGGTAATTTACCTTCAGTCTATAGCGACTGCATGTATAAACATGTTTACTTGTAGATATAATTTTTTCATCTCTTTTTTCTTGCCCTATTGTGCATGGATCTGAGTTCCGTCTTTGCCAGTCATCATTTAATGTGCATTTGTCAAAGTTTTATCTGGTTTGGCTAGTGAAACATGCCTTTTATTTTGTAGGCTGGGAGAAGGCAGAAAAAGAAGCCATAGCACTGAAACAAGAACTGAATAAAACTATACAGCACAGAGTAGCTGGTGACGAAAGATTAGTCAGTTTGGATGCCGCCCTAAAGGAATGTATGCTGCAGTTACGTTTTGTTAGGGAAGAGCAGGAAAAACGAATTCATGATGCTATTATGAAGACATCAAGAGAATTTGAAAAAACAAGAACTATTTTGGAGGAAAAGTTAGCTGAAACCACTGAAAGGCTTGCCAAGTTGAGTGCTGAGAACACTCAGCTCAGTAAGGCTCTCTTAGCAAAGAATAAGGTGATCAAGGATGTAAATGGACAAAGGTTTCAGGCAGAGGCAGATTTTAGTGCCGTCATGACTAGATTAGAGTCTACGGAGAAAGAGAATGCTTCTCTAAAGTATGAGGTTCGTGTGATTGAGAAGGAGCTTGAGATTCGAAATGAGGAGAGAGAGTTTAATCACCGAACAGAGGATGTAGCACACAAGCAACACTTGGAGAGTGTGAAGAAGATTGCAAAGCTAGAAACCGAATGCCAAAGACTACGTCTCCTTGTTCGAAAGCGGTTACCAGGTCCTGGTGCCCTGGCAAAAATGAAGAGTGAAGTTGAAATTCTGAGCAGGAATTCATCCGAATCAAGGAGGAGAAAGTCAAATCCTTCTCCAATTGGTTCAGTGGACTTTTCTGTAGACAGTGCTCCAGATACCCCCGGTAGAAGAACCAATTTTTTGACCGAGCAGTTATACGCAATGGAAGAAGAGAACAGGACTCTTAAAGAGCTCCTTAATGAAAAAACAAATGAACTCCAGCTTTCCAGAACAATGTATGCCCGCACGGCTTCCAAGGTTATAGAAGGTGAGGCAAAGGTCGAGGAACCATCAAAAGGATCAGCAAGGAATCTACCCACGCCACAAGAACTCTCTCTGGCATCCTTGTCTGATATAGGCAGTGACGAGAAAGTCAGTTGGGCCGAATCTTGGGCATCTGCTATGATTTCAGATATGGAGCACTTAAGAAATGGTAAACATACGGGGACACCATCATGTAAAGGCACTGGAGCTTCAGACATAGATCTGATGGATGACTTTGTTGAGATGGAAAAATTAGCAGTGTACGAGGGCAAGCCGTTTGGGAATTCCCATATTTCTTCAGAGGAAGGTAATGCAGGTCCTCTGGAAATTTTGGCAGGTAGGCATTCTGTAGAAGCAACTGGTAGGGAAATGGTTCCACTATCTGATTGTCAGTCGGGCATTTCTGTCTCGAACCAGGAGATCCAGCCTAACAATGAGCTAATTGATAAAATTCCTGGCTGGCTTAGTGATATACAGAAATTGGTTTTAGAGCAAACGCGTTCAACACACAGAAACCCTGATAACATTGTAGAGGATATTAGAGTTGCTTTGGGCCGTATAAACCATCCGAACCCTGGTAAATCTGGTTCATCCAATAGTTTAATTGCCAATAATATCTCATCAGCAAAGAATTGCAACCATTCAGATATAAGTGATTCAATACATAAGATGATTGAGCTTCTTCAAGGGATCACTTTACCATGTCAAGATTATGGTACCCCAGAGATCCTGTCGAGGAAGGATGGGAATTCGCTTCCCTACAAGATTTCTGAAACGTCTACGGACTACATGGTTCGTGTTTTCCAGTGGAAAACATCTGAGCTTGGTGCTGTCCTGCATCAATTTGTTCAAACATGTCATAGTTTGTTAAATGGCAAGGCAGATATGCAGAAGTTTGCCGAGGATATTACTTCTGCTTTGGACTGGATTATGAATCATTGCTTTTCGCTTCAAGATGTTTCAAGCATGAAAGACGCTATCAAGAAGCATTTTGATTGGGATGAAACACGAAGTGAAAGTGAGGTAGAAAGTGGATTAGTCAGTCACTTTGCAGAAACAGATAAATTACATCATTTACATGCTCCCAAAGAGCAGCTGTCACATTTCCCTATTGTTTCTTCTTGGAATGTCCATAATAATGTTTTCCATTTTGAAGATTTCCGACCTGGTGTGAGCGAAGAAGGCAGAAGATTAAAAGATGAGTTGGAAATTATAGAAACTGCAAAGAAGAGTTTGGAAAGGAGACTCCAATCAGAGATGGATAAGAATGAATCTTTGATGGTTAAACTTCAGGAGTCGGAAGAAAGGATTGAAAGCTTTAAAACAGATGCAGATACTATGCAGCAATCTAAGGGGGTTAGTCAAGAGCAAACCCCAGGGGTGGTTCAAGATCAAATTTATAAATACAAAATGGCGAACGACGAACTTCATACGCAGCTTGTTACGGCCCAAGTTGAATTAAATGAGGCTCGCGAAAATGTTTCATCTCTAGCGACGGAACTCAAGAATAAAAGTAGTCATGAGGAACTGGAGGCTGTATGTCTTGACCTGCAGCTCCAGCTAGAAAGGTACATATTCATTGTTTTGTTCCTGTAGAGAACGCATTACCTTTTAGTTGGAAATTTCATTTCTAAGGGTTGCATAACATTTCAGCGTGAAAAAGGAAATTCCGAAGCATGATGATACGCAAGAGGAAAAGCAACTCCGAACTGTAAGTCGTCTTTGTTTGTCTCTACTTTTATTATTATCTGTTGTAAACAGAAACTAGATTCTTGTTTCTACATTGATTACGATCCTTTATGTATACTTTATATCCTGATAGGATGTAGATTGGCATAGGATCTTAATCCCACAGTACATTTCAATAGTTTGGTATATTTTAGAGAATTCCTCACTAAGAGTGACCTAGTCTTAATAACTCTTAATCTAAAACTAAGAGGAATCTCAAATTAACCGAAAAAGCAAAGTAACAGACCATTGGAACTTGGAAATACAAAAGGAAAGCATGTTGAAGTTTTCTTTTCCGCACCAAATGCATCAAGAAGTAAACAGAAACGTGTGTCCTCTCTTTGGCACAAGAATACAGTTGCTATTCGTGACAGCAATCAGTCTTGTTCAGAAACAAGAAACCATAGATTGGAATGCTTATTACTTTGAATCATACAGAGAAGTGGCTATTTGAGATTGGTTCAGTGTAAACCGATAATTATTAGCTAAGTATTATGGCAATAGTTGTTTTTGTGTCTAGTAACATAAAATTTGTGCTTAATCATGAGCTGTTACCCTGTAGGATTGGGAGATCACAACAGCTTCAGAGAAGTTGGCAGAGTGCCAAGAAACTATCCTAAATCTGGGGAAGCAGTTGCAGGCCTTGGCTTCACCGAGAGATGCAGCCCTTTTTGATAAGGTCACCTGTACCCCTACCAACTCGCTTAGCACCACAACCATCTCCGAGAAGAACATTAATCAGCGGTCCTCTCTACTAGACAAAATGCTGGCCGAGGATAATGCTGAAAAACTTTGGTCTCCCAAGACCAAGGAACTGAGTTGTCCCTCAGAGTCTGCCACACTCACCGATGGGCAAAATTCCTATTACGCCTTTGGTCTCAGTGGGACAATAAATTCTCCACACAAGTTCATCAATCTAAACGGGATTAAACATCAAGATGAAGAAGTAGTCAGTTCCAAGGCCATTGTTCCGAGTAAAAAAAGGGGTGGTGTGGGATTCTTCAAGAAGCTATTGTGGAGACAAAAGAAAGGTAAGAGCAAGAAAACTTCCTTCCCACATGCTGACAAATAAGGACGGCAGGCAGGAACTTAGTTGAGATAGCCATAGTTCTTTGTTTTGAGTATGAGAGACAAAAAAAAAATACTAGGAAGAGAGAGAGAGAGAGAGAGACTTGTGTTCTACAGTACTGTATATATGTTTGTAATGAATACTCAAAACTCTAATTTGAAAGTGATGAAGAGTGAACGGATGTTTTGACAAAGATACTATCTAAATTGCTGAGTTAAATAACTATATGAACATAACATATATATAATTGTATAAGAATGTTCAGTCGGGGTGCAATAAAGGTAGTGAGAATGTCAAATATTGAATGCAAGAGGAAAAACAATCTCTATTTTTAAAAAGCCCAAGGACGAGTACAGAATCATCTACGCTAAGTACTTGAATCTTAATATCAAGTCCATACTATCAATTCCCCTTTAAAGTGGAAGATAAGAAGGCATACAAAATTGGAAAATTAACAAAATAAATCTCTCCCATATCAATGTGTTTCAATACTTAATCTCTGCATAGTACAAAATCTGCAATGTCGTGTAGGCCGGCCTCTTTATAACATGCAGCAATTCTCTCCAGATAGTCATCCCACGTCCCTTCAACTGAAGCTAGATCCAACAAAAATGCAGCTTCATCTAATGCAACCTAGAGAGAGAGAGAGAGAGAGATGTGAACATACAATTCGATTGATATAGACAACAGTAGTACAGATGTGTCATTTATCTTTTTAAAAACCTGAGCAGGAGCTTTCCCCTTCTTTAGATCTTCTTGTCTTCCCTCCTCTGTCACTCTGTCCTTGATGTATTCAATTTGTTCATCCTCCCATTGAGCTATATTAGCAACTTCCTGAACAGCATAACCAACATCTAAGAAAAAAACTTCATGATCAAGAAAAGGATGGAGGGTTGGCAGGCAGCATAGTAAATGGTGATGAGGCATTACCTGGTATTGACAACCCAAAGTCCACCATGGTGATTTTAGAGCGCCTCTCGCAGCATCTTTAGCTTCTAAGTTGCGTCCCACTCTATAATGCACAACAAACTCTCAAGAGAATGACGGTGAAGGTTGTCAATTTGATATTATTGACCAACTTATTAGAGAAGGTAGGAAAGATTTCTACAAACTTCAGCAAAACCTCCGCATTAAAGACAAAAGGGCGTCCAAATCCTGGAAAATGCTCTTTCTTCGTATAGAATTCTCCAGTCACCAGAGCCGAAACCTTCCACCAACATGTTTAATTTAGTAAAAAATGCAAACTTGTGCAACTTGCATTGCTCATAAACTTTAATTAGTATCAGGTCAATCTCACATGGTCCCCCTTCTGGAAATGGTGCAACACTTTGCGTTCCAAAATATCTGGAAACAAACCAACCTGGAAACAGAAACTGTTTGATTATGACAGTTTGTCAAGCCAACTACACTCAAAAGCGAAAAGAGATGCCTTTGGGTACCTTCTGCAAAAGATAGACATCTAAGCTTGAGATCTGAGATTTAACAAAGTCACCCTTCTTATAAAGTTTCTTCCCAGCATCTCCTGCAGCATGAAATACTTCATCCTTGCTTTCCCTAGAGTTGTTGGCATCTTCTTCTACCAGAATCCTGTGGATATATTGATCTACCTGCATTTAGAGCAGACAAAGAGCAACATTGAGGCGTATATGTTCGTATATACTCATGAAGAGGCTGATGTTACAAATACTTTTAGACGTGTCTTAGTGTACTGTATAGCATGTGGACTCACATTCTTGGCCAAAAGCCATACTCCATACTTCCGTACCTCCACCACTGGCATGTCCATCCTGTTGCAAGCACCGTGATTCACGTATCAGATGATAGAAAACATCCTGTATAAGAAAAAGGTCAGCAGCTTTGATTATATACCCAGGAGGAGCTGTCGGCCAGCGCAACAGTGCAGTTACAAAACCTGTAAACATGAAACTATTTATAAGCAATAAGGATATAAGGAAAAAATAGTCCAGAGTGTTTGTATATGCAAGTTATACATGAAGAAACCAGCTTAAGAACATAGGCTCCAACCTGAGCTGTTTCTAGTTAGAGGAATTGCAAGGGGAATCAATCCTTCTTTGGCAGCTGGAGATATTAAGGGTTCCCCTGTTACATGGTGATAAAGAATGACAGGAATTATGTAAGAACATTAATAGTTATGAAGGCATCCTCATTACATCATGAATAACATGCCGGAACTCGTGAAACAAAGACGTTCCTACTGCCCCCACCCCACAAAAGAGAAGAGGAGAACTCAACGCCATTTATGAGAACCGAGCCCATATCCCATGTCGACGTGAGACTAAAGTACAGATAGTTAGTCTCAGATTCAGAGTCGTTGATCGACCACGTGATAACTTCAATAGATCTAACCAAAGAAATTGATTTCATTTGATAGAACTGGTTCATCAGCCGATTGCTTGAACTATGTTCTCCACACTTAAATGCGTAAAGTGTTGAGCGGTGGTGTGCTAAATAACTATGGCCACACCATGGAGATATTGCCAATGACTTTGCAAGATGCCTCCTTGGAATTTTTTTTTGGTTTTACTGTTTGCAGCCATCTGCATCCGTGTGTTCAGCCTGCAATGTTGGTACTGGTACTGTTATGCTCCTAAATAACATGACTTTGCTTTGTAAGAGTATGGCGGTTCATGGCACGGTTGGAATTGCGAACCATGAGAGCAAGCCATTTCTTAAAGAAAGTATCTCCATGGTACAAACTTCGGTGGTGTTGCAACCGGCATTCAAGTCATTTAATGAGAGACCTTACAAGGCATCAATGTTTCAAGACTTCCAAACAAGCACGTAAGACAAAGGAAGGCCACAACTCTTTATCGAAGTGTATTTTGCTGATTCTATGATCCGTGAGATAAGTGTGAGCGAAAAATGACAAACTAAAACCATACTTGAGAAGATACAATCAATCAGGCACCCAGAAAGGTAGATAAACATTCATTCGCAAATTCATAAACATATCACAGACAAGTGACGAGTATTCTTTCGTTACGTTTAACATGATATAGAAAATGTGTATAACTGCATCCGACTTAGGGCAGCGTCTTACCTTTGACCTGAAGCATTTTTAAAAGTTGATGCAAATGCTCGGGAGATTGAGTTCCGGCAGCTTCTTTGATAAATGAAACATGGTCTGCAGTTCAAAGTCCAAAAATTACAGCAAGCTTGCATCTAATTTTTCAAGAAAGAATCTAGCTCCTTTAACCAGAAAGAATAGATTTACAGACCAGCCACATCCAGGGGCATAGTAACACCAACAATCCAAACTAAGCACATCATTTGAAGTTCAAGAAAGTGAACCATAGGGGAAGTCCTAGTCTAAATCTAACAATAATCATTCATTAGCATATAAAACGACGTATACCAGTTAGTTATCAAATAAAACATCAGAAGTCGCAACAAAATTGCAATACCATTGGCTATTGCTTATTGGCATACACAACCTAGCAAGGCAGTGATAACAAGTATAGTTTCTAATATTAAAGCCACATATTAACCCAGTTTCTGTGTGTGTGTGTGTGTGTGTGTTTATGTGCATACCAAATCATCAATGAAAAAATTGCAAGCCTGTATGGTAATGCAGTGAGGGACTTAGCAATTTTTAACTTCACTAGATGGTGTTTATTGTTGAAATGACCTAATTCAAGATACTTCGTCGGAACGGATAAATGAGACTGACGTAGTTGCTTTACCGGGAGAGGAGGAGTAACATCGAAGTGTAGCTCTACCGCGGCCGAGGAGTAATGTGGGCAGAGCGGCGGCGCGCGGACCTCCGAACACCACTCCACCGCCGGCCTTCATCTTTCTCCACCACCGGTTTGCTTAGTTATGGATAGGTGTGCGTTCATGATTCTTGTACATCGCTTCACTCGACGAGTCAACTCGGTACACCGAGTAAACTTTACTCTAATGTGCTCCCGACAAAAAGAAAAAAACATGAAAAATGCTTAGAAAATTTGTAAAAATTTAAATGTATTTTTATTAAGATAGCGTTTGACAAAGTTTGTAATTTAAAAATAAATAAAAACTGAAAAGAGTTTTGATTTTTTTTCATCGGTTAAAAAAACTGTCGAACGTTTGACAGAATTTCAGTTTTCTAAAAATTGAAACCAAAAGCGTTTGACAGGATAACTTTTTAAGTTTTTTATTTTTTTAGTACATTTTCATGTAATCAAACAAATATTACGAAAGAATCAGCAAAATTGGGGCTGGTCTCTCCCTTCTGATCCAAACTAGAATTTATTTCACTCAACCAGCTTATTAAACCATTGGATCTTCTCCAGAAAAATCGGCGAAACCATTGGATCTTCCCCAGAATATTAATCTTATTCCCATTTCTCTCCAGTCACCTGCGGCTTCCTTTTATTCCCCCCTCAAGAATCCAATGACACTACCATACTCAACACACTTGAATAATGAAGAGAATAATTTGGTGAATGTGTAAAACTCGAATCAAGAGAGACCAAATTGGGTTCCCAAAAATGCTCCCCTATCATTGATAGCCTAATTCCATGGGCCCTCGATGAATCTATGTTTTCTTCTAATAGGGCAACGCTTTTGTTTCTTGAACGAAGTTGAGGATGTTAAAGATGAATAGAGGGCAGTGGCAAAATTTTATCGATGTCTATATCGATTTACTCCATAGATCTGCTGAAGAAAGGAGATGGAGGCGACGGAGGTAGTGGAGGCGTTGTGTGAGATTATGGAGGCGCTAAGGCGTTGGATGCGCTGGGAGAGGCTGGTGGAGGCGGTGGCCAATCGCAGTGGAAGATTGAAGCAATAAGAGATGGGATCTTGGAGGCTGTGAGTTGTGCAGAACTGCAGATGATGAAAGAGAAAGGAAAATCCTAAAAATTAGAAGACTTGTATACTTGCCCTAAAAATATCCTTTTTTCTATTGCTAGGGAGGTTTGATGCCTCAACCTTGTTAAAATGAGGCATAGCAAACGCGTGAAAATTGGGATTTGCAAATTTTGGAAACTAGAAAATCTAATTTTTGAAAACTAGCGTACTTTTGAAAGCTATTGCTAAAATTTTAAAAACTAAAACTCTCTCAGACACTCAAAAAAATTGGAGTTTTCAAAAATTTGCAAAAACCACAACTTTATGAAACATACCCAAGTCTTTCTATCCTTTATTTTTTGCACCCGAAAAAAAGGTTTTGCTTTAAGGGAAGGGACAAAAGGCATCAACAAACTTCTGACCTACTCGTAAACACTAAGGTAGTTCAGTTGTTTAATTTAAGGGTTAATTACTCACGGCCCCCCTGAGGTTTACCCTAAATTACACACGGACCCCCTTATCTTTTGAAAATTACACTCTGCTCCCCCCAGGTTTGTACCCGCATTTCACGGAGCCCCACAAAATTGACGGGGACCCTAACTCCGTCTAAAGATTCTCTGACACCTTACTTTTTGGATTTTTCATCCCCAAATTGCCCTCCCCTGAAAAATCATCAACCCTTGCCCTCCCCATGGCCTTGCTCGAGATCCCCATGGCCGGGTGGACCTGCTTCAAGACCTTGAAGATGTAGATCTTGTAGGACAGTTGTGCATTGCCACCGAAGCCACACGGTCGACGGCGATCAACCAGATCTAAACTAGAAGACGAGGATCTGAAGTGGATCTAACACAAACACCGTGGTCACGGATTACCGATTGGAGATGGCCTTGGCGCTTGTCTGCCTGGAGCTGGGCAAGCTCGGCGAGGCGCTGTTCGAGGAAGGAGGCAAGCCGAAAATGCTGTGATTGGAGAGCGACGAACTCGAAAGAGAGGGAGGCGTGCTTCTGCTCGAAGAGGGAGCAGGTCCGCTCGGCAGTGATGGAGACGGCATGAGCCTGGGCCCTGACGGATCTGACACAAACACCGTCTGTACCAAGTCCATCTCCAATCGATATGGCACTGATTTTTTCTCGGAGGAGCTATTGTGGCGGTGATTGTGATGGGGCGGGGGTGCGCTAGCGGCGCTGCTTGCCTTCTTCTTCTTTTTGTCTTCGGCAGCGGCGGAGCCAGCCTCCTTGGGGAGCTTCTTGCGGGCCTTGGGCTTCTTCTCAGCGACGGTGGGCTTCTTCTCCGGCGTCGCCTACAGTGTACACCACGACACAACAGCGGCGACCACCGCGCCGTAGCCACCACCGCACGGGATTTATCATCTACGCCATCTCCGGCGCCATCTTCGGTGGCATCTCGTGGTCAACCACCCCTCATTCTCCGGCCACACCCCTCACCGAAAGTACTGCCCAACACCCCCGCGCACCACTGCGACAACGAACACTGCACGGCTTCATCACATGTGAACCCAAAGCCACATGCCTGACACCGTTGCCCTCCATTGGAAGCACCGCCCGCCGCAACCTCCAAAACAGTCCCTCCAAAATCCAAGAAGATACTGTGTAGTTAATATACAAGGGTAAAAATGTCTTTTTGCGTCCCACCGTTAACACCGTCGAAGAAATGGAGCGGAGTGTAATTTTCAAAAGATAGGGGGGTCCGTGTGTAATTTAGGGTAAACCTCAGGGGTGCCGTGAGTAATTAACCCTTAATTTAATTCATTCTCTGATAATTCTGTTTGTCAAGTACTAGAGAATTACATATCTAAAAGTGATTTGGTATATCCCGATTTTATTAGGGCATTTCAAAACCAACCATTCTTTGAGCAACTCTTCGAGGCAGTTGTGCACAATGCTAAACGTGTGATGTGTTCTTGAGGGGTTGATAGTCCATAATATTTGTTTGTTTGTTACTAAGTTTCTTCAGCCATATTCCATTATTGATGCAACCATGGGAGAAACTTTTTGAACCTTGATAATGAGGTTGAGTTGCTGATTTTGAATACTTGGGAGGGATTCTATGAGTTGCTGCTCGTGTTTACTTTCATTAGTTGGATTCCAGATTCAAATTGAAGACTATGAACCGAAGTCATGCAAATGAAGTCATGAAGTTGGGTACCTATGGTGCTTGAATAGGATGTCTTGTTCTTTGACCTTATTTTTGTTTTTTTTGTTAAGAGGAGAAATATTATACATAAAAAAAACCGTCCCGGTCATACAAAGGATGTCAAACATATATTACAGACAAGAAATATAAAATATTAGGAGCACGACGTTGTCCATTATACAGTCATAGATCGAAAAACATCTAAATCATTATCTCATGTCATAGATACTTCCGATCTAGCCTTGCAAGCAAAAGTGGCAAATCCAACGGTTTCATGTAGCAACCGTGCTCCCTAATAACAGTGATGAAAGTAAGCACTGATCTTGCAAATATCATACAAAACAGAGACAACAACAGCACTAATCTCCTCATGTCCCGTCATCTGAGCAAGTAAACGATTAGAATTAGTATATAAGACAATGTGTGCTAAGTGATTTTGTTTTACCCACTGAAGAGCTTTTAAAACAACAAGAGCTTGTGACGTAAAAGGATCTTGAGAATAATAAGTGCATGCATAGGAGCCCCATCGGTGTCCTATCAGTATTGAAATATTGAGCCCGAGTCCCGATCTTTGCATGTGATGGTGAAAGTGAGAGCTTGTGAGCACGAAGCATATCTTGCGACTTGATCACAAGCAAATATTATCATGAAATTTGTACGAAGCTATAGATCGATAAGGTCGTGTCCGAAGCATCATCTGATTCCCACATTTCGGCTGTCTTGATGATGTGTCATGAAATGATTTTCAGGTAGATTGGACTTGAGCATGGGCTGTCCTTATGATAATCATTGGATTAAAGGCTTCCCATTTGAAGATAACTGTATTTCGATGTAGCCATATCTGCCAGAGAGTAATAAAAACGATGGTCGCTGTTTTGGATTGAGAATTGTTAGAAGCATTTCCTTTATTGATCCAGGCAATGAGCCACTCCATGAAATTCGGTATATTTGGTTGCCGTTGTGTCTGAATTGCCAACCCAAACCATACCGCACGCACTCTAGAGCATTTGAAGAAGATATGATCGAGTGTTTCCACAGTTGAGTTGCAAAAGTTGCAATTACTACTATTGTTGATCCCAAATTTCTATCACCTATCCAAAGTAGGTAATCTTCACAGAAGTACATGCCAAAGAAACATTTGGACCTTGTGTGCCAATTTAAGTTTCCACAATTGACTCCATGTTTTAGATGGGATAGAACTACCTGGATTGAAATCCAACCTATTCTTTTATAATTTATGAACAGCTCTATTATACAATCTTTGATATCCAGATTTGACTGAGTAAAAGCCTGATGGAGTGATTCCAGATAACCTTATATGAAAATTTGCTATCAAACATAGTACTCAAACATTTGTGTGTTCTTAGAGTTGTCAAAGGGCCGGGCTTGGGCCGGCCCAGCCCAAGCCCAAGCCCATCGGGCCTGCTGTGGGGCCGGGCCCGGGCCAGTGGGGCTGCCAACCGGATCGGGCCTGCCAACGGCAAACCTAGGCCCAGTCCAAGCCCTGGCCCTAGGCCCAATATCTAGGGCCGGGCCCGGGCCCATATATTTTTTTTTCTTGTTATTCAATTTTAAATTTCATCTCTAGGCAATATTCACAATTTAACGAACCTAATCTTTATCCTTTTATTTCATTATAAGTAATATACATATATATGTATGTATGTATATACATATTTATTTGTTAGCCATTATATTTTTTATTATATGTTAAACATTTTCATACTCTTCTTGGTGAGCTTTATTAATAAAATCTTAACACATAACAATTTATATAGAAAAATAATAAATGTGTTCATAGGCTCTCCTCCTTTTATCCGGGCTTGGGACCGGCTGCTTGTAAACAAACAGGCGAAGTTACCTATTTTTTTATATATACGAAAAAATATATATCTTGCTTGTAAAAATTTATTTTATATATATGGAAAAAAAATATATTTTGTGAAAAAATTTATTCTTAAAACTCTAACAATCAAAATAATAATGCATGTCTATCCAAAATATCAGCAATCAAAGATCAAGAAATCTGCAACGTCAACCAAAATGATCAAAAGAGGAAAATAAAAACAAATTACCTAATCATCCGGAAGTACTTCAATATCCGAGTCACTGCTCTTCTTATCATCAATCGGTTTATCTTGCTCGCGGTATTTCGCATCAAGATAATCCTTCCAACATACACATAGCTCGAGTGACTCGGGGTTAAGACGACTCCTCCTGTCATCCAAAACCCTCCCGCTTGCTGAAAATGCCGACTCTGAAGCAACCGTGGAGGCTTGCACTGGCAGTACATCCCGTGCAATTTGGGATAAAGTTTTATACATGTTTTGATTTTGTTTCCAAAAATTTAACAAATTAAAATTAACCTGTTCTTGCCTTGATAAATCAGAATAATGATCAGTATTTGCATATACACCAATCTCATTAAAAGAGGAAAAAATATACGAACCTCCCGAATTAGAAGTACCTTCACCTCGTAGTTGTCTTGCTACTAGATGTTCAAAGCCTTGAAGGTATGGCGCATAATACCTCTCAGCAGTGGATGATGATGTAGCTCGCCCGCGCATGTCAGCAGAATTACGATAGAGGTTGAACAAGTCCTCAAACCTCTTGCTCACTTTTGCTGTGAGCAAGGTTGTGTCATCTGCTATGTAGCACATTAATTTCGATATCTCTTGTATCGAGGCGTTCACGCCATGCAACTTTAACCTAGGATCTAAACAAGTAGCCACAGTAAAAATAGCAGGCAGTTTACTCCAATATTTATTAAATTTTTTATCCATCACTTTTACTATTTCCCTAAAGGGTCCTATATATCTCCATTTTGTTAACATTGTAGCCATCTTCAGAATTTCTATTACAGCGAGAGGAGAGGTGGGATAGTACGTACCAGACAATAAATTGGTAGACGTGTAGAATACCTCTAAAAATTCAGCTAGGTATGTGGCCATCTGCCATTCCTCTTGAGTTGGCAAGCCGACTGGGAACTGGGTTAGTAGAAAATGCGTATAGACTTCTCGGTATGCCAGAATGTGTGGTATGTAGAGTTCCACCTGTGGACCACATTTGTAACTGCTCTCCTGCGAGGCATATTATATTGAACACACAACGTTTTAAATTGTTGTGTTCTCGGACTCGAGCTATTAACATACGCTGTCATACCCCTCGTTTTGAGAAGAATATCTCCTGCAACAGCTAAACCATCTTGAACAATTAAATTAATAATGTGACAAACACAGCGAACATGAAATAATTCACCATTAAGTACAGGTTGAAGCGTCTCCTTTAAAGCTGCAACAACAACTTTATTATTAGAAGCATTATCAAAACTAACACTCATAATCTTATCCTTAATTTTAAATGTGGTGCATGCTTTTAATATAAGAATAGCAATGTTCATTCCATCGTGCGGATAAGGGAAGTGCTCGAAAGCGATGATTCTCTTGTGCATAACCCAATCTACATCAATCCAATGAGCGGTCACACAAGAATAACTAACAAAAGTATAAGGAGATTGCCAAATATCAGAAGTAAGACTAACTTTACCGTCAATTTTATCGAAATAATCGATAAGGCGTGCTTTAGCAGCATTGTACTGTCGGAGTGCATCGGATCTAGTTGTGTTTCTATGAACCTTTTTGTACAAATGTTGAACGTATGTGTTCATATATCTAGAGTGCTTAGGATTATCGGCAAAAGAAAAGGCTTGTTCATCATGAATAACAAATTCAGCGAGACCGTCTCTTTGCTCTCGCTGATTATAAACAAATAACTTACCGTCAAAAGATAACTGCGTTTGGGTAGGTTCGACGTGGCCTTGTCGAGGTGCACACTGAGGGTAATGCCTGTTAAGATGTCCATTACCACTACCAGACGAAAATAATTTAAGACAGTACTTACATCGAGCTTTTCGGATGCCGTCCACCGTAACTACGTCGAAATGATTCCAACACTCGGCTTTCTTTTTTTCCCCTTTTGGACTTCTGGCACGTTACCGGAGGCATTGCTCGGCCCTTCTTCATCATGACCAGGCATAGGGTTGAGATTATGCCACGGAGTAGTAGCTTCGCCAACCGAGCTGCGTCCTTGACTATAATGCGGGGGGTATTCATCAGGCGTGTATTCAAAATCTGGAATGTTTTGATTGAACTCCCAATTGGCTTGTGTATCTATCATACAGCCTGTACTCATTCGTTCAGGAACGAATGGTTGTGTTGGTGCTTGGATTGGTGTTTGTGATGGCCGTGGCACTGGCGCTTGTGTTGATGGTGGTGCTTGCGATGATGATGATGTTTTTCGTGATGATGATGCACGCCTCATTTTCTTCAATAATCCAGCCATATTTCACGCTAAACTTTGTAAGAGTAACTAAATACACAAGTATAAGATTAGTAATACGAAATAACAATTAAAAGAATGAACGAGTAACAAATATTAGAGAGTTAGTAATTAAAAAGAATTTAGCAAGACTAGTAATTAATAAACAAGAGTACTAATTAGTAAATACTAGTAGTAATTAGCAAGAGTAGTAATTGGAGAGGAAAATAGTAGCAAAGCTTGTAGAAATATAGAATGTTTAGGTAAGAGAGAGTAAGAAGATTGGTGTGAAAAATTAGAGAGAAATGGTGTGAATTTATAGATTTTAGAAACTTCACAAAAGACCAAAATACCCCTACAAACTATCCGTTTATAGTTGTTGGGGAGGGAAGAGTGTAAAGGAGTTGAAAAATATAGGTTAGACTAAAATACCCCCCAAACTAGCCGTTATATTGCTGTTGGGGGGGTAAAAGTGAAATTTTGAAAAAGGGGTGGAAGAAAGGGGGGGAAAAGCAAAAAATTCAAACAAGTGGTGGGGCCAAAACTGGGCCAGACCCGGGCCGCAGAACCGGGCCGGGCTTTTTCGCAGAATCTGAAGGCCTGGTCCAAGCCCAGGCCCCAAGCCCGCTTGTGTTAGGCCACTACTGTTCATGGACGGGGCCGGGCCAGCCTGGGCCAGAACCGGGCCAGGTCGGGCCAGCCGGCCCGTTTGACAACTCTATGTGTTCCACTATTTGTCTAGAATTAGAGCGTCCACTGTTTGACTAGATGATTCCCTTAATCTTGCTTCTCGAAGTACCGAGGGTTCAATATCTTTGATCCAGAAATCCTCCCAAATCTTTATCGTTTGCCCATTGCCTACTTGTCACATGAGATCTGGTAACAAGCAATCCTTACCATGCAGAATTCCTCTCCGAGCAATATTTTTTGCTTTTTCTAAATGCCTAGTTATAAAGTTGGTGTATTCTTCACCTAATCTCGTTTGTAATAATAAAAGTGTCTTTAAAAATAAAAAAACAAAAAAAGGGTGACTATGATGAACAATTTAAACAAATCTATACTATCCTACAATATTTCATCAATTTTTAATTTATACTTTTATTGCTTCGTTGACAAACAAATTGTGTGAAATGAAGGAATGATATCCTTATAGCCCTTCCCAACTGGCTCCAACATGTAGTTTGTCTTGCATAACATTTGAAGTTGCTAATGGGTCGCATTTCCTATAATCCACATGAATACAATGTTTTCAAAATCAAACATGGCAATTTAATTCATATCTGGCCGGAATTTGCTAGCCCCAAAGCTATGTGAGCATATATATATATTTTACTTTGACTGGGTTATGGGCTGACTTTGGTATTCATTCAACTTCATAAAAGGCAATGGATGCAGGGTGACTATGATTATAAGTATTACCTTGCAATCCGACCGGCGACACGACCTTGTACTAGCTCTGCCTCTATAGCCAACGTCTTCAACTGTCTATAGATTCTTCTACACATATGCATACAGAAGAAACCTCATCCCTTTATCCATTCAATCATCTCTCTCATATCTCATTAACTACATCAATAGCCATCGATGTCGATTCGCGATCCATCCACGTTGGTTAACCATTACCTCCATTCATTGGCCATTGATTGCCAAGTCATTCATTGGCCATTGATTGCCAAGTCATTCACGTCGGTCCTCTTCTCGTGCCCTCACTTCTATGTACTTTCTAGTATTCTCTTTCGATCAAGTAGGGTCGTGGTTGTGTATAGTCATAGTCCATGTTTGCGAGTTTTGAGACGAGAGAAAAGAAAAGAAAGGAAGAGAAGCGAAAAGAAGAAAAAGGAAGACAATTATCCTTTCTCTTGTTTGTGAGTTTAAGAGAGAAAATAAAGTATCATTCTTTTCTCTTGTTTGTAAGTTCGGCAGAAAAGACACATGATTACGTATATACCCTTATAATAAATTGTGATAATTCTAACAAAGATTATGAATGTATGATCCTAAAAAAAACATGATTTTGTTGGTAAAATAATGTAGTTATCGATAAATCATACAAAATACATATCATACTAATGTCATAAGCCTTACATAGTTGATTAATTTCATCATGTAAAAAACAAAAATAGCGATGAGATCACGACAAGCATCCCAACATCTAAATCTAATTAATGTCACACAAAAAACAAAATAATCAGTTACGAGTCAACTCTAACATCTAAAACAATCACTTAATTGTAAATAAAGTGATAAGCTTCCATAAGAAACCTTAAAACCTAGAAGTCATTCAAAATTTAGTTTTCATTGTCTCAAGAGTAATATGGGTATTATTAAAATGTAACTTATGAGAGTTTCCTTTCTCTCTGTTTCTTCCCAATTTTGGGGGAAAGATTTAGAGATAAAAGAAGCCCAAACTTTCATCTCCTTTCTCTCCTTAAAAAAACTCAAAAACTAAAGAAAATGGAGGAACACTTTCTTTTATTTTCCTTCCCTTTCTCTCCTAAAAAAAAAAAGTGCAAACAGGAAAAGTTAGCCGGTGGTCCACACACGGCCCGGGCATCCAATGGCACACAATACCGCATATGCAACAATTCAAAATCAAAGGCGACGTAAATTGTTCCCCCCCATATTTTCCCCCAAAAGTCCAATTTACACCAAACCCGTAACCTCAGAATTACATTAATCCAGAAAACAGATTAATTAAATCCACGTCCATACGGTCGCCGAGAAATAAGAAGCGACACTCTCGGCGCCTCCCAAAAATCACAATCTAGGGCTTTAATTCCCACCCGCCAAATCCCCCGAAAACAGCAGCACACCTTCTCCCGCATTTGCATGAGTCCGATCCCCCGCCGGCCCTCCGTTGGTGAATCGAGCTCCTCACCGGCTCGCCAGGTCCGCCGCCGCCAATGTCGGCGCCCGCCGCCTCCGTTTTCGATTTCAGATCGGACCGGCCCGATGGCCTCCCGGTACTTGTACCATCATCCGTAGCTTGTTAGATTCACCGCGCGTCTCGTGTTCGTTTTTGTCTGTATACATCGTTTAGGCCATTGTTTTTTGCTGCATTGTGTCAAAGTAGCCATGTTTCGTGGTATCAGAGTGATAGAGAGTTTTATAATTGGGTGGAATTCACGACATGAATGTGCGCAAGTAATTGTGAGTTTTTTTTTATATCCGATTAGGTAGGATATTTTGGAAAAGATTAGGCTAAAGCATTTCCATAATCAGCAAATCGATGATGATGAGTTACTGCCTTTCATAAATGGAAATGTCAGTAAATTCGACCGCTTGCCAAAAGCAAGAAGTACAATTTTATTTTATTTGACCGATCAAAAGTGACGAAAGGTTTCCCAACATAGAGTGGGTGAATGTGGAGAATTAGTGTCAGTAAATTGTTACTGGCCGTGAATATTGGAATTGGAAATGCCAATTGATAAGGAGCAGTAGGTAAAATGGTCAGTATGTGGATTGAAGAGACCTGATTGAGGTGAAGCATTTAAAGACGAGCGTATTTCTTTGATGTAGGAGAGGTACATGAAATTTGTGCATGTACTTATTTTTGTTGTGTGTGTTATGAAAAGTTCCCGAGCCGGACTTTTACAGTGTTAAGTATGGCTAATCATGTATTACGAGGAATTACTTTTTTTGATATTCATAAGTTGTAGCAATATCTAAAGCTAGTTGCTACAAGTTCTGGATGCTTAATCAAATGGCAAAAACCTTCATAGCCTCCCCGATATTTGCACTAATGCCCTGTCCCGTTGCCTTTGCTCTGGAGGGAGAGAAAAATGACAGGGCAAGTCGCAGCTTTTTTATCCTATCTGGCTGGGGTTGGTTATCCTTTCCGGCCCAATACGTGGGACAAAAAGACGTGTTTGAAGGGTTTGATCTGGGAAGTGGTAAAGCCTGAAAGAGTATTTTTGTTGAGGGTATGGCTCGTACAAGAATCTGAGGAATATATATGACCCAACCTTTAATTTTCAACTCCGGGTGGGTTAGGCTACATAAGACAATCGCACTTTCAAATTATTGTAACTCAATTCTTGTTAAATAGGGAGGTCTAGGAGTTTTCTATGTTACATGGACTCGGTACAAAAATATCCGGGTCGCATACGTGTTCAAGTGTAGGACTCGTCTAATTTTTAAAACACAAGACACGGGGACACGGCAAAATATTCATATCTAGCATTACTTAATAATTATTTCCAAGGTAAACTGATGTTTTATGTGATGCACATGATTTTAGTTGAGAATTTGTCTCGTCTTAAAGTCAAAGAAATAAAAAGAAACACTATAAGATAGTGTTCATAGTAGCATACGCTATGAGATGTGTTGGACACATGTCCCATACCCATGTCCAAGTGTCGAGTGTTCGACACGGGTACTTCATGCATTATGAAGAGTCCATGTAACATAGGGAGTTTTTTCCATGTTTTTGGCTTTTTATTATCCGAGGCTTTAGGGCTACAAAAAGTGAATATAGAGACTAACTAGCTTGTACTTTCTAGATTTTATGGAAACTTACACAAGAACCAAACAATCTAAGACCAACGAATGTTTACTTGAATCCATGTCTAGTAGATCTACTGAATTTTGAGTTATCTTGGGTTGATAGTAAGTTAATTAAACGATACCCTCACATCCTAGACACTAGGTTAAGATCACAATCTTCTTTCTTGTAATTGGGTGAAAGAAATGAATTTTCTTGAAACTCACTTTCATTAGGATCTTATCTGCATCTTTCTCTCACCTTGACTACTAAAAGGTTCTACCATGTCATCTTGTTCCAGTAATGTTGGAATCTCTTGCATAATAGTTCCAAGGTATCTCCTGCGTATCGATGGATAGGTAAAAGTAGCAACATCACTATATTCTCCATTAGTCTTAGCAACATCACTTCATTCTCCATTTATGTTAGCAAGATCACTTAATTCTCCATTCATCTTCTTTCTTTTTAGCTCTCTTAGTAAACTGTTGATACTCTTAATTATTGCTGGACTTGTCTTGTAATTGCGTAGATTGTGGAACTTCAAAAAACAAGTCCAGCACCTTTGGAGACTTCATCAGTTATTGAATCTTTGAAGGAACAAGTTGCTGCTGATCGATGTGTTCGTATAGAGGTGCACTTTACACTTTTTCTGCATGTAGTCAAATGTCGGTTGAGCTGTTTAAAAATTTCTAATACTTGCTCCTATTGTATTGCTTCTGTCTTTCCTGCTGTTTTATCAGAAAAGAATGGAAGAGAATCGACAGAAGTTGGTTGAAGTCACCAGCAATCTTTTTAAGTTGTCTCTGGAGAGACGAAACCTTAACATTATTGCCGCTGATAAAAGCATTGATATACTGACAAAGAGGCAGAAAGATGCTATAGATATGCAAAATGGCATTAACGTTAGCAATGGGGATGATGATAGCAACAGTTCACAGGAAGATGGGAATCCCTCTTCAGCAATTCTTCTAGGATCTAGTATTGCAGTCAAGAATGCCGTTCGCCCCATCAAGCTTACAGAAGTGAAAAGATTACCTCCTTATACAACATGGATTTTCTTAGATAGGTATCTTTGTCATGTGCACCCCAAGTTGGTAGCCATTTTATTTTGATTTTGTGGTTCACATCCTATTAGACGTTGCTTTGCTTGGTTTAGATTGTTCGTCTATTGCATCACATGGTACTTCCTCTGTCCAAAAAACTGTCCTCTCTTCTATTTAGGGATCTCCATACATAATTGTCCAATCTGAAAAGTCAACGTTAATCTATAATTAGTCTTTGCACACCACACACCATTACTAAGGGCATACATGGGAATGAACACAATTAGAAGTTGTATTAAATGCAGTCATGTGGCTCTGCCCAAACAGTTTGCTAAATCAAAGAGGACAATTCTTTGTGGATGGAGGGAGTACTATGGAAGTACTTGAGATTCTTTATTGGTTGTATTGTATGACGCTCCAGTAATAAATTGCCTCTTTAAGTCATCATAATGTATTTTGTGGTAATTTATCCTTAAAAAAAGTAATTCGAGTGCAGAGGGTTGAAAAGTTGGGTATGAAAAATTCTCTATCACAAGTAGGCGCTGAAATGGTAAAGCGGAAAGCTCTCAAGTCATGTCACTCTAAAATTCCCAGTTCCTTCATCAAACACTTGATAACCAAGATGTTAGATTCCAGTGGAGATAGATAGTGGTGGGAGGGAGGAAGGGAGGTCTCAGTTTGAGGATTATGTCATTGTCCCTTTGCAATATCAAAGCTCTAGTTTGGAAGGAGGGGGAGAGAGGGAGAGTGAGGGGGGGGGGGGGGGGAGAGAGAGAGAGGGTTCAGGAATATGTCATTGTTTGTTTGCACTTTCTTTTGGTTTTCTTTTTTGCACGTTAAATTGAGGTTAAGCAAGATGTACCAATACTGTTACAACTAATCATGCAGAAATCAAAGAATGACAGAAGATCAATCTGTAGTTGGTCGAAGGAGAATTTACTATGATCAGAATGGGGGCGAAGCTCTAATTTGCAGTGATAGTGAGGAAGAAGGGATTGACGAGGAAGAAGACAAGAGAGAATTCGTGGAATCTGAAGATTTCATTCTTCGGTTGGTATATTAAACTTTCATTTTGACGATGCTTGCCAATCTTGTTTTGTACTGTGTAATTTGAAAATTTTGCCTTCACATGAATGTATTGCTTGGAATTTGATAATATCAATTCTTACAGTGCCTTGTTATGTGTTTTTCTAGAAATACAATTAAAGAAATTGGCTTATCTGATGGTGTCTTGGATTTACTTGGCCAGTGCCTGTCTAGAAAACCAGCCGAAGTCAGGGTATGCACTTACAGGGAAATATGCTAGTTTATTGTACTATAAAACTGGTCTCAGTGTACACTTTGGTCCAGCTATTTCCCATCTGTTTTTCTGCTGGCTTTACAGAGATATGAACCACCATCAAACATGTTATACAGGCAAGATATGAAGTTCTAATGATGCAAGATAATGCTGTTTTGGGCGCTAAGAATGATGATATTGAAGGCTCTGCAAATTCGTTTCTTGATAAAGATCTTGATGCAGCTTTGGATTCATTTGACAATCTATTTTGTCGTCGATGCCTCGTAAGCACAATCAACTACTTGTTAATCCCGTATTATAGCTGGTGCTGTCTTTGCTCTTCCAGGTCTTCCGTGACTAAACTATTTTTCTTTCAACTCTACTGGTAGGTATTTGACTGTAGATTGCATGGATGCTCGCAGGACCTAATCTTCCCTGTAAGTTGATATTTTTCTTTAAGCTAAGGCTACAACTTTCTGAATGTCTTACGAAGCTTATCTTACTCCTTATTTCAATTAGGCTGAAAAACAACTTCCATGGAGCTGGCCTGACGAGGAAAATGTATGTGGCCCACATTGCTATCGACAGGTAACCTTAAATATGTGTTGTGTTATTGTGTTTACTTGAAAGACAATAGTGGCTAAATGCCTATGCCAAAGTTCCAATCGTCCCTTTTAGATGCGGTGCTGGCACCAGTCTGGATAGCAGCTCTTGCATCTAGTAGTATATCTTGGTGTACGATTACGCTAGCAGGCATTTATTCTTGAAAGATTTTATGAACAAACTTATTATGGCTTCTAATTGACGCACGTTAGGTCCTAAAGTCGGAAGGTAATGCTACAGTGACAACTCCTGTGCTGGTTCCTCCTGAAGAATTAGCTTTGCCTTCAGCTGATGGTGCTGGTGCTGCTGCTCGGATATCAAGAAGAAAATCTGGCGGTGCATCCCTACGAAGGAAAGCAAAGTCTTGCCAAAGTGAGAGTGCCTCATCAAATGCGAGGAATGTGTCAGAGAGCAGTGACTCGGAGATTAGGCCCGTACATGACATCATTTCTACTGAGCACTCTTCATCACCAATTAAGAGTAAGCTTGGAGTTGGTAATAGAAACAGCAAGCGAATTGCTGAGCATGTTCTTGTTGCCATGAGGAAAAGGCAGAAGCAAATGCCAGCATCTGATTCTGATTCTGTTGCAAGTGGAAGTCTTAGTTCAAAGGACATAAATCTTCGACCTAATTTGCGTAAAGAAAATGACGATGTCAGTTCTTCACAGAAAATGAAATCTTCAAGTGCTAGGAGGTCTAGGAGGAAAGGAGATCCAATCCTGGATAAAGATGATTTAATTCAGGGTGAAATTCCTGATTGTCCATCAAACGAGGTTATAAGCGGTCGACTGATGGCCAATAATGATGACACCTTGAAGAAAGAAGAGTTTGTGGATGAGAATACATGTAGACAAGAAAGTGATGCCAAGTCTTGGAAAGCCATTGAAAAAGCCCTTTATGAGAAGGGTGTGGAGATATTTGGCAGGAACAGGTTAGTTGAGTCTTTGTTTTTCGCTTCCTTATAATTCGTAATAGCAAATTGGAGATGCTCTATACCAGCATGAATTTTATTTGGTGCACAGGCTCTTAAATTAAATGGTTTTCCCTCACTTCTCTCTTGCCCCATCCAACGGAAACTTCCTACGTTTCCCTACTACTGGCCAAAGATTAAGTCATTTTTCAAGTGACGTTTTGCTCTTCTGATGTTGTTGTTTAAAACATGGTTTGTTATTAGATAGGTGTTTATGGAAACGCTTTAATTTTATCTCTCTCTCTCTCTCTCACACAACTATATACTGAAGAGGCTTTTAAGTGATTGAGCGAGCTTGCTTATCTGATGTACATCTAAGTAGTAGTTAGCCGAGCACTGACGATTTATTACTACGTGGTAACAAGAACCCCTCCCTTACCCCCAGTATAAAAGTTTCATCCTTAGCTCTTCCACTTGGTTTCATCTTCAAGTACGTCCAGCGCTGTAATAGTAATGTTCAATAATAATTTAATAATCTCTAAAGTTTAATAAGTTTTAGGGGAACCATTCCGTTCCATAGGGTGTCCTTAAATTATTCTGATACTTCATAATTGATAACTTTTGAGAAATATCATATACTGTTATTAATCATATGAGAGAAAATATTTTAATGCGTATACATTAGTCTCTAGAAGACATGTATATTCCTGATATAATACGAACAACGCCTTTCCTTTTTGTGTAGTAGTTAGTAAAATAATATAATCATAAAATGCAATAAGTAGCACACATGACTTAAAAGAAAGAAGTACAAAACTCAAAAGGCCTCGTCTTCACGTTAGGTTCCTGGGCCTAACGCTAGTTCAAAAGGATGTCAGGAGCATTTTTAGATCTTATAGTTTTGACAATAGAGTTGAGAAATTGTGTTCAAGGTGCCTATTTGTGAAAGGAACTCTTTTGACTGACAAAAGTGTCTGAGTGAACCTAGTAAATTAATACTTCTAATGATTAGAAAAAATTTAATCGCCCAAGATCATTAATTATAAATGAGTCAACTGTATCATGCAACTTTTCCTTGCACATGACTTGTAAATCACCGACTATAATAGTGATTCCTTCAACATCACTAACAGCTGATAGTGGTTCTTTACCCATCATGACAGCTGTTTAATAGCTAGGAACCTCATGAACGGCATGAAGACGTGTTCTGAGGTATTTCAACTCATGAATCGCTCCGGAAAAAATCTATCTTCTCAAGAAGGTTATGGTGCTAGTTCTCTGAACGAAGGCTGTCCCAAGGTTCATGGCAACGAAACTATGGTTAGTATTTCTTTCTTTCTGTATGCTGCATTGCCTCCTTCATATCCTGAAGACTTTGTATTCATCCATGCTACTATGGGTTGAAATGCTCATTAGGGCATTGGACTAAGAAGAAGATCAAGATTTTTACGGAGGAGAGGTAGAGTTCGCCGCTTGAAGTATACTTGGAAGACTGCTGGATGCCATTCATTTAGGAAACGTATTTCTGAGAGAAAAGATCAGCCTTGTCGACAGTTCAACCCATGCGGGTGTCAAACTGCATGTGGAAAGGAGTGTCCTTGCCTTGTTAATGGCACGTGCTGTGAGAAGTACTGTGGGTAAGTCGTTTACATCTGTGACTTGACTCCTTCTCTTCCTTTAGTCCTTCTCCCTCAGTTAGCTAAACTCTAGGAATTCTATTTTGATCCCCATTACAGCTCCTATATTTCTTCCTTGTTTCATTTTCTTTCTATAATGTTTTTCCTCTTTTTTCGGGGAGCATCCAGGCCCAAGCAGTTGCTGATCTTCATTTACCATAGAATCTGGAATCTGCATGCTGTTTGATATCTTTATTATGTTCTTATACAGATGTCCAAGGAGTTGCAAAAATCGATTTAGAGGCTGTCATTGCGCCAAAAGTCAGTGTAGAAGTCGTCAATGTCCATGCTTTGCTGCAGATAGAGAATGTGATCCGGATGTTTGCAGAAATTGCTGGATCAGGTGAGATTCTATACTTGATCTGTATTTTTAGTCTCATCTCTTCATAAAACCTTATGAAACCTACCATCATGTGCAGTTAAACTGTAACCTCCCATTTTCTGTTTGGTAAGCATAACCTATTTTAGCTAGTAAAGCCTCGATTACCAATATATAGACCTTGAACTACAATGAAGATAATGCTTGCATTTTCCTATAGAAGCTGCAAAGAAGTTGAATCATTTTACATCTTGAGGCAAAGTAGATACATGGTTAAGCTTCACAACTAAGCTTTCAGATGTATACATGTACGTGGTTTATCAAAATTTTCTTGGAAGAGAATGAGTAGTCAGCCACCAAATACTATTAACTCTTTTTTTTGGAGTTTGCTTATTACTGCAATGTTGGATACTCGCAAAATTTCAGAGTTAGATAAGTATTTTTTAATCCCAATGTTTGAAGTTGTATTAAATTCGCGAGAAAGAACCAGTTTCCTTTCAATATATGCACCTTTTTGGACTCTTTCATTAGGTCTGGATGTTCAGCTGGCCCTTCCAATAGTCTAGTGGTTGGAAAAATGACCACTGGAAGCCCCGTCTGCACCTTTCTTCTCCCTGTTTCTTTTAAAAATGAAGTGTGGTTTCTAATTAAGAGAAGAGGCATGCAGCTTCTGTTGAGATATAATTATCTCACTGGTGTATCATATGGTCCGTCCACCTTGAAGATTAATTTTGATTATTTACATGCGTAAAAACATTACTGAATGTAGTGTTTGAGTTTTGCTTGTAAGGAAATTTGTAGCGAGTATTTTTAGTCTATATGTATCCAGTAGAAGAGTTATTTGGACGACCAAAAATTCTCAAATTGCATACTGTCTTAGGAAAATCTTCTCTCTTTGTTGTGTGTTTCTATTACATGTATGATATATTTCGTGATACCATCCTTTTCTTTGTCAAGTTTCTCCAATTTGAACTTTTTTTATATATCGGATATGAATTAATATAAATGCATCTGTAGCATTTCTGCCTTCACATATTAGTTGTGGATGTCCCAGGTATGACATCATCTTGAGACTCAGAGCTCAAGTTTCCCTTCGTTGGCATTTTGCTCCTTTTAGTCATGTACCAGTGTCACTTGCCTATAATGCTGCTACTCTTCATCCCTCTAATTTTAAAGGAATTGGGGTTCACTACATCCAAGCCTTACTAAATCGGCCTTGCAGTTGCGGCGATGGCACTCTTGGGATCCCTTGGCAGAGAGGTGATAACTATGAATGTAGGAATATGAAGCTGCTTCTTAAACAACAACAAAGGGTAAAAGCTTTCTATTCTGTTTTTTCTTTTTCCAGTTTTACGTCCTCAGCTGCAATCTCTTATATACTCCTTCCGTCCCCAATTAATTGATCGTGTTTGACTTGCGCGCTTATTTAGGATGAGTCATAATTAGTTTCCCATTCTACCCCACAAGAGAGAAAGAGATAGGGAGGGAAGAAAGTGGGCTAGGAGAGAGAAAAATGGGTTGGTGGAGGATTAAATGTGGAGAGAGAAATAGAATAAAGAAAATGTAAGAAGGGTAAACATGGAAAAACACTTATAGAATCTTTCTTAATTTGGAAAGTGATTAATTTTTTGGGACAGCCCAAAAAGGAAATATGAACAATTAATTAGGGACAGAGGGAGTAGTTCCTTTGACCTTTACTGCTAAATTTCTCATACATTAATTAACACTGCTAATTAATGTATGAGAAAAAAAAATTGTTCTGGCCTAGAAGGCTTTCAGTTTTCTTATTTGAATACAAGAATGGAGTTCTCTAAAAATGGGTATACAGTACTCGTCAAGCTGAGATACCCTAGGTAGATAGAGGATCCAGGTAAATATTTCATGCTACAGTATTTTGTAAAGGGCTAAACTGCATAAATGACAGAAAGAACTTTTCTTTTTCGTTAGTATTACTCGAAGGATTTCTGTTTTACAAGAGTTGCTTAGATGGTCTTTAAGAGGTGGAAGGCGATCTGTCAAGTGCTAATGATCAAAGTTTACGGTGCTCAAATGAGATGCACCATCGGTGGGAACTCATACCAAAAGATACTCGTAATACAATTTTGCAGGTTTTTGATTTTCAATTTTCTATCTTCTGGGCTTCTAGAGGGCGAGCTTGCTCAATGATAGGGATGATGTATCTTGACCTGGAGTCAGGGGCGGAGCCACGCTTGTACGAGGGAGGGCTAATGTACCCCCTCAGATTTTGAAAAAAATAATTATATATATAGTTTTTTTTCACTCACAATCACACAAACCTTGTTTTGATGAAGCTCTACTTTCAGTGAGGACGATGGTTTTTTGGACAGAGAAAATGGGAGAAAAAAGAGAAACAAGAAGAGAAGAAAGAGAGATCTAAGAGTTGAGGAAGAGCACCACCCACTCGCACATCAAAAAGAGAGGGCCTGGGGGCTGGGGTATCATGTTCTTCTCTCCACCAAATAGCAGATTTGTACCATTTTAACAGCACCATTCACCTCCCATCTGTGAACACGAGTGAACAGACGAGGAAAAAAATCCTAGAGAGAGAGAGAGAACTTTTTAGAGGGAGATAAAGGTTCTTGGGGAGCTTGGGGTGGGTGGGGGCGTTGAAAAGGGGGGCAGGGGAGGGGGTACTGTCCTTTTCTTCTCCATTCATTTCTTCTCCATTCAAAGCTGTCCTATCTTGTACCTACCTCACAGGAAGCCACCATTTCTTCTCCATTCTTTATTTATTGCTGATTGCTGATTTTTATCATGGAATGCTGGGGGAGTAAATGTCCTTTTTGGCCTATTTCCAGCGAATTTACACATGGTGGCCCTCCACCATTGACGCTAGACAACAAGGTTCTTTAAATCGATTATGTTGACAATCATTTTCCACTGTCGAGATTCAATTAATCTCCCTCTTTTTTTTTTTTTAACTCCTTGTAAATTATCAGCTTATTATCGCTGCTGTACGGAGAAACATCTACTGCTTCACCTGTCACTTGTGGGGAAAGTTCGCGTAGTGTTCTTCTTGATTTGGAGTATACGATACATTATTAAATAATTAAGAAGGTACTAACAAGTTAAGAAAATGCACTCTGTTTTTGTGTGTTATTTTTTACTTATAAAAAAATTTACTGATTTTGATGTATTTTAGCACCTCCTGAAATAAAAGTCTGGCTCCGCCACTGCCTGGAGTCGGTATTTACAAACGTGGAAACGGCCTCTCCACTAAAAGTTGGGTAAGGTTGTGCACATAATCCTTCCCCAGAACTTGCAATTGCTGGAACCTTGTGCACTAGGTTGCCTTCCTTTTCTTTTACTTGTGGGACTTCCTCTTTAGTATCGAGTACATATCTGTTGAAATTTTGTATGCGTATGCAGATATCAATCTTTCTAAAATCACATGTACAGTTGGCATTTTTTTCTTTTCTAATTGATATGATTGAACCATTTCTTACGATATAAGTTACAACGAGAGACGCCTACTTGAAATTGTTATGTTGAAACACAATATAGGCTTATTGTTTTGATTTTGGGCTCAAAATAGTGTGGTGGATACCATATGTTTTGCTCATAGATGTTCAATTTTTTCTTATTATTCATTTGGATTTTAAATAATTGAAAGATAAAATTTTGGTTGCCTGTCAAACAACTTTCAAGGTTTGGCTTGCGTCAAAAAGCTAGGCTCTACTGGATCAGCTCAATAGTATGACAAGATTGTGAACTGGTTATAATTTCTTTTGGCACCTATTGATGTACAGGTGTTGCTGGGAAGGTCTGATGTATCAGGTTGGGGAGCTTTCTTGAAGGTAATTACTAGGATAGACTGATGTTTGCGCTTGTTCTCCTGCCGGTGACTCATCTTCAGTGGCTTTCAGAATAGCGTTGCCAAACACGAATACCTTGGGGAGTACACTGGTGAATTGATATCGCATCGTGAAGCAGACAAGCGTGGCAAGATCTACGATCGTGAAAACTCCTCATTTCTCTTCAATCTGAATGATCAGGCACGACACTTCATGGAGCCTTCTTGAATGAGATTTTTCTTCTTGACTGGATTCTAAACCACATTTATCTATCTATGTAGTGCAGTATGTTCTTGATGCTTTTCGAAAGGGTGACAAGTTGAAGTTTGCCAACCATTCGCCAGATCCAAATTGTTATGCAAAGGTACCTATGTGCCCTAAATTTGAATACTAAATGGATCAAAAACTGTGTAGAAATTTTATTTGCATTTGTAACATTTTTGACAGGTCATCATGGTGGCTGGGGATCACAGGGTGGGCATATTTGCCAAGGAACGAATTTGTGCTGGGGAGGAACTCTTTTATGATTACCGTTATGAGCCGGACAGGGCTCCTGCTTGGGCAAGAAAGCCTGAGCCATCTGGTTCCAAAAAAGAGGAACTTGCTCCTTCTGGTGGTCGTGCGAAGAAGATTGCTTAATCAAGCGTTCATTTTAACCTTAGCTCATTTTTGTCATTCTTGATCAGTTAGACATTTCGTTCTTCTTTACCGTCTAGGCTTTAGAGATTCTTTAATTGTTTTGCTGCTGGAAAGGCCATTGCCATCTTCAGCGAGAACTCACCGGCTTCATATCATTTTGCTTACCCCAAATCTCACCCAAGCGAGAAAGAATTCAAGCTTCATGGAACTATGCTCTCTCGCACTGATTCTCCATGATTAGGAGCTGATTTGTGAATGTACTAACGATTGTTCTCGACAGACCATAGCCTTAGGGGGATCTTCTGTTTTGTGAAACTGAAAATGCAACCTATGGTATAGCAGAGCTGATATCAGTTATCACTATACTTGATTCTGTCATATGATAGTCCAGTTCTAGTGAAACTTTCATTGGGTTCTAGTGATGCGCTGCTAACATCTGTACGCAAGTCTCACATTTTGGTCTTGGAGTCCGATAGTTTGGAAGAGCACACCCGTTAGTTTGCGCTCTTCACTGTCTCGGAGCTCAGAGGCATTTGTTCTCGACCTTCTAGTGTTCATAGTTTCATGTTTTTAGCTTAGGGGTTGCAATTTATAAATGATGCCTTCAATTCCTAGATTAAGAGAACGATGGGGATCAAGGAGATTTTCTGAAACAATTTTTTAAAAGAAAAAGGTATAGATAGGGCCTCGGCTGTCGCTCATGCAAATCCAAAGAGTCAGTTTAATGGGAATCCTACGTCTTTCCATGTCACTCTATTTTTGTGAAAAGCGTGGTAGTATGTTTTTTTATTTTAATTTGCTTTATAATCACTCCAGAGGTTAGCAGGGGTTTTTGCTCAAAACTGGAAAAATAATAATAATAAAATCAACGAAATATGCAAAGAAGCTTTAGACGGATCTGCTTGCATGATGCGTCTCATCATGGCATGTACATATTGCATTTTGGATAAATAGACTCTAAAAGAAAGAAATTTCAACGGTCTGTATGTTTTGAAAATCGTCATTGGTTACAGATTTTTGGGATTTAAGAATGCTTTTCTCTCTATGCGGCGGAGTTTCAATTTGATTATTCGGGTAGGATCATGATTCTTTGCTGTACATTAAATGTATTGTATAAAAAAATGCCGCTAAATATTTTTTAGCAACAAAAGATTATTATTATAAATTGCAGTAATATCGATAAAACACTTTCGGCTGACAATATTTTGTCGCTAAATATTGTACAACATCTCTACTATACATCAGAGAATCCTGATCCATTCGCATAGAAGATAAACCACTTTTGTTTGAAGCTGCTGCTCCATCGATGCTTGTTCGGTAGGACGTTGGTATTCAAGTTGAAATTAGTTGATGATTCTCTTTTACACCAAATGACTGTGGCATATTCACTCTCATTTTTTATGAAACATACGAGAGTTTACATTCTCAAAATTTACAAGTGAACCGTCTGCACAGTATTAGACGAAGTTTTTCCTTTTAGCATCAAATACTTATTGTCTTTAGTAATGGTTTTTAACTTTAGGCGACAATTGTTCCTCTTCAGTCGTGCATAAACAAACCGATCATCCCCATCACAGAAGAAGTAGCCCAGCCTGCGGCTGCGAATAGCCTAACTTGCCCCACCACGTGAAAAGCATAAATTGAAACCCTATAAAGAAGAGTCAAGAACAATCCCTGAAGGCAAAATTAAATAATGTACAAATTGGTTACTATCTGAAAAAGATAAGTTGAAGAAATAAAGTTAACTACTCATTTGCTCCCACGTCACATCACTCACCACATGTGGAGTAGTAGATAGGCAATTATTATGGTAAAGCTTTATTTTTCGTACGTGTTTGACTTATGTCGCAGCTAAAAATTCAAACTTAGAAGTAACAATGAAAATCAACGAGTAGAAAAAGTTATTGTCATACACGCCATCGTTTTACCAAAAAAAAATAATAAAATCAACGGCACCGTGAGTGGTAGACAATTATTTATATCAAGTTTAATGTAATTTTAGATGTCAAATTTTCCAAGTTGTCTCGTTGTATGACTTTTGATGTTCAATTACTTTTTGGTCGATATCACCAATTATATTAAACTTAGTATGTCTTGCTTTTTTTTATGTCCTATTAATCTATACAACAAGAATTTTTTGTTGGATTTATATCATAGACACAAGTAGAAACTACCACTTTAAAACCTCCAAACGTACCAAATCTCTTATAGCGTAAGAAATACATATGATGATTTCAGCGTCATCAACCAAATGTGAAGCGTTGGTTAGAACTTAGAACATATTATAGTGACATCTCATTCGGTAATAATATAGTTAAAACCCATTTAGATTTAGGTAAAGTTATGGTATTCGCGAAGAATGTCACTAGCATCCCCGATTTGCAAGCAAAAAATGCTACAAAAACTAAAACATGAAGATATTATTTTCGAAGGAGTACTCAGTTGAAGCAGTATAACCGTCTCAAAGCATAAATGACAAAAACATGAGACCGTCTCATCATTTAGAAGTCAGAAGGGAAAATTTGGCAAAAATATAAGCCCACACCATAATTTAGAAGTTGGAACACAAAATTTGGCACTTCTTCCCCCTCTCTCTCTCTCACACGCAGAGTGTGAAGTGTGAACTTTTGCTTTTCTGTCTCTGTCTCTGTCTCTATCTCTGTCTACCCGGAATACTTCAAGTGTGAGTACCCCTCAAGCCTTTCTCTGTAGCTCTGCAACTCCAGTACCCATGTTGGCGTACTGCATACGAAGATGCCGAGCTCCTGCAAATGGCCACCTCTCCTTTTTGTTACTACTACTAAGCTCAACTGCCTTTGTCATCACCGCAACAGCTTGTTCTGACGGCAATTGCCAGGTTTCGGGTTCTTCTTTTCACTATATATAGATCCATACATTTTTGTTTTCGTTTTAGCATAATTCAGCTTAACTTTCGTATAATTGTGCAGCTTTTGGACTCTTGTTCTGCGGCCACTGATTGTGGGCCTGGACTCTACTGCGGCAATTGTCCGGTGCTGGACAAGACACAGCCATTCTGCACCAGAGGCCAAGCTACCTCACCCACTTCAATCGTGAGCTCTTTTCTGTTGTCCAGTATTTCATTTGTCGCTAAACTGTTCAAATTTGGTCGCTAACGTGGTTTTTAGGAACAATTGTGATGTGAACAAGCACATAATTCTCACGACCTTTTGGCCATGTAATCTCAAGTTAGTTTTCAGTGGTGGTGTGCTATTATTTATTTTCTTCTTTTTCCTTTGTGCAATTTGTAATGAAACAGATCAACGATTTACCCTTCAACAAGTACTCATGGCTGGTGACCCATAATGCATTTTCGATTGTGGATGCGCCACTGTTGACAGGTGCTCAGAGAGTTACATTTTACAATCAGGAAGACACTGTCACTAATCAATTGAGAGTATGTGATTTGGCGTGATTCTTGGCTATCTTCCTGTTTTTAAGAGCACGTACTTACAAGCATAAAGCACATGCTACATTTGTTCTCCTTCTGTGTTAATCTCTTTCATTTGTCTGATGGTCTCGCTTAGAATGGAGTAAGGGGATTGATGTTGGACATGTATGACTTTGAGAACGATATTTGGCTCTGTCATTCGTTGCGTGGGCAATGCTTCAATTTCACCGCTTTTGTAAGCTATAATTTACTTTAAGTCTATTTAGAGATTCGAGTGAGCGTCTATCCGAATAAGTTCCCAATATATGCATTTGTGATCTTTTCAGCAACCAGCAATTAATACATTGAGGGAAGTCGAAGCATTTTTGAGTGAGAACCCTTCAGAGATTGTAACAATTATAATCGAGGATTACGTGCATACACCAAAAGGGTTGACAAGGTTGTTCATTGATGCCGGGCTGGATAAGTATTGGTTTCCGGTGTCCAAGATGCCGAAGAAGGGCGAGGATTGGCCCACTGTAACAACTATGACCAAAGAAAATCATCGGTTATTGGTTTTCACGTCTGACTCGTCAAAAGAACCGGTTGAGGGGATTGCTTACCAGTGGAGGTACATGGTGGAAAATGAGCGTAAGTACTACTTAAATGTGGTAATCTAAAAATGTGGCTTGTATGTGCTTTATCTAATAGCAACGCTGTATGCAACGGATTTTAGCTGGAGATGGTGGTATGGTGCAAGGTTCGTGCTCAAACAGAAAAGAATCAAAGCCACTCAATTCAAAATCTGCATCTCTTTTTCTACAAAATTACTTCCCCTCAATACCAGTTCAAGCTGAAGCCTGCAAAGAGCATTCGGCTCCACTTGTTGATATGATTGGTTCATGCTATAAAGTGGCGGGGAATGCGATTCCCAACTTCTTGGCAGTAAACTTCTACATGGTATAAACATTTTTGACTATTGGAAATCTTATGTTTATGACTCTGATTCTATTAAGCATTGTAACTGGAAACCTCACAGAGGAGTGATGGAGGAGGTGTTTTTAATGCTGTGGATAAGATGAATGGCCAGACACTATGTGGGTGTAGTACTGTCACTGCCTGCCAGGTCTGTCCACATCTCTTTCTTGAGAAGTCATTAGCTTTGGTGATGCATTTCAGTTAAGTTGTTCATGATATTTCCCTCGTTTTGATATCTCATGATTTTCTATGTAACCATTTGAGAGGATAAGTTGTCCATTAAGTTGCTACAGCTTATACTGATTACGGATCACCTCAATTTCCAAGTCGTCCATCCAAAGTTTTGGTTTAATGGAAGTCGAAGTCAAGGTGTTTCTTCTTTTTCCACCTTACGGTGGTGGCAATGTTTGCTTGAACTTCCTAATCAGTAGCAAATGTTTTTTCACCGCAATTGTATTGCCTTTTGACTTGATTTTGGGTCTCTAATCAACGTTAAATGTTTTCTTGGATTTCCTTAAGCAATGGCAACCCCATACCCCCCCCCCCCCCCCCCCACCCCCCACCCCACACACCCACCTTGCTATATATATATTTTTAGCAATATCCTTACAAAGTTGTTCCACTTACTAATTTCTTAAAGGCATCCTCATCAACTAAGGTAGCAAAGGAGCAGAAGATGGTGAATAAGTTTTGGCTTCTTCTTGACAAAATTTTGGCTTCAATTATGGAAAAAAAAAAAATTGTCGCATTCCGTGTTCTCGTTTCCATCTTGACCAAAATTTAATAGGAAAATGAACATTTAGAACTTTGCCTAATAGTTTAGCTAGCATAAAATCTGTGGCGGGCACATGATGGATTGCAACATCTATATATTAAAGTGTAAAGAATCTCTCAACATCATATCTAGGAGTTTCTTCATCAACTCTAGAAACCTTGATGTGACATTATCCCGAGTTGATAATTGCTTAGTAAAATCAACTGGTAGATGGATTCTTGATGCAACATGACATCTTTATAAGATGACATTTATAGTCAAACTCACATCTTTGTTGGAATCTGCAGGCAGGAGCACCTTTTGGAGTGTGCAAAAATATTTCTGTATCTAATACAACTCCAGCAGCCACAACTCCAGCAGCCAATACTGGAGGAAGTTTTTCCGGATCTGTTCAGTTAACAGGATATGCTTCACAAAACCACACTCCAAAAAGTCTGCTAGCTCTTTACTTATTTCACTTATTCTTCTTGTAGTTTCTGTGATATCTTGTAATAGGCTATGTCAAAGGTACAGCTGAGTTATCTCCTTGTGAGGTGTGTTCTAGTATGTTCCATTTAAGCTTTGTAACCGAAATAGTCATAGTGCATGCTCTTTTTAGTGAGTGAAATTTCGAGCAAGGCCAGATTTATGGAATGTGATTGAAAAAGGAAGAACCACTAGAAGTTGCTGTGCGGAGACAAATTTGAGGACGCGCGCAGAAATTTGAGATAGAGTTACAAAGGGATCGAGAAGACACAAAGGCACGGTTCAGGTATTTTTGATCTTTAATGATATATATATGGTATAAATTTTTAGTTTCACAGAGCTCATAATGAACTTATGAAAGAGGTGGCCTAATCAGTTAGCCTGAACTCTTCCCATGCTTTAGGACCAACTGCCAACGCAAACCTATAACAAGTCTAGAAGATAGGAGTACGTTGTCTATCTCAGGGTGAAAGGTTTATTATCTTCTGGAAATTTCTATTAGTCTAATACTCGTGTGGAAATGCAAGATTGTCTATCTTATTATTCATGCATCATTGCCTAATTGCCATAGCATGGAACTTGAACCGATGAGAAGATGAAATTTGAATACTGGAGTCTTTTTAAGATTTCGTTACTCCTACATCATCACTATGAAGGGGTTGTTAGTTTACTGACTGGCTTCTGCTAGTAGTGTAGCCTTGTATTCCTTACATGTTATGAATATGGTTAAGACTGCTTCTTCTCGTGCTTTGAGGGGCTCATATACGATATACATCTTGAAGCATCCTTTAGCTTTTACAAACAATCATCGCCTCTAGCCATTGACTTGGTCTATATTTATACCCTTATTTGTCTGGTGCTCTGATGAAGTTTATTCTTTGAAGGCTAAAAAAAACGAAAGATGCTTTCAGTTTTCTGCTCTCATCTTCATAGGTTCAAGGAAAATGATGGTGATTTCATAAAGCTTTTGTTTACAATTGGGGTTGAGTAGTGTAAATTCGGATTTTTTATTGGGCTAGTTTGTTATAACTTGTAACAAACCCAACGTCGCTAGTAATCAAAAGCAAGCATTAACAACAACGAAATAGGAATGAACACAAGGTTTAACTTGATTCGGCAATTGCCTACTTCCATGGTGAAGCAGAGCACGAAAATTTCACTATATGAAAGATGAAGTTCACCATCTGTTCTCTTGTTACGCTTTTTGCACGTTAAATGGTTTGTCTGTTAAAACTGTATTGGGTACCACTAGTAACCAGGACAGAAAAGAAAATGCCATAGTCTTTGCATCAAAAATATAAAGCATCATTTGTTGTAAGCATGCATCTTTATTTTCACCTTGTCTGATTTTTCCCTCGGGTCCTGTTTGCTAATTCCCTTTTCAGGTTTTTCAATAGGGCAGTTGAGATATTGCTTTAGCAAGTAGTGGTAGGAGAATTAAGGGCAGCATGTGAAGGTGCTCCCACTGGTAGTTGCTCAGTATATCACAGTTGAAACATATGTGAGAACATTATATGAATCATTCAGGTTTGGTTTTGTCTCAGTTTTGGAGATTACTGTTGTTTTTATCCTTGCAACTTACGTAGATGCTAACCGTTTCCGTGGTCTATGTTTGTCTCCTAAGAGAAGAGAGGGATGGGGTGGGTTTAACAACTCACACCTCACAAGTCACAACTACATGCTTCAACACCTAGGCTAACCCCCAGTCTCCATGCAGTAATTTAAAGGTCCAGATGAAGAACACTGTGAAGCAATTATTGAACATGAAATGTGAGAAAAGGTTAGCCAAAGCTAATTCGTTAGAAGAGTTGTTAAAATGGAGTGCAGGCAATGAATGTAAATGCTAGCTTCGAAGGGGCATGCCAATTTGCAGAAACTGGAAGCTGACGGTAGCTTCAAGTAAACCCCTTTGTGTTGTGCCCTCTGACGCATCTGGATATGTAACTGACTTTCAAAATATTTTCTTGGCTTCTATTTGCAGTAGTAACTCTATAGATGAACAACAATGAGAATCTAAACTAGTATAGCAAGTTTTCTGAAAATGTTTAAGCAGATGGAATAAGTTCCTAGATAAGCTATAGTAGCTTTAGAGAAAAGTGTACTTAAAAGATCTGGATCGTTGCACAAAAAACAATTCATTGAAGCATTTGACGTAGGAGTGAGCACCAAACCGTTTAAACACGATCCAAACTGTTTAAACCGATCAACTCCAATCAATCCAAACCAAACCATCCAAAAATTCTCATGGTTCGGTTTCACATTTCTAAACCCGACTTTGGTTTGGTTCGGTTTAATTCGTGGATCCCTTTTTTGAAACCGATCGGAAACAGAACCGAACTAACCTCACCTAATTTTAGGCAATAGAAATACACCATGTTTATCACTTATCAGTATTTGTAGTGACAAAAGCATTCGTGACGACATACAAATCCCACTAAAGGTCTAACAGAGCTTAGTAGGAAATTCATATCCTAGCACAAATGTCCCCATCCTTGTGAACCTACAGATAAGATTGAGAAATTCTGCTCCCTTTGTTCATAGAAATTCTGCTCTATTTCTTTATTTCCTCGGTTGCCCTAACCTAAGCACACGGCTCAGAACTCTTCGAGTGCCAGAACCATGTAAAACTAGTTGCTAGCTATCAAGGACTACAGATCCAGCTAACATCCTTCTATGCCTCATTTCTGTCCAAAAGCCAAATTTTAGGGCTTAAAGAATCAAAAGCCAAATATTAGTTTACAGTGTCCAAATAATTATTTACACAGGAGAATCACAGGGTATGTTTCTCAAGGCAAGATTCCCAAAGTAATTGTCTCCAATTCACTTCGGGTGGACACGCACAATCAAAATAATCTGAACGCTGCTTATTGATGAATACGGTTAGAGACTCTGTACATGAAGTGTCTCTAGTAGGAAGCAGCCAGCAGCAAACATTGCACCTTAAAAGACAGGCAACATACCAACCCTCTCAACACTTAACAGCAGTCCTTTGGGTTGTATCTGAAGAGCTGGACTAATTGTAACCAAACCCATGAAGCAGTGTAAAGGAACTCTCATACCCCAGGCGTTGATTGATCCAAGTTTGCGACATTTGTTTACAAGAGCTAAAAGTCCGCTCTCTGTCACATGACGACACCCCCACAGGATGATACTCTGAAACACAAGAAAAGGAACGATAACATAATAACAACGTATAGGGCATAAAGTTCTATGATTACATGCAATTAGTGACTACAATGGAGTGGCAGCTTTATTGAGAACATGATGACAACCAGAGGAAGAACTGGTGGTGAAAGATGAGAAAGAAAACGGGTGCCAAAATAACTGACCAAAGCGAATGTGAGACTAAATTTTAAGAAGCAGCATACCTTCAAATGTGGACAGCTGGTTGCGATAGCAAACAAAGATTCATCCGTTATAAACGTACCACCTATATTCAGGTGTTGCAGAGAAGTAGCTCTTGATATCTGTTTGGAAAAAGTATAATCACCGATGATGCAAAACAGAAGTTCTTGATGATACAAAATTAAGATTGTTTGAAATTTAATACAGTGGTATAAGCATGGGGATTATCTTCAAATATCGATTGATATGAAGTTTTGGAAGGAGGAGTTTGAAGAAAGACAAAGAAAAGCAGAAGACTGCAGAATCTCAACCAAGTAGAAAATATGGCGAAGTGATTCTGGATGGTAGTCTGTAATCACTGGTTCCTGGATGTTAGGGAAACCAATGACACGCATACATAAAGGTATATCCTTTGCCTTTTGCATGCGGTCCTCACTATTACACTTTTGAGCCATTTATGCACTACACTGTTAGATAATAAACTCACTCCAATGGAGCATTTTAACAACCCAGTTGTGGCCCGCGCATACTACAGGTCAGTGATTAGTCGATGACTGTCACTAAGCCATGACTGTCGTTAGTGTTTCAATCGTATTGCCAACCCCTGTTATAACTCTAGACTGACGCTAGTCGGGATATTTACTATGACATATATGGTGTACCCACGAAGCCATGAAACAATTTCCTTTAGCTGAGATTTTGTCTGGATGTTTGACTTGGATTAATATTACTACAATGAGATGAGAACAAGGCTGGAGCAAAGGGATTCCACATATGACTCTTTAATCTTTTGGAGGAACTTGGGAAATTTAGCTACCCAGTTCATATATTGCAGACCCTAGATTGTTGACATGTAGGTTCTGCTAGAGGTAGGTGGTGTTGCATCAACCTTAAAGAGTAAGGGAGAGGCCCTTGTTTGTTTCGAAATTGAAATGGCATTCAAGTCGAAAAGAAGCCGCATCAGCAATCTGACGGACCCAAAGAACATCATAAATCACTGTAAGTCCATCTTGCACCCATCTTATCTTAATTTCTTCCCTAGAAATGCAGACTACTTTATATGTCGAATATTGGACATCACCAGCATGGAAATGTTTGCAGTTGCACACAATTCAGAGGCTTGTTTCATAAAAAAGAGCCACATAAACCTATAGTTAACGTTAAGTAGAGAATTCATATTGAGAGAGCATTATGATTGCATACCAGTTGAACAACACCTTTGTCCGTGATCGCTGCCATCCCCCACAAGGATATTGAGGATAGGTTGCTGACACATTTTGCTGAAGATAATTGGTACAATCCATTATCTGTTATTTGGCAACCCCAGCGGCTCTTTGAACTGAAGATACAAGAAGAGACATAAGGCGAAAGTGAATCTAGCAAATATAATGGCCACCTCAGAATTCATGTCACTTTAGCATGTCGCTTAATTAGCAAAGCAATACATCAAGGGACTAGCTAGCTAATTTAATCCACGACTATTTTCCAAGTTAAATGGAGTAGTTTTAATCCCACAGGTCGGCCTATTTCCAACTCAAATGTACAGCAGGCTATATCGCAACAAACTGCGAACTGGGGATCATCAATGAACAATGCTAAACATCTACAACAATGCCCTTTGTTTGATCCAAAGCCATCTTCTCTTGATAATGGCTCCAATTATTATTTGACCTCAAAAACCCCCAGTTCTTTCTCCGTTTCGATAAGCAGAAGGCTTTCAACTCACCCATTTCTGCAGAAAGTTGTATGGTACACCGCAATAAAGTTGCGTGTAGCACGCTTGGAAATGAGGCATAGAAGTATTTGAGAATGCTAAACTAAGACGGCATCATTTTGCGCAGGCCGCACTGCCTCACCGGGAAAGCCTTTAATCTAGTTTGATGTGGTATTTCAAACATAAATTAAAAAGGGGAGGGGTAGGTGAGGCCATACATGTCGAGCTCCTTGAGGTTGTAAGCAGGGAGAACAAGGCGGGTGATGGAGTCATCGTCCATAGTCCACCCAGCAAAGCTCAATTTCTCTCTACGGGCCAGCGATTGCTTCACGCCCTGTTTCCATTTCCTGCACACGCTGCTCGCCCTGTATTTATGGTACACGCAGGTTAATCAAAACGAGATTAGCTAGCTCAATAATCAGAAAACCATGATGATCATTAGGGTTTTAAAAGAAAACGTACTGGGCCAAATCTTTGAAGCAGGTGAGAAGAACGAAGATGTTAGCAAGCAGGTCAATCGGAAGCCGATCAATCTCCGCCTCTTCATTCTTCCTCATGCCTTCTAGTTCTAAACCCACCTAGTAAAAATGGGGAAAAGTCGGAAACAGAAAGCTTACTCTACACAATTGAATTTAAGGTTGGGCTAAGAGCTTACGTTTTCAAGGCCAAAGGGGGGACGGCTTGGCTTTGAAAGAGTCGTAGTTATGGCGCTTTCGAACAGGCGGGACAAAAGCGGTAAAAACAGAGGCTGCTTTACTACTGTGTACTGTCTGGAGATTGGTAGAGAGGTGTGTGGTCATCTTTTCCCCCCAATTATTATTTCATGAATCTGAGAATATATATATATATATATATCCATCATTGTCATTGAAATGTGGTCATCTTTACCTCATCATTTCAAGAATCTTTCTCATACTCGGTCCTTGAGTTTCGTGTGGTGGGGATCTTTGCATGATTTTTCGTTTTCATTTTCTGGCTTTTACCAATTATATGGTGTGTTCACTTGTGATAATATCAATTAAGATAAATGTCGATACCTATTTAAGAAACATATTTAAAATATCAATATTATTACTCAATATGTTTGTCGCGTATTATGATGGGCTCGAGACGAGATTTTTTATTTCAAGTCTTGAGTAAGTATGTTGACAAAGGGTAATTCAATTGTTATAGATTTTGAACATGAATATTTGAGCTTGACTTTTTAGTTGTTTGACTCTTATTCTCTTACTAAAGATCTTTCAAGTGTCTCAACTCATCACTTTAACGACGCTTGCAAACTGAATACTAAAAAATAAAATTTTAATATTATTATTTTGAACGGTATACAAAATTTATTCAAATTACGTTATATAGTGCATAAAATCTACTTCTTAACTCATCTTAGCCCGTGAAGGACCTAATTGTGCTTGTCACGGAAAAGTCAGAAAGGAAGTTCATCCAATTATATACTCGTATTTGAAAGCTAAGAAAAAATCTTTCTCTTGCTTGGAGATTCAACATTGCATGCATAAACTAAAGAACTTGCTTTGTTTGTTAATGACGTTAGCACAGGTACTTTCCGTGTGCATTGAATCAGTTGACCAATTTTTTTTTTTTTAATCAGTTGACCAACTGATAATAGTATTTTCCACCTTGTTGTGTAACACCGCCGGGCTTCATTTAATTGCGTATTCTATTGGGCAGTCAGCAGTTTTGGCCCATGCCTGGCCCTCAAAACCTTTTTTTTTATTTAATAATAACAATATATAAAGATAAAAGAGTACAAAGCAGTTAAAAGGCAATAACGTAAAATACACGTATACAGATGACATCTCCATCCATCTGATGGACATCACAATATAAAATTAACGTCGAACACACCAAAAAATAAATACCAAATTATAGAAGTCAACCAGCCTACAAACATATAGTAAACGAACACAAGAAATTAATTTTGTTTTTTTTTTCCTTTTTCTCTCCCTTCCTTTCTCCGTGAATGGATTAGAACAAAAGAGAGAAATGAGAGAGATAAAAGAGATTTTATTAAAATAATTATTTATATTAGTTTGTTTGTTCTTATTCTTTTGACTAAGTTGTCTTTCGAAAAAGTCACCTGAATGTCACGAAATGACATCCCTTAACAACGTTGTAAGATAAACTGATTTGAGTGTAATTGCCAAACATCTAAGCGTTGTGGTAGTAAATGCTCAATGCTTTGAAAGGTTACGGCTTTATTTGTCTAAAATAACAAACGCTAGGGGGGTGATTTGCCATTTAGCAAAATAAATAACAGCACCAAAAAAGATATAGATAGTTGCACAATTGAATTAAACAACAAGAGAGAAAAGGCTCGAGAGATCCAACGGAGGTTGAGGTTTCATGGTGGATCGCAATAGAAAAGTGAATCTTACAATCCTAACACATTAACTATTGAAGGGAGTTTGGATTGTCCCTAATATTTCATCTCGTCTACTTTTTTCTGAAGTGTGTTAGCTTTAAATCCACTCTCACTCCTAAAGTCCTCGAAAATCATGACAACTTTATACTATATGTTTGTCACTAAAAGTGTATATAATGACAACCTTTAATCGTTTAGACAGTAGATAGACAAATGGTAAAAAGCAAAGGAAGAGAGAGTCCGTGACTACTGCCTCATATGTGTGGACTATAAATAGCGGCACAATCAACCTAAACATCAAGAAAAATTGGTATGTGGTTTCATGGTCAACGAAAGTGGTGAAACAAGAGAACCAAGAGTGTTTCAAAAAGAGGGAAAAAAATGCTTAATGCAATGTTTGGCTGGTCCTTTTGGTTTTTTCTTTTGGCTTTTAGTTTGGACAATGTTGCTGCTAAAAATATGCTTCGAATATGCTATGGAATCTTAGCCTGAACCGATTACCTCTAAGACAAAAAATGAGTGACCACCGGGTGGGATTTCCGGCGGAGAACTCTCCGATATTTAAGTCAAAGCGCAGTTACAGGATAGTAACTCTAAAAAAGTAAGAAAAATATTGTGTCTTTGTGTGTGTAGTTGTCTGCGTATCTGGGGGTAGTCTCATTTATATAGCGGTAAGTAAAAGACCCCTAGTAGAATTGAGCCGTGGGCCAGATGTGTTATGACCGCGTTAGGATCCTCGAGAATCACGTGACGATCTCTAAGGACTCTTTTAAAATCTTAATAAGATAATTATCAATCTCCCAGTTTGACTGGGATCACCTGGTGTCCCCTAATTATTGAGAGTTATATTTGAGTTATATCAGACGATAAAAGGTATCTTCCGACCAGTTTTAGTGTAAATCCCCTTTCCGAACAATCTGAAGGGCACACCTCTTACATCGGCTTGCAAGAAAATATGTTCATAGGTACTAACTTTTTTGTTTCATCATTTTAATACCATTTTAAAATCATCAGATTCACTAATTTATGTTTGCATTAAGTTCACTTTTCATGGTTGCCGGTTGTCATCATATAAGGCTTTCCTGAGCCCGGACTACCACAGCCTGAACTTTTCTTTTGGGTTTGGACTTTAGAGTGAATTGACTTTTCTTAGGCCTGAAAACCCAAAAACCATAAAAGACTTTTCTTAGGCCCTGCCGCCCTGGTCTATAGGCCTTCTAAATGCTCCAGGTTGAGCTGGGTTTCCTGTGGCCTAGACAGAGTCCAAAGCTTTTCATGGTCGTGGGAAACTTGATAAAATGAGCAGAGATGGGCTTCAATTTAATGGGCCACACGAATTGGAGAGTTTGCTCGAAACGGACTGTACGGGGGCCAGTTGGCCCAGATTTTAGTTTCTGTTTGTACCCAAAATAAATCTTAACCCACAAACATACAAATATTCCTCACAAGGACTAGTATATCTACTCAATCTGCCGATTGCATATGCAATGTCAGGATGGTTATGATTCGTCAAAAATATCAGGCTACTAATTATTTGTGCATACTTTTTTGTGACACGTTGTCACCACAATTTTTACAAGGTGCGCTTTTGCATCATAAGGTGAAGACAAAGATGTACAGTCACAATGCTCATATTTTTTCAACACGTTATTAACAAAGTGTGACTGTGATAATGTGATGGAATCATCATGCCTTAAGAATTTCATTCCCAAAATAACATTAGCTTCACCATATATAAGCAGATCAAATTTAGATGTTAAAAATCTCTTAGTAGCATGCACAATATCAATGCTTGTTCTAAATATAAGCAGATTATCAACGTATAAGCATATAATGATAACGCTATCATTAGCACATTTATAATATATCCACTTATCATTGTTGTTATCAAGAATCCATCAGATATCATTACGCTATCAAAATTTTCATGCCATTGTTGAAGAGCTTGTTTCAATCCGTACAAGGACTTAATCAATTTGACTTTATTTTCTTGTCTGGGGACCACATATCTCTTAGGGTGCTCCATGTATATTTCTTCTTTTAAATCACCATTTAGAAAAACAGTTTTAACATTCATTTGATGTACACCAAGTTTATGTATGGATGCAATGACAAATAATATTTTGATAGATGCAATTCTAGTAACAGGTGAGTATATATCAAAATAATCAACATTGACCACCAAGCACGTATGTCAATTGACAGGGGGTTGTCCTAACTTAACCAGAGGTCTCGTGTTCGAGCCCTGAGAATACAGCTGCGTTAAAACTTGGTATGGAGAGTTTTGCCGTCCATGTGGTCTTGCCCGGCTCTAACCCGGATGAGTCGGCTCCCAATGTGGTGTTCGGATACCGGGTGATCTAACAAACAAAACAAAAAAAATCGACATTGTGTTTTTGCTTATAACCTTTAGCCACCAATCATGCCTTATATTTCTCAATAGAACCATCTGGTTTCAACTTTTTGAACCGAAGATCAAGAAGAGACACATAAGGCGAAAGTGAATCTAGCAAATAAGTGTCACTTTAGCATGTCTCTTAATTAGCAAAGCAATACATCAAGGGACTAGCTAGCTAATTTAATCCACAACTATTTTCCAAGTTAAATAGTTGTGGATTAAAAAAAGCAGATTCATGTTGTATCTTAAATCAATTTTCAAAATCTGATTTAATCAGAATCAGTTTCTTGTTTGGCAAAAGTAGTTGTAAGCTAGATTAAATATATAAAAAGTGTTTGAATAAAAAAGTAATTAAATCAGTTTCACTATGACAAATGACCATAGAGAACACTCAATAGACATTTTATAATATCAAATCAACGTTAACATAACTTTTATTCGTAAATAATTATAATGCACAAATAAATTATTAAAATAACTATTTTCATGCACCTACAGAAGTTGTTACTTTTTATTTTAAATTAAAAATACAAACAATCTCATGTTATTACTTATAGTACGATAACATCCCAAAATTACAAATAAAATTTATCTTAAGCAAAAAAAAGATTATCTAGCTATAGGAGAAGAGTTTAGTAATAGGAGAAGAGATAAACTCCAGAAACTATCTAAGATAATTAATTAAGGGGTATGAGAGGTCTTTTTGTGAAAAATATGGGGATAGGATGGCAAATTAGAAGGTCAAACCTGATTATGAAAAAAATGATTATTTCATAATCCTCACTTTTGAGGATTATGGATTAAATCAGTTTTTACCTTCTGAAAATGGATTAAATCTCTTAATCTATTTTGCCAAACACGCACATACCTGAATCTAGATGAAAATCAGGTTTAACGATCTCATAATCAATCTCAAACACCTTAAGTGGAATAGTTTTAATCCCACAGGTCAGCCTATTTCCAACTCAAATGTACAGCAGGGTATATCGCAACAAACTGGGAACTAGGGATCATCAATAAACAACGCTAAACATCTACAACAATGCCCTTTGTTTGATCCAAAGCCATCTTCTTCTCTTGATAATTGCTCCAATTGTTAGTTGACCTCGAAACCCCGCTGTTCTCTATTCGGTTCGATAAGGAGAAGGCTTTCAACTCACCCATTTCTGCAGAACGTTGTATGGTACACCTCAATAAAGTTGCGTGTAGCACGCTTGGAAATGAGACATAGAAGCATTTGAGAATGCTAAACTAAGACGGCGTCATTTTGCGCACGCCGCTCTGCTTCACCGCGGAAAGCCTTTAATCTAGTTTGATATGGTAGTTGAAACATAAATTAAAAAGGGGAGGGGTAGGCCGTAGGTGAGGCCATACATATCGAGCTCCTTGAGGTTGTAAGCAGGGAGAACAAGGCGGGTGATGGAGTCATCGTCCATAGTCCACCCAGTAAAGCTCAATTTCTCTCTACGGGCCAGCGATTGCTTCACGCCCTGTTTCCATTTCCTGCACACGCTGCTCACCCTGTATTTATGGTGCACGCAGGTTAATCAAAACGAGATTAGCTAGCTCAATAATCAGAAAACCATGATGGTCAGTAAGGTATTAAAAGAAAACATACTGGGCCAAATCTTTGTAGCAGGTGAGAAGAACGAAGATGTAAGCAAGCAGGTCAATCGGAAGCCGATAGCGATCAATCTCTGCCTCTTCATTCTTCCTCATGCCTTCTAGTTCTAAACCCACCTAGCAAAAATGGGGAAAAGTCGGAAACAGAAAGCTTACTCTACATAATTGTAGAGAGAATTTAAGGTTGGGCTATGAGCTTACGTTTTCAAGGCCGAAGGGGGGACGGCTTGGCTTTGAAAGAGTCGTAGTTATGGCGCTTTCGAACAGGCGGGACAAAAGCGGTAAAAACAGAGGCTGCTTTACTACTGTGTACCGTGGAGATTGGTAGAAGGTGTGGTCATCTTTTCCCTCAATTATTTCATTCATGAATCTGAGAATATATATGATTATTCATCGTTGTCATTGAAATGTGGTCATCTTTTCCTCATCATTTCAAGAATCTTTCTCCTACTCGTCATTGAAATCTTTGCATGAGTTTTCTTTTTTCATGTTCAGGCTTTTACCAATTATGGTACGTGTGCTTGTAATAATGTCAATTTAGTCAATAGTTATGTAAGAAATATACTTTCTAAAATATCAATATGACTACCCAGATAGCGTATTATGAGGGACTTGAGACTTGATATATATTTGTCTTTATTTTGTGATTTTTGCCGTTAAAGGTTTTTAAGTGTCTTTACCTGATCAATTTAATGACCATCGTGAAATTTGATTATTAAAATTTTTCTATGCAAAACTAGTTCAAATCGAGCATATCTTTTTTTCTAAACTTTATGCAAAAGTAATTCAAACTACATCAGCTAAGAAAATGCCCTCTTCTTGCTTGGAGATTTAACATTGCATAAACTAAGGAACTTTGCTTTGTTTGAAAACGTTTTCGTTTTCAGCTTTTTTTTTCCAGTTTTGTAAACTGGAAAAAAAAAACGCGTTTGATACACAGTTTTCGTTTTTTTTTCCTTCAGTTTTGAAAATCAATTTTTAAAACAGTGTTATTTTTGAAAACTCCCATTTAGGAGTTTTGAGTTTTGATTTTTAATTTGAGACCACCACTATCACCACCCTCCCACCGCCTGTCGGCTGTCGCCGACCACCATCTTTTTCAAATCTTGATATTTTTTGTACGGATTGATCTTTTTTTCCACTTCTTTTTTTACATACATGATGTACTTTATTTGTTTTACTTTTTTTCACCGTTCTTTAATTTTTTTTTAACGTGCTTTTACCTCGTACTCTTTCGCTTTTCGCCTACTCATCTTTTTCAAATCTTTATACATTCAGTAAATATTTTTATTTTGGCCTTGAATTATTTTTACGCGTTCTCGAGTGATTATGCTTGATATATTTCGCTTCTCCATTACTTTTGTTTTACCCATATTCAATTTTTTTTTACATTCTCAGTTCAGCGTTCTTCAAAATTTTAATGTAATTCTGTCTGAGATGATTCGCTTTTCCGCTATTTATCTTATCCGAATTTTTATATTTTCAGTAAATTCATACAATTTTGGCCTTGGTTTTTTTTTTCCAATATGTTTTCAAAAAACTTGATGTTCTTGCTATATTTTGCATGCCGTTTTCCACTTCATGAAACCATAGGCTTGATATTCTTGCTATATTTTGCGTTCCCTTTCCGCTTCGTGTATCTACAGTATGTAGTTTATTCATTTCGCACTTCTCGTATTCACCTATTTCGATTTTAACATGTTTTTACCACAAATGGTTTTGTTTTTCTACTCCTCACCTTATCAAATCTTTGTATTTTCTGTGGACTATTTTATTTTGATGTTGGCTTATTTTCTAAGTTTTTTCAAATGACTTGGTATATTTTATTTGTCATTTTCACTTCTTTTATCCATAACAAAGTTGAGTTTTTTTTCTTTTTTCACCGTTCTTCTATTTTTCAACGTGTTTCTTCCTCAGATGCTATCTTTCTTTCACTCTTCATCATTTTTTAGTCTTTAAACTCTTAGTAAACTTTTTAATTTGCCCTTGGTTTCTTTTCTACGTTTCTCATATAACTTAATGTTCTTGCTATATTTTGTCTTCCGTTTTCACTTGGTTGTATGTAGTTTATTCTTTTAGCAATTCTCCTATTCACCGTTCTCGATTTTTAATGTGTTTGTATCTCGGACGGTTTTATTTTTCCACTCTTTATCTTATCGAATCTTTATATTTTAAGTAGACTATTTTATTTTGGTGTTGGCTTGTTTTCTAAATGTTTTTAAATGACTTGATATTCTTAGTATATTTTATTTTTCATTTCCAAAAAATATCGAGATTTTATATTTTAACTCTCTTTTCTTAGTATATTATTTTGGACTTGACTTATTTTTAATCTTATTGAATCTTTTTTTTAAAGTGTTTTTTATATTTTAACTCTCTTTTCTTTTGCCGTTCTTCAACTTTTTAACGTGTTTCTTGCTCACATGCTTTCTCTTTTATAGTCTCAATCATTTTTGAAATCTCTATACTTTTAGTAAATTGCTTTTTTTTTTATTGGGCCTTGCCTTAATTTTTTCATGTTTTCAAATGACTTGATTTTCTTAGTATATTTTGCTTTTATTTTATCTCTTCATTTATTTACTTTTTGTAGTTTATTTTTATTACTTTTTCCCCACCATTCTTCGATCTCTGACTTGTTTGTACCTCTAACGCTTTCTCTTTTTCACGCTTCATCTTTCCGAATCTTTATATTGTCAATAAATTGTGTTTATTGCTTTGTTTGGTCATGATTATGAGTTCTGCTGAATTTGTATTAATCACTTTATCTGAACTAAAAATGTATTCTTTTCCTCTTAGAAGTAGTTTAAAGATAAATGATCAATTACACATAAAACCCTATAGTTTGAGGGTTTGTGCGCATTTCACCTTACTATTTTAATTTTGGCGCAATTCACCTCACTGTTCATTAATTTGTGCTCAATTTACCAATTGACGGTTTGGAGTCCAATTTCTTGGACGCCCGTTAATCTTTCAAGGGTAAAATTGTCATTTTAGCTCCCTTTTTTGGCCAAGTCATCTCACCTTTTCTCAATACACACCCTAGCCCCCAACCCCACCTAAACCTTTAATCCCCATCACCACCGTACCCAGCCACCCCCATCACACCTCTCTCTCTCTCTCTCGCTGCATATTCACACACCCGAAAAGCACCACCACCGCACCCACTTCGATGCCACCACCACCAACACCACACACAATTGTGTCGCCGCCAGCAAGCACGAAACCTCACAATCCACAACCACCACAAGCAAATCAAATCCCCACCACTGCCACCGATGAACCCCTATATGACAGACCACAGTACCACCTACCATAACCACAACCATATAAAGATAACAACCACCCACAAACTTTGGATTCAACCCTAAAAATCCATCTTGGATCTAGATCACTCTTGATCTATCGTGGTCCTGCGAACTATATAGTGGCAGATCTTCATCTCCGACATCATCGGCGTCGGTAACTGCTCCACATTTGAACCTCTAAAAATCATGTCATCAAGAACTCTGCCAAATTGGGAGAGAGGGGGGGGGGGGAAGAGAGAGAGGTGTTTGAAGCTAGTGGCGGTGGTGACGCAGAATACACAGTCGCGGTGGTGGCGCTTGCTTTATGTGCCAGATCCCTTTTCTCTCTCCACCCTCACTTTCTATGAAGTTGAAGCTATACGATTGGTAGAATGGCTTTAATGGTGGTATTGGCCGCGGCGGTAGAAGTGGGTATGGTGTTAGTCGCGGCGGCAAAGTGGCTTTAATGATGGTGTCGGTGTTGGAGAGATGGAAGGGGGTTTTGATTGTTAATGTGTTGGTGGTGGCGACAGAAGTAGGTTAATGGCGGTATTGGTTTGTTGGTGGTGGCGGCAGTCGTGGGTTAGGTGTATATATGGTCGTGGTCAATTGAATTTTGAACATGAAGATGAAAGGGCACAGAATTGGTTTCCGTGTGTAAACCATTTATTGGTTAATAGCGATGACGTGGCTGCCAACATGTGAAAAAGAAGTTGAAGTGACCATTTTATCCCTAAAAGATTGACGATTGTCCAAAAAATTGGAATCCAAACCGTCAATTGGTAAATTGAACACAAATTAATGAACAGTGAGGTGAATTGCGCCAAAATTAAAATAGTAAGGTAAAATGCACACAAACCCTCAAATTATAGGGTTTTATGTGTAATTGATCCAAAGATAAATTACGGAGGAGGAAAAAAATGGCCGCTTTTCGTTTAAATCGGCCGGTTAGCCTTTTAAGCCGTCTGGTTCTTGTTAGTAAGAATATCTTTTTATCTTTTTGACCGGCAGAGTTGCTTTTTATTTACTCGAAGATTAGCGATACTCTTCAGTTCTTTTTAAGTTTTCCGCTCAAAGTGCCCCTCTGTCTCGCTATATCCCCCCATTCGCTTTCTCCCTCCAGAATTCTCTCGCTTCGTCTCTCTATAATCTCTCTTTCTTCCCCCTCTCTCTCTCTCTCCTGGCAATTCTTTTCCAGTTTACCGCTTAAACATTAAATTTGTAGACACCCTCTCTATATAAGAGGCGTGAATCCTTGTTGAGAAAGGATGTGAAACGTTATTCAAGATTTCAAGAACCAAACCAGCAGTTTCGCTCTCTGTTCCTCTGTTTCAATTTCTCTCTCTGTTCCCCCTCCCCCCCTCTCTCTCTCTCTCTATTCAGAAGCATTAACCCGCCATTGACCTTCTCTCTCTGCAAATTCCTCGCTTTCTCTCTCTAAATTGTCTCTTTCTTTCCCCCTCTCTCCCTCATGGCAACCGCAGCAGAGAAGGTGATTTCTTATTTCTACATTCTCTCTGTCTCAATTCAAGATTATTGAACTTGGTGATGTTCACCGTCTAATATTGCAGTAATGACTGATTTGTAATTGCTGCTCTCTTTGGTAGTTAATTTGACCCGACTTGGAACCAAGGGTTTTGCGTTTCTTTGGTAGTTGATTTGTCTGTTCGTTCCTGATTTCAAGAAAGGATGTCAGATGTGATTCAAGATTCAGGAATTCCCTCTTTCTCTCTCTGTTCCCCCGTTCCAATTCTGGCCAATTAATCCCACATAACTTCATTACCGAACCAGCAAGTTAACCATGGCCACGTCTTCAGTTCACCGATATGCTACAGAGACTCAACCGCGGCAATCGCAACAGAGCACCAGATGGAAGACAAGGTGATTTCTTGTTTTTACATTCTCTCTGTCTCAATTCAAGATTATTCAATGGTAGGGCTGATTTGCTTGTGCGCATGCCCCCAAGATAACACCTGTAGATTTGGGGTTTTCTAGCGGTTGGAGTTCATGATCGAATTTCCCCCCAAGAAGTTGTTTGGAATTTGATGCTTTTGTTGACATGTATACGTGCCGTGCGTGTATGTGTGCAAGCGAGTCCTATGCAACAATGCATTTTGAATAAACAATTGGCAAAAGAACACTTTTCAATAGTTTATCTGTGAATTTACATTTAAGCAAATTCGTTAGTTTATCCCTTTAGTACTTAATGGATGCACCATTGGATGTTCCATATGTTGGAAATGCTTTCTGAGGGAATAAAAAAAAACCTTGATTCTTTGGAATAAAAAATATATAGATTAGATTTTGCAAGCCGGAAGAATTTGGGAAATGTGGTCCGAGATATGTATTCTATCTAGGGAAGTGGAGAAGGACGTACATCGTAGGAAAAAAAATATATCAGCCACGGTTAGTTTTGTTAAACTATTGCCATCTTTTTGTCTTCTTTAGTTTTTATATTTTTGTACATCATATCTAATATTTAATTGGCTTATTTTCCTTTATTTGATATAACATTTCTCAATCCTCTTCTTGTTTGTACATATCATATTAAATGTTCATTCCGGTATTACTTTCTGTGATGCTTTATAACTTCTTCATATTACATTTTGCCTCTACACTTATTTTAACGTCATTATATAGTTGATTGTCTATTACTACCTTTTGAAGCATTCTTCAATATTTTTAACGTGTTTCACCCTCATAAGTTTTTAGTTTTATAACTCTTCATCTTTTCCGAAACTTCATATTTCGACTTTATTTTTTTTATTTTGATATTGGCTTGTTTTCTAGGGTGTTTTTAAATGACTGTTTATTCGTGGTGTATTATGTTTTTCCTTTCCACTTCTTTTACCCACGTTATGTAGCTGGTTTTTTTATTACTTTCTTTTTCACTGTTCTTCTATTATTAACTTGTTTGAATCTCAATGCTTTCCCTTTATTTGATAAAATGTTTCTTATTTTTCTTTTTATTTCTAAATATCATATTTAATGTCCATTTTGTATTACTTTTTGTATTACATTTTGCCTCTCCACTTCTTTTATCCTCGTTATTCAATTGATTGTTTATTACTACTTTTTAAATCATTCTTCAATATTTTGACTTGTTTCAGCGTTAGACGTTTTCCTTTTTTTCACTCCATCTCTTCCAAGACTTCATATTTCGAGTGTACTGTTTTAACTTTGGTCTTGGCTTATTTCCCCTGTTTTTAGATAACTTTGTATTCTTGGTATATTTTGCTTTTCCTTATCACCCAAATTATGTAGTTTACTTTTTTATTACTTTTCTCTTTCACGGTTCTTCGATTTTTAATATGTTTATATCTCAGACGCTTTCAATTTTCCACTCGTCATCATTTTCAAATCTTTATATTTTTAATAAATGGTTGTATTAGCCTTGATTTATTTTCTATGAATTTTCAAATGACTTAGTATTCTTGATATATTTTTTTCTTTGCCACGTCTTTTACCCACATTATGCAGTTGAATTTGTTTATTACTTTTTTTATCATAATTTAATTTCTTTGCATGTTTCTGCTTCCAACGCTTTTGATTTTTTTTTCATCTTTATATTTTTAATAAAATGTTTTATTTTGGCATTAACTTACTTTTTACATCTCTTTAAATGATATATTTTTTTGTATATAATGCTTTTCCTTTCCACTTCTTTTACCCATATGATGTATTTTACTTTTTTACTACATTTTTTTTCATCGTTGTTAAAATTTTCTTTATGGTGTTTCGTCCTCATATTCTTTCGCTTTTTACACTCATCGTCTTTTTCGAGTCTTTATATTTTCAGTAAACTTTTTTATTTGACCTTGGCTTATTTTATACATGTTTTTAAATGGCTTAATATTCTTCGTTTATTTTGTTTTGCATCCCCACTACTTTTACCCATATTGTATAATTAATGTTTTTATTGCCTTTCTTTTTTCTTTTATTTTCTTAACGTGTTTCTATCACTAACGCTTTTTATAATCCTTTTGATTCTCTTCATCTTTATACTTACAATAAACTGTTTTATTTTGGTTTTGTTCCTTTTTGTTTTGTACATGTTTTAATTGATTTGATATTTTTTGTATAGACTGTTTTCCCTTTCAACTTCTTTTCCCCACATTTTGTAATCTTTTATTACTTTCTTTTTTCAATGTTCTCCATTTTTAACATGTTTCTGCCTCATACGCTTTCGTCTTTTTGAATCTGTATACTTTTAATAAATTATTTTATTTTGCCCTTGACTTATTTTACTTGTTTTGAAATGACTTAGTATCCTAGTATATTTTGCTATGCCTTTCCACCTTTTTAACCGAAATTATGTAGTTGATTTTGTAAATTTTTTTTTTAAAAGTTCCTCAATTTTTTAAATGTGTTTTAGATTATGTATCTCCTTTGTTTTACTTTTTTCATTAAACCTATTTATTTTGGCATTAGCTTACTTTCTACGTGTTTTCAAATGATTTTCCTAGTATATTTTAAATTTTGTTTTCACTTCTTTTATCCACATTATGTAATATGTTTTTTACTAATTTTTTTCGCTGTTCTTCAATTAAAAATGTGTGTTTACCTCATACTCTTACATTTTTATTTCCTCAACTTTTTTGAATCTTGATGTTTTTAGTGAATTTTTTTATTCTGAATTTTTTTTAGTGAATTTTTATATTTGCTTAGTTTCTATTGTTTTTTCAATGATTTAGTTTTCTTGGTATATTTTGTTTTTTCTTACCATTTCTTTTACACGCATTATGTAGTTGATTTTTTAATAATTTTTTTTCTTCATCATTCTTCAATTTCTTAATGTGTTCCCGTTTTTGATGCTTTCAGTTCCCCTCATCTTCATATTTAGAGTAATCTGTTTAACTTTGGCCTTTGCTTATTTTTATGTGTTTTCAATTGATTTGATATTTGTTGTGTGTATTGCTTTGCTTTCTACTTCTTTTTACACACATGATGTATTTTATTATTTTTTACTTTTTTCCACCATTTTTATTTTTTAACGTGTTTTTATCTCGTATTCTTTCGCTTTACCCCTCCTCATCTTTTTCAAATCTTTATATTTTCATTAGACATTTTTATTTTTCTGGTATTAGTCTTTACGTGTTTTCAAATGACTTGGTATCCTTCGTATATTTTACTTTTCATTCCCTCTTCTTTTACCCATACTCTATAGATGATTTTATTTTATTTTTACTTTCTTATTTCGCTGTTCTTCAACTTTCAAAAGTATTTTGGTCTCAGACTGTTCGCTTTTCAGCTCTTCATCTTATCCAAATATTTATATTTTCAGTAAACCATTTTTTTATGCGTTGATTTATTTTCTTCGTGTTTTCAATTGACTTCATATTCTTGTCATATTTTATTTCACCTTTCCACTTCGTGTATCCACAGTATGTAGTTTTTTTTAGCATTTCTCCTTTTCATATTTCTTCAATTTTTAACGTGTTTGTATCTCATATGATTTTATTTTTCTACACTTGCACTTTATCGAATCTCGGTATTTTTGGAATATTTTATTTTTCATTCCCACTTATTTTACGCATAAAATGTAGTTGACTTTTTACTAAATTGTTTTGTCGTTCTTCAATTTTTCAACGTGTTTCTTCCTCAGATGCTTTTTCTTTTGCACTCTTGATCATTTTTAAATCTTTATACTTCAAGTAAACTATTTTTTTTGGCCTTGTTTAATATATTTTAATGTTTCCAAATACACGGTATTCGTAGTATATTTTGCTTTTCCTTATCACTTCTTTTATTTACTTTATGCACTTTATTTTTTATTACTCTTCTTTTTCACCATTCTTCGATCTTTAACAAGTTTATACCTCTGACTCTTTCAATTGTCTATTATTTATCTTTGGGAATTTTTATATTTCTATTAAAATGTTTTATTTTGTCGTTATTTTAGTTTTTACATGCTTTGAAATGACTTGATATTCTTGGTATATTTTGTTTTTCCTTACAACTTCTTTTATTTATATTGTGTTTGTAATTTTTCCTCCGTTCTTTAATTTTTAACGTGTTTGTACCTTTTACACTTTCGCTTTTCCACTCACCGTCCTTTGAAATCATTATCTTTTCAGTTAACTGTTTTATTTTTGCCATTGCTTATTTTTTACGTGTGCAAATGACTTGGTATTCTAGTAATAGTAATTCTTACTTTTCAGTTGCATTTCTTTTACCCCCATTATTTAATATATTTTTTATTACTTGTTTTTCGTTTTTCCAATCTTTATATTTTTAATAATGTGTTTTATGTTAGTCTGGACTTATTTTCTACGAACTTTCAAATGACTTAGTATTCTTGATACAAATTATTTTTCTTTGCCACTTCTTTTACCCACATTATTTTTTTTATCACCGTTTTTCAATTTCTTAACCTTTTTTTGTCTTCGACGCTTTTGATTCTTTTCATGTTTATATTTTTAGTAAACTGTTTTATTTCAGCCTTAACTTATTTTTCACGTGTCTTTAAATGATATATTTTGTATATAATGCTTTTTCTTTCCACTTCTTTTAGCTATATAATGTATTTTATTTTTTATTACTTTCTTTTTTCTTCATTGCTTAACTTTCTTTTATGGTGTTTCGGCCTCATATTCTTTCACTTTTTCACTCCTCATCTTCTTCGAATCTTTATATTTTTAGTAAATATTTTCATTTTTTTAACCTTGACTTAGTTTATACATGTTATTGAAATGACTTAATATTCGTCGTATATGATGTTTTCCTTTCCATTTCTTTTATCTGCATTATGTAATTGGTTTTTTATTGGCTTTCTTTCTTTTTAAAATTTTAACATTTTTTGTCACCGGCGCTTTCAATTATCCTTTGACTTCTCCTTATATTTATATTTACAGTGAACTGCTCTATTTTGGTCTTAACTTTTTTTTCCCCACGTATTTCAATTGATTTGGTATTTTTTTGTATAGACTGTTTTTCCTTTGCACTTCTTTTATCCTCATGTATTTTAGTTTTTTGTTACTTTGTTTTTATCCTTCTCCATTTTCAACGTGTTTCCGCTTCATACGCTTCTGCCATTTTACTTTTCATCTTTGTACTTGATAAACTGTTTTATTTTGCCCTTGGTTTATTTTACTGGGTTTCAAGTGACTTTAATATCTTGGTATATTTTGCTCTGCTTTCCCACCTTTTTAACCAATATTATGTAGTTGATTTTTTAATACTTTCACTTTTTTGTCGTTCCCCAATTTTTAACATGTTTCCACATCAGGAGCGTTTGCTTTTCCACTCTTTATCTTTTTTTGAATCTTTATATTTTTAATAAATTGTCTTATTTTGGCCATGGCTTATTTTTTTAAGTATTTTTAAATGACTTGGTATTCTCTGTTTACTTTGGTTTTCCATTCCGATTCTTTGACTCACATTATGTAGTTATAGTCTTATCACTTATTATCTTTTATCGTTCTTCAATTTGTTAACGTGTTTTTGCATCATATGCTTTCGCTCCTCTTCATCTTTTTCAAATTTTTATATTTTTAGTAAACTATTTTATTTTGGTCCTTGCCTTTTTGTGTGTGTATGTGTGTTTTTAAATGACTTGATATCTTGGTAAAGACTGCTTTTCCTTTTCACTTCTTTTACCTACATTTTTTATTTTGCTTTACTTACTTTTCTAGCCGTTCTTCAATTTTGAACGTGTTTCTCCCTCAAATGCTTTCACTTTTCCACACTTGATCGTTTTGAATCTTTAAATTTTGTTGTAAACTGTTTTATTTTGGCCTTCGGTTATTTTCTACGTATTTCGAATGATATGGTATTCTTGTCATATCTTGTTTTTTATTTCCACTTCTTTTACCAACATTGTGTAGTTGATATTTTTTATTGCTATCCTTTTTACCGTGTTTTAATCTTTTTCATGTGTTTTTGTCTCATATGCTTTCACTTTTCTACTCTTCATTTTTTTTTCATATATTTATATTTTGCAAGCTGGAAGAATTTGGGAAATGTGGGATTTTTCACCTAGGCAGGGGTGGTCCGAGATATGTATTGCCATCACTGTTAGTTTTGTTAAAATATCAGTTCTCCACCACTGTTAGTTTTGTTAAAATAATGCCATCTTTTTGTCTTCTTTAGTTTTTATATTTTTGTATGTCATATCTAATATTTAATTGACTTATTTTCCTTTATTTGATATAACATTTCTTAGTTCTCTTCTTGTTTGTACATATCCTATTAAATGTTCATTCTGGTATTACTTTTTGTGATGCTTCATAACTTCTTCATATTACATTTTTGCTTCGACACTTCTTTTAACCTCGTTATATAGTTGATTGCCTATTTCTACTTTTTAAAGCATTCTTCAATATTTTTAACGTGTTTCTCCCTCATAAGTTTTTGGTTTTATTACTCTTCATCTTTTCCGAAACTTCATATTTCGACTCTACTTTTTTTTATTTTGATATTGCCTTGTTTTCAAGGGTGTTTTTAAATGACTATTTATTCGTGGTATAGTATGTTTTTCCTTTTCACTTCTTTTACCCACGTTATGTAGCTGGTTTTTTTATTACTTTATTTTTCACTGTTCTTCTATTATTAACCTGTTTGAATCTCAATGCTTTCCCTTTATTTGATAAAATGTTTCTTATTTTTCTTTTTATTTCTAGATATCATATTAAATGTCCATTACTTATTACTTTTTGTGATGCTTCATAACTTCTTCATATTATAATTTGCCGCTCACTTCTTTTATCCTTGTTATATAGTTGACTGTTTATTACTATTTACTACTTTATTAGTCATTCTTTAATATTTTGATATGTTTCAGCGTTAGACGTTTTCCTTTTTTTCACTCCATCTCTTCCTAGACTTCATATTTCGAGTGTACTGTTTTAATTTTGGTCTTGGCTTATTTCCTACCTATTTTTAGATAACTTTGTATTCTTGGTATATTTTGATTTTGCTTTTCCTTATCACATTTTTCCAAATTATGTACTTGACTTTTTTATTACTTTTCTCTTTCACGGTTCTTCGATTTTTAACATGTTTATATCTCAGACGCTTTCAGCTTTCCACTCGTCATCATTTTCAAATCCTTATATTTTTAATAAATGGTTATATTAGCCTTGATTTATTTTCTACGAATTTTTAAATGACTTAGTATTCTTGGTATATTTTTTTCTTTGCCACGTCTTTTACCCACATTATGCAGTTGAATTTTTTTATTACTTTTTTTCATCATTCTTTAATTTCTTTTTCATGTTTCTATCTCCAACGCTTTTGATTTTTTTTTCATCTTTATATTTTTAATAAACTGTTTTATTTTGGCCTTAACTTACTTTTCACATCTCTTTAAATGATATTTTTTTTGTATATAATGCTTTTCCTTTCCACTTCTTTTACCCATATGATGTTTTTTACTTTTTTACTACTTTTTTTTTATCGTTGTTAAATTTTTTTCTTTCGCTTTTTACACTCATCGTCTTTTTTGAGTCTTTATATTTTCAGTAAACTTTTTTATTTGACCTTGGCTTATTTTATACATGTTTTTAAATGGCTTAATATTCTTCGTTTATTTTGTTTTTCCTCCCCACTACTTTTACCCATATTGTAATATTAATGTTTTTATTGCCTTTCTTTTTTCTTTTAATTTCTTAACGTGTTTCCATCACTAACGCTTTTTATAATCCTTTTTGTTCGCTTCATCTTTATACTTCTAATAAACTGCTTTATTTTGTCCTTGTTCATTTTTTTGCACGTGTTTTATTTGATTTGGTATTTTTTTGTATAGACTGTTTTCCCTTTCCACTTCTTTTCCCCAGATTATGTATTTTTTTCACTGTTTTCCATTTTTAACGTGTTTCTGCCTTAGACCCTTTCGTCTTTTTGAATTTGCATACTTTTAATAAATTGTTTTATTTTACCCTTGACTTATTCTACCTTTTTTCAAATGATATAGTATCCTAGTATATTTTGCTTTGCCTTTCCACTTTTTTAACCGAAATTATGTAGTTGATTTTGTAATACTTTTTTTTAGAGTTCCTCAATTTTTTAAATGTATTTCAGATTATGTATCTCATTTGTTTTACTTTTTTCATTAAACTTATTTATTTTGGCATTGGCTTACTTTGTACGTGTTTTCAAATGATTTTCCTAGTATATTTTACATTTCGTTTTTACTTCTTTTATCCACATTATGTAATATGTTTTTAACTATTTTTTTTTCGCTGTTCTTCAATTAAAAATGTGTGTTTACCTCATACTCTTACATTTTTATTTCCTCAACTTTTTTGAATCTTGATGTTTTTAGTGAATTTTTTTATTCTGACATTTGCTTAGTTTCTATTGTTTTTTCAATGATTTAGTTTTCTTGGTATTTTGTTTTTTTCTTACCATTTCTTTTACACACATTATGTAGTTGATTTTTTAATAATTTTTTCTTCATCATTCTTCAATTTCTTAATGTGTTCTCGTTTCTGATGCTTTCAGTTCCCCTCATCTTTTCCTCATCTTCATACTTAGAGGAAACCGTTTAATTTTGGCCTTTGCTTATTTTTATGTGTTTTCAATTGATTTGATATTTGTTGTGCGGATTGCTTTGCTTTCTACTTCTTTTGACACACGTGATGTATTTTATTATTTTTTACTTTTTTTCACCATTTTTATTTTTTAACGTTGTTTTGAACTCGTATTCTTTTGCTTTACCCCTCCTCATCTTTTTCAAATCTTTATAATTTCGTTCGACAATTAATTTTTCTGGTATTAGTCTTTACGTGTTTTCAAATGACGCTGTATCCTTCGAATATTTTACTTTTAATTCCCTCTTCTTTTACCCATACTCTATAGATGTTTTTTTTTTTTGTACTTTCTTATTTTGTTGTTCTTCAACTTTTAAATGTATTTTGGTCTCAGACGGTTCGCTCTTCAGCTCTTCATCTTATCCAAATATTTATATTTTCAGTAAACCATTTTTTTTTTGCCATTACTTATTTTCTTCATGTTTTCAAATGACTTAATATTCTTGTCATATCTTATTTCACCTTTCCACTTCGTGTATCCACTGTATGTAGTTTTTTTTAGCACTTCTCCTTTTCATATTTCTTCGATTTTTAACGTGTTTGTATCTCAGACGATTTTGTTTTTCTACTCTTGCATTTTATCGAATCTCGATATTTTTCAGTAGGTTATTTAATTTGGCCTTGACTTATTTTCTAAGTGTTTTCGAATGGCTTCGTATTTTTTTGAATATTTTATTTTTCATTCCCACTAATTTTACGCATATAATGTAGTTGACTTTTTACTATTTTTTTTTTTGTCGTTCTTCAATTTTTCTATGTGTTTCTTCTTCAGATGTTTTTCTTTTGCACTCTTAATCATTTTTAAACTTTATACTTCAAGTAAATATATTTTTTTGGCCTTGCCTAATTTTTTTTCATGTTTCCAAATACAAGGTATTCACAGTATATTTTACTTTTTCCTTATCACTTCGTTTATTTACTTTATGCACTTTATTTTTTATTACTCTTCTTTTTCACCATTCTTCGATCTTTAACGTGTTTATACCTCTGACTCTTTCACTTGTCTATTATTTATCTTTGGGAATCTTTATATTTTTATTAAAATGTTTTATTTTGTCCTTATTTTAGTTTTTACATGCTTTGAAATGACTTGATATTCTTGGTATATTTTGCTTTTCCTTACAACTTCTTTTATTTATATTGTGTTTTTAATTTTTCCTCGGTTCTTTAATTTTTAAGGTGTTTGTACCTTTTACACTTTCGCTTTTCCATTCTTCGTCCTTTGAAATCATTATCTTTTCAGTTAACTGTATTTTGGCCATTGCTTATTTTTTTACGTGTGTGCAAATGATTTGGTATTCTAGTAATTCTTATTTTTCAGTTGCATTTCTTTTACCCACATTATTTAATATATATTTTTATTACGTGTTTTAATAATGTGTTTTAATTATTCGTTTTTCCAAATCTTCATATTTTTAATAACGTGTTTTATGTTAGTCTTGACTTATTTTCTACGAACTTTCAAACGACTTAGTATTCTTGATACAAATTATTTTTCTTTGCCACTTCTTTTACCCACATTATTTTTCTATCACCGTTTTTCAATTTCTTAACGTGTTTTTGTCTTCGACGCTTTTGATCCTCTTCATCTTTATATTTTTAGTAAACTGTTTTATTTCAGCCTTAACTTATTTTTCACGTGTCGTTAAATGATATATTTTGTATATAATGCTTTTTCTTTCCACTTCTTTTACCTATATAATGTATTTTATTTTTTATTACTTTCTTTTTTCATCATTGCTTAACTTTCTTTTATGGTGTTTTGGCCTCATATTCTTTCACTTTTTCACTCCTCATCTTCTTCGAATCTTTATATTTTCAATAAATATTTTCATTTTTTAACCTTGACTTAGTTTATACATGTTATTGACATGACTTAATATTCTTCGTATATTTTGTTTTCCTTTCCATTTCTTTTATCTACATTATGTAATTGATTTTTTACTAACTTTCTTTCTTTTTAATTTTTTAACGTTTTTTGTCATCGGCGCTTTCAATTATCCTTTTGAGTCTCCTTATATTTATATTTACAGTAAACTGCTTTATTTTGGTTAACGTTTTTTTCCCTACGTATTTCAATTGATTTGGTATTTTTTTGTATATGCTGTTTTTCCTTTGCACTTCTTTTATCCTCATGTATTTTAGTTTTTTGCTACTTCGTTTTCATCCTTCTCCACTTTTCAACGTTTTTCCGCCTCATATGCTTCCGCCATTTTACTTTTCATCTTTATACTTGATAAACTGTTTTATTTTGCCCTTGGCGTATTTTACTTGGTTTCAAGTGACTTTAGTATCTTGGTATATTTTTCTCTGCCTTCCCACTTTTTTAACCGATATTATGTAGTTGATTTTTTTAATACTTGCACTTTCTTATCGTTCCCCAATTTTTAAACATGTTTCTGCATAGGCGTGTTCACTTTTTCACTCTTTATCTTTTTTGAATCTTTATATTTTTAATAAATTGTCTTATTTTGGCCATGGCTTATTTTTTTAAGTACTTTTAAATGACTGTTATTCTTTGTTTACTTTGGTTTTCCATTTCGATTCTTTGACATTTCTTAACGTGTTTTTGCATTGTATGCTTTCGCTCCTCTTCATCTTTTTCAAATTTTTATATTTTTGTAAACTGTTTTATTTTGGTCCTTGCCTTTTTTTTGTGCGTGTTTTTAAAGGACTTGATATCTTGGTAAATACTGTTTTTCCTTTTCACTTCTTTTACCTACATTTTTTATTTTGGTTTACTTACTTTTATAGCCGTTCTTCAATTTTGAACGTGTTTTCCCTCAGATGCTTTCACTTTTCCACACTTCATCGTTTTTGAATCTTTAAATTTTGTTGTAAACTGTTTTATTTTGGCCTTCGGTTATTTTCTACGTATTTTGAATGATATGGTATTCTTGTCATATTTTGTTTTTTATTTCCACTTCTTTTACCAACATTGTGTAGTTGATATTTTTTATTGCTACCCTTTTTACCGTGTTTTAATCTTTTTCATGTGTTTTTGTCTCATATGCTTTAACTTTTCTACTCTTCATTTTTTTCATGTATTTATATTTTAGTAAACTGTTTAAACTGACGCTTTCGGGTTCTTACTCTTCATCTTTTCGAATCGTCACATCTTTAGTAAAGTGTTTCGTTTTGGCCTTGGCTTATTTTCAACGTGTTTTCAAATGATTATGTATTCTTAGTATATTTTACTTTTTATTTCCACTTCAGTTACCCAGATTAAGTACTTAATTTTTTATTACTCTCTTTTTGTCGCTGTTATTTAATATTTTTAGCATGTCTCCGCTTCATGCGCTCTCGCCTTTCCACTCTGCATGTTTTTTGAATCTTAAAAATTTTCATTAACCTATTTTATTTTATTTTTGGCCTTGCCTTATTGTTTATATATTTCAAACGACTTAGTACTCTTTAATATATTTTGCATTTTCTTATCAGTTCTTTTATCCACATTATGTCTCAATTTTTTTTTATTTCTTTTCCTTTCCACCATTTTTTTTATTTTTAACGTGCTTTACCTCATACACTTTCGCTTTTTCACACTTCATCTTTTTGAAAATTTTATATTTTAGTAAGCTCTTTTATTTTCGCGTTGGTTTATTTTCTACATGCTTTCAAATGACTTAGTATTCTTTATATATTTTATTTTTTTCTTTCCACATTTGTTACCCACATTATGAAGTCACATTTATTATTATTATTATTTTCATTCTTCTTCAATTTCTTAATGTTTCTGCCTCAAAGGTTTTTGCTTCTCCTCATATTTTTTGAATCTTTATATTTTCTGTAGACTTTTTATTTTGGTCGTAGCTTGACTTAAAATTCTTTGTATATTTTGCATTTTCTTTACGCTTCTTTACTCACATTATTTGAATCTTTATATTTTCTGTAGACTTTTTATTTTGGTCGTAGCTTGACTTAAAATTCTTTGTATATTTTGCATTTTCTTTACGCTTCTTTACTCACATTATGTAGTTGATTACTTTATTACCGTCCTCAATTTTTTAACATGTTTCCGTCTCAGTCGCTTTCGTTTTTCAACCCTTCATTTTTTACAATTGCTGAAATTTTTAGTAATTATTTATTTTGGCCTTGGCTTATTTTACGTGCTTTCAAATGACTTGTTATTCTTGGTACATTTTGCTTTTCCTTTTGACTTCTTTACACAAATCATGTAGTTGATTTTTTACTACTTTCTATTTTCAACAGTTCTTATATTCTTAACGCGTTTCTGCCTCATACGCTTTTGCTTTTTTAATCTTAATCTTTTTTTGAATCTTTAAGTTTTGGCAAACTATTTATTTTGGCCTTGTTTTATTTTCTATGTGTTCTAAAATGATTTGGTATTCTTGGTATATTTTGCTTTTCCTTTTCACTTGTTTTTAACCAAATTATATAGTTGACATTTTAATTCCTTTTTTTGGTATTCTTGGTATATTTTGCTTTTCCCTTTCACTTGTTTTTAGCCAAATTATATAGTTAACTTTTTAATTCCTTTTTTCTTTACCATTTTTTTAACGTGTTTGTGCACCCGCTTGAGCTTTTCCATACTTTATGTTTTTCGAAATTGACCTGGTATTCTTGTTTATTTTGACCTTATCTCTACGTGTCTTTATTTGACTTGGTATTCTTGTATATTTTGCTTTTCCTTCCCACTTCTTTTACCCTAAATATGTAGTTGATTTTTTTACTATTTTACTTGTGGTAGCATTCGACACTAGATAATTTATTTTAGCTATCTCGCACCAAAAACTTGCATAAGTGTGGCATTTAACGCCTCCCGACTATTTTCTGGCAAGAGCTTAGCCAAAGATGTCATTTAACTCAACTTAGGGAGGCGGACATCAGATTGAGGGAGGGTGGCATCCTGAGCCGTTAGAGGAAAAGATTGGAAGGGTCACAAAGCTCCGGCCCTCTTTTCCAACCCTTGAATCGTTGACCATGGTGCCAAGGTGTTGGTGCCGTTAGAGGAGAAGTGCCGGCGATAGTGGAGCCACGGTCTATGTCTCTCTTTTCCAGCCCTTAAACCGTTGATCATGGTTTGGAGAGAGGTGATGCCAATGTCTCTTAGGATAGGACTGGAGGCTGGTGAGCTTGGAGTCAATGGGGGGTCGCCCTTGAGTTAGTGGTGGCAGTTTGGCGAGGGTGCCAAATTAGAAAGAGAAGGAAAGAAATGAGCATCTGCTAAGAATGTCTTCCAAAAATAAATCACGTCACCACTTCGACGAATTTTTTGGCCCAAGAAATGGTAGGAAGAGTTAGATGCCACACTTATGCATATTTTTGCAAGCGCTTATTTTCTACATGTTTTCAAATGAATTGGTTTTCGTGGTATATTTTGCTTTTCCTTTCTAGTTCTTTGACCCACATGATGTAGTTGATTTTTTATTACTTTTTTTTTTAACTATTCTTCAATTTTTTAATGTGTTTCGCCTTTCGTTTTTCCACTCTCGTCAATCTCAAATCTTTATATTTTCTGTAAAATATTTTTTTTTGGCCGTGACTTCTTAGTTTTAAAAAGACTTGGTAGTTACTGTATTTAATTTATTTGTTATTACGTGTTCTTGTTTCCAAATGCCTTAGTATTCTTGGTATATTTTATTTTTCATATTCATTCTTTAATCCATGTTAGGTAGTTATTTTTTAAATCTCTTTTTTTTGGGCCGTTCTTCAACTTTTTAAGGTGTTTTTTCCTCACATGCTTTATCTTTTTCACTCTTTCGAATCTTTATACGGTTAGTAAACTGTATTTTTTCTTTTGGCCTTGCATTATTTTTTTCATGTTTTTAGTATTCTTAGTATATTTTGCTTTTCCTTATCTCTTCATTTATTTACTTTATTAGTTGATTTTTTAAATACTTTTTCCCTTTATTCTTTGATTTTTACATGTGTTGTACCTCTAACACTTTCTCTATTTCGCGCTTCATCTTTCTGAATCTTTATATTTTTAATAAACTCTTTTTTTCTTTTGCTTTCTTTAGCTTGTACGTGTTTCAAAATGACTTGGTATTCTTGATACATTTGGCTTTTCCTTACCATTTCTTTTATCTGCATACTGCAATTGATTTTTTAGTAACTTTTCTTTTTCTCAGTTCTTCAATCTTTAACGTGTTTATACCCTACTATATTTTTTATGTAGTTTCAATTGACTTGGTATTCCTACTATATATTTTTTCATCTCCACTTCTTTTACCCACATTATGTAGTGTATTTTTATTACTAATAGTATTTCGTCGTTCTTCAACTTCACAATGCATTTCTGCCTCATACTCTTATGTTTTGTCAACTCCTCAACTTTTTTGAATCTTTATATTTCCAGCATTTTTTTTATTCTGACATTGATTTAATTTCTATTGTTCTCCAAAATACGTAGGATTCTTGGGCGTATTTTATTTTTTCTCACCACTTCTTTTACCCACATTATATAGTTAATTTTTATTACATCTTAATTTATCATTTTTAATTTCTCAACGTGTTTCTTTCTCCGATGCTTTTGGTTCTGCTGATCTTTCCTCATCTTTATATTTAAAGTAAATTGTTTAATTTTGGACCTTGTTATTTTCATGTGCTTTCAAATGACTTGATAATCTTTGTACGGATTGATTTTGGTTTCCACTTCTTTTTATACTGATGATGTGTTTTATTTCTTTTACTTCTTTTTCACCGTTCCCTAATTTATTAATGTATTTTTACCTCGTACTCTTTCACATTTCGCCTACTCTTCCTTTTCAATTCTTTATATTTTCAGTAAACATTTTTATTTTGGCCTTGGATTAGTTTTACTTGTTTATACGTCCAATGCGTTCGCTTTTCCACGCCTCATCTTTTTATTATCTTTATATTTTCAGTAAACACTTTTTTTTCAAGGGCTTATTTCCTACATGTTTTCAAATTGGTATTTGTGGTATATTTTGTTTTTCCTTTCCAGTTCTTTGACCCACATGATATGGTTTTTTTTTTCGTTACTTTCTTTTTTCACTATTCTTCAATTCTTTAACTTGTTTTGTGTCGGGCGCTTTTGCTTTTTCACTCTCGTCTATTTCAAATCTATATATATTATGTAAAATTATCAAGTTTGGCCATGATTTGTTACTTTTTTAACCGTTCTTTATTCGTTTGTTGTTTTTCAACCTCAAACGGTTTTGCTTTTAAACTCATCATCTTTTCCAATTCCTTATATTTTCAATAAACTGTTTTATTTTCACCTTGGCTCATTTTATACGTGTTCTCAAATAACTTGCTTTTCCTTTAGACGACTTTTATCCAATGTATAGTTGATTTTTTATTACTTTCCTTTTTTTTGTTGCCGTTCTTCAATTTGTAACAAGTTTTTGCCTCGGAAGCTTTTGTTTTTCCAATCTTCATCTTTTTCAAATTTCATATATTTTTAATAAACTGATTTATTTTGCCATGACTTTTCTTTTACGTGTTTTCAGATGACTTGGTACATTTTGTTTTTTCATTTTCACTTCTTTTATCTACATAGTGTAGTTTATGTTTTTATCACTTCTTATTTGTCGGCCTTTCAATTTTTAACGTGTTGCACTTTCAAATGACTTAGTACTCTTGGTATATTTTGCATTTGCTGCTTTTTACCCACGTAATGTAGTTGATTTTTTATTGCTTTCTTTTTCTAGTGATTTTAAAATTTTAACTTATTTCTGCCGCATTCGCTTTTGTCTTTCCATTCTTCATCTTTCCCGATTCTTCTTATATTTTTAAATAATATATGTTAGTTTGGCCTTAGCTTATTTTCTACGTGTTTTCAAATAACTTGGTTTCTTTTGTTTTTCCTTTCTACCTGTTTTCAAATGACTTGGTTTCCCTATAAATTTTATTTTTCATTTCCATTTCTTTTACTCACATTATGTTACTCACTATTTTATCCTTCTTCAGTTTTTTATGTGTTACCGCTTCATAGTCTTTCATTTTTCGACTCTTTATCAATTTTGAATATTTATATTTCATTAAACTTATTTATTTTGGCCTTGGCTTTCTTTCTACATATTTTCAAATGACTTGGTATTCCTAGTATATTCTATTTTTTGTTTTCACTTCTTTTACCCACATTATGTAGTATGTTTTTTACAATTTTTTTCGTTTTTCTTCAATCTTAAAATGTGTTTACCTTATACATTTTTTATTTCCTCAACTTTTTCGAATCTTCATATTTTTAGTGGATTTTTTTATTCTGACATTTGCTTAGTTTTTCCCGTTTTTCAATGATTTAGTGTTCTTGGTATATTTTGTTTTACATTTCCCGTTATTCTTGGTTGATTTTATAATAAAAAAAATTCATCTCCATCTTCGATATTTTCAATTCCCCTCATCTTTTCCTCATCTTCATATTTAGAATAAACCGTTTAATTTTGGCCTATGCTTATTTTTTTTATGTGTTTTCAATTGATTTGATATTCGTTCTCCGGATTGCTTTTGCTTTCTACTTCTTTTTACACACATGATGTATTTTATTATTTTATATTTTTCCACTATTTTATATTTTTATCGTGTTTTTAACCCGTACTCTTTCGCTTCACCCCCTCCTCATCTTTTTCAAATCTTTATATTTTCAGTAGACATCTTTATTTTGATGGTATTAGTTTTTAAATGTTTTCAAATGACTTGATATTTTTCGTATATTTTAGTTTTCCTTCCCTCTTCTTTTACCCATACTCTATGGTTGATCTTTTTTTTTTTTAACTTTCTTATTTCGTTGTTCTTCAACTTTTAAATGTATTCCTGTATCAGACGGTTCGCTTTTCAGCTCTATCTTATCCAAAATCTTTATATTTTTAATAAACTATTCTTTTGCCTTGACTTCTTTTCTACATATTTTCAATTGACTTCATATTTTTCTTATATTGTGTTTCACGTTTCCACTTCGTGTATCCATTGTATGTAGTTTTATTTTTAGATTTTTTTCTTTTCACCTTTCTTCGGGTTTTTAACGTATTTGTGCCTCAGATGATTTTGTTTTTCTACTCTTGCATTTTTTTTAATCTTGATATTTTCAGTAGGTTGTTTAATTTGACCTTGGCTTATTTTCTAAGTGTTTTCAAATCACTTGGTATTTTTGGTATATTTAATTTTCCATTCCTACTTCTTTTACCCATATAAATGTAGTTGACTTTTTATTACTCACTTTTTTTGCTGTTCATTAAATTTTCAATGTGTTTCTTCCTCATAGGCTTTTTCTTTTCCACTCTTCATCATTTTTAAATCTTTATACTTAAAGCAAGCTACTTTTTTTTGGCCTTGCCTAATTTTCTTTTCATGTTTTCAAATACATGGTATTCTTAGTATATTTTTTTTCCTTATCACTTCTTTTATTTACTTTATGCAGTTAATTTTCATTACTCTTCTTTTTTACCACTATTCGATCTTTTTAACATGTTTGCACCTCTGACGCTTTCGCTTTTTCATTATTTATCTTTTAGACTCTTTATATATTTTCATGAAAACTATTTTATTTTGGCCTTACTTTAGTTTTTATATGTTTTGAAATGACTTGATATTCTTGGCATATTTTGCTTTTCCTTGTGACTTCTTTTATCCATATTGTGTAGTTAACTTTTTCTTCGTTCTTCAATTTTTAACGTGTTTGTACCTTTTACGCTTTCGCTTTTCCACTTCTCGTCCTTTGAAATCTTTATCTTTTCAGTTAACTCTTTTATTTTGGCCATTGCTTATATTTTTACGTGTTCGCAATTGACTTAATATTCTAGTAAATCTCATTTTTCATTTCTCTTACCCACATTATGTACTATATTTTTTATTTCTCCCATTTCCATACTCTTTCGTTTTTCCACTCTTCAACCTTTTCAAATCTTTATATTTTACTAAAATTATTTATATTGGTTTTGGCTTATTTTTATACGTGTTTTTAAATGACTTGTTATCCCTAATATATTTTATTTTTCATTTCAACTTCTTTTACCCTCATTATGTAGCATAACTTTTACTACTAGTTTTTTTTCTCTTTCTTAAATTGTATAAATTGTTTTTGCCCATACTTTTTCCTTTTTTCAATTCCTCAACCTTTACATATCTTTATATATTCAGTAAATTCTTTTATTCGGACCTTGATATAGTTTCCACTGTTCTTCAAATTTTAACGTGTTTTTACCTTTGACGCTTTTGCTTTTCAACTCTTCGTCCATTCGAATATTTATATTGTCAGTAAACTATTTTATTCTAGTCCTTGTTTATTTTCTATGTGTTTTTAAATAACTCAGTATTCTAATAAATTTTACGTTTTATTTTCACTTCTTTTACCCATGTTATGTATTATATTTTTTATTACTCACTTTTTTCATCATTCTTCAATTTTTTTAATTTTTTTTTGCTTCGTACTCTTTCTTTTTTCCACTCTTCATCTTTTTCAAATGTTTATATTTATTAAACTTAATTATTTTGGCCTTAGCTTATTTTTTTCGTGTTTTTAAATGACTTGGTATTCCTACTATATTCTATTTTTCATCTCCATTTCTTTTACCCATATTGTGTAGCATATTTTGTATTACTATTAATTTTTTTGTCGTTCTTTAATTTTACGACGCGAATCTGCCTCATACTCTTTTGTTTTTCAACTCCTCAACTTTCTTGAATCTTTATATTTCAGTAATTTTTTTTATTCTGACCTTGGTTTAGTTTCTACGATTTTCAAATGTCTTAGTATTCTTGGTATATTTTATTTTCTCTTACCACTTCTTTTACCCACGTCATATAGTTGATTCTTTAATTACATGTTCTTTATCATTTCATTTAACATGTTTCTGCCTCCGACGCTTTCGGTCGTCCTCATCTTTTCTCATATTTATATTTAAAGTAAAATATTTAATTTTGGACCCTGGTTATTTTTATGTGCTTTCAAATGATTTAATATTCTTTTTACGGATTATTTTGGTTGCTACTTCTTTTTACACAGTTGATGTATCTTCTTTGTTTTACTTCTTTCATTAAACTTATTTATTTTGGCATTGGCTTACTTTCTACTTGTTTTCATATTATTTGGTATTCCTAGTATATTATATATTTTTCGTTTCACTTCTTTTACCCACATTTTGTAATATGCTTTTTACTAATATTTTTCGTTGTTCTCCAATTTCGAATGTGTTTTACCCCATACTCTTACGGTTTTTATTTCCTCAACTTTTTTGAATCTTGATATTTTTAGTGAATTTTTTTATTCTGACATTTGGTTAGTTTCTATTGTTTTTCAATGATTTAGCGTTCTTGGTATATTTTGTCTTTTCTTATCATTTCTTTTACACACATTATGTAGTTGATTTTTTAATAATTTTTTCTTCATCATTCTTCAATTTCTTAACGTGTTTCCGTCTCTGATGCTTTTATTTCTCCTCAGCTTTTCCTCATCTTTATATTTAGAGTAAACTGTTTAATTTTTGCCTCTGCTTATTTTTATGTGTTTTCAATTGATTTAATATTTGTTGTGCGAGTTGCCTGTGCTTTCTACTTCTTTTTAACAGATGATGTATTTTATTATTTTCTACTTTTTCCCACCGTTTTTAAAATTTTGACGTGTTTTTAACTCGTACTCTTTCGCTTTACCCCTCCTTATCTTTTTCAAATCTTTTTCGTAATTTTACTTTTCCTTCCGTCTTCTTTTACACACACTCTATATATGATCTTTTTTTTTGCTTTCTTATTTCGCTGTTCTTCAACTTTAAAATGTGTTTCTGTCTCAGATGGTTTGCTTTGCAGCTCTTCATCTTATCCAAATCTTTATATTTTCAGTAAACTTTTTTTTTTTGGCCTTGACTTCTTTTCTACGTGTTTTCAATTGACTTCATATCCTTGTTATATTTTGTTTCACCTTTCCACTTCATGTATCCATAGTATAGTTTTCTCTTTTTTTTTAGCACTTCTCCTTTACACATTTCTTCGATTTTTAATGCATTTGTACCTCAGTTGATTTTGTTTTTCTACTCTTGCATTTTATCGAATCTCGATATTTTCAGAAGGTTATTTAATTTGGCCTTGACTTATTTTCTAAGTTTTTTCAAATGGCTTGGTATTTTTGGAATATTTTATTTATTTTTTATTCCCACTTCTTTTATCCATATAATATATTTGACTTTTCATTCTCACTTTTTTTGTCGTCTTCCATTTTTCAATGTGTTTCTTCCTTAGATGCTTTTTCTTTTCCACTCTTGATCATTTTTAAATCTTTAAACTTCAAGTAAACTACTTTTTTTTGGCCTTGCGTAATTTTTTTTAATGTTTCCAAATACATGGTATTCTTAGTATATTTTGCTATCCCTTATCACTTCTTTTATTTACTTTATGCAGTTCATTTTTTATTACTTTTCTTTTTCACCATTATTCGATCTTTAACGTGTTTGTACTTCTGACGCTTTCACTTTTCCATTATTTGTCTATTGGAATCTTTATATTTTTATTGAGCCGTTTTATTTTGGCCTTATTTTAGTTTTTACATGTTTTGAAATGACTTGATATTCTTGGTATATTTTGCTTTTCCTTACAATTTCTTTTATCCGTATTGCGTAGTTAATTTTTTTCTCAGTTCTTCAAAATTTAATGTGTTTTTACCTCTTACGCTTTCGCTTTTCCATTCTTCATCCTTTGAAATCTTTAGCTTTTCAGTTAACTATTTTATTTTGGCCATTGCTTATTTTTTATTTCAATTTCTTTTACCCACATTATGTACTACATTTGCTATTACTCCCTTTTTGTACTCTTTCGTTTTTCCACTCTTCAACTTTTTCAAAGTTTTATATTTTACTAAACTTATTAATATTGGCCTTTTTTATTTTTTTATTAAATGACTTGTTTTTCCTAATATATATTAATTTTCATTTCAACTTCTTTTACTCACATTAGTATTTCCGTCTTTCTTCGATTGTGCATTGTGTTTTGGCCTGTACTCTTTCCTCTTCTCAACTCCTCAACCTTTTCATATCTTTATATTTTCAGTAAATTCTTTTATTAGGACCTTGGCTTAGTTTCCAACGTTCTTCGATTTTTAACGTATTTGTACCTCTGACCTTTTTGCTTTTCAACTCTTTTATACTGTTAGTAAACTGTTTTATTTTGGTCTTTGCTTATTTTCTATGCGTTTTCAAATAATGTAGTACTCTAGTATATTTAATATTTCATCTCCACTTCTTTTACCCACATTATGTACTATTGTATATTTTTTATTACTCTCTATTTTTTATCATTCTTCAAATTTTTGATATGTTTTTGCTTTATGCTCTTTCGTTTTTGTACTCTTTATCTTTTTCGAATAATTATATTTCATTAAAAACACAATATGGATAAATGAAGTTGTAAGGAAAAGCATTACTTCTTTTTGAACAGACGATGTATCTTCTTTGTTTTACTTTTTTTTCACCGTTCTGTAATTTCTCAATGTGTTTTTACCTCGTACTCTTTTGCTTTCTGCCTATTCATCTTTTTCAAATGTTTATAGTTTCAGGAAACTTTTTTTTCTTTGGCTTCGATTATTTTTACGTGTTCTCAAATGATTTTGTTTATTACTTTTTTCTCATTGTTCTTCAATTTCTTAACGTGTTTTTGTCTTCGACGCTTTTGATTCTCTTTATCTTTATATTTCTAGTAAACTGTTTTATTTCAGCCTCAACTTATTTTTCACGTGTCTTTAAATGATATATTTTGTATATAATGATTTTCCTTTCCACTTCTTTTACTTAAATATTATTACTTTTTTCATCATTTTAATTTTCTTTTATGGTGTTTCGGCCTCATATTCTTTCGCTTTTTCACTCCTCATCTTCTTTGAATCTTTATATTTTCAGTAAACGTTTTCATTCTTAACATTGACTTAGTTTATTTGTGTTATTAAAATGACTTAATATTCTTCGTATATTTTGTTTTCCTTTCCACTTCCTTTATCTACATTATGTAATTGAGTTTTATTACCTTTTTTCTTTATTTCTTAAGTGTTTTTGTCACCGTCACTTTCGATAATCCTTTTGATTCTCCTCATCTTTATTTTTTTAGTAAACTGTTTTATTTTGGTCTTAACTTTTTGTTCCTACGTATTTCAATTGATTTGGTAATTTTTTTGTATACACTACTTTTTCCTTTCCACTTCTTTTATCCTCATGTATTTTAGTTTTTTACTACTTTCTTTTCACCCTTCTCCATTTTTCTACGTGTTTTCGCCTCATACGCTTCTGTCATTCTACTTTTCATCTTTATACTTAATAAACTGTTTTATTTTGCCTTTGGCTTATTTTACTTGGTTTCAAGTGACTTTAATATCTTGGTAGATTTTGCTCTCCCTTCCCACTTTTTAACCAATATTATGTAGTTGATTTTCTAATATTTTCATTTTTTTTACCGTTTCCCAATTTTTTAACGTGTTTCCGTGTAAGGCGTGTTCGCTTTTTCATTCTTTATCTTTTTTGAATCTTTATATTTTTAATAAACTGTTTTATTTTGGCCTTGGCTTATTTTTTTTAAGTATTTTCAGAGGACTTGGTATTCTTTGTTTACTTTGTTTTTTCTTTTCAGTTCTTTGACTCACATTATGTAGTTATAGTTCTATCATTTTTTTTTATCGTTCTTTAATTTCTTAACGTGCTTTTGCATCATACACTCTCGCTCCTCTTCATCTTTTTTGAATTTTTATATTTTTAGTAAAATAAAATGACTTGATATCTTGGTAAAGATTGCTTTTTTCCTTTTCACTTCTTTTACCTACATTATTTATTTTGTTTTTACTTACTTTTTTAGCCATTCTTCAATTTTTAACGTGTTTCTCCCTCATAAGCTTTTACTTTTCCACACTTCTTCGTTTTTGAATCTTTAATTTTTTTTTGTAAAATGTTTTATGTTGGCCTTGGCTTATTTTCTTCCTATTTCAAATGATATGGTATTCTTGTCATATTTTGTTTATTATTTCCACTTCTTTTACCAGCATTATGTAGTTGATTTTTATTGCATCCTTTTTTACTGTGTTTTCATTTTTTTCATGTCTTTTTGTCTCATATGCTTTCATTTTCTACTCTTCATTTTTTTCTTTTATTATATTTTACGTAAATTGTTTTATTTTGGCCTTGGCTTATTTTATGTGTTTTTCAAATGATTTGGTCTTCCTGGTATATTTTGCTTTTGCTTTTCCTTTCCACCTTTTTAACCCACAATATGTAGTTGATTTTTATTATATATTTTTATTCAATTATTAAACGTGTTTCTGTCTCAGATGCTTTCGTCTTTCGTCTCTTCTTAAATTTTGGAATCTTTACATTTTTAGTAAATTGTTTTATGTTTACCTTGGGTTTTTTTTACGTGTTTCAAATGACATAGTATTCTTGGGATATTTTATTTTTCTTTACCACTTCCTTTACCCACATTAAGTAATTGATATTTTTATTATTTTTTTCATCGTTTTTGAATTTCTTAACGTGTTTCTATCTTCCATGCTTTTGGTTCTCCTCATCTTTAAATTTTTAATAAATTATTTTATCTTTGCTTTTACGTATTTTCTACGTGTTTTAAAATGATTTGGTACTTTCTGTATATATTGCTTTTCCTTTCCTCTTTTTTTTACCCACGTGATTTTTTTTTTCTTATCGTCCTTTAATATTTTCACTTGTTTCTCCCTTGAACTCTTTCGCTCTTTCACTTCTCATCCTTTTCAATTCTTTATATTTTCATTAATCTTTTTTCATTTTTGCCCTGTGGTATGTTATGTAGTTGATATTTTTTTTACTTTTCTTTTTGAGTGTTCTTCTATTTCTAATGCGTTTGTGTACCTCTGATGCTTACGGGTTTTCACTCTTCATCTTTTCAAATCTTTACATTTTCCTGGGCTTATTTTCAGAGTGTTTTCAAATGATTTTGTATTCTTAGTATATTTTACTTTTTATTTTCACTTAATTTACTCGATTAAGTAGTTAATTTCCTATTACTCTCTTTTTGTCGCTGTTATTTAATTTTTTAGCATGTCTATGCTTCATGCGCTTTCGCCTTTCCAATCTTCATCTTTTTCGAATCTTAATTTTTTTTCAGTAACTTGTTTTCTTTTATTTTTGACCTGGCCTTATTTTAATTTTCAGTAACCTGTTTAGTTGATTTCTTTTATTACCATCCTCAAATTTTTAACGTGTTTTTGACTTGTTCAGTATATTTTCTTTACTTTTTTTCACGTTTTTCAACCCTTCATTTCTTATAAATGCTTAAATCTTTAGTAAATTATTTATTTGGCCTTGGCTTATTTTCTACGTATTTTCAGATGAATTGTTATCTTGATATATTTTGCTTTTGCTTTTCACTTCTTTTGCACAAATAATGTAATTGATTTTTTACTACATTCTATTTTTAACAATTTTTATATTTTTAACGTGATTCTGCCTCAGACACTTTTGCTTTTTTACTCTTAATCTTTTTTTGAATCTTTAAATATTGGCAAACTATTTATTTTGGACTTGTTTTATTTTCTACATGTTCTTAAATGACTTGGTATTCTTAGTATATTTTGCTTTTCCTTTTCACTTATTTTTTAGCCAAATTATATTGTTGACTTTTTAATTCCTTGGGTATTCTTGGTATATTTTTCTTTTCCCTTTCACTTATTTTTAGCCAAATTATATAGTTAACTTTCTAACTCCTTTTTTTCTTTTCCGTTCTTTTTTAATGTTTCTGCACCCCTTTGAGCTTTTCCATACTTCATGTTTTTCAAATCTTTTTAATCTCAGTAAATTGTTTTTTTTGACCTTATCTTACTTTCTACGTGTCTTTAATTGACTTGGTATTCTTGTATAGTTTGCTTTTCATTTCCATTAATTTTACCCAAAATATGTAGTTGATTTTTTTGCTATTTTACCTGTGGTAGCATTCAACACTCGCACCAAAACTTGCATAAGTGTGGCATTTAACACCTCCTGACTATTTACTGACAAGAGCCTAGCCATAGAGGTCATTTAACTCAACTTAGGGAGGCGGATCTCAGATTGAGGGTGGCCCCCGATCTTCGAGCCGTCAGAAGAAAAGATTGGGAGAGTCGCAAAGCTTTGGCCCTCTTTTCCAGTCCTTAAATCGTTGACCATGGTGCCAAGGTGGTGGTGCCGTCAAAGTAAAAGTGCCAGCGATGGTGGTGCCAAGGTCTCTGTCTCTATCTTTTCCCGCCCTTGAACCGTTGACCATGGTTTGGAGAGAGAGGTAGTGTCAGCTTCTCTGAGGATAGGACTGGAGGCTGGTGAGCTCGGAGTCAGTGGTGGCAGTTTTGGTGAGGGTGCCAAATTAGAAAGAGAAGAAAAGAAAGGAGAATTTACTAAGAATGTCTTCCAAAAATAAACCACGTAACCATTTCGCGCGAGTTTTTTGGTCCAAGATGCCACACTTATGCATGTTTATGACGTGAGATAGCTTGAAGAAACTTTGTGGTTCCGCTATCACTAGTAAACTTGCGGGTGTCTGGCGTAGTTAACCTATTTCTTTAACTTGTTTCTACTACAAGCGCGTTCGCTTTTCCACTCATCTTTTCATAAGGTTTATACTATTGGACATCCCTCTTGTTATAACATATGAACTACCTGGAAATCATAGCTTAAGCGCACAATTTATTCATTTCCACAAGTTTGAGTGGTGGTACGTAGTTGGCTTGGCAAGGTGGCAGGTAACAACGACTGTTTGTCAATTTACATATATTTGGCTGCCGCCGACTAAGTAACAATCATGGGCCGTGGGGTCAGCTCACAAAATTCCGCCAATAACAATGGGGTTTCGGTCATCAGTGGACTGGCTCGAGATTTGGTGTCCCAATTACATGTGCCCGTTCATGTCTAGTCGCTAGTAACTAGTAAGGTGACACTTGTTTGGATGAAAAAAAAAGCCCACTGACTTTTTTTTTGTTGGTAAAAAGGTTGGATCGTAAAACTCTAATCCAACTGGCAGAGAGTATTGCGTTTCGGGAACCTACAAGGCCGCCACCTACATCTGTGTCCCTGATTTCCGCACTTATGTCAGGGTCGAAGCGCACAAGGACTCGTGTGTGGAGCACATACAGGGTGAGGACTTAAGTTTGCCCCCAACAAGTGCAGCGAGCAGGATTAAAACCTAGGTGGGAAACCTGGATTGGGATCCTGGGGACCGCTAAACCAACCCTTGTTGGCAAAAAAAAAACAGTCCACTGACGCTGAGAACTTACGCAGATATTACCAGTAGCGTCTTGGCCCGAGCCAAGACACTTCTTTTTTTGGGGGATAAGGGGCCCAGACCTTATCAAAACTCTAATATTTTAGAAATAGTCTTTAGCAGATTTTTTCGAATAAATGGGTTGTCAAGCAATCCAATGTAAACTTTATCTTTTGCTCGAGCAATAAAGTTATTTTTCTCAGCATTATTGTAATGTAAACTTAGCCAAAACATTATGTCTGAATGGAGTGATGGCCGAACACTCTGCCAGAACAAAGTGATCAACTTAGCCAAAATATTATGTCTGAACAGAGTGATGGTCGAACACTCTGCCCGAACAGAGTGATCAACCTAGCCAAAATAATTTGTCCGAACAGAATGTTTGCCGAACACTCTGCTCGAACAGAATGATCAACTTATACCAAACGTTCTGTCCGAACAGAGTGTATAACTCTTGGGTTTTATAAAAATACAAGAGAAGGCCAAACGGATTAGCTACATATCTAAGTCCGTGAAGAAACAAAAGTTAATGGGGACACCGTCACTCCACCAAAGCTTTTGCTTCTTCGAAGTTTAGGCCTAGCGAGGGTGCTCAACTTCTTTGCCAACTCTTTAAGTGACGACTAAAGGGTTTGAGTCAAAGTAAAAATGAATAATACTGTGTGAATGGTAAACACAAGCCACGAAAAACACATAGTAAAGCAAAATAGCATGAAATAAAAGATAGAGTTTTACAATAAGCTCTTAAGATGGCATCAAAATTCTCTGTCTAAATAAAGCAAAGAGCCTAGATACAAATCTAAGCCTCGGGGGCATCACCAGAAGAACCTTCCCCTGGAAGATGAGAAGTTGCGGCATCCCCTGCCTCTGAAGGCATAGCAGTCTCTCCAGATGGAGACACTACCGCAGGCAGCACGAAATCATCCAAGGGGATATCAGGAAAGCGCTCAGCAAACATCTCCTTGGCCTTCGCAAAGCCAAGCTCATAAATATCAAGACCATCTTCGGTTCGTTTCTTCAGCCATTCATCCCCAGCGTTTCCATCCAAGAAGTCACGGATGCCTTGGTCTCGAGCTTTGGTCACCTCTTCTGCTGCTCTCATTTTTACTCGCTCCAACCTTTTCTCCAGAGTCGCAATCTGAGCAAGATGATCCTCCTCTTGCTTGCTCAGCTCTTCAGCATGATGAGTAGCCTCTTGCGCCTCCTTAATAGCTTCCCACTTCTGCTGAGCCTCCTCCGTTGCCACCTGCCTCGCCATCTCAAAGCGAGAAAGAATTTCAGACCCGCTAGCATACATCTGGAATGAAGATTGAAACAATCAGCTAAATAGAAGTTGAAAACAAAACAGAAACTTAGTGGGGACAAAGGATGTTACCGTATACACGGCCTGAGCGAAGGAGCAGGCAAAGGTCTCGTGTGTTTGATTCTGGAAGACCTCCTTGTCTCGAGGAAGAATTCCATGGAGAAGATGCTGCTCCGAGACCTGACTATCCAGCATCCCAAGGTCATCACGCCTAAGTGTTCATCTCGGTCGAAAGATGGGATCATCCTCAATGGACACTTGGTCCAGGATCCGTGGAGAACGTTCTGGAGGAGTGACTCTAGTCTTCTTAGAAGCAGGGGGCAACTCTACACTTGGCTGCTTCTCTTTTTGCTTCCCCTTGGCTTTCTGGAGAACGCCAAGGAAGCCTCCCTGTTGCGATTTTCCACTTCCGCTAGCCATTTTTGTAATGAAGAAATAAATCAATACGGGAATAAACATTGAAATCAAATTGAAATCAATGGCTTATACAAAGCACACCTAAAGGAACGGTCTCGACAGATGACACACTAGGAATATCGGGAGGAGGAGGAGGAATCAGAAGACCAGCTGGAATGGGCTTTGGAGGTATGATCTTCGCCCACTCCAATTGCTCCTCCGAAAGAGGCTCATCTATGCAAAGACCGCCTCGAAGCTTAATATGACTAAGTATATGCTTAGTCAGGTTGTTGGGAGTAGGCTTGCCAGGATTTTCAAAATCCTTATAGAAAGGATTCCACACTTTGTCAAAGGGTAGCTCCCCCTTGTCTAGGCGGCCGACAAAGAAGTATCTCGAATGCCAACCCTTATTTGACTTCGGACCACCCTTCAGAAGTCGCTGCCTACTATGAATATAATACCATCCCGAGTAGTTGGCGACTCCTTTGACAAAATAGATTTCGAAGAACACTCTCATAAAATCTGTTGCATCTGGTTTGTAGCCCGAAGTCTGAACCAAATATATGAGCCCGACAAGTTTCCTCCAACCATTTGGAACAAGTTGCCCGGGAGCCATATGATAATGCTCAAAGAAGCGAAGAGCAAAAGGATGAAGTTGAAGCCTATACCCAGACTTCACATGCTCTTCATAGATCCCAGTCTCAAACTTGGTTCCATAATTAGCTGGTTCTTGCAAACCAGGAAGACGAGCATACCAACCTTCGGGAAGAGGATAGTCCCGAATCAACTCCAACAAATCCTTTGTAGACATCTTATTCGACTTCTCATCAGCGATATACCAAGGCTTAAGATTAGCCGTATCCTCGGCTTCATCCTTCATATCACCTAAGGCATTCTTGGCAGGCAAAGGGCGTGAAGGCTGAGAAGTAAAAGGCTGTGGAGGTTGGGAGGATGAAGGTGGTAATGGTTGTGAAGTTGAAGGTTGTGGAACTGTTGGATTCGAAGTCCTAACTTCACTTCCTGAAGTCGGAACTCGTTCTGAACTCGAAGATGAGCTACTACTTATAGTTATATTCTCTTGGGGAGACGAAACAGACACTGAAGTCTCGGACATGTTTCTACTAAAATATAGGAAACTACGACAAACTTGAAGCGCTGAACAGAAATAGGAGAAGAAAAACTTACTTGGAGAGTAGTATGCTTCCAAATGATTCGAGTGAGGAAGAAATGAAAGTGAAAAACTCATCTTATAGAGAAACTCCAAGTAACTGTCACTTGGGGAACCCAACGGTTCGTCTCCCCCTACGTGTCAGAAGCCAAGCAAAGAAAAGTTTGAAAATTTCAAAAATTCCCGCTCAAAGGCATCAATGGAGAATGAGACACGTGGAAGGAACCAAGACCTTGGCATAACAGAATTCTGCCCGAGCAGAATCACGTCCGAACACTCTGTCCGAGCAGAGTGATCTTGGCCTAGCAGAATCACGTCCGAACGCCCTGCCCGAGCAGAATGATCTTGGCTGAACAGAATTCTGCTCGAACAGAATCACGTCCGAACACTTTGCCCGAGCAGAGTGACTTTCGCCGAACAGAATTTGCCCGAGCAGAATTCCGTCCGAACACTCTGCCCGAGCAGAGTGACTCTGGCCGAACAGAATTCTTCCCGAGCAGAACTCTGTCCGAACACTCTGCCCGAGCAGAGTAACCATGACCGAGCAGAATTTTGCCCGAGCAGAATCCTATCCGAACACTCTGCCCGAGCAGAGTGATCTTAGCCGAGCAGATTCGTGCCCGAGCAGAATCCCATCCTAACAGATTCGTGCCCGAGCAGAATCTCATCCAAATAGAACTCCGCCTGAACAGAACCATGTCCAAGCAGAACCTCGTCCGAGCAGAGCACTCTTTGAATATTTGAAATGTTGACAAACAGATTCAATTCCGTTTTTGGCATATTTCGCTATCACCAGTGGAAAAAGTGTGCTTCCACCCGCTTCATTAACGCTGGTAAAAGTAGGGGGCATATGATATAGCTAAAAATACCCCTCCATTCTACGGACGACACGTGACAGTTATGACACGTAACTCATACGGGCTCATTACTGATATGGCACTTACCATATCAATCACCAGGCAAAATCCTAAAAGAAGCTTTGACTCTATCAGCTAAGATTGACATGAGATCCTCTAGGATCCTAATTAGATTCTGATTAGAGTTGGTCAAAGCCCAGTGCTACTAGGACTCCTCCTTCTACCATTATATAAAAGGGTCAAGCCCCCTCAGGTAAAGACATGCTCACACACATACACATTGTGTCTTTATTGCTTCTCAGAGTTCTACATTGTTAGCCATCTCTAACTTAAGCATCAGAGCGTTCCCCCTCCGGAACCCCACCCGGCGGTCACTCCGTGTTCTCTTTTGCAGGCTTGATTTCTGGTGTGGTTCCCGATCCAGTTTTTAGCTGTAACAAGGCGCCAGCTGATTTTTGTAAGGAGGGCTAAGTTGAGTAGCTTTATAGATCGAAAGCCCAATCCCCCTCGTGATTTCACATCACAGAGGGAGAACCAATTTACCCAATGGAAGCCTTTACCTATCATATCCCCTTTCCACAAAAAATTACTGAGAAGACTATCAATTTTCTGGCATACTTGTTTCGGAAGAGAGTGACGTGCATATGATAGATGACCATAATAGAAAGAATAGAAGAAATCAAAGTGCCCCATCTTACTTTATTCAACAAAAGTCCTTTCCACTGGCACACCGGCTTTGAATTTTGTCGATCAATTGGCAAAAAAAGGTTTTTTGATGGGTAACTATATCTAGAGATGTACCCAGATATATGCCAAAACAGGAAGAAATAGGTATTCCTAGGGTATCCGCACAGAAGTGTAATAAATAAGGAGGGCAATTCAGGCTAACGAAAATGTTAGATTTGGTCAAATTGATTTGTTGTCCAGAGTCTTGGAATTAGTTGTTAAGGAGAATTTTTAGCATCTCACATCCAAGGAGATCTATATGAAAAAGTAAAATGGAGTCATCTGCGAATAGAAGATGGGAGACACTGAGAGCATGTGGATTTAGCTTAATGCCCCTAAGACTGCCATAAGATTCAGCTTGAATAAGAGACTGGAATAGAACTTCTGAACATAAGATAAAGAGAAAAGGAAAGAGCGGATCTCCCTGACGAAGGCCACAAGGAGAGAAGTATGTTGTAGGAGAACCATCAATCAAAATATCATAGGAAACGGTAGAGATGCATTGCATGATGAGTTATAAACCGTGGAGGAAAACCAAACTGCACAAGGACTACTTCAACAAAGTCCCATTAAAAGCGATCAATTGCCTTACTCATATCCATTTTCGGTGCCCCCAGAACCCGTTTGCCGTGTTTGGTGGTACGAATTTTGTTAGTTAATTCCTGGGCAATAAAGATATTGTCCATAATATGTCGTCCTGGAATGAAGGCATTTTGGAAGGGGGAGATAAAGGAAGGTAAAATCTGTTGAAGGCGATTGGAAAGTACATTGGCTGTAATTTTGTAAATGGTATTGCATAGGCTTATGGGTGGTCGAAAGTCGCCAGGAGAGAAAGGTTGAGAGGACTTGGGAATTAGGGTAATAAAGGTGCGGTTGGTTTCCATAAGCATCCATCCTGCGTGCAGAAAAGAGAAGACAATTGACGTTATGATTGATTCATGAAACTCCAACATTGCTGTTAAAGTATGGGAGGGATGCCATCTGGCCCAGGAGATTTTAGAGGTTCGAGTTAAAAAACGGCGCCACGGATTTTTGAAGCCGTAAAAGGTTGATCTAATTCCTGGTAATGTGAGAGCGATAAAGTAGAACAAATAATACCTACAGTATTGAGATTGGATATTCTGGGGAGTGGACAGAGTAGTGAGGTGAAGTATAAGAGGAAGCAATCTTGGACGTCGTGGTCAATTGAGCACAGGTGTCCCGAAGTATTCCGAATATTAGAGAAAGATGAGTGCCTTTGATTAACTGTGGTGATGACATGAAAGAAGCGGGTATTACGATCCTTAAGCATAACCAATTCTCTTTGGCTCTTTGAGCCTAAAAGACTTCTTCACAGTCAAGTAATCAGTCTAATTTCCGTCGGAGACTTTCCTCTTGTCTGATGGCCTCAGGATTCAGAAGGAGAAGTTGCCATTTTACTAAAAGATTACGACAGGTGGTGATCTGATGACTCAAATTCCCAAAATTGTGATTTATGCAAGAGTGCAAACGTGTCATCATTTCGGTGGCCCCATGTATTGAGTCGATATAGAGGCGATCTTGTCACTTCCGTATTCCAACTCTCTCTTATGATTCGAATTCCTTCCGGGTGTCATAGCCACGTAGGGCCACACCAAGGAATTTCAACTAATCCCAAATTATGTAAGAGGTATTGAAGATGTCGATGACCAAGGAAATTATTACTGTGGCGATCCGTTTTTTACGAGGAAATGAGAACTTGATTAAAGTCTCCTATTAGATGAAGGGGTATAACTTTTCCCACGTTTGTTGACGTTTCTAAACTCGAGGATGACCATAAATGAAGCCAACCATAAAAAGATGACAACCATTATTTGCGAACGAAAACATAATCATATGCTTGGATCTAAAAAGGACAAGTCCCTCAGGTGACGGGAGCCGACTAACCCAAAAACCTCCTTTACAAGTGCGTTTTGGTTCGATACAATCGAATTGAGAAAAATCTCAAGAGCCCTAAAATTTCTAAAGAGTAGTTCTGGCGAACCATGAGTTTCTTGGAAAAATATGATGGGAGGCCGGTGAAGATGGATTAATTGACGTGCTGCACGAACTATTCGAGGCTGAGCCAAACCTCGACAGGTAGATAGATAGTTGGGTCGTGAATGTTTTGATTGCTTTTGTTTGATCATGTAATTTTTTATTGATCTCATGTACCCATGTACATTTAAATCTTTTCACTTTCGATGGGTTTCACAGTTTGAGTTTGAAATTCTAATTGAACTTTGTTAAAGCTTGATGTCCAAGTCGAAAACATGCATAAGTCCATCCAACTTAAAAGTCGTTCTCAATCTCCATAGTGAGACTTTAAGCCGCACCCTCACACATAGCATTATGTATTAGGTGATTCCAAGCCCTATCTGTATGAAGCCGACTATAGCAAGGTGCGATCTGAAGGCAGGGGCGGAACTAGGCTTGTACGAGGGGGTGCTATAGCCCCCCCCTCTCAGATTTTGAATTTTTTTTTTAAAATATATATAGTGTTTTTTTTTTCATTTCCAACTTTTCCTTTCTCTCTCTCTCTCGGCCGGCTCTCATCTCACAGAGTCACAGTCAGTCACCGGCTGTCCGGCTCACCTCACCGCGCCGACGACCGGCACACGGTGGCACGGGCACCTCTCCTTCTCGGCTCTCTCACTCAGTCACCGCGGCAGGCACCACACAAAGGCCCACGGCTCATCGGCTCGGTAGGCAGCCTCGTTCCGCCCCTGCAAGTCATCGCCATAACTACTCCGGTCGGCGGTCGCCGTGGTGTCAACTCCGTCAAGTGAAGCTCACGCCGCGACGCCGGCATCTCTCCAGACTCTCCTCGAATCCTCTTTTCTCGGCTCTCTCAGCCAACGTGGCTCGCCTCACTGCTCGCACGCCGGCACCACCAGTCCGACCCACGGCCACCGGTCCCCACCCCAACTCCGGCGAAGGCCCTCCTCAGTCCGGCGGTCCCCACCCCAACTCCGGCGACTCCGGCCAGATCAGATCTGGCAGATCTAGTTTAGATCTGCCGTCTACGAGCCGGCGGACGAACCGAGGAAGTTCCGCCATTGCCGTTCGGCGGTCGCGACGCTTGAAATAGTGAAATTGCAGATCTGACATTGAGTTTCAGTCACCGACGATATTGAGACAACGACGCCGTTCTAATTTTTAAGGACTGAGGTCAGTGTGCATTTTGAACAATTTCTTTTGTTATTGATTATTTGATTAATAATTTTAGGTTGTTAGTTGTGTATTTGATAATTTAGATTATTAATTGATACTTTATGGATGTTAATCGTGCATTGAGCACTTAGATTTGAGATTATTGATGGAGGATGGGACCCAATTGGATTTTTATCCCATTTGAGCATTGATTATTTGATTGATAATTTTAGATTGTGTTAATTGTGCATTTAAAATTTAAGATTATTTTCATGCTGATTATATGTTGAGAATTGAGATGGTTGATGGAGGATGAGACCCAATTGGATTGAGATGTCGGATATGTGATTTAGTTGAATGGTGGGTTGAAATTAAGTTAATTAGGTTAACGCGATAATAAAACATGACTGGAAAAGTAAAAGAATAAAATATTTGTAATTAACTAGGTTATTTGATTGATAATTGATGGATTGATACTTAAAATAAAATATATATTTTTCAGAATGAAAAAGTTCTTTAAAAAGAAAGCAAAGGTGGAAGAATTATTGCAGTCTAATAAGAATGAGTGTAGAAAAGTGCACTTTGTTTTTGTGCGCTATTTTACTTATAAAAATATTTATCTCCTTTGATATATTTTTAACCCCCTTAAGATGAAATCCTGGTTCCGCCACTGTCTGAAGGTCATGAGGAAAAAATATGCTGAGGAGAAAAAACCCACAGATGTGGGACTTTAGCACATTCCCTCACATATAACATGGATTATTGAGTGCCCCCAACCTCAGTGTAGAGTCAATGCAGGACATGTATATGTACTTGCACTTTACAGCCAAATCAAAAGCATTCATGTGCTGATTAACCTGGTTAACATCGCACCCACGTCACAACTGAATTATAATCCAAAAGGATGATAAATGTAATGAAATTAAGCAGCTCCGGGTCAAGGAATGGGAGCTTTCACCAGCAATGACGGAAAAAAAGAATTAAGAAATAAGATTGCTTGTGTCGAAGCATCGTCAGATTCAGAGAGAAAAGAGAGAGGCATTGTGAGAAGTGGTTTAAATTAGCAAGGAGAGTTTCATTTTAGACGCGTTGCTCTTTTTATTGGTGCAACAAGAAAGGGCATAACAATCAACATATTAAAGGTGATGTAGACTGCACGCTGCTAAGGTTCACGGTTTGATGCTGGCGGTGGCATGGTATCAATTGCTGTTATCCAGGTATCGCAAGGATCGAAATCCTTCTTTATATAAAATTTGAATTGCAAAGAGGGACAAAGATAACACAATAAAATCTTGTTACTCTTTTCGAATAGGATCATACTTCTATTAAAGATAAGAGTTTTGGTGAGACTAAATTCATCAGTATTGTGCGTTTTTCAATAATTGAATGATGTAAATTTTAACAAAAATAGTGTAAATTTAGCTCCACCTAAAGGTTATAGAATTTCATTTGAACAAATTATATTGTTTTGGACGCTTATATCAACACTAGCACCTTTCTTTCTAACTAGATGAAAGCACGTGCGTTGCACGAAAATGCACACCCTCGCAGAAAATGAGGTTAAAGTGAAATGATATTTGTTTGTAAAAGTAACAAACACAACTATGATATTATCTTAAGGATCTTGCTTTTACTAGAGTTTTACCTCATCGTATAAGCTCTAAAGGTTGTAAAAATCTATAACATAGAAGAGAAAAGTGTTTCGAAGGAAATGAATTTTACTTTTGGACGTGGTTCATTCATATTTAGAGCTTAAAACTCAACTTCACTAACATATTCGTATGGCAAGTGCAAACCTACGTCTTCAAGCAATCTTCACATAGTTCATGCAAAGTAAGTATAGTGAACTATCAATTCTATTTATCATGTCATCCCACCAGACATTCTAATTATGTTATCTACCAGTAGTGATAAATTCCTATTATATTAAGTGCTACTATGTGCTAGACAAAGAAATGATTGATTTCACTTATTTCGTCACAACAAAATAAAAAATTGTTTTAATCTTATCAAACTCTCTTTAGGTCGTAACCAGCTCGAATTTCTTTTACTGCATTCTCTTTAGGAAATTTGTGTACTCAAATATGTGGATTGCATGCATCACTTACCATTTGCATGAGTGCGACATCTTGTTGGTATATTTTCATTTGTGAATCAGGTAATCGTCCTAATTAAAATAGATCAAAAATAAAAATGCAAAAAATTCATAGTAATGTAACCTATGTTTATGCTAGGAATAAGTTGATCGAGAGGTATCAAGCAATGAACAAAGCTACAAATAGATTGAAAATGAGATTCGTTAAATGGAGATTACAGTTCTTGCTTTTATGTGTATATAAATTTCAAAAAAATTATGTCTCCATTATGTGAGAAAAAATTGAGATTCACTAATTATTTGACTGTTGGCGGGTCTCTTTGTATGTGTTGTCCGGAAAGAGGAGGACTCAATGCTTATTCGTTCGCCGGAACCAGAAGTAAAAATTTGCATAGCATTTTCAGGGCGAATCTTTATGCTCAAAATCCCGATTCGAGATACCTTGGTATTTGAGAATCAACAAATTCGACTCTGCAGAGCAGTAGCGTAGGATCAGATCACAAAAATAGTAAATATTTTCTTTCTTATGAAGGAAAGTCTTTTTCAAAATAATTTGGCTGATATAGGTATCAAATGGTATAGTTCATTTGTTGGTAGCTTGGACGACAAAGTTACAACACTTCGCACATTCAATGTGTATTTTCTCTTTATTGACTTTATAATAGATGAAATGCTTCAACCCACGTTTGCAATCTAGGGTAAACTTGGTGTATTTTTTGGTCTCCTTTAATTGCTTTAGACATAAAAAAAAAAAAGATCTAAGGCCTACTTGAAGGATGATATCCCTTTGGCTACTTGGAATAGGGTGAGTTATCATTTTTCTATCAAGATTAATACTGATATTATGTTGCTAATTCTGTACAATTCATAGATGTTCTGCTCAAAGCTTTCAACGTTGAATTTATTATGACTATGATTGTCCATATGATGATGGTAATGTTCCTATTAGCGTGAGTATTTCAAGTTTAAATTAAGATGTATTTGTCTTATCTATTAGTAAATGAGCGCCATATATTCATACACAAAAGATTATGTAAAGTTCTTTTATAGTTACCAGTTGAAAACCTTGATGATTGTTGTACTTCTTGAGTTAAGGAGGTTTCGATTATAAGAACATTAATGTATATTCTTAAGGACATTACTACATCCATTAGAAGACATGATGAAAAACTTTTTATGGATTCCCAGTCCATTTCTTAAAGTGATAGGTAGTAAATATGTATATATATTTTTTGGCCAAATCTACTTTTATTTCTCTTTGTAGTCATATTATTGTATTGCTTTATATAACTATTTTACATACCTGGAGATTGTGCAAATTGCAGCAGAAGAGTTTAGATGGAATGTGTGAAGAAAATGTCAAGAGAACCATTGTACGATGGTAATCCTCTTTAATCATGTGTCGTATTGATGTGGTGGAGATTAAGATTCAATCATTACAATTTTGCCGCAATTAAAATTTGAAAGAGAATAAGATAGATTATGAAGGAAAAGGAAATTACTTGATGTTGACTTTTATTTGGTGTTGTGAGATACGTAGAAGAGGTTGAGCTTAGATGAATTGAATGACAAATTAAATCAATTAAATCAAGTTTGGCTAAAAGTTGAAGGTTTTCAATAAATTTAGGGAGAAAACCCATGCTTGCATTTAATAATAACTTTGAGAGAGGAACCATTTATCTAGCATGGAGAAATGGAGAGTTATTTGTGGGTCATGACATTAATTAATGAATGGTTATAATCAAGGTCAATCATGATATTAAAGAAAATTGTAGGGATAATTTTGTTCGAAAAATGATTTACACCTATTCATACTTTTCATACTTTAATAAGTAGTATAAATATTTACTATGAGAAAATTTCTAACTAGTAGACTACAGTGGATAAAATGAAAGAACTTATAGATTACCAATTGGGTCGCCCTTCTAAGAGGGATACCAAAAAAAAAAAAACAATCAAACACCAAAAAGAATGCCAAAAGGGTCAATAAAAGGGCGAGCTAACGGTTATTGGTCCCCTTCAAGGCTAAAGCTAAAAAAAGAATTCACCATTCAGTGACAAATATTTGTTAGACGCCCGAAAATTATATACTCCAAATTCCACACCTTGTATTTTTCTTTTTTCTTTTTTTAAATCTTTTTATGAAATTTATTTATTACTAGAACTTCAATGCTTGGACCCACCTACGATTAACCATGGGATAATAACTACGCTACGGAATTGGATACGCTACGACTCAGCAAACACTATAACTAAGACCATAAGATTGGCAAAGGGAACCATAAGGTCAATCGTCAAGCATGCAGGTACGCAGTTCCTCCCTCCCTTCTTCCACATCCATGTCTTGTTGTTTGTCGACTGCTGTGCAATTGTTTTGTTCTCCCTTATATATGCCTCGGTTAGGTAGCTGTTTCTTTGATGCATGACATAGTTTTTCTGTTCTATTCAGAGGGCCATCAGTACGAACATGGGTTCGACAGAAGAGGCCACGGGTGCTGATGAAAGGTTGATAACCCCCGTTGAAGGAGAAGAAGAAGAATAAGTAAAAGGGTCGACCATTGATGGAAGAAGGAGAGAGAATGAGAAAAAAAAAAGTCAGAAGACTACTCCGCTACATAATGTAGCGGAGCGAATGATTAAAAAAGAAAAAGAGAAAGAACTGTTTCTGGAAATGCAAATACAACCTACATACTAAAAATGCTGAGCTTGTTCCAAACAGGGGTACAATAATAAGCCCAAATATCACACGGCATAAGCTTTCTAGAATTTTCTTCAGCAGCTAACATCACCCAGCTTTAAAAGTTCCATCATCCTCCTCCTACAAACTATCACGGAGATCCCAGTGTCTCCTTAAACTTACCTAAACCATGTCCGCGACATGAAATATAAATGATCTCCAGTTAAGAGCTAGTCGACAGAAGTTAGCATGGAGAGGAGGATGAGAGAAAGGATGACAAAGGAGGATGAGAGAGAACAAAAAAGATCTGAGAGAAAAGAAGAGAGAGAAAGTGAGAAATTGACGTGAGAGAGAGATGTGTCAGAAAATTAATGAGAAAGGAGAGAGAAAGAGAGAAAAAGGTAGTGTCTACTTGTCCGCTACATAATGTAGCGGATGGAACAGGAGGGTATTTTTGTCAAAATATCGTCCGCTACATAATGTAGCGGACAGATTAAAAAAAAAACAAAAAAAAAAAGATTTGGACCGTCCACAGATCGCGCGTAGACGGTCAGATCGCGCTAGCAACTTAACTCAGTTTGTTAGCGCTCTCAACGGATCATTTCTCATATATATATATATATATATATACACAAAAGACTACAAAGCAGTCAAGTTACAATTACTGCATAGTGGGTAAGGAAATAAAAAGTACATACACCAATGACACTTCCAACCGCTGAGCATCAAAATATAAAATTAGCCTAAACCACACCAAATACTAAATAAACATTATATAAAAGTCAGCTAGTGTGTAAACATACATAAACCAACAACAAGAAATCGTTTTTTTCCCCTTTCTTTTCCCCTTTCCATGTGAATGGACCAGAACAAGAGAGAGAAATGAGAGAGGGAAAAAAGGGTTTTTTTTTTCAAAACAGTGATTTAGATTAGTTTGTTCGTTCTTATCTTTTTGACTAAGTTGTCTTTCGAAAAAGTCACCTGAGTGTCACAAATTCACATCCCTTAACAGCTTTATAGGATAAACTGATTTGAGTGCAATTGTCAAAATCTAGCGTTGTGGTAGTAAATGTTCAATGTGAAAAGTTACGGCTTTATTTGTCTAAAATGACAAACTGTAGGGGGGTAATTTGCCATTTAGCAAAATAAATAAGAGCACAGAAGAAGATATAGATAGTTGCACAATCGAATTAAACAACAAGAGAGAAATTGTAACTGTTCACCTCGGCAAGTTACGAAAAATTAGGTTGAAGTGTAGGATATGCTCTGCTTCAATCTAATTGTAATTTGTATTGGGGTTTTAGGTTAGTTGTTAATCTGCTGCGTTATTGATAGCATTTGATGTTGTCCTTTGTCTGTATAATAGTCGATCTAGTCGGGTCGGCTTGTAACTTATATATATATATATATATATATATATATATATATATATATATATAACATTTCTCCTCTTAAACATAAAAAAAAACAAGAGAGAAAAGGCTCGAGATATCCAAACGAACACTGAAGTTTCATGGTGGATTGAAAAGGAAACGTGAATTTCACAATCCTAACAACTTAACTGTCGAGGAGAGTTTTGATTGTCCCTAATATTTCAGCTCGTCTACTTTTTTTCTGAGGTGTGTTAGCCAGAAATCCACTCTCACTCCTGAAGTCATTGCGAATCAAGACAATTTTATATACGTTTAATCGTTTAGACAGTAGATAAACAGTTGGAAAAAAAAACAAAAGAAGAGAGTGTATGTGACTAATGCCTCATATGTAGTAGTCTGACTACACATAACTGCACAATCAACCTAAACATCAAGAAACAGAGCTTGAGGTTTCATGGTAAACGAAAGAGGTGAAACAAGAGAACCAGGATTGTTTCAAAAAGAGAAAAAAAATGCTTAATGCAATGTTTGGCCTGTCCTTTTGTTTTGGTTTGAACGATTAAAGGCATCTTTCGACCAGCTTTAGTGTCCGTGTCAACTAAGACTTAGATCTCATTTTTAACGATTTGAAGGGTACACTTCCCACATGTAAAGAAATATGTTTCCTGAGTACTAACTTTTTTGTTTTGTCATTTTAATTGTTTACCATTTTAAAATCATCAGATCAGATTCACTAACTTATGTCACTTTTCATGATTGCCAGTTGTCACCATATACTAAGATGGTATTTGGGATTGATTCTAAAATGGTCAAACTTGATTAAATTCAGATTAAATCAGGTTTGAAGTGTTTGGTTAAAAAAAGTAAAGTGTTTAAATTTGCTTCAATTTACTCAAAACTGATTAAAGGAAAGTGAGTTCTTACTTACGTAGAGGTGCCACAAAGGCTGCAGTCCGAGTCAGCTTCCAAGTATGTAAAGTGAGAGACAGCAAGGGTGGAACAAGGGCAGAGACCAAGGGCTTCCCAGACAGAGCTTGAGGGTGGCAGTGCTGCGAGGGCAATAGCGCAGGATGAATATACGACGACAGTCACAGTCCGATGCTTAGGTCCAAAGTCAGGGTCTTGTATGTTTCTCTCTAGGATTCTAGAGTGAGAAAGTGAAATATGTTCTGAAAATGTCCAACTGTTCCTCCTCAAATGAATTCTCAAGACCTCTATTTATAGAGATTGAGATGATGATGTCATAAACCGACACGTGGCGCTCCCCGGGAATGACACGTCACCGGGGGGTCCACGGGTGCCGGTGCTCCATGGACTGTCAGATCGCATATTCAACCGGCCTGCTCCTCACAGCGTCGCTCTGTCTATCTGGAAAGACTGGCTCCCACCGCATCGGTGTGGCCAGAGAACCCCCTTGATCTAGCCTCCAATCCAAGCCCTTGCGGAGTCCCACAGGCCTGACAGCGGTGGGGAAGACCCGACGCCCAACTGCCAGGTGAACTAGGCGCGATGCCCTCCGAAGACCTGCTCCCGTCTCGAAGTGACCCGGGGGTCATAGTCCCTAGGGGTGCCGACGCAAGCCCCCAGTGCCGGAGCACGTAGGCCAGTCACGCAGGCACCCTGACGGAGATAGTGTCCCGGAGGAGTCGTCTATTCCGCAGGCCAAGGTAGCATCCCAGAGGAGCCGTCTACCCGGCCGGCCAAGGTAGCATCCCGGAGGAGCCGTCTACCTGGCGGAAGGGGAGTTGAAGAGCTCCCTGGCAGAGATAGTGTCCCGGAGGAGTCGCCTATCCCTGCGGGTGAGTCCTTATGCCGGAGCACTTGGAGCGAGTCAAGGTAGCATCCCGGAGGAGCCGTCTACCTGGCGGAAGGGGAGTTGAAGAGCTCCCTGGCAGAGATAGTGTCCCGGAGGAGTCGTCTATCCCCGCGGGTGAGTCCTTATGCCGGAGCACTTGGAGCGAGTCAAGGTAGCATCCCGGAGGAGCCGTCTACCCGACTGGCCTAGGGGTGCCGACGCAAGCCCCCAGTGCCGGAGCACGTAGGCCAGTCACGCAGGCACCCTGACGGAGATAGTGTCCCGGAGGAGTCGTCTATTCCGCAGGCCAAGGTAGCATCCCAGAGGAGCCGTCTACCCGGCCGGCCAAGGTAGCATCCCGGAGGAGCCGTCTACCTGGCGGAAGGGGAGTTGAAGAGCTCCCTGGCAGATAGTGTCCCGGAGGAGTCGCCTATCCCTGCGGGTGAGTCCTTATGCCGGAGCACTTGGAGCGAGTCAAGGTAGCATCCCGGAGGAGCCGTCTACCTGGCGGAAGGGGAGTTGAAGAGCTCCCTGGCAGAGATAGTGTCCCGGAGGAGTCGCCTATCCCCGCGGGTGAGTCCTTATGCCGGAGCACTCGGAGCATGTCAAGGTAGCATCCCGGAGGAGCCGTCTACCCGACTGGCCGAGGTAGCATCCCGGAGGAGCCGTCTACCTGGCGGAAGGGGAGTTGAAGAGCTCCCTGGCAGAGATAGTGTCCCGGAGGAGTCGCCTATCCCCGCGGAAGATGTACACTCCGGAGAGTGGGTTGAAGCATGTTCCATGACCAAGGCAAGGTGCGCATGGTGTGATGAATGAGTGTGGTGCCCGGGGGCATGATGACATGATTGTGGCGCATGGGCGCGATGAAGTGAGTAAGGTGCCGGGGGCACGTCAATGTCAATGGCGCGGCGCACGGGCGCGATGGAGTGCGTAAGGTGTCGGGGGCATGTTTGTGTCAATGGTGGCGCATGGGCGCGACAGAGTGCGTAAGGTGCCGGGGGCATGTTTGTGTCAATGGTGGCGCATGGGCGCGACAGAGTGCGTAAGGTGCCGGGGGCACGTTGGTGTCAACGGTGGCGCATGGGCGCGACAAAGTGCTTATGGTGCCGGGGGCACGGTAGTGTGACAGAGAGCCTGGAGGCACGGCTGTATCAGCGGCGCGGCGCACGGGCGCGGCGGAGTGTTGGAGTGTGACGCCCGGACGTCGGTGACGGGGGTCATGAAGACGACGTCCGGGCGACGGATGATGAGCGTCGTGGAGTTGTGTCTGGGCGACGGGGTCGCGGAGTTGTGTCCGGGCGACGGGGGTCGCGGAGTTGTGTCCGGGCGACGGGGGTCGCAAAGTTGTGTCCGGGCGACGGGGGTCGCGGAGTTGATGGACGACGGACGTCGTGAAGGTTGTTGCAGGACGGACGTCGCGAGGTTGATGTACGAACGTCCGTAAGGTGATGCACGACGGACGTCGCGAGGTTGATGTACGAACGTCCGTAAGGTGATGCACGACGGACGTCGCGAGGTTGATGTACGAACGTCCGTAAGGTGATGCACGACGGACGTCGCGAGGTTGATGTACGAACGTCCGTAAGGTGATGCACGACGGACGTCGCGAGGTTGATGTACGAACGTCCGTAAGGTGATGCACGACGGACGTCGCGAGGTTGATGTCCGGATGATGGGCGAAGGGCGTCGCGAAGGATGCAAGGCCTCTTGAAGAGAAGTGAAGGTGCTAAGGATAGAGGCCAAAGGCCGACCCCAAGGGGAAGGCCGAGGCCGACCCCAAGGGGGAGGCCAAGGCCGAGGCCGACCCCAAGGGGGAGGCCAAGGCCAACTTCCTTGGGCAAGTGTCATGGCGCGTCGTTGGGCGACAGGCGAAGTGCGACGGTCGAAGTGTCATGAGGCTTGGTCACGTTACTTGAGCGTGCATGCTTTGACCGGTTGTGAGCGTTGAAAATGTATGTTGCTTGTGCGGACGTGTCATGCAAAGTGGGACCGTAGTGGGCCTTTGGGTGCGACCAGAATGGGTTGGGAACAATTCATAATCTTCATTTTCTTGGATTAAGATTTAATCAGTTTTTGAGAATCAGGTTTGACCAAAAGAATTATCAAAATATCCTTACATTTAAACAGACATTAAATGCTCATTTTCAACTTGATAACACTATATGGTAATGTTGTCACACTAAACCTACTTTAATCATTTCTTATTCAAACACTTTCAACAACTTTTAATATATTATGCTTAAAATGGATTAAAGCTGATTTTAAAAACTGATTCTGATTTAATTAAAATTTACTTTTAAAAATCAATCCCTAACGGCCTATGATGCTTTCCTGAACCCACACCACACTATAGCCTGAACTTTTCTTATGGGTTTGGACTTTAGAGTGAATTCGACTTTTCTTAGGCATGAAGACCCAAAAACCATAAAAGACTTTTCTTAGGCCCTGGTCTATAGGCCTTCTAAATGCTCCGAGGTTGAGCTGGGTTTTCTTCGGCCCAGACAAAGTCCAAAGCTTTTCATGGTGGTGGGAAACTTGATAAAATGTGCAGAGATAGATGAGCTTCAATCTAATGGGCCAGACGAAATGGAGAGTTGGCTCGAAGCGGACTGTAGGGGGGCCAGTTGGCCCAGATTTTAGTTTCTGTATTTCTTGTCCAATGTACCTAAAATAAATCTTAACCCACAAGCATAACCTTTGGGCTTTTTGGGATGCAGCAAACTTATGGTGATGCCCCAAATTTGGGACAAGTTTCCCCTTTATCCCAACTAGTCGGGGTCGCACACGCATCTGAAATAAATTTTGTTCAAAATAATCAAGTATCATGCATGTGTAGTTATTTACTATTTTGTATCATTTTTAAATTTATTTATTATGCCAAGCTTGACCTTTAAAATAAATTTTGTGTCATTTTTTAACAATATTTTTTTAATAAATTATAATTATAAAAACTAAACATGTCCTTATAGGTAGTTATTACTATTTAAATATTTTCTTTTGTGTCACTTTTTAAAATTCTTTCTTAGAACGAGACCCATCATCATTTTAGATGGATAGTTGTGTTACACCAAAATGGGTATTCCCTTTACACAAGGTATAGATAGATATTGATGGGCTAAAAGGGGAGAACAAAATTCAATATAACACTGATGGTAATGATGGAGTGTAACTAATGGATGAGACGAGTCAATAATAAAATCTCGATCCCTATAATTCGAAAATTCCCCCATCTTGTTAGATTCCACCCAATTTCTTTTTATTAGGCAAAAACAATAAATTGCCGTACATAATAAGTAGCCTCACAGTTGTACCGTGGGAGCCAATCATATAGTTTGTGATAATCATAGCTTAATATTGCAACATTTGAGTAATTACAGCAGTGAAAATGGAAATTGGAAACTTCAAATTTCTTTCAAATATGTGGCTTATTGACGGACCACCTCCGATTAATACTGAAGTTCACAAATAAACATGGACCGTTGATCAGCTGATACGGCGGCATAGAGTAATGCCATCTCCAACCGGAAGCTGGCAAATCTCAATCCTCGGATCAACAGCCAAGGCCTTGTTCAACTCCAGCACGAAATCCCTGTAATACCTAACATACTTCCTCAGTGGGGCATCCGGTGGTGCCACCACAGATCCGTTCCAGAGGGTATTGTCGTAGCCAATCAGGCCCCCAATCTTGACAAGGTCAATCAGCCTCTTGTGGTAGTTCAGATAGTTGTCCTTGTCAGCATCCACAAAAATGAAATCAAATGTCCCATGATACTTTCCCTGCACATTTATTTTTGATGAGTTGAGTTAAATAATGCGTGAGGATTTTTGTCTGCCGTAGTGATAGGTGTTAGAATTGATGAACGAAACTTAATGATTTAAAAGAATTCCGCGGCACAAATATAGCATATAACGGGGTTTTATTTTAAAGAATGAAGACATTTCATTGACGCACCAAATTATGTGTTTAGGGATAAGATATTGGTATACTTACATCCTCGATCATTTGGTCAAGAACCGGAAGAGCGGGGCCTTCTTTGAAGTCAATCTTGTGAGCAACGCCAGCCTTTTCAATTATTGGAAGACCCAATTCGTAATTCTCACGATTAATGTCCATAGCCAATATCTGAGACATTTGGAATATGATTATTTGTTGCTAAAGATGAATATGTTGCTCACACTTTCTCGTGGTGGACATACCTTTCCGTCATCGGGAAGCGCGAGGGCAGTGGCGAGGAGAGAGTAACCGGTGTAGACACCAATCTCCATTGTGTTCTTGGCATTGATAAGCTTAAGGAGCATGTTCAAGAATTGCCCTTCATCCGCCGACGTGGTCATAAGGTTCCTATATTGTCACTTGAAAATAAATTTAAACCTTCTAAGACGCGCAAATGCCTAGAATTGTTGCTAAATTCACACGTCTTTGCTAAATTCAATTATTTTGTCTCAAAAGGGTAACGTGTTACTGCTAAATCTTCAGCAATAAGAGCAAAAAGGGATGGCAATGGGACGGGTCGGATGCGGATCTTATAAAATCCGTACCCACCCCGGTTGTCCTTACGCACCACTCCGCTCCGCTCCGCCCCGCCCCGCGGAGGGAATACCATCCCCGCCCGGCAAACTTTCATAAAGCCCGAACCCGCCCCGACCCGCCCATACTTCTCAAATCTGTAATTGCAACAACTACTAAAATGGAGTATGACAAAAATTAAGTAAATGATCAAATATTCCAAAAGAGAAATATAATAAATTATACCACCAAACAAGCAAACATGAAACGAATGGTAATAATACATTGGCCAAAAGAGAAACAAATGGTAATATATTCTCAGTGGTAACAATACACATTATAAACCAAATTACAAAACAAATCTGTAATACATCAAATAAAATTGGAACTAAATACATTGGCCAAATACATCAAACTGCACATTTCGTGGGACTCGTACAAGCAGTGTGAGACTCGTACAAGCAACGCGATGCTGTATCTGGAAAACAACAACGACGACAAAGCAACAGAGAAGGAAAAAACTTTTTGGCAAAAAGCCGCCGCAACATCAGATCGGAGGAGATGAGTACTTTTTTTGTTCCGACTGTAATGGTCCAGCTGTTAGAGAAAAGGGGCGGCGCCGTGGAGGTGGTTTGTGGAGGGTGACGATGATTTGCGGCCATTAAGGGTGACGGTGAGGACGGTGATTGGTGGTTAGGTGGTGTTTGTGGCCGTGGGGGGTGCCGATGTGGGGGAGAGAAGAGGGGCGGCGTGGCTGAAGAGTTCTAGGGAAGAAGAGAGCGACTGGATTTTTCAGAGAAGAAGAGAGCGGCTGAAGATTTTAGGGGAGAAAGAAAAAAGGGATAGGTTTTCTATCTAAGGTCGTAGTATTTATACTACTAGATGGATGGCTAGGATTGCATATCATTTAGAATTAGGGTTTATATTAACCGGGGCGGATCAGATAGGATACCAAACCCGACCGTACCCGCTTCGGGTTACAAATATAAATACCAAACCTGCCCCGTGCCCCGGTCAAAGTAAAAAAAATCCGCTCCTAACGGGTCGGATTTAAATTGCCATCCCTACAAAATCTACAAATTTAGCTCAACTAAATTGCCATTCCTACAAAATCTACAAATTTAGCTCAACTACCGTATTAGTAGTGTCTCACCATGGATGTTTTGCGGTCACCTCGCGCAGCTCTTTCATGGATTCTGGCTCTCTTGGGTAGACGCTGGTTTCGAGGATATACTGTGCAACACATGAAGGTTGAACCAATATTCATTAGATGCTCCGGGTGGGGGTGGGGATCTGAATACTCGGGAGAGAGGTGGAATGGAAAAATACCTGGTAAAGGGCATCGCTTTGCAAGAGACTCTTGTGGCCAACTTCTTGGTGCCTCGCTGGTTGATTTTCCCCAGTAGAAGTCATTACTACTAGTATATGTTTGAGCTAACGAATTCTCTTTTTGCTCTAGTTTTCGCTGGAGTTGATGGGTTTGGCAAGTGAACCTGTCTATGGGAGCCGGTGATCATTGGATTTATATGTACATATAGGTGGGTAGGGCGGTGGTGGGTAAGGGGCGACAGGTGTGACTCCCACTTATAAAACGTATGAGAGGAGTGCAAGGCCCGCCACAATTGAGGGAGTTGGTGAAGTCATTCTCGTTTCCTTTATCATGTAAGAAATGTCCCTATTGCCAAAACTTACGTGATGTTTATCAAAATATTCTACAGTTTGGAAGCAGTTGATACAATTACCTGATCGTAAGTGTTACTTTGATAAAGTCGAAATTGATTTGTCAACAAAGCTAGCATTTATCAACAATAAGATCCGATTTTTTTTCCCGTTGCAGTTAAGATTCTGAAATTGGAAACTTCCCCCTCACCACCCCTGGAGGACAAAATGTTGTTATTAGTGTCTTTTAGATTGGAAACTTCCCGTTGCAGTTAAGATTCTGTTTTAAAAACTTGTTTTCAAAATTGAAGAAAAAAAAAACGAAAACTGTGTGTCAAACGCGTTTATTTTCTCCATAAAATTAGAGAAAAAACTGAAAAATTAAGTTTTACCAAATGGAGCCTGAGTTTCGGGTATTAGAAAAAGTTGGCAACCACTTCATAAAAAAACAAAAAAAAAGTTGGTGACCCGTTTCCTAAGTAAATAGTACTAAGTGACTAGCGGGTCCAGTGTAGGGTCCGGTGACCAACTCCTGCAGTTGACTATGAGAGGCCTTCCTCCTTCGTTACCTACCACCGCAACGTGTTCTTAGGCGCAAATGGTGTCAAGGTTCATGTTAATTCCAACCAAAGAGTATTTGTGTTGATATTGGGAGAAGAATTTCATTTGATATCGTTGACGGATTAAGGAACAAAATAATGAAATTGTTTTCATTTTAAAGTTACCTATGACATGTTTGTTGTTGGTTGATCAATTAATAATATTTCTGTCATTTCAATTTTATTTCAAACTAGATAGTTCAGAAAATAAACTTTTGACAATTTATTTTCATGATAACGTGAAGCTCTTTTTTCAATTAATAAGTAAAATGAGTATGAAGCGATAGCTAAAGTATGGTGCCTAAGGTTTTTGAGGAGGAGAGAGAAAAAAAAAAAAGGAAAAAAAACCAAAGCATGATCCCTTGTCATGTGCCAAAAATTACATTATACGCCGCGGGGGGGGGGGGGGGATAGTGTTTTGCAGGTGGGGCTGTAAATTGGATAAAATATGTAGAAATGTAAATACTTTTATGCATATGTGTTCAACTTGAATGTAATCGCAATTTGACCAGTATTACAAGTACCAGCCATCGAAGCAGAAGAAAATATTATTACATATATACCTATTAGAGAGTGGAAGTATACAAAGTTAAAGCCAATATTGTGATACTTTACTTCAACTCTCTCCCTCTCTCTTTACCCATCCATAGCAGTGGCAAATGTTCTCTTACACACTTATATGAATTAAAGCTTTCCAAAACACAAGAGAACAGCAACTATCAATTTTCCATATTAATCCCTAAAACTTCAAATACATCTTTGATAAAAGAAATCCTTAAAAAAAATCTTACCACAACCTAGAACTTCCAATTGAATTTGTCTAACATTTAAGGATTATATATCCATATCTGTAAGACTGTTTAGGCCTGGTCTGGTAGGCGGCCAGAGTTCCGTGTGCATCAATTTGTCTACCCTTGAAAGCTAGTCCAATTTAGTGGATTTCAATGAAATAAGGAACACATTAATGGAATTGTTTTCACTTTAAAACTACCACTGTCATGTTCGTCATTTGCTAATCATTAGTAATAGCTGTAACATATTAGAATTATTTCGAACATACTTTTTTTCAGAAGCACATCATGAACAATTTATATACGTGATAATTTGAGAAGTTTATAGTTATACGTTCAAAAAATCATGCACTTTTTCTTTATTAACAAGCGACTGAAACGAGCAAGTGAATATGATGTGACACCAAAATTGAAGAGAGTGAGTATGATGTGAGACTAAAGTGCTCGAGGAGGAGAAGAGAACACCCAAGCATGATCCGTCGTCATGTACCAAAAAAATTGCCTGAAAAATGTTGGATGGGGAAATTAGAGAGGCGGGGGGGGGGGGGGGGGGGGGGATGATTTGTTAAATGATTATATAAAACCAGGGGCGGAACCAATGTAGGGCCGGGGGGGACCATGGCCACCCCCCTCCCCCTACCCCTCCTAATATATGTCGCTAAAAGATTTTAATATTACCAAAATGACATTTGGTTAAAGCATTAAAATTAAAAAGTTAAAAATCCCTAATATATATTTTAACATTTGAACACTTTCAACTTATTGTTGTTTTTAAATATTCAAATCGTGTTATTAACAAGTGCCACTAAAAACCATTTTGGAGTGAATATCTAATTCCTTATATTTTGTTGTTGTAATTCCAATTCACAAGAAAATTTTGGTTATTCTTTTTTTTTTTTTTAGACAAATTCAAAGTTTGACTAATATTTTTTGTCGCTACTCAATTTGAAATATATATTTTTCATATATTCAAATCGTGTTATATATATATATATATATATATATATATATATATATATATATATATATTTTGTCGCTACTCAACTGATATACTCACAAATGCTACGTGTGAGTAGCATTTAATCAAATTATATTTTAAACTATTGTGCCACAAGTATATAACTTCAATATAGATGTGACGCCGGAACTAATACATAGACATATTATTCTTTTTGCATATCTCATGCATTTGAAGACTAAAAATGATTCAAGTTTATTTGATATCGCTTCCTGCACCAAACGTGGTCGTGGTCATATTACATTAATTTTATAACACCAATTAAAAATTTTACATGCAATTTTTGGCCCCCCTCGATACAGAATCCTGGATCCGCCCCTGTATAAAACTCAACCAGTTTTACACATAAGTATTCAACCCTACCTATATATTACTCTAATACCGTTATTTCAATTTCTTATTATGCTTTTACAAATCTCATTTGACACTATAAATCGAATTAGATACAAACCTTTTTATTAATAGATAAGGTGTGGACAAGCATGTGAAGGTGTGAAAACAAACATTCTAAGTCTAACGTAAATTCTTACATAAAAATTCCTCAGTAAGGTCTGGTGGTGCAATTTCTAACCGCCATAGACGTTTTTCTTTAGCCCTATTGCAAACTTTTTTTAGCATCTTTTGGATATCATTAGAAAATTGCAACGGTCTCCTAGAGGGTCAACATAGTAGTGACGTTAACTATGAGTTGGTTCAGCGTTTTCAGGGTTCTAATTCAGGCTTCCCACCTGGATCTTAATCTTGCCCGTCGCTCATGTTAGTGGAAAACTTACATTCTCGCCCTACAAGTGCTCCACACGCGGGTATCTAATGCACTTGGACCCTGACATAGGTGCAGGAATCGGGGACCCAAATGTATGTGACGGCCTTGTAAGTACCCGAAGAGCAGTACTCCTTGTCGATTGAATCAGAATGTTACAGTTTAGCCTTTATTTCATAAAATAAAAAAAAGATAGCAGTGGCGATGATATCCATATATAAACCTTAACCAGACTTCCTTGAGCATCTTTTGGACTTCATCAGCAAACTAGAACAACATCCTCACTCAAGGTCTACACAGTAGTAGAGAGCAGAGACCAATACATTAAAACTTTGCATATACAGACTTTTTTGAGCATCTATTGGACTTCATTAGAAAACTACAACATCTTCATTCATTCAAGGTCAACACAGTAGTAACGGCTCCCATATACAAACCTTAGCGGTGCAGACCTTCTCGAGCATCCTGTGGACTTCATCAGGAAATTGCAACATCCTTATGCAAGGCCAACACAAGAGTAGCAATTCTCGTATGCAAACCTTCCACTCCAACAACGGTGCCAATGCCAACAACACTGAGTTGGCTCAGCACCGTGCAGTGCCACTAGATGCAGCTCAATCGGAGCTCTACTGTGGCTCCACAACTTTATACTCGAACCTTTGAGCCCCAACATGACTTGGTTGGATCTCCATGCGTTTTTCCTAAAACTTTCAACGGAGTGATAGGCCTAAACAATTCTTGTTGAAGAATGTAGTTCAACAATCGTCCAGCCTACATCAGGCAGCGACTCTAGTGCAAACACACAGAGCTACCTGCTCCTGCTCAATGCAGATCTAGATTGCCGCTGAAAGCTCTCAAAACGGTTCAAGTAGTCATTGAGAGGACCCAATCTCTTCGATTACCATGAGAAATATGACTCCATGTTAAGCATGATAACATTATTGGGCCCATTCTTTAACAGCTTAAACTTTTAGAGTAGATGATAACTTAACATGGTATCAGTACTCTGGTTCGATTCTTCCCTCTTGCATATCTCGTCTCCCTTTATTATAGTACTATTTGCACTCAGTTTATTTCTTACTTAGTCAGTCTCTCCTTTCCACGTGCAATACCTGAGATTTGTTTGCTTAAGTTACATCTTGGTACTTATTATCAGTGAAATTTCAGCACAATCATAAGCTGCCAGGCAATATTAGTGATCGTATTTTCTCATTCATACTAACTGGGTGATTTCATGGCAACCAATTAACTTTTAGTGATAAAATAAGTTATTTTTTGTCTTGGACAAAATGCAATTCGAATGTCAAGTACGCATTTTCTTTGGTGAGGTGAATCTTTATGTTTATTCAATAGCTATTCGTCATATATCATGAAATTTCTTATCTAGTTATGGTTTTGGCTTCTCAGCTACTTATTTCACATAAAAAATGGATATATATCTAGGGATGTCAATGGGCTGAGCTTTAGCCGGCCCAGCGGACCAGAAGAGAAAACGGGCTGGGGATGGGACACCGGGCCGGGCCCACTTCGAGGATACCAATGTCAGGTCCAAGCCCAAGCCATAAGCCTTAACTTTAGAGCTGGGCTAAGGCCAGGCCTGGGCCTGAATACTTTTTTTTAAAATTATTTTTATTCGTGCTTTATGTTGTTAAAAAAATTAAATTTTTGATAAATTTGTTCGTAAGCCCTCCTCCTTTTATCAGGACATGGTACCACTTTGACGCGTTTGATGCTGCTAGGGATCATGAGAGGTGTCATTCTGAATGTCGATGGATGATAACTAGAGAAGACTTGTTGTTTGGTTATGTTCCACAAGATGGCCTCTGGGATATGTTTCCCATGACACTAGCATGATTTGAACTACATATGTAGTCGCATACAATCAACCAGATCGATAGATTGTCTTGAAAAACATTTTTAGGCCAATCGGGAAATACTAATATGGCAAAACAACTTTGACAATGAAACCACCTTTTAATGTGCATGTCCGCGTAACTAAAAACATAGAAACTCCTATATATGTTATAGATCTCTTGGACTAAATTTTGCTTAATTATCAAGTTCATTTAAAAATTCCTTACTTTTGTTTAGGTACTTAAACAAGAGTATAAACATATAAAAGTGTTCATAAAGACGCTCGCGAACGGCTCGTTAAGCATGAGATTTTTATATAGAGTCTTTATGTTATAGTTAGACTATTTGCATAAATGTCAAGAAAATTAGAAGGTCTAAACCTAGATAACTTCAAAAGCCAAGCCCAAATAACCTAAGCCTAAGATATTAATCACAAGAGCCAAGTCCAAAATTTTGAATTTTCGGGCCAAAAACGGGCCAGGCCTGACCCAAGCCTTTTTAGGGCCGGGCCGTTTCCTCCAATTCTTCAGCCTGGCCCTGGCCCTATGAGCCAGGGCCGTCACTGTTCATGTTTAGTGCCGGGCTGGCTTGCGGGAGGCCCTTTGACATCTCATTATATCTCCTCAAATATCACATCAAATGGACAGACACGTCTCGAAGCTCAGTATCCAAACTCACACACAATGACCTTTATGGTTATTAGAGAGATGTCAAATGGGCCGGGTGGCCCGCGGGCTGGCCCGACCCGGCCCGTTTTTGGGCCCGGACTGGCCCTAACCCTTAGGGCTTGGGCCAGGGCCAGGCCGAATTCTTTGAAAAAAATGGCCCGGGCCCGGCCCGGCCCCCCCCCCTAAATTTTTTTTCTTTTCTATTTTTTTTTGAAGTCTATTTTATTACATTATTATTTTTTTTGATATTTTGGATCTTTTTAGTTAAATTAATAGTTTTTGAGGTGTTATTGAATTCATATGATCAGTATTTTCTTTAACATACGCAGAGAAGTATGGGTGTGTGGTGACTGTGACGTGTTTTTGATGATTTCTGAGTAGGCTTTCATTTAATGTATTTTATAGAATTTGCTTTGTGTTCTACATCACAAGCTAAGGGAATAATTATAAAAACAATTATCATGTATTCTAAACATAAATAAAAATTATGTATTCTTTTTGTTTCAAACCAAAAGAGGTGAATTGAATTCTAAATTTAATTTCATGAAGTGGGTGACGTGTTAAAGAGCCTTGAAGAATAATCTCATGTTTCTTTAAATGACCAAAGAATTTGAATGTAACAAGAAAATATGTTATTTTATCTTCATCGATCTGGTTATTGTTTTTGTTTGATCTACTCTATTTTTCTTTGACATTTTACAGGTTTTACACCATATTACGAAAGAGATTGAATTTTGCACTTAAAATCAGTATGTGTGGGTTAGAACAACTAGTTTTTGTACTTAATTCGTGGTTAATGGTCAATCAACATCAATTTGCCTTTTCGAAAGGGGGTTAATTCGTGAAAAAGTGATTGTATACTCAATGGTCCGTTTACAAAAATTTTGCCCTTTGTTGAAGAAGAAGTCTTTATAATAAAAAGTTGGGAAGAAAGGAAAAAAAATTTTTGGATTGGGCCCGGGCCCGACCCTAAATATTGGGCCTAGGGCCTGGGCTTGGACTGGGCCCATATATCCCAGGTTTTAGGCCCGGCCCGGCCCGGCCCGTTTTTTCATTTGTGAGGCCCGGCCCTGGCCCGATTTCATTGGAGGCCCTCTGAGCCTGGGCTGGGCCGGCCCAAGCCCAGCCCATTGACAACTCTAGACATGGGTTGTTGAAAAGCCGCCCGTGGTTTCATTGTTTCATTTTTATGTCTTTAAAAATACAAAAAGATTCTTTTAAAAAAAAACATGTATTAACTGCTTTAAAAACCGTTTGAAGAATAAAAAAAATAAGAAGAACTCATTTGAAATTGGTTCTAGAAAATAGTTTTTAGATTAAAATATAAGCAATTTTTGAAAGCAACTTAAACTAAATTTACTTAGAATCAGTAACTGTTTCTTTGGTAGAAGTTGTGAAAACTCTTAAATGGATGATTTTAAAAAGACATACAATTTTCTATTTCAAATAATATGAGAGTAATCTAGTATTTTTCTTGATCAAACATGTTTCTCCAAAAGTTTTAAAACTAGAAACACCAAAAGTTGTGTTTATGGTTTTAAATACTTTTTTCTGTTTTTAAGAGGGCGTGTTAACACTTACTTTTTTGGTAGACGCTTAACAAACTTGTTCCAAACTGTTTAAAACAAATTTGTCCACCCAAAATCAATCCTAACACCCAGTCAGATTCTACATGAAAGATTAGTGAGGTAAATTGCAATAATGTATAGGGATAATTACAGTAAAATCGTTGAGGTTAGGGTGAAATTACAGGCGTGTCCATTAGTTTGGACAAATTACACTTATGTTTGTTGATTAAACAGAATACGAAAATACATAACGGATTTGATGAAAACACTTGATTGCCCTTGACTTTGAAAGAAAATTTTTGAAATACCATCCATCTCTCTCCCCTTTTATCTTCATGCAATTGCCACTGTAGCACCACCTTTATCGTGTTGCCATCGTCAACCTCCAAACTAAGTAGCAATTTTCTAGGATTTTTCTGTACAAGAATTGAACCCACCATGCCGCCATCATCATACAAGATTGAAGATCAAAGCAAAACTGAACCCAGATTAGAGTTCCGTACAAGAACAATATTCATTTCCTTGGTAAATGGACTGCAAAATCTTTCAATATCTCACCTATGTTCAAATCTGATGTTGAGACAATATCTTCATGGATTGCTTAATTGGGTTGCAGCCGGTGTACATATGAGTTGTTACAGTGACTTGGGGCGGTGGATCGCGACAGTGGGTTGTTGTGATAGGTGGTGTTGGGATGGTGGGCAGATGATGTTGAGGTGTGACGGTGGTGCGATGGGGTCGCGGTGGCTTGAGCGGCATGTGATAGGAGACTTGAAACAGTCGTCTTTTTTATCGTAAGTAAAGAATATAATTGTCGAAATATTGTCTAAAATGTAGAAATTTCGACTAGTCTTTCATGCCAGTAATTGAACAAACGAATGTTTTTTCTTGTTCTCCTTATGTCAGAGTTTTCTTATAATTGATAGTAAATTCCATGTCGGGGGCTTGTTATGCTTTTTCTTTCCGTTGAGGATAAAAACCAAAACAACTGTATAAACTCTTGGGGACGATTTGATAATTAAAGGCTAAAGAATTGGGGTGAAAACTTGCCTGAGGAAACAGAGCAGTTTAAATTACACATATACAGTGAGGTGGACTCAAATCTCATATCAATATGTTTGTTTACATCCCCCCCCCCCCCCCCCCCCCCAAAAAAAAAAGAGTTTTAATGTTATAATATAGTGAAATATTCTTAAACATTTTCAGTATTTAAAATATGTTTATCAATTATATGAAAAAGTTTTCAAATATGTTTATTAGGATCTTATTTTGTAGTTTTTTACTCTCTATGCCACTGGCTGTCAAAGTCTTTGTCTTTATCATTTTCTTGCTCTATCTTCATTATTTCAAATTCCAAAATCTAAATATCTATATTACAAGAAAATAAGAATAGATCAATGTTAGTTCTTTCTTGTAGTTTGTTAACTTATACGTGACTATTTTACTTTTATAATTAATAATCACATTACTAATACATCTATACAGTAAGAGTTAAGTTTCTTTCATGAAAGATCAGTAATTTGTTATTACTAATCTTACCAAGCTAAAAAAAATCACTATGAATAGTAAAATTGTATGTTCAGTAGTCAAACTGAGCAATTTATTTTGTATTTAACGTATTCAATATTGACGCTAATCATAATATGTTTTTGATTATTCACATTTTATGTGAACTTGAACCTTCAGAAATCTTCTATCTTAGCCATCAAATTTTTTTTATGATTTTTTGGCATTCCTGTTTAGACTTTCTGGTCCATCCTGACTCTGTACACACCGAAAAAACACAAACATCAATCAGTTGTGAATAGTAGGTTTTCAGTTTCATTCTTCTAATTCTTCCATTAAATCCCTCTCTAAAGTTGGTGGTGCAATTTCAGGCTGCCTACAGACTCCAGAGAAATTTGAGCATCTCTTGAACTTGATTGGGAAACTACAAATGCCAGGTGAAAACAGTAGTAGCAGTTCACGTACACAAGCCTTCCACTTTAACAATGGTGGCGGTGTCAACAATACTGAGTTGGTACGGCCCAGTGCAGTGTCATCTATAGATGTGGCTCAATCGAGCTCTACTATGAGCTCGCACAGCCTAATACTCGAACCAATGAGCCCTGACATGTGGTTGAACTGTCCTCGTGTTTCTCCTGAAACTTTAGACGGAGGCTATGACTTGAACCGCGATGATAACGACGATGAATCGTCACATTCAAGTGTGCTATTGAAAAGATAAAAGAAGCTGAAGCTGCTGGACGACTCAGGTTACTGCACTTCGGGCCAAGGGACTCCTATGGTTGGATTTGCATTGCTTGGAACCGAAAGGCCAGAATGCTCCTTGAGGAATATTTGTCCAAGAACAGCAGAGTTTAGCATCCTTTTCAGATAGGGTGTCCTTGTTTGCGGCCTCAGTGATGAAATCTCTGCCAATCCCACCTGAAACATGGCAAGCTGATGCTGATCAGAGGTTTAAATCGGTATCTGACGAGGTTGGTATGCCAAAGTTTTATTTTTGTGTCTTATCATTCTATGAAGTAGGAGCACTCTAATGTGATCACGGTTAGCTGTTCTCGACTCCGCTAAATTTATTTCTTGCTTATGAATGTCTGTATTTTCTCTTTTCCTGTATTTGCAAATATCTACATGCACAAGTTAGTCTCTACTCTCTAGCTTCGTATATGATATCGGTTTTCTTCCGCCTGAGGACGTTGAGGAGAACGATGACGAGGGCAATGATTTTTTTGAGGAGATGCGGCTCGATATAGATGACATGTCATATGAGGTAAGACACTATGCAAGGAGATCATAAATAGAATTCTTGTCAATCTTGGAAACTCTGCCTACTTTTCTAGTCTGAGCTTAGGACTTGGTGGACTTACAAGATCAAATGGGATTCGTGAGCACTGTGCGCATGAGGCGGTATCTGCAAGCTGGACTGTGGGCATGACTTTAAGCTGCATTGCACCGTGGCTAATGCAGAAGAATTTATGCCCCATCTGCAAAAAGAACTGCTATGGCTTAATTTCGAAAGAGACCATTCATTTTACGATCTATTCTTTTTAATCGAGATATAACGGATCACTAAAAAAGCATTAGTCTAACCCTTCATTTCTCACTCATGGTTCGAGACATAATTGCTTTCTAAAAAAAACAAAACAAACAAAAAAGAGGAAGGCTAAGATTAAAAGTTTTTACATTGTATGGCATGTTCATAACCTAATTCAAGGAATTAAAGACCCTCTTTTACAATAACCCAATGGTGCTTTATGATTAGGACCATTGGTCCAAACTGTACGCTATACATTACTAAGGATTAATTGCACGTAGCACCTCCAACTTAGGGACTAATTACACCTAAAACCTTAAACCGTTAACTTTGGCAGCCAGCACTTAGAAAATCTTTATCGCTGTATAACATAACTTTTTTCCTAAAAATGTGACATGTGACATTCTAAGAATGGTGACAGTTGGCACAAATTTTTTTTTCTTAAAAAGACAGAAAACAAAAACATTAAATAGTAATTAACTACCTTAAGGACATACTTAATTTTCACATTTTAAAATACTTATATATGCTTAATTTTTTAACAAATTTCAAACAACTTTATTGTTGTACATGGGGTCGTTTAAAATTTATTAAAAATATAGTCAAAAATATTCTAAAGACCAAGCTGACTTTTATAAAAATATCATACTACTAACTACATATTTGCACACGCATTATGTATGCCACGATAATTACCTTATCTACAATGTTGACACTTGATATTCTATAAAAAAAAAATCAAATAGTAAATATGTACTTATAAGGACATGCATGTTTAGTTTTTATAATTTAAAATTTATTTTACTAAATGTGATAATAAACATTTATACGTGATGCTTGTTTTTTTTTATAATAAAATTCATATCATTAACTCTATTTTTGCACACGCATCGCATGGTTCACGTTCACTTGTTTATGATTAAGAGAGTTTAAGATGTTAGTGTCAACTGTCAAGGTATCCTATTCTTGCTCACTTTTTTACAATTTATTTTTCATAATTTTTTTTAAGAAAATTACAATTCTACCCCTTTTCCACTCGAGGGCTGTTTGTGGTTGACAAGAGAGTGTCCTCTAGATGCTATAAAGGGCAATTCCACGACATCAATTCAAAAGTTTAATATCGACAACTCCAAAGAACTCTTGAGTGTGGATTTCAGGAGAGAGGGAGCAAGGGGGAGGGCGAGGGAATATATTTCATTCCATAAAATATAAATGGAGGATACGGTGCATTCAATTAGAACTATTACCTTGCAAGAGGTGCTCATATGATATCTTCAAGTGAAATGCCATAAACAACGATCCTTCTCTCTTCATCGCAAAAATTGTCATTAATCTGCCAATTTACAGAAGATGCATTATTTGTACATGGAGAAGTGCACATCATGGTATTCTAAAGGCATGCCGCTACATACAAAATTAAATGATATTGTTTTCTTCAAAAAGCACAAAAATTTATATTTCTCATATCAATTATCGCTTAATGTCCTTGTATAGAACATTAACAAAAAGATACGAATAATATGCATGGTGTGTATCATAAATTCACCGAATAATTCTAGCAAAATAATAACCTTCAAAGAAGATATGCCGTCTGCATGGATTCAATTGAAGAAGTGGTCTAGCAGACCACATGGATCTGATTAAAGTTGCGGTGCAGTTGATAGAAAATACACAACGTATGGGCTAAGTAGAGATATATCGTTATTACCTGCAATGTGAGAACTTAAAAAACCTGTATGTTGCAATACACAATCAATCTGCTAGCATATAGACTAAAAAATCAAGTTTATGGACATGCCATGAGGCTCTTTTGAGGGTTTATATAAGTGACTTCGGCGGCGTGCTTAGAAACTAGAAATGCTAGCTTTTATAGATTGATTGAAGGATTAGGGCTACGTAAGGGATCCGCCAATCAAGGGTTAAAATTAACTCACCTATCATCCTACGACCTAGAAAAGATTTCTTGAGTGTTCTTTTCCATCAAACGGCAAAGGCACGTAACAAGAAACAATCGATGGCTAAGATTAATTTGCCGTTTATCAAACGACCTAACAAAGAGATCTGGAATGTTCTTAAATATCAAATGGCAAAGGCACGTGATATCTAAAAGGAAATAAATTATTAGAGCTAAATTTCATCAATTTTTCAGAGGTGCAAAGGGATTGAAATCTTTGTCCATCTTAAATTTGGTTAAATTGCAAATAACTCCTAAGGCTTATATCATCATCTTATGGTGTGTTTGATAACGTAATTAAGCACTTAAAACTTAAAGTTTTCAATGATTTTTAATTAAGTGTGTTTGATAACGCTAAACCTATTGTCACTTACAAAATTAATTCCTACAAAAAATAGACTAAAATTTTAAGTCAGGGTGGACTTACTTAATGCTGATCACTTAATTCTAAGTGAGATGGTTAAAAGTTCTTTAACATATTTTTATATAAAAATAATAATTACCACTACGATGTCGGTTCAATTAATTTGCTGGCAACATCGCATTCACCACAATACAACCATCACTACAACCATTATTTCCTTTTGCTACCACCACCACAATTATCATGACCGAGCCACTATCACCACCACCATTGACACCACCACAAGGACACTGCCACCTCCACCATACTATCGATGTTGTCACCACGTCCATTTCCGTCAAAATCATTTAAAAATCCACCACACTACAATCACTGTCATGGCCGTCATGTCGCCATCTATCGCTATTATCACAATTACCAACACCACATCTTCATGCACCATTACTGTCACCATTGACATCTTTTTGCCGCCACCACCACCACCACGATTTTAGCCCCCCCACCCCCCCAAAACAAGTTATAAAGTACATAATCAAATACATAATTTTGGTAAAATGGATAAATTTGTAAATAAATAATTTTCAGACATCTGCTTTTGGTTTACCAAACAAGTTAACTTATTTTTCAGTAAAAAATTCAGTCGCTTAAAGTTTTTAGTTTTATAAATTTAGTACTTAACTTTTTCAGCACTTAAATTTCAATTTTATTAAACAGCCCCTTACTTAAGACCCCAGAAACTTGATTGTATAACCTAACACCTTAATATTTTAAATTTTTTAGGATTGGACCTAAAACCATCTCCATGTTAAAAAATTATGGATGGTCGTACACATAGAGGGGTAAACCTGTCTTTCAAGACACCCACATACACACCCCCCCACACGGATCGATACAAAAGTGGCAGCAAGGAAAGTTTGTTGACATCGATCGATATAGGTTTTACTGGTGTGGGGTGTTAGAGTAATATATTTGCGTCGGGTGTATGAGAGCGGAGGCCATAGGACAACAGATTTGGCAGTATAGCCTGGTTGAAATGGTGGTGGTCGGGTTTAGATCTTGAAGGCACAACCCAACACACATTATTGTCCCCCATCCATATCACCCATACACACCACGTCCCCCCCCCCCCCACGCCCCCACACACACCACGTCTCCAACCCCACCCACCCTACCCACACACACACAAGGGCAAAACCAATGCATGACCCTAGGGGGGCCACGACCACCTCCCAAATTTTATATCTTGATGATTGTGAACTTGAACCTTCCGAAATTTTTTATACTAGACGTCAACTTTTTATCACTTTTTTGGCGCTCCTCGATTAGATTTTCTGGATCTGCCATTGCACACACATGCGTGCGCGCACATACATACCCCATCCTCCGTCATCCATCACCACAACAGTGGCGACAGATCTGAATTTGGCTAGGTATATTAGAGGGTGTGAATTTGGGTGAAGGTAAAGATTGCAGTGGTGGGTATATGGTGGGTTGGTGGTGATTTTTGGTACTTGTCTTGATACACTATGGGGTTTTGGGTTTGTGGGGACTTGGTGTTAGGGATGTGTTGAGTAAAAAATCTTGTGAGAGATGGGTTAGTGGAGGAAGAGATTGTGATAGTGGAAGATATTATCTCCCTTATTTTTTCGATCACAGCCATCTATTTTATGTCCTTTGTTGCGATAATTTATTTATAATTCAGTTATTATTAATTTACTCCATAATCAAGAATCATTACATAATATCCATCCGCAAAAGTGGCCAAACATTATATCTGCAAATCTGAGATTTTAATGTGCACCACAAACTTGTCACCTACAAAGGACTACATTTATAAAGAGTACAAACTTTTACATTTAAAAATGAGTGAATTCTAAACTTCATGGTATTTTGAAAATTCACACTCTAAAAAGATGTAAGGGAGGGGAGTTGACACCTGGACTACTAGAGTATTTGCCAAATTCGATGCTACTACTAAAAATGTAATGTCATGTACTATTTATAAATGCTGTGGCAGCACTCCAACACTTGTAAAATTTTTGGAATCAACGCTCTCGTGTAGTCACGATCTCACCTGCACCACAAACTTGTCACCTAACTATACAGAGACATAATTTTGCATGGTATCTTTTCTTAAAACATCATATTAAGTAAAGTGGACCAGAAAATAAGGTGACAAAAAAAAAAAGGGTTAATTACACACGGTACCTCTGAGGTTTACCCTAAATTCCACACGGCTAAATCTAAGTATTTTTATCACTCTCTGCCCCTCTAGTTTGTCATTGTGTTACACATGACTCATTTTCGTTAGGGTTCTGTTAGAAAAAATTAGGGCAGTATTAATTTATTACGATATCCCAAAAATACCCTTTTGACTTCCTCCTCTCTCACCAGAAAAGCAAGCTACCGCCATTGATGACATCCGCCATCACCGCCGGCAGCTATCCACTGCCCACTTACACACAGGCACATACATACAGAGAAGTTCGTGGTTGGAAAGAGGATAGAAGTAACAAAGGAAACCTTATTTTCGATGCAATCTCCTCACAAATCAATTCCCTAAAGTACACAACCCAAGCTAAATTCCCGATGAAAGATTCATCGCAAAAACACCGTTTACCGAGCCGAATCTAGAACCCGCTGGATGATGACGGCTCCTCGTTCAGCGTATTGTCGTGGCCGGAAGAATCGATCGTCGCCTGGATGACGACGGCTCCTCGTTCGGTGTCTCAAAGGCTTGAAAGTCAAGAAACTGCGCGTAATAGCTCACCTAGCTCCATGAATCATCGAAGGCTCCCCGGCTTTTTTCACTTCTGAAGTCGGCTCGTTGGTCAGTTCGTATTCTGACCGATAACCACCTGATCCCAAACGACGGTCCTGGGTCAGCCCCAAAACTATCCCTGCAAATAATCCCAACAGAAGCCTTTTTTCTTAGTGATTGGAAGGAGGGCGCCTGCCGGCCAGAGGACTGTTGGTCCAATTGATACCATTGACTGGGGAATTAGCACTACTAGCAGACCAAGGAATCCGCCCTCGTCGAGTCAAGAGACATGGGCTCTATCGATGAGAGCTTAGGTGAAGGAAGGGTTTTGAAAGAAAAACCTAAACCAGAAGAAGGACAATACCTGATGTCGAATGCGTTGGTCAAGCACGGGATTACGGCCCAACTTCGTACCTTTCCGACATAAACCATATAGCGAACAAGGATCAGGAATGTCTTTCGGCCGGAGGAGTCAATCGCCGCCGCAAACCCGTCGTTCGCTCAGTGACGACAGCGTCGCCTCAGAAAGGCTTCCACTATGTAAAATTTGGCATCTGGGATGTGAGGGTTCTGTGCGGTGGGGCGGATGGAGCTGGCGCCAATTAGAGCTGAATTCAGAGAGACGAAAGTGACGGTGAACTGTTAGGAGGAGTGGGTGGGTGGGTTGGGTAAATTTGTTTTTTCATGAAGGGTATTAGTGTCTTTTTATTAATTCCGTTAACCCCGTCAAATGAAAAATAAAAAAAAGTAGCTGAGTGTAATTTTCAAAGATAGGGGGTCCGTGTGTATTTTAGGGTAAACCTCAGGGGTGCCGTGAGTAATTAACCAAAAAAAAAAACGTTTTCATTACTTACGTTTAGAAGGTTTCTTTATTGTCATCTCTCTTAAGACTTTAAAATCAGATGTACGGATCTAAAACTGTCATTGTGATTAAATTTTGTTTACTATGGTTTTTGTCTGTTTATTTAAAACAATTGTAGGAATGCAATACTACTTTCCCAAGTGTAATACTTACGTATTGTTTAGACACACTCGGGAAAAGCCCCAGCATTCGTGAAGTTCTTTTAACTCGATAGCCTCCTGCATCCGCACCACAAACGTGTCACCTGTACCATAGAATAGAAAGCTAATTTCGCATGGTATATTAAAGGAAGATTTCATGTTAAGTAAAGTGGACCAAAAAAAAAAGGTGAAATAAGAAAGAATAACCATTTGCATTACTTACTTTTAGATGGTTTCTTTATTGTCATCTGCCTTATTCGTTAAAATCAAATTTACAGAATCTAAGGCTCTGTTTGGTAACCTTTCTGTTTTCATTTTTTCTCTAATTTTTTAAACTGGAGAAAAAAAACGCGTTTGACACATAATTTTTGTTTTTTTTTTCTCTTCAGTTTTGAAAACTAATTTTTAAAATAGGGTTGTTTTTTAAAACTCCCATTTAGGAGTTTTAGGTTTTGGGTTTTCAGTTTTAATTTTTAATTTGAGACCACCCCCTCCCACCACCACCAGCTACCGTAAACCACCACTAAAGAAAAAACTCAAAATAAAAACTGGGTAATCAAACACCCATTTATTTTTGTAAAAAATAAAAACTAAATTGGTTTTTATTTTTGTTTTTTTGGAAACAAAAAATCAAAACTGGAAGTGATTTCAAATGCAACCTAAAATTGTCATGTGGTTAAAATAAAGTCTCCTATTAATGGTACCAAAGAGTAATTAAACAAGTACATATTAGCTCCTCAAAGGTAATGAAATCAAGTTTTTGAACCAACATCAACTTCGTGATAGTTTTTTCGTTCTTACTTGAAAGTCTTGTTACTTTAGTTTTTGAAATTACTATGACCGATGCAAATAGCTACAATTAATGGTAACTATGCCATTGTAACAAATTTTGTGATGCTAGACAACCGTTGCTAAGATTTTATCCTAAATGTGTTTATAAAAATGCCAATATCCTTATAACCATGATTCATCACTAAATAGGAGGTGATATATAGTAAGAAAAATCTATCAATTATTTTTGCACCTCTTTGTTGCTAAAAATGCAATAGCCTTTTAATGACACACATAATGCAAAAGTAGCAAGAGAGTGTGTTGGAAAAGCAATACCACTACAAATTTCATACAAAAAAAAAATGGCTATGATTAGTCACATGTTTAATTATCTTGCTGGTGAAACTAAAGAGATGGTATCAGCAAGAAAACGATGAAATCAACATACACCAAGCATAAACAGGCATATCGAATAAAGTAAACCTAATTAACGGCATAGAAAGAATTGTGGAACTGGTAACAGTAAACACAATGACAAACCTAAAATTGAGGTTTGACATTGATGATAGACTAAAGAACGACATAAACAGTGGTATCAATAACATGAGACCATTAATGTCGTTAGACCAAGGTCGTCTCCTCATGCTACCAAATAAAGCAAGGCAACAAAACGATTATACGAGGACAAGACTGGCTATAATGAATTGTTGCTTAACTATATTAACGGTAACGAGTTCCAATACTTAAAAGGACAAATTACACAAAACTCTCTTGAGGTTTACCTTAATTACACTCAGCTCCCACTAACTTTGATAATTACACTAAGCTCCATGTAGTTTGTAATATGTTTACACAAAACTCCATTCCGTCAACCGTCCGTCAATTAAAATCAAGGTACTACATAACTTTTTGTGGTCTACCGAAATTGCCCTTAAGTTGTCTTTCTATTATTCAGCCACCACCGCCGTCACAACAAACCACCACCGGCACACTGTCATCCCCCCGCAAGCACCATCGCACCCCGCAAACACCACTGCCCATCTCTCTCTCTCTCTCAAACACAAAGAAAAACACACTCACACACACATACATACACTCTAACCGCCGTCGTGCCCGTAACTCAAGCCCAAATCCACCGGCAACCACCAACTCAAGCATAAAAGCCATCACTGGATTACACCCAAATCACTGCTTAGAACCTAATCGAAGAAAAATGGCAAAACCAGAGAAACAACTACTGAATAAACAAAGAAGCAAAACTAGAGGGATTTGGCTCGCGGCGGTGCCGAAACATCATCGATCAAGAAGCACAGGATTGAGCTTCGTGGTGGTGGCGGCGGTGGGTTCGTTTTTGCCTGGTGTAGATCTGGCGGTCTAGATCAAGAAGCACAAGACCCATTCATTACCGTGTAGATACCCGGGGGGGCATTGGCATTTCTCACCTTTTATTCGCGGACGAGATTCTTCTCTTTGGTCGGGCAACTAAGGAAAACTTTCGGAATGTTTTGAACATTTTTAACTCTTTTAGTGCTGAGTCGGGGCTTAGGATAAACATGAACAAATCTAAAATCCTCTTCTCCAAAAACACCCCCTGTGACATTCGCAACTTTATTTGCCAGCAAGCGGGTATTCCGGCCACCGACCGGTTTGATAAATATCTGGGTGTACCCCTTACACATGGCAGGATTACCACTGACTATTTCTCTCACCTCATTACACAAACCCGTTCGAAACTAGCAACTTGGAAGATCCATTCTCTTTTGTTAGCAGGGCGTACTACCCTTGTTAGGTCGGTCCTTAACGCTATTCCCACTTATACGATGCAGGCTTATGTCCTTCCCGGTACTGTCGCCGCCAAACTTGATTCCATTAGCCGTAATTTTCTTTGAGGTCACACTGAAACTGATAGAAAATGGCATCCTCTTAACTGGGACAAAATCACTATTCCTCTGGCTAACGGAGGACTGGGTATTCGCAAGGTTAAAGCTATAAATGAGGCTATGTTTATTAACCTTGTGTGGCGTCTGTGGGATAGTCCTAATTCTTTACAAGCTCAAGCTCTTAAGTCAAAATACCATCCAAATGATTCGATTTGGTTCGCTAAAGCTACCTCTAAGAGTTCCCCTTTCTGGAAACATGTCTTACTTGCGCGAGACACACTCGCAAAAAAACTCCGATGGAAAGTTGGAACGGGGGAAAGTATATCCTTTTGGGACCAAAATTGGCACCTGGACGGCCTTATCAGGGGCCTCCTGATTGGCCCCCTTCCTATTAGGATTATGAACCTGAAAGTGAAGGATGTTATAGCAAATAATATATGGGATCGGGATACGCTCCTTAATATTTTACCTGCAAATATTGTTGAGATCATTACAGCTATTCCCCTCCCCCTTTACCATAACAGACGTGACACTATTATTTGGCCTTACGATAAAGGCGTTTGCACTGTTAAGTCGGCTTACTATTGCATGCAAAGGCATTCCATACATGTCCATGGTGATTGGCATTGGATTTGGACTCAATTGTCCTCCTCGCATCCAAAGTTTAATTTGGAAATGTTGTCACTACGTTCTTCATGTTCGCTCCAATCTCTTTTGGCTAGAATCAAATCTCTGTCCTCATAATTACGGTAGCGAGGAAACTGTTGATCACTGTCTTAGAACTTGTCCCGCAGTAAAAAACATATGGAGCCAGGCGAACCGGGAGGCCTTTAATGGTCGCCACCTGAACAAACCTTTTCACGCCTGGCTCAAAGCTAACATAGGGACTAAAATTACTGTGCAAATCTCAGAAATTCCCTGGAATGTGGCCTTTGCCTTTATCATATCCCTTATCTGGACGCATCGCAACAAGATGGCTATTCTTCAGGAACCTTTCCCTGAAGCCCATGTGTTAATCACTAAAGCAAAGGCCCAAGCTCAAGACTATATTTTTTTCACCAACCAAAGTCAGAAAGCCAACACCAGTGTTCAATCTTTAATAGGCTGGACTCCTCCTCCTCCGCATTGGCTGAAAATCAATACCGACGGTAGTGCTCATCAAAGCCAGCAACTAGGGGGAGCGACGGCTATCATTAGAGACTATAAAAGAAATTAGGTGGTCGGCTGTTCGCGGCGTCTGCTCTACATCGATAGCCACACCGCGGAGTGGTGGGCGGTGAGAGACGGTCTCATACTTGCATGGGACCATCAATGCCGTAACTTTGAGCTAGACATTGATGATAAATATGTTGTTGAATTACTAACAAATGATAAACCCCCCCTCCCCCTCATGGAAACTTTGGTGTTGGACTGCAGGGCACTCCTTAAACGTCCTTGGCAGGTAACTGTTTCCCACAAGTATCGGGAAACGAACTTTTGTGCGGACTTCTTGGCAAAGCAGGCAGCGGATCAGCGCTCCGATTTTCAGTTATGGGAACAAGCGCCGTCCTTTCTGACAAACCACCTGTATTCTGACTCAAGTGGGAGAGTCACCGCACGCTGTGTGACTCAGTAGTATGTTTTAAATAAAATTTCTCCGCTTTTCAAAAGAAAATATATATCCTGCGGTGGTGGATTGTGCGATTGGTGGCGGTGCTCGGGGAAATGCTGGATTGTCGTGATGGCCGGAAAGGCGGGGTAGTCGTCGGTAGGCCGATCGATGGTGGCCCTCGGGCCTCGACGGAGATGGTGTATGATGGCGAGCAGGAGTCTCCTATGGGCTCTTGATTGGCGACGGTTGGGCCATTGTCGGTGGCATCTCAGGGGCCGTGGGTGGCCGGCGGCTGGGCAACTGGTGCCCGCGTCTCGTGGGCCATGGGTGGCTGGCAGTTGGGCAATTAGCAGTGGCCATTAGCGTGCGACCGGTAGTGGATGGTGGCTATCGACAGCCCTCGGCATGCGACCAGCAGTAGTGTGTGTGTGTGTGACAAAGAGAGATAGGAGATAACTGGGTAATTTTTTTTGTTTACGAGGGATATTATTGTCTTTTTGTTGATTCTGTGAGCTCTGTTAATAGAAAAATAAAAAAGTTTAATTTAGTGTAATTATCAAAGTTTGTAGGAACTGAATGTAATTAAAGCAAACTTCAGGGGAGTTTTGTATAATTTGCCCTACTTAAAATAAAGTACCATCATCATGTTCATCAATTAACTGAACTCTCTAAGCACAATGAGAACTGATAAAATCGTTGTCCGCCATTAACACTAACTGAAACAAATGAACGGAAGAATCAATGCTCGATAGCACACTTGTGTGGAGCATATCGAAACAGCACGTAATAAAAGTAAAACTAAATCATCACCCATTGTTAGTTATGAGCAGAAAAATGAAATAACACCTAGCATGATTTGAAAAGACTCGATGGCACAACTTGAGGGGGAAACCTGTAAATTTCATGGTTTGAAAAGAAACCGAAAGGTTCCAATACAGCAGGTGGTATGAAAACAAAGTTTAAAGGTATGAACAGTGTGTGAAATTATGAATTCTGTTAAGAAAGTCTGAAATGTGATACAACCAGGAAAGTAAGAAGAAAGGTGAAAGACGAAGAATATCAAACGCCACGGGGAGGGTCATGCTCAAGACTTTACCACACGGTCATCAGCCAAAGATGACACTTCTTGCTCACTTGTCTGTAATGGAAAGTGTCATTATGGCATTCAAACGGCCCTTTGAAACTATGCAATCTCAATTCTTCACACCCCCTGTAAATCTCTCCCTATGCATGAAGCTATCTATTGCTAGATTGCTTCTATGGAACGAAGAGTATAGGGAGAGAATTGAGAGTTCTGCAGTTCTTGCATAGGTTCTGGTCAAAAGGGTACAATTCTTGATAACCCTTTTGCTTATATTGGCTTGACTACTAATTTTTACTCGTGATATAGTTGGTCCATGCATGTTTTCAGCGAGTGACTGCATTTTGTGCAGGCATGAGAAATTAGGAGAAATCTCTGCTTATATATGGGATAGCACCTGGTTTTGAAACCAGGCTTTTGCCATAAGTCCTTTCTTTTAAAGTGAAGAATGCTATCTAGTGCTTTTTGCTGATTTTCAGTGATCCTCTGTGTTTTTTTTTTTTTTTGGTTGATATACAGTCTGTTTATCTTGTTGTCGTTACAAAATTTTGATTATTGATTTAGTTTTCATGCATTTTCTTCAATGACCGAATCTTGTATTAGTGGATATATTTTCTTGTACCAACTATTGGATCTGATTTTGGAATCAGGCTTTTGGTTCAATTCATTTTTGTTCCACAGAAAAATGCTATATAGTTTTTCATGCACATTTTCTAATGAAAAATTCATTTTTGGTTTAATTCATTTTTGCTAATTTGTTGAGCGATTACCTCTGTGTGTGCATGTGTTTCGAATACCCCATCTTTGTCAGGTTAGAAATTGGTAATTCCTGATCTCGTGTTTCATGCACATTTTCTAGTGGTGTAGAGAATAGAACCCGCGGGCTATAGCTCTGCTTAGGCTCTGGTCAAAAGGCCAGGGCGTGAATAATTTCTGACGTTGATTGGTATAATTGTTGATATCCCTTACGCTTACCTTGGCTTGGTTAAAAAGTTCTGATTTAGCTTGCATCCATGTTCTTCATTGATTCACAGCGTTTTATTGGATTTAGCCCTTTCTTTATAATCTCACAACATGCATGCGAGATCAGAACAAATGCATATGACCAAAAAGTACATAAACCTCTTTGGGTGGATTTGGAAATCAAAGGCTAAAGAATTGGGATCAGAACATGCCTAATTGCCATAATACTACGAGGAAATCAGAACAGTTCAAATTTCACAAATACAGTGAGGTGGACTTAGATCTCATCTAAAATATGCTTGTTTACATTGGCTCCATCTTACCCCAATGAGTTTTACATGTCAGTCAAACACAAACGTATGCACATGTACAGGTGTTGTGAATAGTACGTCTTCAATTTCATTCTACTAATTATTTCATCAAGTCCCTCTCTAAACTTGGTGAAATTTCAGGCTGCCAGAGAAATTCTTTTTTCCCCCAATTAAGCTCCAAGTTTGTGGACTTCCTTGCGCATCTTTCGCATTTGATTGTGAAACTACAATGCAAGGTGAAAGCAGCAGTAGCAGTTCCCGCACGCGAATCTTCTACTCCAGCAATCGTGCCAATGCCAACAATACTGAGTTGGTACGGCCCAGCGCAGTGCCGGCTATAGATGTGGCTCAATCGAGCTCTACTATCAGCTCGCACAACCTTATACTCGAACCAATGAGCCCCGACATGTCGTGGTTGAACTGTCCTCGAGTTTCTCCTGAAACTTTTGACCTAGGCTTTGACTTGAACCGGAATGATAGCGATGACAACACATTCAGGCGTGCTGTTGAAAGTAGAAGAGAAGCTGAAGCTGCCCAGCAACACGTAGATTCGGGTTGCAGTACTTCGGGGAGCTTGAATATGGGCTTGCCCTCTGATACTCTTCAAAATCATGGTCAGTCAGGCCAAGGGACTCCTATGGTTGGATTCGCAATGCTTGGAACCGAAAGGCCAGAAAGCTATTGGAGGAATGTTCGTCCAAGAACAGCAGAGAGTCGAGCATCATTTTCAGAAAGAGTCTCCTTGTTTGGGACCTCAGTGATGAACTCTCTGCCAATCCCTCCTGAAACATGGCAAGCTGATGCTGATCAGAGGTTTGCAGCAGTATCTGACGAGGTTGGTATCCCAAAGTTTTATTTTTGTGTCTTATCATTCTATGAAGTTTGAGCGCTCTAATGTGATCACGGTTAACTGCTCTTGACTACGCTAAACCTTTTTCTTGCTTATCAATGTCTTTTTTCTCTCTTTTCCTGTATTTACAAACATCTAAATGCATAAGTTAGTCTCTAGTTTCTTACATGATAATCTGTTTCTTCAGGTTGAGGACGTTGAGGAGGACGTGGACGAGGGCAATGATTTGCTGGAGGAGATGTGGCTCGATATAGATGACATGTCATATGAGGTAAGACACTATGCAACAGATAATCAATCGAACTCCTGTCAATCTTGGAAACTTTGCTTACATTTCCAGTCTGAGCGTAGGACTTGGTGGACTTACAAGATCAAATCGGATTCGTGAGCACTGGGCTGGGCGAGGAAGCCATCTCCATGCGTATGAGACGGTATCGATACGCTTTCTCCCTAGGACTAGCATGTCCAGAAGATGAAAAAATATGTTGTATTTGTCTGGTAAGAAAGCCACAATTTTGATCAACTTTCCCTCCCCCTTCCACAAAGAATGAGCACTTTTTATACCCTCAACTCCTCCCCATACTTGCCTTTTTCTTAAGGCTTGTTTCATAAGTTGTAAACCATTTATCTTAGTGTTAGTTTCGTTGTACAAATTGCAGGATGAATTTGCAATTGGTGACGAGCTCGGCAAGCTAGACTGTGGGCATGACTTCCACTCAAGCTGCATTGCACCGTGGCTAATGCAGAAGAATTTATGCCCCATATGTAAAAAAACTGCTCTGGCCTAATTTTGAAAGAAGCCATTCATTTTGGGAGATATAATTTAGTTTCTGGTTATTGTAATTTCACAGTTTTCAGCACTAGCCTGCCTAGAAATTTTATTCTCTTCCCTTCTTTTCCTTGAGATATCCTCTCTCTTTGTGCTATAGCTTGCTCCTTGGGCGAGCCTATGAAAGCTTAACCAAGTGCTTTCTTAAAAAGGAAAGGGAGGCTAAGGTGAAAAGCTTTTACATTACATCTGGGCCAGTTTTTAGGGTACTCAAGAAATTCAAGAAAGGCACTCTAATACAATACATCTAATGTTTTTAAATAGTTAGGACCTTTGGTCCTGAATCATACAATAATTTCTACATTACTATGAAGGATTAATTGCTTCCAACATCTCCAACTCAACACTTCAGACTCTCTCGATTGTAGTTCTAAGCAGCAAATGACACTCAGACTTTTATTTGACCAAACGCCGGTTAGCTTTTGAGGGACAAGACCGTAATTTCTCCTATTAAATCCACCTGCCATCGACATGGCATCCATGTCACTTCCTTCAACACACATTTTGCTCTATTCCTTCATCCACTCCACCACCACCACAATGCAACCCAACCACCACCACTACCACAAAACCCACAAAGTAGTAGCCCGACTAAACTAACACCACCATCACAAACCAACACAATTGTACCCCAGCAAACCAACCACTACCCGCCCAAAACCCACACTACGGTAGCCCCACATACCAACTACCACAAAACCCTTCACAGTCGCTTGCCCACTAGATTAACAACGAAGTTGTGTACTTAATCATGTAGAAGGCAACACAACAACTTTATTTGAACTCATTCGAACTTTTTAAAACTCAACACGATTTATTTCCTCATAATTTTCCAACTTAAGAGGTGCAAATCTATATTGACTGGAACGAACTTCAATAGATTGCTAGCTTACCCGTCATTCGGCTCTAGAAAAAATGCATACCAAAAATATCCTAGAAAGCCCTTTAATTTGGAGGGCCATAATCCCTACCGCCCGTCACCAACGTAATGGGATCCCATAATTCCCATCATCGACCATAGCCAACCACCCCATCCTCCCGTCACCCACCCCCCCTTCCTCCCCTCTAATTGACACTAGCCCTCCAAGAATCACCATTTAGCATGGCTATTAGGACTTGGGTCTCTCTCTTGGGCTTGCTCTCACCCACCCCCAACCACCACTATGACCAAAAACAACCACCACTGTCACCCCCCCCCCCCACATCAACCATGCCCACCTCTGCCCCCCTCCCCCTTAACCCATTACCATCAAACAAACTTCATCACCGCTGAACCCACTGACCCAACTATTATCTCCACGCCAAAACCACTTTCCTATCAACCCACTGACATAATGTGATGAATTTAGGCTGAATGGGGTGAGGCAGTATAACGACCCGGTCCACGGCCCCAGTACAGCGCGTTGCCTCCCTTAAAAAACCTAGCCAATATGTGCTTAAGAATTCATTAACAAGGTCTTATAAGACGAAATTATTTCTCTCCCACTCTCATTGTGAGACAAGATCCAACTTAACCTTGTATCATACATAGCCCAAGGTCTTCCATTGTAAACAACCCATGAGGGTTCTTCATCCACCCTAGTACACAGCAAGTGTGGGATCTCACAATTTACCCTCTAAGGACCCAGCGTTCTTGTTGGCACATTTCTAGTACCCTGGGGCCACAGTCTGGCACATCGCTAGTACCCCATAGATTCGCTCTGATACCATTTGTAACGACCCGTTCTACGACCCCACCACAGGGCGTTGCTGCCATCAAAAGGACTAGTCAATAAGTGCTTAAGAATTCATTGATAAGGTCTCATAGGGCCAAATTCTTTCTTTTTAATTTATGATGTTGGACAAGATTTAACTTAACCTGATATCACACATAGCGGAGAACCTCCCCTAGTATACAGCTGATGTGGAATTTTCATCCACACTAGTACACCACAAGTGTGAGATCTCACAAGCATCGTATAAAGTAGATAATTAGGGGGAGAGAAATGGGTGAGCGTGCTAGGCAAAAAGTTTTAGGTTCAATTAAATTTAGATTAAGAAAACCCCTTAAATGCAATTAAAACAAAGGGCCTTTATGGAAATTCGCCTTTTTGTGGGGTTGGGGGAGGGGAAAGGGAGTGATGTGAAGGCCAATTGGACTCGAAAAGGAGAAGTGACGATCTTGCCCTAAAAAACTAACGAACGCCCGGTCAAAAAGAGGTCAGACCGTCAATTTTGTGTTTGGCATAATGGTCTTAGAAGTTTGAGGCATTGGCTGCCAAAATTGAAACCTTGAGATACTGAATGTAATAAATCCTACTAGCGATATAACAGCCACCTAATGGGATAGTGGGTACAAAGGTGTTGGTGGAAAAGTGACAAACTAAAATATCTATACAAGCGTGAGTAGTTGCAAGACGAATACTTCGAGCAAGGTATTCGTGATTGACAAGGGTACCATTTAGATGCTACAAAGGGTAACTCCATGACATCAATTCAAAAAGTCAATATTGACAACTACAAAAACCACCCTGAGTTGAGAGTAAAACAATAATTATCGTATCTGAAAAAGAAAAGTTAGTCGCGAGGAAATTTTTAGTTGCAGAAATCATATAAAATTAGAATATAATGCATTCTATTAGAAACATTTAGTTCTTACCTTGCTAGGAGTAGTGCTCGTATGAGTGAGTGAAATGTCATAAACAACGATCCTTTTCTTTACCATGCAATTATTGTCATTATTGCTGAATCTGCCCACCAACAAAAGATGTACTTGTTTACATGAAGAAGCACACACGGAGGTTTTCTAATGACATTTGCCGTTACAAATGATCTTCAAGAATGCAATTTTCCTAATAGAACAACAATAATCGATTAACAATTTCTACTGCATCAAGGAAAAATATAACATGAATGAAAGAGTATTTATTATGTAAAATACACTGAATATTTACCAAAATAAAAACCTTCAAAGAAAAAATGCCGTGTACATGGATCTAATTTATTTATTTTTTTGTTTTTTTGTAATCTTACATGGATCTAATTGAAGTTGTGGTCTAGCAGATTGACTACAAATGCCCAAAACAAAATAAAGAAAATTTAAAACAGAAAAAATGAAACATAATAGAGCTAAATGAGAATAGTAATAGATTAATAGTCGCCTAGATAACCTAAATCCATATGAATTTACCTTAAATTTCAAGCATCTCAATAACAAAGCAACTGTTTCAAGATCAGAGTGTGGGAGAATCTTCATGTCCAACAACAAATGCAATAAGCCACACATTAGCAAATCAGATCATTATTTTTCTTTCCTTTTACATCAGGCTACATGCCGTATTCGAGTGAAATCGGAAAATTACACAAAACAGGGAATTCTTAAGTGCAGGCACCCATGCATCAAATGCCAGGAAATGCTCTTACAATTATCGGTTACAAGATCAACTAATTTTTTAGGAAAACTTTTACAATTTATCTATTATGTTGTACAAAAAAAGAACCACAAGATTCCAAGATGGTTGATAGCAAATATACAAAGTGTGCGCTAAGTAGAGATATAACATAGTTACCTGGAATGTAAGAACTTAAAAGACTGAATGCTATGACACAAGAATAAATCTGCCGGCATATAAACGGCAAAATTAAGTTTTTGACATGCATGAAGCTCTTTTGAGGGTTCTTACATGACCAAGGCGGCGTGCCTAGAAACTAGAAATGCTAACTTTTATAGATTTGTTGAAGGACTAGGGTTACATGACCATGGCGGCGTGCCTGGAAACTAGAAACGCTAGCTTTTATAGATTTGTTAAGGACTAGGGTTATGTGAGGGGTGAGCCAATCAATGGCTAATATTAACTCACCTTTTATCTGACGACCTGAAAAGGAGATCTCGAATGTTCTTCACGGTAAAGGCACGTAAAAAAAAAACAATTGATGGCTAAAATTAACTTACCTTTTATCCAACTACCTACAAACAAAATCTGGAATGTTGTAGCATGTCAAAAACTTAATTTTGCCATTTTTATGCCGGCTGATTTATTCTTGTGTTGTAGCATTCAGTCTTTTAACTTCTTACATTCCAGGTAACTATGTTATATCTATACTCATTGCACACTTTGTAAATTTGCTATCAACCATCTTGGAAATGAGGGGTTTTGAAAATAAATATACGTGGAAGGTGGGTTTTTTTTAAAAAAAAAGTGGGGTGACTTTTCAGAATTTCTAAACAAGGGGTAGACTTAGAAAAAAAAGAGTTTTCTGAAATCACTTAATTGGTTTTCCCAAATTACCCCTCCCCCCAAAATCGTGGATACAAGTCGTTTTATGCAAAAATACAAGTAGGCTATGTGAAAATGCTTGTCAGCTTGTGCAGATATTCAGTTGTTAATTCTCTTGTATCGTTGACCCCCTGTTCCCCCCCCCCCCCCCCCGGAGCTTTCCTTTGCCTCCAATAACATATTTCCCTCCAAAGTACTTGTACCTACACCCTCCAACCCTTCCAATAGTGCTTCCTTCATAAACATTTCACCATTTTTTCGTTGCTCAGTTTCAAGTACAAAACCTTCTTCCCATTCATCAAATCTATCTGTCAGGACTTAATTGTTCCGTTGAAGTTTCCTCGTTTCAATGTCCACTCTTACCCTCAGTCCTTGATGCTTCCAAATGACTAGCTGGTTGTTCAGGCTGCACCATTGTGCCACTACTAGATGCATCAGCTTTGCCACCCCCAGAAACTTCTTCTATTATAGGAGATCTTATCATGCGCAAAGCAGGTAAATTTACTGACGATGTTACTATTGTAGCACCAGAAGTTCTTTCTGAATGCTATGCACGACTTTCTTCAGTTGAATAAGATTTGCCTTCTGATGCTATGCCAATCTCAATACTTGAAGAGGATTGTGAACCAGCTCGTACATCATTTACCTTACCCATTAAGCTCATTGAGGTAGACGCTTCTCATTGGCTTTAAGGTCGAACACCTCCTGCTTGTTGCTGATCAACCAAAGAGGGTTCTTGTGGAAAGTTTCTCCTTTCCTTTTTCGTGGTCTCAGTGTTTTCATCTAGTTCAAGACCAGAAAAGCATGTCTCACTGTTGGTCGACTGACTTGGCGAACTCCTTCCCCCTGACTTTGAATGGGTTTCAGAATATAAAGCCCACCGCATGCGGACTATATCTGCAATGACACCCCACATTGATCTGTCAGTCTTCTTGACAACAGCATTCCAACAGTATTAGTGGAGGGGAGGGGGGGGGGGTGGGGCAAGTACTTTTGGAGGGAAATCTCTTATTGGAGGTGAGGAGAAGCTCTTGAGCGGGGGGAACATGGGTCAACGATGCAAGAGAATTAACAACTGGATATCTGCACAAGCTGACAAGCATTTTTGCATAATCTACTTGCATTCTTTCATAAAACGACTTGTATCCATGATTTTGAGGGAGGGGTAATTTGGGAAGACCAAATTAATTTATTTCAGAAAACCCCTTTTTTCTAAGTCTACCCCTAGTTCAAAAAAATTTGAAAAGTCACCCCACTTTTTCTTAAGTTTGAAAAGAAAACCCACATTCCACAAATATTTATTTCCAAAACCCCTCATATCCTAATTTTCCCTTTCCTTAATAGGCGTCCACCCTTGCTTTGTTCCTGAAATCCTCATTTCATATCCCAATCTTCCTTGTGTGGCTACATATCCGCCTAAGTATTCACTTTCCGGCCACACTTGTATTATGTACTAGTAAAATATGCGTGCGATGCACGTGATCGTTTGTGTGCTAAAATAAGATTATGGTATAGAAAAGTCACAACTCTATGTATTCTCTAGACTATAACAATCAATTTTCTGTGGTTTAAGTATACATGTTTATTTTATTGAAGTTAAAAGTACAAATTAAATATATGCATAAGGATTGTTCTAAAAACGTTATAAATCTATCTAAAGAATGTTAATAATCTCTCGACAACCTTCATCTCGCACAACTCTTATAGAACGTAAAATTTGATGCTAATGATGGCCCATTTCCTGTCTTGGTCTTACCTACCATTTTTTTAAAGTACAAACACTATAATTTTAAATTGATGCGTTTAGTCTAAACTATAAGGTTTAGAATTTAACAATCAACAAACTAATATTTATCTTTATGCCAGCATTCGTACAGCTGCGATTTTCCGAATTCAGCTTTCAATCATTTTTAACTCGCTTCTAACATCAATTTTTATTCTATGGTCCAAGTTTATTAACAAAATAGTGGTCGTGAATATGTCGCAATCGTCCTTAGTCACCTTATTTCACAAAGTGTTAGTTGTATTTAATTTGTAAAAGATGTTATCATAAGATTAGTATTTAACATATTTACTCTTTAACAATTGTTGCAATGAAAGATTAGTAACTTCTAACCCACAAAACATAGAAAATGCCTATCTATTTGTAAATACACGACCACTTTCTAAAATCAATACTATTATTATGAATTTTTTTGTCAAACAAAAAAGGATTATGCGTTGTAGACTAAACAACAACCATGCTTTCCAAACATACAATACCAAAGGATAAAACAAATAAATAAAGCAATGACTCGTAATATTGAAATCAATTTAATTCGTTCTCTTCTCTTTCCTACAACATTAAAAGTAGCATAGAGAAGAACTTTTTTGATACATATATACATAATACACACACACGTACAGATATGCATGTGTATAGACACACAAATATAATATCAGGTTTTATAGTCAATATAAGAAAACTGAAGGAAAAGCTTGAGTATGTCTAGTTTTTTAGTCTTTTCTTGTTTGTTGAATCGTATTACCAAATTCTCATCGCCAATAATAAAAAGTTGAACCAATTATCCACTAAAATAACGTGAGAGTAAAATTCATTTATCTTGAGAGAAAACTATTATAATCTAATGGTCATTTAAAAAAAGTTAATTGCTCTACTTATATCATAAGAAGTTAGCATCATCAAGGTCTTGTATGTCGTAAACTATATAAAACATCAAGTTGTGGATTACAATGAACATAGATCCTTTTGGTTAATAATAAGTTTTATAAGAAATGAGAGAGACAATCATGTATATCTATAGCATTCATGTGTAGTGAAAAACATGGATTTGTTAGCAGAATCTAGATTCTAAGCATCTTAATTATATTTGAATGGCAAAAAAATGATTTTTAAACAAAAAGAAGGGTATTTTGGTCCAAAAAATGATTTCCACGGATCTACACTTTTAAAAGTAGTATAAATTTATTGTGTGTTTGATAACGCAATTAAGTACTTAAAACTTAAAATTTTCAATGATTTTCAGTTAAGTGCGTTTGATAACGCCAAACCTTGTATCACTTAAAAAATTAATTCCTACAAAAAATAGACTAAAATTTTAAGTCAGGCTAGTATTTCTTAATTGCTTAATGTTCTCAACCATTCAACATTGTCGGCTTCACCGATGTCTTGTAATAATTTCCCTTCAACGTGAGAGGGATATGTTAGCATATTAATGGAAAACCTCGAGCTGCATATGCATGGAAGGCCCAAAGATTCATGGTGATAAACAACTAAATCCAAAGATTTTTAAGCTATTAGGTTATGACTCCCTTCATGTTTATAAGTCGTTCTTTCTTTTCATAATTAATTAATCGACGTGGGACTTCATCTTGACATTGTCACGCGTGGTATTACCAATGTAGTAACAATCACACCACATGCCTGAAACAAACCAATCTGCTCTTTTCTTGTGGGCAATATCCTTGTCAATCAAATATATTTTTTAGGTTCTTGTTGTCTATCCACATTTGCATCTACCCTGGACCTCTTAATTTAACTAAAGTTAATGTCCGAGTAAACCCTCTCGACATGTTTAACCTAAACTTTTTGCACTCTAAAGCATTGGTCACACCTAGAAAGAGACATAACACAATAATCATTCGATAAACACTTTATTAGGCCTAAAAGATAATCAAAATACTACTATTAAACATTTAACTTAGGAAATTTCAACATCATACGATACAGTAGTCCATACATTTAGGGGTGAGCACGGTTCGGTTTGGGGGTCAAACCGCAAACCGAACCAATGAACTTCGGTGCACAAATTCTTAAACCAAACCGAACCAAGACACCTGGGTTTGAACGGTTCAAACGGTTCAAATTGAACGATTTGGATCAGTTTGAGCGTAGTTTAAACATTATTATGTTTTCAAGAAAAAAAAATAACCAATAACAAATTTTCTTAAGATTAATTTATAACTTTTTTCGGCTACCGTATTTTTTGGGTGCTCATGGTTTATGGGAATACTTGCTCTCTTTTCTACATTGTTTGGGCTTTCAACATGATTACTACTGGATTAACACAACACTAATTTCATAACTTACTTCTTAACAGTTGAGCAGGAAACTAGACGAAGAGGGTGTGCATCACAATGTTTGTAAAAAAATACAGATAATTTCCTAAGTCTTAACATCTAACAAATCTGCATTTCTCTAAAGTTTTTATTAGTTGATTTTTCTTTGAGTAGGCATGGCTCGTATTTTATCATTCTTAACTCTACTGTAATATTGGATATAACTAGCCTATTGGCTCCATGTTTACATTACAGGAGCCGTAGTGTAAATGATGCAATATATAGTGAGTAATGGCTTTGAAATGGTAGAATTAAAAGAGAAGGCTAATTTAGGCTGAGCATGTTTTATTCTATCTTGGTTATTAGCTAATCAGGGTAAAGTATATATATATTTTTTATAATAATGTAACCCTCGGTTCGGTTCGGTTTAGTGCCGGTTTGGAAATTCTAAACCGTGAACGGAACCAAACCGGCCTCGGTTTGAAAATCTCAAACCAAACCATTCAAGCTCATCAACGGTTCGGATTCGATCGGATCGGTTCGGTTCTAACGGTTTGAACGGTTCGGATCGGTTTTATTGGTTTGTTGCTCACCCCTAATACATTACATCTGTTTTGAACCTGCATATACTAACACTCATTATGTACAATTAGACATACGGATACAATGCCTTGGCCCTTATTGGAACTCCCCGCTTCACCATTGTCCTCTGCTTTTCATTTCTTTTCAACATAAGCATAACACTGATGGTATGTAATATACACGTTCAGCGAACGGTCAACAACAACCGGCTCTTTTGGAAACCGATATGTTGGTATGTATCAAAACATGCATGATCATGTCATGAAATGACATGTAAATATGTAGGCATGTTGCCTTCATATATACGAATGACAAAATACATTCAGTTGGTACGTTTCATTTGTTAGATTCAAAGCATGTACGTGATTTAGTGCATACTTCGTAAATGGCAGTGTAAGTTGCATAATGAATTATCGAGTCATGAACCACCACAAAATTGTAGTGTCGATTGCAAAAAGAGTTACCACATCTTCAACCACCACATAAAGACACAATTGTTGTTGTTGTTTATTAACTAACGATCAAGAAGCTAAACAACGACACAGCCCATTAAGTCTTCTCTTCATGACGAGAAAATCTAATAATATCTATATGAAAGCAGAACTTGAAAGAAATGGCCATAACATCGCTTACATGAACGCTCTCTTAGCTTACCATGTGAATTTTCTTACTTTGACTTTTTGGAAGCAGTTTGAATTTATTCACCATTGTAATAATGATTTGGATATCTTTTTTCTCTCTCCCTCTCTCATATTCAATTTGATTTGAATTCCTTTTTACCATTTGAAATTTAACCAATTAACTAAATTTTATATTTCTTTCTCTCCTATGTCAACATGTCCCTTTTATAAATTTTATTTATATCTTTGCAATTTTCATTAATTCCTAAGATCTTGCAAAAATTAATTTTCTATGTATTCCCTTTTAATCTTAAATCTTTTCTATTGTTTAAAGAAGCCTAATATTCTCTATCATTTTCCTCTCTAACTAAGATAATCTATCTCCTTTTATTTCATTATAACTTTATATACATAGTTTACTCTTCCATTTTGTTTTCAATCATTTGTAGATATCTCTGCTCTTCTCTTGGTGACATTGAGTACTCTGAATCTCAACACACGGGTTATTATTATAGTTGTAATTATCACTATTATTACTATTAGTTGAGACAGACTATTTTTATCATTTCATATACAGAGTAGTATTTTTCATCTTAATTTGTTGTTAAAAGCTATCATTATCACTCCAGTTCATTTTTAATGACAAAAATTGGTAGGAAAACTCATATAAAAAAGTAAATGTATTTTTTTAATGTATTTTTTTGTCACTACCAGTTTTATTATTATTATTAGCCATACAAGTACGAGATTTCTCGACCAGTACTTTGACATTTATTACTCTCTTGTGTAATGCATGGAATCAAAACTAGTATAACAACGGTAGTTGTCATATAATGATAAAGTTTGGGGAAAAGTGCATAAACCACCCTCGTGGTTTGGGTCAGTTGCAAAAAGACCATGTTGTTACAAAAGTTGCAAAAGAACACCTGCGGTTACAAAAGTGTTGCATCCGTCAAGAAATGTTACGGAATCAATGAATTGTCTAAACTACCCTTGTATATAACAACCTTGTATGGTTTCTGAAACCCTAACATTCAATCCAAAATTTACAAATTCTCTCAAAAAGCCCTAATTTACAAATTCAATCCAAAATTTAAAATGGGACGGCAACCACGACAGTGGTCGCAGCAACGGGGACAGCAGCCACGACAGGGACGATGGCGCGGAGCTTCGCGACGGCGGTGTTGGGCAGCTGGATGCAGGGTGAAGGCGCCTTCGGTGAGAGATCGGCGATGGGTCGTCGGGCAATTGGATGCAGGGTGAAGGCGCCTTCGGTGAGAGATCGGCGATGGGTCGTCGGGCAATTGGTTGTCGTTGGGCACTTGAATGGCAATGGCGCGGGGGGCTTGGGCAGTTGGTTGCCGGGGGAGGGATCGTCGATGGGAAAACGACGATGGCACCGGGGGCTTGGGCAGTTGGTTTCCGGGGGAGGGATCGTCGGAGGGAGAACGACGATGGCGCCGGAGGCTTGGGCAGTTGGTTTCCGGGGGAGGGATCGTCGGAGGGAGAACGACGATGGGCATTTTTGTCATTTCGTTAGAATAATCTCTACCAAACGCACTATTCAGGAGCGTGAACATCACTTGCTGTTAGTTTGAACGATTTTTTTAACGGATGCAACACTTTTGTAACCGCATGTGTTCTTTTGCAACTTTTATAACAACAGGCGTCTATTTGCAACTGACCCAAACCACGAGGGTGGTTTATGCACTTTTCCCTAAAGTTTGATTATGTCATAACAACATAACGGGTTGTACTTTAGAAAAACAACATGAAACACATAGTAAGAAGAACGATAAGACGTCTTGCACAAGTTTGAAAGGCATTGTCCATTAACGAAAACAACAAAAATAACTATCATAACCGAATAGAAGCTAAACAATTGCCAAAAACAACTCTAATTCACAATTTAGTATAAGTTGCTATTTCAAGAAAATTTGATGGCTCGTCGTCATGGATAAGCCAAATAACGAAATAAACTAAGGTGCTTATGAAATATTATATACGTAGCGAACCATATATAACCATAGTCAATTATCGAATTATCTCAAAAATATATAAGAAAAGTCACCGAGTTATATGGACATTACATATATAAAAGATTTCACGTATTTTTTATTTTATTTTTTGATATAAACGAAAAGAAAGGAAATGGTGAAGAGGACAGAGGTACCTATATCTCACGTAAGAAAGTAGACGTCATTCAGTTTTTCAAGAACTTGAAAATTCCACTACCACTCGTGCAAAAAGATCCAATAACACAAACTGAGGGAACAAAGTGCAAATTTCATGTTTTGAGAAGGAACCAAGTACCATCCAATACAGCAGGTGATTTGGTGGAATGAAAGCAAAGATTCACAGGTGGGAAAAGGCCGTGGTATTTATGATTCTTCTGCTAGAGAAATTAGTTCACAACGATGAAAGAAGAAAGAAACGGCGCAAACCAGAAGAAGACGAAGGGAATCTCATGCCACGGGGAGGCTCTGGCTCGTGGATTTTACCACAAAATTGGTGGACACTTCATCCTCACTCGTCTGGAATGGAAAGTGTAATAATGGCATTAAAACGGCCTTTGATGTTCTTGCAATTTCAATCTCTGAAACCCACTATAAATCTCCTCCTAAACCATGTTAAGTTTGCACCAAGAAAATCTATTGCTAGATTGCTTCTATTTACAGAAGTGTATACAGAGAGAAATTTGAGAGTTCTGCAGTTCTTGCGCAGAATTCCGCCAGAAGGTTTTGGTCTTGGCTTTTATTGGTATGATTTTTGATAACCCTTTTCTATATCTTGGTTTTGGTTTCCATTCACGATCAAAGTGTTTTCTGGGACTTGCCCATTTGTTTTGACATGCATAGGCTTTTTTTTACTTCTAGCTTTTGATAGCATCTGTTTAGGAATTAGATTTTGCTTCAAAACCTATTTATTTTCTTCGTTTAAGAAAAAGTGCGTCTACTTTTTTTTTTTTCTGATCCCTTCGCTGATTGTGGGTTGTATTTTAGGCTTTGATTGGTATAATCTTTCATAGCTCTTTTCTTTATCTTGGTTTTTGTTAGAACTCCTTGATTCTTGATTTAGTTATTATATGCACAGTTTACAGTGATTGTCAGTGTTATGCGATTTAGCCGATGTGATGTATCTTGCATGTGAGCTCAGTGAAAATTTTGCTTCTATGTGTGATTGCATTTGGTTTTGGAACCTCGCGTTTTTGCTTTGAACCCTTTTCCAAATTAGAAAAACGATATCTTGTGATTTTTCTTGATTTCTTCTGTGGTTCTGTGTATGCATGTCATCGAATAGACATTTGTTTATCTTGGTTAGGTAAAAAATTGGTGATTGTGATGTAGTTTCTCATGCACATGTTTCAGCGTTATAGTGAAGAAAAGCGCCGTATCTGAGATCTTTGGGTCTAGCTTAGACTCTGGTGAAAAGGGCTCGACTGATTCTGACTTCTATTGGCACAGCGCTTGATACCCCTTTATTGTGAATGTTGTTTTCTCGATTTTGTTTTACTAGTATGTTCTTCAGTGACTGACAGTGTTAAAATGGGATTTAGCCCCTTTGTTTTAGCAGAGCATGCATGCTGTTTGTCAGTCGAAACTTTTCATTGTGCTGACCTGATTTTTAAAATAGGCTTTTGCTTTAGTTCCTTTTTTTCTTGGAAAAAAAATGCTATCTAGTGCTTTTCTGCTGATTTGTTTGGTTATCTCGGTTAGGTTACAAAGTGCCTGAACATACTTCGATGATGCACAGATAGCAAATGTGGTTGAGAGTTGTGCAGGCCTTAGGCTCTGGTGATCTAGGCTTTCGATATTGTCCTTTTTTAGTTGCCTTTCTTCATGGGGGAGCAGTGGATGGTTATTCAACTTTTTTCTGCTGACTTATCGACTAGTTCTACATATGTACGCACGAGCGTCGCTGCAGTTGATATCCTTTGGTTTACCTTGGGTAAATGCCACCAATTGGTTTTGTTGATCTACAATTGTGCAGTTTCTTCACTGATTGACAGTACACGGGCTCATGGCTGCTGTTAGGCTTGCCTTGTTGAGATAGCATCTAATGTTATAAGTTCTCATGGATTTGATCAATTTCCGGGGCTAACAGACTTTCAACAATGTGTTTTCGTTATTTGGTTCAGTAAGCTAATCAATCAGCCCAATATTTCTTTCTACTGTGAAGTATTTCTCCTGAATGCTTCAAGTTCTTTTGTCTGGTACAATTGTTTGTCAATTGGCATTAGCTTCTTTAAACTGTAGTTTAACACTGTATATGTTCGCGGCGGTTCAGTGTGACATTATTTATGATTGACTAGAGTACCTTAGAAATCCCTCAAAACATGTAGAAGTGTACGGATGTTCTAATTGTCCTCTTTGGTGGCGCTCATAACGTTCTTTTCTTCCATTTTTGAACTTGTGTATACATATGGTGTCCCTTTATGCCCAACAAGTTCAAAAAATAGATTTAGGATCAGTTCTTGCCTCAATAGAATAATACAAAAGGGAATAGTATTATTGGGGTAGATACACAGATCGCTTACCCAATAGATGACAAAGAGAAGGTCCATTACATTTGATCATGGCAGCTTGTGCTCCCAGCCTTTCTTTAAGCCGGTACCACAACACGAACCACGACCACGAAGGCCCGATTCTCCCTTGCTTTCGTAACCGGTGTGAGAGAGCAGAAATTTGTCAATGTAATTATTGGTGCGGTCCAAAATTTTCAAATATACTTGAGGTGTTCTTCCAATTTGCTTGTTGACATTGGCAATGCAGAACACCTTCCCCATCATCCCAGAGAATTTTGCATGTCAATCAGTTGTTTATTAACTCATCTCTCTCTCTCTCTACACACATACACACACACACTTATCTATATACACACGTAGTCAAATACACTTGTATGTTGTGCTTGCAGTTCCATTCTGCTAAATAATTTTTCAGTTCTTTCTCTAATGTAGGTGTTGCTATTTCAGTCTGATGGGAGTCTGTTAAGCTCGAAGCATCTTTCAAACTTTCATGGATTACCATAACAGCCTCATGCAAGGTCAACGCAGCAGTAACAATTCCAATACACAAACATTTCACTGCAAGAATGTTGCCGATACGAACAGTATCGAGTTGGTTCAGCATGACATAGTGCGGGTTAACGTGGGTCAGTCGAGTTCTAGCGTGACCTTCGAAAACAACTTCAATTTTGAACCAATGAGCCCTTATCTAGCATGGGGGGGCAATTCAAGCATTTTTCCTGAAACTTCCGAGATAGGCATTGACCTAAATCTTCCATATGACGACAACCTTGAGAGCATTGATCATGATGGAAGGTCAGTAAATAAGAGGAAGGAGCCCGAAGGGGTCTTTGCACCGGGTGGATGTATAAGCTCCACTAAGCAACTCGAAGATTCTGATTGGTTAGCTTCGGGGAGCTTGAATATGGGGGTGGCATTTAATACTTCTCCGCTTTACGTTCAATCAGACGAAAGGGCCCCAGAAAGCTTTTGGAGGAATGTTCGTCCAAGAGTAGATCATCAAGCTTTCACTTCTGAAAGTGTGCCATTGTTTAGGACCCAATTACCTGCACCATGGGATATTGTTGAAGGCTCTCAAAGTGATCCTAGTGCAGAAGTCTCTGTCTCCCCTGTCCCTCAGCACAATCTTGCTCGGGAATACACCCAGAACAGTGACCGTCCACGGAATCGGAGCACTTCAATGACCACGAGATTAACTGGTAACCTGAGGGAAATTCAAAGGCGTATAAGGGATGAAATCTTGATGACAAGAGATGAAATTAGCAACACTAGGTCTCTGCTTACCCCCCCTGAATCACAGCAAGTTGAAGCTGATCAGAGGAGAGTCATAGCGGTATCTGAGGTTTGTTTGCTTACTTCTATTTTCTATCTATTCTTCTGATTCTACGTAATTCATCACATAATGCTGCCAGATTCATGAGTAAGGGTCTGCTTGCAATATGAAATAGCTTAGTAGCTAAGCAAGGCAGTATGCTTGAGAGAGTAATTTGAATTTCACTTTTCCGTTTTTGTGTATTCTGTTATCTGCATTGGAGTATTAGGCATCTTGATGTTTACTCAGTTATGAGGTTTTGCATTTCTGTGTTCCATAAGTTACTCATTATTCTGGTTGAGGACTTGGTGCTTTTGGCAAATGGACAGGAAAATGGTGATATATGATATGTTGTTATGTTTCTGAGTATTATGGGTTAGTGGTTGCTACTAGTATGTAAATGAAGCAGCTACTACATGTGCTTCGACTCCATTAAGTTCAAATTCATGCGTTGTGTTTCCAATGGTTTATCAGGCTGAAACAGCTACTGATGGTGGGGAGTTAAATGAGGAGCCTGAAGAGGTTGAGGAGGAGGGGGGCGATTTTCTTGCAGACATGCGTCTTGATGTTGATGACATGTCATATGAGGTGAGACACTGGAACAGATTAAACGCTGGATTTCCTGTCAATGCTGGAAATTTTGCTCACACTATACTTCAAACTTAGGACTTGTTGGATCTTCAAGAGGAGATTGGAGCCGTAAGCACTGGGTTGAGCCAGGAAGCTATCTCCATGCGCATAAGGCGGCATCAATACCTTTCTCCCCTCATACTAGGATATCAGGAAGATGAGGAATCTTGTTCTATTTGTCTGGTGAGAAAAGCACTCTTTATATTAACCTCCCTCCAGCGCAACTTTTCCTCTCTGAACTCCACCCGCTACTCTCCTTTTCCTACCCTATCTGTTGTCTTTCAGGCATATTTCGGTAGAAATAGAAGTTTTTATCATGTTTCATTTTTCTTTTACAAATTTCAGGAGGTTTACATCTTTGGTGACGAGCTTGGGAAGCTGGACTGTGGGCATGACTTCCACTTCAACTGCATCAAGCCGTGGCTCATGCAGAATAATTCATGCCCTGTCTGCAGAGAAATTGCTCTGGCCTAATTTTGAATGGAACCATTATTTATAAGGGTGTGGCTTAATCCACACCCTTCTACCAAATATACATTTCGTCACTTAAAGGGTTTAAAATTATCTGCATCTTTTAGTTATAAAAAGGTGTGGATTTAGACCATTTAACAGCGGGTGGATCTATTATTGCAAAACTGCGAAATCATATGCGGATTATAAAGAAGCGTTTGTTTCAGGATGTTGTACTTCACAGGTCTCAACCTTGACTAGACATGGCAATTTGGGTGTAACTATGTAGTCGGAAAGATGCTATGAGTATGTACGAGGAGAATCGTTATAGAGTAAAATAGTTCTCATTTCTTGTGTGGTTTAAAAAGCTAGAATGTAACTGTATGATTATAAGTAGAACTATTGTTGCATTCTGTGCATTTGTACAACTATTAAGTCTTATTTGGACACGAACCCCACTTTTCGTGTCTTAGTTGATGCGGCATTATTGTTGGCACAACATATCGGAGGTCTGATTCAATAGTTATGGTTTGTTCGTCTTATGAACATGATTTTGGACTTAAAACATGCTTTCGTGTCAGATACCAAGTCTTATCTCAGTATAAGCGCTTGACCGACCTTCATGTGCCTTGTCTTGTAATCTCACCTCGGTATATGGTGTTCCTAGACGTGGGTTGTTGGAAAGCAGCTTGTGGCATCATTTCTTGCGTTTAGTGTCTAGTTCTTCTGCAAACCGTCCTGGCCGCTACTCCATGCAAGCTTTTAAGTCGCAAAATTCATTCTTTCTGCTTCTAATCTTAGATATAAGCTCATGCTAACATGCGTTTCAGGAGTACATGTTAAACAGTAAGTTACTCGAATGTTTACGTAGTCGGAACAAATAGATGCTTGCACACTAGTCAAGTTAAAACTCAAGTAACTAAAGTAACCTCACAATTGAGCATTAACTCTCGACTATTCTGTAATGTATGCCAGAGTACTATGCTATAACAATTAGTTAGGTGGCCTAGATTTGAGATTTCCATAAAAGGCTATTACATTAGCTCCTAAAAAATTTATCTCCCTCGACAGTCACTAACGATTAAAAATGCATGTCATTTATAAAAACACCCACTAGACAGTGGCTTTTTAATGCAATAACAATTAAGACAAAATTGAGGACATGAGGATATCTTGACATGAGGAGGTTATCCCCTTTCAATTTCCCCCCAGGTCATATTGCTCACCTGGTATCCTACAACAGCTCTGGAACATAAGGGGCCGCAGCTCGTTCCACTTGGGCCATATCAGGATACGAGCCAAGCCTTTCCCCAGCAACATCACGTCACGCGCCTTTGCTGAAAAAATTGCTAAGTGTTCTCAGTGAACCACTTTCAATTCTTTTTTTTTTAAGTTGAGAATAACATTGATAATAAAATATTTTTGCAGCGATTACAAGATATATCAAACGGCTAAAAAAAGTTACGACATTTCCATGACTCGTTATACATGACCGCAAAGGTCGATATTAATAAAGAACCTAATAAACTTAGACACATTACAATTGAATTAGAGTAGAGCATATCCTACATTATAACTCAACTTAAAGTAACATGCAAATATTAAAGATTAAAGGTTTAAGAATACAAATGAACAAAACAGAAATAAGAACAAAATACAAAAATACAATGTGATAACAATATAGCAGACAATCAGGGACCGCACGACGCAAATGTGAGCACATTATTAAACAAGATTCTTTTTGACTCCATGTTGGTAGGATTAGAGCCTTTCAACCTTTAAGCACCAAAAAAAAAAGTCAAATTCCTTTTGCATGTTAATTATATTACCCATCAAGTTGTCGCTTATTCTTGGTATCTCGCACCATTTATAGTCTCCAAGAAGATGAGCTGGGTTCGGTTTCAATATTAAAAGATATTTAGGGTTTGTTTTCTATGGAGGCATTATTCGACACACTCAAAATCGATGCAAGGTGACCTCAAGGTGGTGTTTGATTCCATACGAAGGCAGACTGAGATTTTCCCGGGTGAAAATACGTTCACAAAATTCATTGAAGATGGTATTTTTTTTTTTAAAAGTGTCTTCCTTCTTTTAAGTACCTCCTGAAAATAACGTTTCCGTAATTTATTCTCTAACTATTTATTATGTAGAATAATGAGAATGGGACTACTAGTACTAATTTCTTAGATGAAGGTTACGGTGGTCATTTCGGTAGTCGTTTAATTTTTGTTTATTGATTATTTTGTTATTTTGGAATACAACTAATGTAATAATTCTGTCACTAAAATCAATAACAATAAAGATAGTTAATTCATAATTAATTATACTTAACGTACATGTGCCCTCAAAAGACAAGGCACGTGTTAATATTTGCCTTGTAAAAAGTAGCGAATAGAAGTTTATCACGATTATCATATGCATTATTCGTTAAAAATATAAATCGCTGTGTAAACGGGGAGAGAGAGCGGATTTTAAAGAGGTATAAATTATAATAAGATTAAGGACATGCCGGTTTAAATTTAAGGACATCTAGTTCATTCTTACCCCTTCCAAGAGCGAGTGTCGGTGATATCTTCAAGTGAAATGTCATAAACAACGATCCATTTCTTCGTCGCGTAAAAATGTCATTAGTTCTGAACTTGTCACCCTACAAAATGTAAATTCAAGATAAGAAGGGGGCATGCAAAGATCTGCGCTTTCCCACTGAAGGAGCATGCATGGAATTTTTTACTAACTTAAGCGCTAGTAAACATCAATTATAGCCTGTTTGCGACTTTTGAGATGCGAGAAAAGAAAATAAAGGAAGATAAGGGAAGAGAAAAGAAAATAAGAGAATGGAAGACAATTATCCTTCCTCTTGTTTGTGAGTTTAAGAGAGAAAATAAAATATCATTTTTTTCTCTTATTTGTGAGTTCAACAGAAAAGAAAAGTCACCCTACGTATATACCCTTATATTACATTGTGATAATTCTAACAAAGCTATGAATGTATAATCCTAAGAAAAAAAATATGATTTCGTTGGGAAAACAAACGCTAACATGATTACATAGCTGATTAATGTTACTATGTAAAAAACAAAATAGTCACGAGTTGACCACAAGCATCCCAACATCCAAATCTAACTAATGTCACGTCAAAAGCAAAATAATCATTTATGAGTCAACTCTAACATGTAAAACAATTATTTGATTGTAAATAAAGTGGTAAGCTCCTATAAGAAACCTTAAAACCAAAGTCATTAAAAATTTAGTCATCATTGTCTCAAGGGTAGTATATGCATTATAAAAATGTTACTTATGTGAGTTTCCTTTCTCTCCGTTTCTTCCCAATTTTGGGAGGAAAGGTTTAGAGACAAAAAAAGCCTAAACTTTCCTTCCATTTCTCTTCTTTTCTTTCCTTAAAAAAACTCAAAAACTAGAGAAAATGGAGGAAATGAGTTACTTTCCTTCATTTTCCTTCCCTTTCTCTTCTAAAAAAAACTCGCAAACAAGCTATGGTTTTCCACCATCAATTCTAAGAGTTTCTGCCACATTGTTTTATGCCCTTGTACAGAACATCAAGACATATTAAGATTTTCCATCTCATAAACTAGAACATAAATGTAAGGGAAAAAAATGTATGCAACGGTGATAGTAAAATCTGGGATAACAGAAAAGTAAGATTTAACGCGAACTAAAAACTCTGAAATAATAAGGGTCGAAGTTTTATATCCATCAAATTCATTCATCAGTTATACAACGTCGTATCCATTAATTCATTCGTCGGCTATACAATGTCATTTCTGTAACCGTTGTATTGAAGAAGATCTTTTTTATATAAGACAACATGCAGCAAGAAAGCATATGTAGAATATCAGACTATTATATTTTTCTTTATGTCATATAATAGTAAATTTGGAAATTTGCACAAAAATGGGGAGTTTTGTAGCATAGGTACCCGTGTATAAAAATGTGAAGAAGCACTGTTAAAATAATTATTTACAAGATCAGCTAAATCTTTCAAAGAATCTCTTGCAGATATATTACTGGTTGCATAGAAGGGCACTCAAAATTAAGATGGTTGAGAGGAATCATGAAACATATGGGCTAAGTGTTAAACATATCATAGTTACCTGAAATCTAAGAACTGAAAAGATCTGCAACACAAGATCTGCCAACATATAGAGATCTTCATATAAATTTCGAGGTCATCCTGAAACCTATAGAGACGCTTTGCGGGGGGTTTTACATGACCTTGACGGCGTGCATCGGAACTAGAAATGCGAGCTTTTATAGAGTTGTTTAGAGGCTGGGGTGTGTTAGGGTAGTGGCAATCAACGGCCAAAATTAACTAACGCTCTATCAGACGACCTAAAGACGAGATCTCGAATGTTCTTCTACATCAATGATAATGGCACGTGATATCTAAAAAATTAGTGGCTAATATTAGCTTATATCTTTTCAGACTTGGATAGGTATGTGAGCTCTTGCGTTCTTGGCATGCGAGTGCTTGACCTTAGGTGCGCTTTAGTACCATATGAGGCGCACCTACCAATTTGTGCTCTTGCTGCAATTGCATTCAATCTTTTCAACTTTTTTATTTTTTATTTTGAAAGATTTTGATAATTTTGAAAACATCTAGGAGTTAATTTAGATGTTTTTAGAATCATTATCAAACAGTTCAATTTTATCAAATTAAACTGGTTTGAAAATAATTGAGTTCTCTCTCTCTCTCTCTCTCTCTCTCTCTCTCCCTCTCCCTATGATAAAATAGGGCTAAGTTCACGCTCTTTTGGCTAAACTCATACCGATTTGTCAACAGAAAAGGTAGTGGTGACACTTTCGAACTTTTTAGTAAAAAAAAATTGTGAATTTAGCCCAAAGAGGCGTTGATTTAGCCTGACCTTTAGCAATAATGTTAGTAGAATATCATATCATTCAACCGTGTTTAATAGGTTGCAAAAAGCTAATTAATACTAGTTTAATACAATTGCGCCGCGAGCATGCAAATTGCACCTTATTGAAAAGCACGTAAAATTGCACACTCGCACATAGATACTGTCTACACTACCAACAAGTAAGATAAACATTTCTAAATACTACCCCATTTGAAAAGTCATTAAAGCTTGAATTAGAATATTACGGTTGTTTTTAGACAACTTGCAATTTTTCATTTTTTTTTCTTTTGTTTCAGATACCAACATCCTGCAGTAGTGCAGTGCCTAGGGAAAATGACACCGCGTATAACTTGAAAATGAGGGCATGCATCCACTGTTTGAGAAGTAATTTACTAGCTTGACACAATTACACCGTGTTTATTATTGTCTGTGCCATCTGATATTGAAGAAAACTTGAGATCTCAATTTTAGGTCGTCGGATAAACTGTGAGATGATTTTAGCCATTGATTGCCGTACTCCAACTATAATCCTAGTGCTTCAACGGATCTATAAAAGCTAGCATTTCTAGTTTCCAGACACTCCGTTAGGGTCATGTAAAAACCCTCAAAAGAGTTTCTATATTTCAAAAACGTGACTTTACGGTTCGCACATTGGCAAATTGACTCTGGGTAAGTTTTTACACTCCAGGTAACTGTGTGATTCTTTTCTACTCAGCCCATGTGTCTAACAAGAATCCTGAGGGTTCTTCTGCACAATATATAAGAGATAATTGTAACTCATAAAATTAGTTGGTCTTGTCTCTAATTATTTTAAGACTGTTTCTTGGCATTTTTGTACAAGGGTTTCTGAACTAAGGAATTCCTGTTTTTGTGCAATTTTTCGACATCTAAGATGCCAGAGAAGTCGATTACACACCATTGGAAAAGTCCGAACTCTAAATTCACCTACACTTGGATTTTACGCTAAATTCACTCATATCCAAAGGAGGTTTCCTATTTAAGAGCATTCTATTGGTGAAGTCTGTTATTTCGTTAGTAATATCCAATGAACTTTATATGAGAATATTGGCAGGCATAGGCTAGACATAAATTGTTCACTCGTTGTTTACGGTTACAGTTTAGTTTGGTTTACTTATTTTTAAGCATATCGATTATCGTGCAAGTCTATTAATTAGTGCAATAATGAAAAGTACAATGAAGTCTCAAAATAGATTTAAATATAAGCACATTATAAAACAAAATAAAAGAAATAAGAAAATTCTAAAAGTCTCGAAATAGTCTTAAGAAGTCTACTCTTATAATAAAAAAACTAAGCAGATAGAAAAAGAAGAAGTCTTCAAAGGTTTTTAAATCCATATATATTTAGAGAATTTTAAAGAGTAAAGAAAAAATACATAAATTTTGTTCGCATAAAATTTATATACATAATATATGCAGTATAAAAGTTAAACGAACTGAGTGTACCTTTAAAAATATTTGTTCGTATTTACATAATTTTTACGGATCGATAGTTCATCACTTTGTAAAAGTAAAGCCTGTGCCCAATACTTTTACGAACTGACACGAATTGTTCAGTTTAGATTACATCCTTAATTTTTCTTGCGATCTTTCAAGCCTTGTCAATTATCCACTATTACGATAATAACAGTCATATAATGAAATTTAATGAGTTGAAGGAAATTTTTTTGGAGGGGTCAAGTATGACGTAACCCCTTTCTCCAGGAATGGAGAGAACTCCAAGGGTAAGCAGCAAAAATCACATCCATGAAGTCAGATGAGTGTTGACTTGTGACCAATATTTGGCCGTTGGATGACTGCAAGTTGCCCAATTATACGCATCTCAAGGCACACTTAATCCCCTGTGTTGACACGTCAATTATCCAAAGGCTTAGGACTTTTTTAGCTGCGTCCAATTGCTTGCCGTGTGCGATTGATGTGTGACGTCTGATGAAGGGGACATTGATGCTCTAGTGGTCCCGTTTGTAGAGTATAGCCTTCGTGGGGGATACGAGATCTTTTGGACGTATGGGGTGATGCCACGTCCATTTTCTGATGAGGAAAAGGGTTTCGCCTGTAGAAAGATTATCTCCCTACAAGTTACATTATTTTTGTCGGGTTAAAGTGACGTAAGATCAGAGCAGGCAGTGTAATAATTTAATTATAGCGGGAGACAGAGAAGTAAGGCCATACCGCATCCTGACAGTCTAACATTATTTTGCTGCAACATTGAGAAATTAGTCTTTTTTTTATCATAATATTTTAATATTGATGTAGCTAAAAATATTCTTTCAATCTACAGACGACACGTGGCGGTTATGACACGTAACCCGTGCTGACTCACTGCTGATATGACACTTACCATATCAATTATCGGGCAGAATCCTAAAAAAGCTTTGACTCTGTCAGCCGAGATTGACATGAAATCCTCTAGGATCCTAATTAGATTCTAATTAGAGTTGGTCAAAGTTCGGTCCTATTAGGACTCATCTTCCTACCACTCTATAAATGGGTCAAGCCCCCCCAGGTAAAGACAAGTTCACACACATACACGTCGTGTAATACTTCTTTTCAGAATTCTACCTTGTTAGTCATCTCTGCATCGGAGCGTTCCCCTGCCGGAACCTCACCCGGCGGTCACTCAGTGTTCTCTTTTTCAAGCCTGATTTCTAGTGTGATTTTCGATTCAGTTTTTAGCCGCAACAAATATTATTAATTAGTATTTATGACTGCACTGAAGTTACAAAACAACCTAGCAACACATATCTCTAATTTACTTGCTCAAATTCCGACTGGACCTAATGAAAATTGATTGATTTGTCAGGCCTAACTTCATTTTGGCTATTTTTTTATTGAACAATTCGGAAGTAAGGTTCCAGACCGGACCATTAAAAATATTGTAAAACATTCTTCTGACTCTCATAACTCCTTTATTGCATTAATTTTTAATCTGACGATTCTAAGAAACAGATTGAACGGTTCAAAATTATAAATTATATTCATTACTCCGTACTATTTTAACAACTTAATGCAACCCGCGAAGTAATTAGTGCAAAGCAGATTAAGGATTTGTTTGACAATTTTTTTTTTGATTTTCAGTTTTTAAAGAGCAGTTTAATTTGTTTTTTTTACAAAAACAAGTGAGTGTTTAATAACCTTTTTTTTGAATTTTTTTTTTGTTGTTCGGTAACCCTTTCATTTTGATTTTTTTTTTTTTTTGGTAGTTTGCGGTGGCGGTGGTGGGGCGTAGCGGTGGTTGATGGTGGTGGTGGTGGCCGACGGCCGGAGGTGGCTGCCGGCAGTCGCCGACGGCCGAAGGTGGCTGTCGGCAGTCTTCGGCGCCCGGCGGTGATCGCTTGAGGTGGCTACCGGCGGTGGGAGGGTGGTGGTGGTGGTCCAAAAAAAAAATTAGTTTTTAGAGTTTTTTTTTTTTTACTCTTCAGTTTAAAAATTAATTTTTTAAATTGGAGAACTAAATCGTTCAACGTTGGTCAAAATACTTGACTGAAAACGTCAAGGTCACAAGTAGTACAGGGTCCCTGCGCAGGCCTGCAGCATGCTCTGTCAATCGTTAAAATCGATTGGTAAAAGGGACGACCCAATAGAGTTCTGGTCCCGACGGGACGCACCGTTTCTGTTTTCCACTTCTAGTGTAGTTAGAATAAACTAAAGTGAGGGTACCGACTTCTGGTTCAGCTACATGCGCCTCACGTGTGTAGAAAAGTTTCTGACTTCTTTTTGTACTATTTTTTACTTGCTTTCTTATGGTCTCATTGCATTCTGCCCAAACTCTCGTTACAGCCCCACGATGTGAGAATGACAACTTGATTTTAAGTTAATACTCCTAGTTATGTTAAATCTTAGAACCCACCCGTTGGAAAACAATTTAAGGATAGAGGCAATTCAAACAACTTGCATACGTTAGTGGAGGCTCTAATGTCAAAATATATGTGACTTTTGCAGAAAGAAAGTATAATTTTTATAGTAAGTGATACAATTACTGTAAAGTAAATATTATTATTTTTATAAAAGTCAAAATTGTTTTAACTGTAAGACTAGTCATTCACAGTGCATCACATGTGAAAAAACAAAAAATATTAGACGGAACAATGATAATTGTTTGAGTGGTATTTTTAGCATAACGAAGTCGGTTTAAAATGTCGAGTCGGTGGTCCTCGTCACCGATCTCACCAAAACCATAGTCCGCATTGGTGTTTCCAGACATGTTTAAAGGGATCGAGCATGGGTTTTGGCTCACCTCAGTTGATGTGATGCTCGATATTGACCAGGGAGATTGGCAAGAAAACCACGACAACCACATCATCCAATACGCCATATTTGTGAGAGCGTTCATAGATCAACCACGACGTAATTAGTCATCGCGGAATCCTTACTTAAAATATAAAATTTCCCTAGCACCCATTGAACCTAGTCGTCGTTAGCCGTTTGTCGCTCATTGCAAATGAGAGGTAGCAGTTTTTTTTTTTTTCAATTGAGTTGACGTGGATGATGACAATGGTTGTGTTGACATGGTTGGTTAAGAGAATATCTAAGGTAGCAGTATAAAGCGATCTCATTGTGACGTGATATCGTGTGAGATATTACAACGAATATTTTCTCCCACACATGAGTTCATGGAAAGACCACAATCAGGCAAATTTTGAAAGTTTATTAACAACTGGTTTCATGACCACTCTCTTTAATTTTAGTTCCATACTATTGAAAATATCTACTTAATTAATGCTATTCTAAGAACCATAATCCACATCAATTATATGTTTAAATTATCAAATGTTATCACTAAATTTTATAGAGTAATTATTAACCGATCATCCTTACTAATGCATATTAAAGAGACGATTTTCAGTATGTTATCTTCTTATTTTGATATTATAATAATTATTGTCTTTTACACTCTGTTTATATATATATATATATAGAGAGAGAGAGAGAGAGAGAGAGAGAGAGAGAGAGAGAGAGAGAGTAGTTTCTTAGTCTTGCACTTGCGTTAGATCTTATTTGAGTCAAGCTAATCATTTCGTAAGTGTGTTTAAGTTGATACCTTTTAATATTTATGTATAACGATCTTGGTAAATATTTTTATTATCTTTCAAAAAAAACAAAAAAGCGTGCATGCTTGAGAAAGTCGTCACGCTCCTCACTGCATTTATTTGATTTAATGCCCGCCCACAACTTTCACAGTTTTGCTCTGCCCCCCCTCTCTCTCTCTCTCTCTCTGCTTAAAAGGTACCATTAGCAGTTTAGTTCGTAAACGTAAACACAGAGAAGAGGGAGAAAAAGTGTGTGAAATTATCTCTGTGTTGCTCTCTTTCTTTTCAACACACTCCCAAATGTGACAAGCTGACAAACACTGATATACAAATGGCCGATATGCAAGACACCACCTGCTCTTCATCCTCGTCGCCGCCTGAAACCGACGACATTTCCCTTTTCCTCCACCAAATCCTCCTCCGTTCTTCACCTTCATCTTCATCCTTGCCACCTCTCATGACCCAGAACTACAGGGGCAAACAAATGCCGTCATTCTTCCCACCCTCTCATCTTATACCGGAACTTCAACACCGGTCGCACGCTAGACCCGAGCGGATCTCTGAAGCCGAGCCGTCTAACCCCTCCTCCGGTTTCTATTTCTCTTCTTCCGGCGGGTACTTTCCGGCGGGTGCCACTAATTTGTCTACCTCTTCCGTCGGAGCCATTGACAATGACCCAGATGATTACGATTGCGAAAGCGAGGTATTGACGTATTGTGTATTCATTTCTTATTCACTTCTGGGGTTCTACACCATAATGCAAGAGCAAGGTACAACCGTTAATGCATTAGGTACAACTATTATCAGCATGTAGTTTTCTCTAGCACCTAAAACTTCTGTTTTACCAATATTGATTGATTTTATTGAATTCAAGAGCAAAGTACAATTGGTGATGCAGTAGGTACAACCCCAAGCAGCAAGAAAAGTTTTTGTGTTTATTAGATTTGTCTGTGTGAGTGAGAGAGAATTAAATGTCGACGGCGGTTTAATGTAGGAGGGTTATGAGGTTTTGATGGAAGATGCACAAGCAAAGCCAGCTCCACCTAGAAATCCGGCCAAGAGAAGTCGAGCGGCGGAAGTTCATAACATGTCTGAAAAGGTTGGTTCTTTATTTTTGGGTTATGATTTGATTTCATTGTAAGGTAGTTCTAAATAATCTTTGTTTTGGGGGTTGATGGGTGGGGGCAGAGGAGGAGAAGTAGGATTAATGAGAAAATGAAAGCACTGCAGAATCTTATACCCAATTCAAACAAGGTATATGTTGATCTCTAAGCTTGATTCAATAACTTTTTATCCCGGATAAGTTATTCTTTGTTTCTTCACGATTTTCGAATACGTTTTTTATGTTCTGGTTGTTATAGACGGATAAAGCTTCGATGCTTGATGAAGCTATCGAGTACCTCAAGCAGCTTCAGCTCCAAGTACAGGTTTGTGGTTTCCTTTTCGCAAAATGTTTAGAGAACCAGTGCATATCCTAGCGCCAAAAACCTCGAGAATGACTGCTGTAAACTTATTCAGAGAATTTTGAGAATATGTTTTGGTAACTGCACTTAACTAAAAAGCTTGCCAATGATTTCTATCACTTTTCGTAATGCACTATTTTCCTTTTATTAAAGTGAATGCCTTTATTTGTTAAGAAGGAAGATTGCCTTAAGAAACGAGTATCTGATACTTACTAGATACTGAAATTGTGGAGGTGATTTTCTCAAAGACTAGATTCAACTAAATTTGATGGACTAATAGAACAAAGGTGATTCTGTGGCCTTATTGATGGAGGATGGCATTTATGTGTGAATTTGCAACTGCAGCAGAATGTGAATGTATAAATTGGATTGTAACAAGAGTCCATCAATTCTAGCCATGACAGTTCATCAGTTATTGCCTCGTACCTTGCATTCAGAGGTCCAGAAAGGCCTATCTCACAGTGAGGACAACCCCTGCAGTCTGCCGATGTGCATGTACAAAGATGTTAATACGGCAGTGTAGTGGTAGTGACTTTCTTGAGGCCCGAGGCCAGTTCCTCAAGCCATATAAGTTTTTAGCATTATTGTAGTGATTTACATTCTGAATCCGCTTGAGCAACTTCCTTCAAGTACAAAACCTCAAGGTGGGGGCCCGTGGAGTCCACCAGGCCACGTCGGCACAGGGCCTTGACCTCTGCACTTGTAACTTTGACCGTGGGTCACCTTTGTCTTGTAGACCTCGGATTTTGCCCCTGTGCAGAGGATCAGATGGCTTTAACTAAGCTTGATGGGCTCTCGAGCCAATCAACTCGAGTCTAATATATGGCATAAAGGATCGCTTGAATAATCGCGCTGTTTGTAATATCATGTAGGCACTGAAATTATGTAGTATATTAACTATTGTGCATTTTAAGCGTGAGACTTCATTTGATGATCAATTGTTTGGCGCCTTTGCTTTGGTAACCTTATCCCTAAAAGAACTGAATGTAAGAATTTCAGAAACATGTCTGTTGAGGGTTCTTCGAATGCCAAGTAAAGTCGCATGCTATCTTAACTAGAAGTGACGTTCCCTTTTTCCTTGTCATACCTTAGCTCAAAGATAAGACATGTAACCTATTCACGAAGAAAAGCTTATCGTATCTGCTGCTTACCTTCAAAAGGTTCTGGCGAGCACATTCAATTGCTCATTTACTTTTATAAGGATTTGTTGGCTGGTGTGATGCGCCCTGTTATATATGTTTCTGGCGCATTTCGAATTAGAAAGGGTTTGCTCACTGTTATTAATGTACTTATTCAGAAGGACCTTGAAAATTTTCTGACGCAGCAGTTGTCTTTCACTCGAGTGGTCATTTTGCTCAAGGAAAACTGGGGCTTTGTGTCAAACTATTTTCCTTTCTCTTCCCCCTTAATAGTTATACAGGTAGCGGACATCTACCTCCGGTATGCTTGGCTGTTTTCATATACTTGTAGAGAAAACTATGTGGAGTGTATCAACTTACTCCTCTCAATTCCAACAGAATGCAACTGGAAGAGTATGATTTTCAAGTAAAAGAAACTGGGAAGAAATTTTACAGTGATTGATATTCTATGCCTCTAACTTTACCTTCTTGCATCTCCTTCTTACTTCTTGGGCTTAGTTGGATGCAAACAGATAAACAGCTTGCGGAGAAAAACTGAATTAGCTCACTTAGTCTAGCTAGCCTCATGAAATATGGTCATAGACAGGCTGTGCTCAACAAGCAGAGCCCAGCTCGGGCCAGTCCAGCTTGCCAATGCTATTCTGACAATTCCGTATTTTAGGAAGTTTCTCATGTTTGTCCGGTACCTCAGAACATGGAAACTTCTAAATAAGTTTGTTTGATGACTCTTGTTACACTCAACAAACAAATGGCCTGTTCTACACATGCCGAAAGCTAAAAACAGAGCAGTGGTGCCACCCCACTTCTGCTTTTTGTCTCTTTCGTGCTAGATATATGCAACTTAAAATGTTAAGTAGGACATGGACATTCGAGGACACCTCAACTGAACTGATATCTTAAAGTAAATGATATCTTCAACAACGAAATATATGTACGTCGTGTTTTGCTTTGTATCCTTGTCATGAAAATCATATTGTCCCTCAATATCTTGTACTCATTATAGTTTTTTTGCCTACTATAAGAAAACTGACTCTTAACATGAAGGCTATGTTTGGATACCATTATCACGTAGTTTGTTTTCATGTACTGCATTTGACAAGATGGAAACAAGTTGAAAATCTTGTTTGAATACCATTAATTAATATTGAAACGTCAAATTTGTTGGATACCACTGGAAATTGGCCACTTATTCTGACTTCAAAATTTTGTGGGTCATTTTATTTTAGTTCACTTGGCAGCGAGAGCATTCACCACATCTGACATAAAAAGAAGAGCCTAACAAAACAAGATAACAACGAATAGAAGCCTTTTGGCAGCCAGGTGACACGAATTTATTGCGGAGGCACCTAGTGCAAAGTGTTGTGCATAGGACATAGATGTTGGATCACATAATGGGCCTAGTGTGATTGCCACAGCCTAAGGCACTGGGTTTTGCACTGACCCTAACATTGCCCAGACACCGAGGATTTCAAAATGGCATGAGGACCTCAATCAGGTATAGCTGGCCATATTCATGTGAGAATGTCCCAGAGTCCGTGACAAGTGGTATTAGAGCCACACCAAGTCTTGATATGGGGTCCTAGAACACCAGGGGCCATGGACGGTTTGTTTGGAACCTCTTTGGCCTTGCCCTGCCTAGGGTGGTGGTCTTTTATACACATGTTTTGAATTCCTCAAGGCTGTTACAGGCTGCTTTGACTCATCGTTTCAAATTCAATCAGAGCCTAGCGGCTCCCTTCTATCGATCTTAGCGAGCTGAGTTTGAAAGATAAATCCTTGGTCCAACGCTCCAATTTGAGCTCAAGCCCCCTTTAATGAAACATGGCCCATCTCCTACAGCCTCGTTTTAGGCTGGCTCTGTATGCTTTTGCAGTCCTAGGTGTACATATGATTCTGATGCAATTATATATGGTCGATTTTTTGGGCTTGGGGAGCATTATAGTTCTTACAGATTTCACAATTAGCACTCCAAGGCTTGTTGTGTACTTGTGTTCTGTTTTAACATTTGTCTTTCCCCTTTGAAATTAAATAACCAATATGAATTTGTCGTATTTCCTGTTTACATTGTCAAGGGTTGCTGTCTATTAACCTTTGCTATCCGCATTGCAGATGTTAACAATGAGGAACGGATTAAGTTTGTATCCTACGTGCATACCTGGAGTGCTTCAGCCAAACCAACTTTTCCAGATGAGAATGTGTTCTGCTGAGGGAAATGAAACTCTGAATATCAGCATGGCAGGGACACTTCCAGTGAACCAGTGCACTATTCCAAACTCGCCACCGGTGGACACTATGTCAAATGTAATCAATTCAGAAACTTTGTTTGGACAGAAATCATCAATCCAGGCTCAATGTGGATCCTTTCATCCCCACAAATCTTCCAAGGTAAGCTTAGTACGAGCCTGCATACTACAAGTCACTTTAAGGAATTTATACCTGCAAATTTATGCTTCTGCAATACGAAGGAAATTTGCAGGGATGACCTGTTACCGCATCAACAAATGAATGTGGATCGTTCTGGGACAAATTCATTAGGTGGGTTTCTAGCTTGTTTTAAAATATTTCCTTTTTCCCATGCTCGAATAGCCTGTTTCAACAATTCCATTTGGTTCTTTATCATGGAGAAAGAAAATAAGTGGAAACTGAAGGCATTGAGTAATATTTGTTTTGGCCTTTTGAAAGAATTCCAAGTGGGAGCAAAAGCTACAGCACTACATCCCTTGGGTACACAAGGATCTCATTTGAAGGAAAATACTCTCGAAGCATGTATTTCTGGAAGAGACCAATCAGAACGTGTGCAAATAACAACTTTGGAATGCAAAGGGTTGGATGGGTAAACTAATTTCAATGGGATGTTATACTTCCCCTACAGCCACGGTATACTTTTCGATTTCCCTGGTTTTGTGCTTTTACCAGAGTGCACCCAACAAGAAGTGGTGGATCTGATGATGACATCAAAAGTAAGAGGCTGGACTTTTAAGAGTGGTGGCCTTCATATCAAACTTTTGCAGTTGCTTTAGCTACAAATCCTGCAAGCATGTGTGCGGTTGTTTCTTAGGACTCTTAGGCAAACATGAAGCTGGAAATCAGATCCAAGTTCCATAAAGTGAAATTTGTTCAGGAAAGTGACGCTATTGTTTTTTATTTATGTTGTCTTAAAAGGCTGACTTTAACTCAGGTTCAAACAGTCATATATATCTTTCTGCCTTAAGAGATGGTAACATGAACATTACGATGAATCTAGTGGTGATCTGAGCTCTTCAGGCTTTGCTTGTCAAGTACTCAACTCACTGAATTTACAAGGGGAGAACAAATTCCTTCTGAAGGCTATACTGTACTCGACTGTTATACCAAGTGATGTAATTGCCCGAGGGACTTCAGAGAACAATTAGAGTTTGAAGTCTTTAAAGGTTTTTTCTTTTTTTATGAGATGGAATCTGAATGCATTATATTTTTCGCTGAATAGGCAGGTTGATAGTCAAACTAACTCAAAAGTACTCAAATTTTAGAAAGAATCTATCAAGATTAACTCTGTTACTCGAGAAGAAGTGACGTTTGATCAATCTAAATGCTTATCATTATTCGTATCCTTGTTACCTAGAAGTAAACTGTCAACTATATATATATATATATAACTGTTACAATGAATGAAAATATGTTGTTATACTTGCTCACTTCTACTTAGATCTTGTTGCTGCTAGAATATTGATCGGGAATCACAGCCGGGAAATGGACTTGCAAAATAAAACACGGAGTGACTGTCGGGGGTGTTCCAGTGGAGGAAGTTTCGATACTAAAGTCAGAACGTTGCTACAGGGGTAGAGATCTGAACAGTAGAAATGCCCTAGTTGTGTGTGTGTGTGAACTTGGTTGCGTACCTGAGGCTTTGCTCATCATATAGGCTTGTCCTCGAATCCTCCTCACCTCAGGACTCTTCCCTGATAGGTCTATCCATCAGTTAGAACTCTCCTTCATCACGCTGCCATCCCTTGAGGATAGCATTAGTGCTCTACTAGGACTCTGTCACCTCTAGTGGAGCTTATCCCAGATACAGGTCTTAAGGTTGACTCGAAGTCAACCTTGCCACATGTCATCACTCGGTTGAATGAACAGATTTAGCCATATCAGATCTTTCACTGATCACACGGGAAGAAATAACAAGAAATTGAAAGGCAAATAGACGGGGTTAATTACATTCGTTATTCCTTATCTTTCGGTTCATTATATATGGCTTCAAGTAACTATTGAAATTACGCTTTGCACCTTATGTGTTGTAGTAGTTTTATACAGCAGTCTCTCCCTTCAAGGAACCATTCAATACAACCAAAGCACTGCACCATACAATAATATATTGTGATCTGCTGAACCGTCGATTATTAGGCCGAAACTCTCCGTAGCCCCAAAGGAAATACACAAGCAAGCGACAACACTGAAAACAAATCTTTGGGCATCTCCTACAGATAGATGCCTCCAACAAGTTGCAAGGCCTGCATGGCAAAGGGGCGGGTCGTGTAACCGGTCCCTAGCCTAACGGCGGTGGTATTCCAGTGGTGGCGGTAATGAATGGAGGACGGGGAGTCAAATTCAGAGGTCAATGGTGGCTAAAACTGGCTAGCTGGAGACCAGTAGTGGCGGTGGCTATTGTTGAGACAATAACAATGTGATGTGAATGGCACTTTCAGTCATTTTATTTTGCTCTGAGGGGTATTATCGTCTATTCATAAATCTTGTGCAACTCTTTGTAGTATATATAATTGCATTTGACATCAAACTGCAATTAATATAGTGTTATTTTTGGCCTCTGGTTTGAGGACTTCTCTAAAAATTACTAACTTATAATGAAAAGTAACTTATTAAAATAGGAGACTTTGATTAAATGAATAATCAAGTTGCAGCGACCAAAACAAATAGTAACTTGTACCAATAAGTCAATTCATATAAACAAACTAGGCCTCTATCGATACTCGATAGAAGGCAAGAGAATATCGTTCACTGAATGTCTAAAAGAAAGAAAAAAAATAAAGATATGAAATTAAGTCATTTTTTTTTAGTTGTGCATTGATTGTGCTGTCCATTGACCCTTCTTCTTTCTTTTATTCTGATCCCTGGAAACCGTTCTCGCTCCAATCTTCTTATTTTGATTTTCTTAAAATAAAAAAAGGAAACCATTTGTTAACCATTCATAACCGTCGCTACCGATTTTCCCTCATCGAGAGCTGTATCAATTTCGGTGAAATATTCTGACACAAGTTGTCAACGTGTCACCCACACCAGCATTACGGCCCCACATTTTACAGAACTTGAACGTCATAAAACTGTCTCTTTCATCATCTGTTGTCGCCTTAAACCGTCATTACATCAGTATTAATGACGCGTTAACTTTAACTGTCTAGCTATTATCCTTTTATCTTTTTGCATACAAGTGTCCATCATCTATTGATTACGATTAAATTAATTTTTAACACGCTAACAATACATAAATCTCAACCAAAAAAAAATCGAGTATAATTAGTCCTATACATATTTGTGCATTGCCCTCCCGGATCCCGATCCACTGCTGTGGCTAGGGTTACAGTAGTGGTGCTGTGACCCTGTCACAGCCGTCCGATCTTTATGGGTAGGAGGGAAGGGTCCAGATCACGCCACGTCACCCAGCCCTTTATTTCCTTAATTCCCCTCATTCTCCCTCCCCTCATTTACTCTGCCGGCACCGTGACACACTCTCTCTCCAGTTCCTCACGCCGGCGACATTCCCGGCGAAGACACAGCGATCGGACGGCTCCTCACGCCGTCCACGGCGACACAGCGACGTCACCTCAGCCGCAAGGATCGGACAGCGACGCATCTACCAACACCGGCGTGCCTTCCATCGAACAGCGGCTCCTCACGCCGTCCACCGCGACGCCACATCCACCGGTGGAGATCCCGACAGACCCATCTACCAAGCCTTACGCCTGCGACGTTCCCGGCGAAGCCTCACGGTACACCGACGACACCGGGACGACACCGGTGAATCTTCCGGCGTCATATCTACCGCCGTCGATTGTTCGAGACTCAATCTCACTGTACACCGCGTGCCTTCCATCGACCAGCGGCCACTCACGCCGTCCAATTTCCGGTGAAGACACGGCGACGCAACATCCACCTTCCGGCGACAAAGCCTTACGCCGGCGACGCCTCACGGTACACCGCCGACATCGGTGAATCTCGACGTTCCCGGCGAAGCCTCACGGTACACCTCGACGACACCGGTTTACTGTAAAAAGCATTATTGGAAATGGGTTGACTCGGGTTCGGTTTGATCTTGATCATGTTTTTGGATTGATTCAGCCAATTTTTTCTTCCTATATTCTCTGTGGATTTTGACTTCTTTCACTTCATTTATAAGTCCTCTTGAATATTGGCTTGAACTTGAAGTTTCATGGCTAAAATGAAATTTGCCTCTTATGCTCAATTTTACATAAAGAACAAATCACTCTTTATGGTGAAGTATAGGCTAAAATGCCTTTGGCCACTGCTTTACGTGAGTGGATGTACATTCTATCTTGCAATTGCCTGCAAGTGATCTATCTTTGCAATTATCAAGATCAAGACTACATATATGGGTGAATCATATCAACCTCCCTTAGGTTTGTTTTGGTTGTCAAGAACTTTTTCTTGAGAGGCATTGTTTTAAAGTATGATCCAGAAAATTTCTAGTTATGGCAACGAGGTAACTATAGTTTCTAGCCCTGTTTTAATTGCCAATGACAATGTGTGTTTCTCGGAACAAGCAAGCTTAGCTACTGACCTCTCATTGTTTAGGGTGTGCAGTGTATCTGACTTTGTCGAGTTTACTTATTTCACTAGAAGTTGAATTGGTTTTAAGCCAATTTGTGTATGACAGGAGGTTAACCATGACAATTTTAAGATTTTGTGTGTAGTGCGTGCACGCTTGTGTGTGTGTTTGTGAGAGAGTGAGAGAAAGAGGTTTTGGAGATCATTGCTTGTGATAGACCAGACATGGTTTGAGTGGAACTTGTTTTGAAGGAACTCATTGGAGAATAAACCAAAGCTTTTGTTTCAAAATTAATAAGGCTTTTCAATTTGCACTATCACCAATATTGTGCAAGGTCCCTCGACCGCTATTATGACCAATTCGACCTCAAAATCAACCATTAAGCTATCATTTGCTTAGCACCTATAACAACTTTTTAAGGGGCATTAGCGTTTTTTGCAAGTGAAGTTCGTAACAAAAAAGGAGTGACACCAGTCCCTTTATTAACCATGACCAGCGTCTACGTCTGCATCACTTGATGAGGTAGCAAAGCAAAGTGTTATGAGACTCTAGCCGTCTTATATATTCCATGCTTGGAACGGCTTTGACATACTGCATAGAGCACGCACAACCCATCAGCGATGGCTTTTTCCTTTGGTTGCAATTAATAATCATATTTCATAATAATTTTTCTCCCGAATATAGTTCTAGGTTTGCTAGTGGTTTGTGGCATTTATTTTCCAACTATTACATCTTAGTTCAGAGTTTTAGTAGTACTGACCTTCCTAATGAAGAAGATGCCCTACTTTCTCTATTGGGAATATGTAGAATCCATATGTCCACACAGGATCTCCATGTGGATCAAGCAGTGGATCAGCAATATCAGTAGCTGCAAACCATATGCATGCTGCAAACATGGTTTGCAGCATGCATATAAACCAACAGAATTAAACTCTCCACTCTGTAATTCCACACAAAAACAAAGTACTTCAATGTAACAAGCCCATAGAACAACGCAGACATAAGTTGATTCACCAAATGACTTTTTAAATCGACTTTTTCGTATGTAGGAAAGCCACAACCGAATTCCAAGATAGTGTACTGTCTGAACAAATTCGCTAGCACAATATAGGCTAAACTTCGGGATCACAGTGAAAGCAGTTGGACAACCTCCAACTTCTATCTAGCTTCTACATGCCGCGGTAAGGCGGATACAATCAGACTTCCAGCTGGTCACGATTTAGAAAGGGGAAATCCTCCTACAATACTGGGGGCAAAGGCTGCATACGTTAACCCTCTTTCCGGAAAGAAGGATTTGCCAGGAACCCTGCACAAGAGGCCACTCCTTTGCAACTTCTCACGTATTGGCATTCTTCCAGATAAGTTGAGGGGTATGTTTGCGGATAAAAGTGTCATTGCTTGGATAGCTTCCTTCACTATTTGGCCAACTATTTACGAAGAGAAAGGTTCATACTGGATGAAACAACGTTACTATCCATCACCAAAGTGATCATTGAAAACAACCATAGGCACCCCTCGTAAATCATTTCTCACCGAAAACAAGCAAAAGGCACAGCCCTTCTAAACCAATTTTCTATATCATTTAAGAGACAAGAGTATCTGATACATACAAACAACCAAAAATCACGTCTACATTCATCTATCTTGAAGTCAGCACCTATGACATCATTATGGAATATTCAAATTTATTCAAGGGCTTATAACATCATGAATGCACAATCCAAAAATGGATAAAACAAGATAGCAAAATACACTTGCGATTCAGAGGAAAAGGTAAACTACATGTAAAGGCATGGCATAAGTGCTACCAGCAGAAGGAAGGCATTTTGAAGGAGAATGAAGAAGGCAGATGGCCTGTCCTCCTTATATAATCTGCCCTTTCTGAAGTCCTCACGGATTTTTCATTTAGTTTAGCTTCAGCGTTTGCACGCTTCTCTTCTGCTATCCTCCTAGCTGCAGCTAGCTTATTTGTAAATTTTTCTTGAGCTCGAGATTTTAGTCTTTCAGCCTTCACCTAAAAGTAGCAGTAGAAAACACAAAATGCTAAGAAGGTTATCAATCTGAGGTGAACAGTTACGGCATTGTTACTTGGCTTGCGAAGCACATTTCTCTGCTTTGAAAGAATATTATTCCGACTCCAATGTCGACAAAAAGAGCACACATTTGTATCCACTACTTTAAAAAAGAGATTCATATGATACAATTTCACAAGGTCCATGACAATAATCAAGGAGCACACATTGTATTACCGCATTGAAGACGTTCATGATTCCATTCAAGAGCAATAGGGCACTAATCATATTGTAATGTTATTTAGAATGTCATAGTTCGTTGAAAGGCTTTATCCTAGCTTGAGCTCGCATCAAGACATTTATGGTTCTATTCAACAGCAATAGGGCATTAATCACAACGAAGCACATTGCGACCCTCGGCCTAATCGAGGCTGCTTCAACCGAGCGTGCTCTTACGAGCCTCAATTTTATATAAATGTTTTCCTCACGTGAGGTTTGAGCGTCTATTAATCATACACGTTTTCTCGCACGTGCTTATTCCCGCAATCCACTATTGGGAGATATCCTGCAATAGTAACTTTAAAATTCTTTTTTGCAGTTTTTTAGCTTTTTGTTAATAGTTACAGTTATAATGCAGATTTACATTGCATAACATGAATATTATGTTCGAAGGATGCATTACAGCCACCGACAGGGGTCATCAAGCTCATCTATCCAGTGAACTATTGTATCATCAACGTCCCTCACTAGTTAGCATCTACAAGCTCTTCCACTTCTATAATCGCAATCCTACCTTCCTCCTTCAGTGGACTAGAAGCACCGTCCATTTAAAACTACCGTTTGATAACTAGAAGTGCCACCTAAAACTACCGAAACGAGACCATAGAACATCGGTTTACAAAAACACCGGACATTGCATCATTTACATGGATGAAGGAAAAAGGCACACCCCCGACATTGGGCCACTAAGGTCGAGGTGCAAAGGGAAATCAAACAATACTTTTGCTTATACAGAACTAGAGACGTGGAGCAGAAGTCAAGAAGAACTAGTATCAAACTTGGGTTGCATCATCGATGTCATAATGAATGTGTTTTCTGTTTCAATTTAACATTATTTCCTAAGAAAACAATCTCAAAAAGATGAATCCTCTACAATCCATTCTCATTTACTTAACATTCAAAACATGTACATTGTACAACAAATTAAAACTTGAACCAAGCATGCAGGTCTATCATTTCATGTCAATCGAAGCAAAAATTGTGGTATAACTTTCAAGTTCTCATGTTCACAAAAGAACACCCTTTAAAAAAAATCTATACAATGACTAACTCGATATAGTAATTGAAGTTCTTAAAACATTAAATTCTAGTAAAGGGAGCTTAAACTCACCACCCAATATCAAGATCAAACCGAACCCGAATCAACCCATTTCCAATAATGCTTTTTATAGTAAACCGGTGTCGTCGAGGTGTACCGTGAGGCTTCGCCGGGAACGTCGAGATTCACCGGTGTCGGCGGTGTACCGTGAGGCGTCGCCGGCGTAAGGCTTTGTCGCCGGAAGGTGGATGTTGCGTCGCCGTGTCTTCACCGGAAATTGGACGGCGTGAGTGGCCGCTGGTCGATGGAAGGCACGCGGTGTACAGTGAGATTGAGTCTCGAACAATCGACGGCGGTAGATATGACGCCGGAAGATTCACCGGTGTCATCCCGGTGTCGTCGGTGTACCGTGAGGCTTCGCCGGGAACGTCGCAGGCATAAGGCTTGGTAGATGGGTCTGTCGGGATCTCCACCGGTGGATGTGGCGTCGCGGTGGACGGCGTGAGGAGCCGCTGGTCGATGGAAGGCACGCCGGTGTTGGTAGATGCGTCGCCGTCCGATCCTTGCGGCTGAGGTGACGTCGTTGTGTCGCCGTGGACGGCGTGAGGAGCCGTCCGATCGCTGTGTCTTCGCCGGGAATGTCACCGGCGTGAGGAACTGGAGAGAGAGTGTGTCACGGTGCCGGCAGAGTAAATGAGGGGAGGGAGAGTAAATGAGGGGAATTAAGGAAATAAAGGGCTGGGTGACGTGGCGTGATTTGGACCCTTCCCTCCCACCCATAAAGATCGGACGGCTGTGACAGGGTCACAGCACCACTGCTGTAACCCTAGCCACAGCAGTGGATCGGGATCCTGCCCTCAACTCCTCTGATGCCTAGTCATTGCGTTGGTGGCATTCCCACCATTTTCTCCTGAGCTTTAGCGATGGACCTGTTATTTATTCAAGTAAACTAACTGCACCCTTAACTGTTAGCTTTGTGGATGGCAGGAATCGGCCAATTGGTGTCGCATCACTTTTGTTTCCTCCCTCAAGTCGGCATCAATGTCAACTTCTCTGCCTCTTTCTTGTGAATACTCACACATTGGAAGTAGTCATTCAGGCCCGTACGCTTACGAGATTTTTTTCTGTATTCTGCATTCTGTTTTTGTTTTTAAAATTTTAGTATTCAGTTCTAAAATTGAATTTTGTACTTTTAGTTTTTTCCGTATTATTTTTTTCAAATTTTCTTGTACGTTTACCATTCTCATTTCTATTTTTACCAACTTTTTTGGATCGATTCTCCCTCTTCCCCTTCACGAGTTCCCTTTCCCCTTCCCCTTCCCTGTTTGAGTTCCCATCCCCCTTCCCCTTCCCCTTCCCTGTTTGAGTTCCCTTTCCCCTTCCCCTTCACTGTTCGAGTTCCCAGCTCTGTGTGTCCCCCTTTCCCTTTCCCTTCCCCTTCATTACCTTCACCGAAATCCCAACATCCTCAATCATATCAAATACCCCACAAGTCCCTCCATTTCCACCGCCGACCACCACGGGCCACAGTCCAACCACCGCCACAGCACCACCACATCAAGTCCGTAGCCGCGCCAGCACCACAGCACAAGCATTGTTCTGCTGCCACCACATCATCATGGCCACAACCCCACCAGCACCACATCACGACCATAACCCCGCGCTGACCCAACAACCCACCACCACAACCAATCCCACGATTGTTGCCTGAATTAGCGGCATCAGTCGATGAACCCACAAACCTGAATTCCACAGGCAACGACATGATCGACTGGATCTCCTTCGGCTGATGGGTTATGATGAGATGGCTGATCGACTGGATCAGAGCAGAACCTTATAGATTCCGGCGCAGACCTCCTTCGGCCATCTGTCACTGCTTCAGCAATCTCGCCATGGATTCCGTCGAGATCTCCTTCGTCTGGATTCCGGCGAGATCTCCTTTCGGATGGGAGTTGATCGTGTTCTGTGGGTGAAGAAAGAGCACAGGAAGAGAGATAGAGAGGGGGGAGAGAGAGAGAGAGAGAGAGAGAGAGAGAGAGAGAGAGAGAGAGAGAGAGGATGCATCATATGGCAAAAGGAGACAAGATCTGACAAGAGAATTCAGATAGTGGAAAAAGGTGAAAACACCATTTAGGTGTTTTCACAATTTTTGCTACTATTTGGATATTTTACTCGAAACGGATTCAAAACGGATACAGAAAAAAATAAAAGTACGTAAAAAAAGGCATCTTTTTTATCATCATTACAAAAACGAAAACAGAATTTTGTAAGCGTATGGGCCCTAAATTTCCAATTTGCAAATTCTCCCTCCACTCTTTTTTGATCTAACGATGGTAACGTAAGGGGAATAGAGAAGGAACTAATTTCTTTTATTATTTCTTACTCTCACTCATTTTTCTTTCATCGCGACTTCCTTACGGTGTCACATCAAACACGAGGGCGATAAAGGGAGATCAAGCATTAACAGAGCTTGCTCGTAATTCTCCCTAAACGATAACCTATTCTAGACCGAAGAGGTGTCAGACTTGGCTGCACTTTTTATTTTTATTTTTTACTCAATGAAATAGACAATTTGATTAGCTTGGAAAAATCTTGTTGTTACTTTTACGCATTTTACTTGTATGCCATTTAGAATAGTCCCGTAGAATTTTGGAAAGCGGAGTTAACGTTAACGTATCAATGTAGTTGCACAATGAATAAGCCTCTCAAACTAAAAGTAATCATAATGACCAATCTACTGGGTGATCCAGGTCTTTCATCATATACATACTTTTTTAAAACCAAATTGTAAAAGTTTAGCTTTATACCACTTCTTTGTGGGTTACTCAATAGTTTATAACTTTTTCTTGTTTCCAACTACGTCGGATCTTTATCTTATTTTTTTCCTTTCGCTTTTCCTTATTTCCATATTTTAACTCTTTCTCCAAAAGAAGAATTGCAGTATCATCGGCAAGCAACCTGAATCGGATGCCGTGTCATTTATAGCAATAGATTCACAACGTGGACCTTTATTTAATTAAAGGTCACCCCACTCTTCATGTTAAAGTACCTAAAAGTATTTGTAAAAACAGTGCTGTGATTTTTTCTCCTTGACTGTACAGAAGAAAATAGTATTGTACGAAGGCTGAATAATTCTCGCAAGATATAGCTACTACTATTGACCGACTCTTGCTTTTTTCGAGTCTTGCTAAAGTGCATCTTGTCACAAAAAACGTGACAAAAAATCACAATAGGTGGTTTTTCATCTCTGGTAGACTGTTTGTTTAAAACAACATTTCCTAATTTGTGCAGCACGATTAGAACGAAGCAATATTTCACAGCACAGCGCACAACAATAGCAGAAATATACACTATACATAACGAATCCATATAGATTTTGGGTGTCAGACGCAATACGACCTTATAAAACTGTACATCTAGAAAATTGACACCCTGCGTCAAATGAATTTCGAAAGTATAACATAAGTACAATGGAAAAAAGACGGGAGCAAGAGAACATAAGATAGATTATCAACTGCTCGTTGATACTTAGTAAATGCATGCGTTTATCTGCTTTGCACAACCGACCCCAAATTCATGCCTAAACCAAACCATTGTAACTTTGTACAAATAATTTTTACCTTTTATTGGAAGAAAATAGGATTTAACGATATATATGTGAAAAAACGTATCTTACATGCTTACTTGATTTTAGTTGCGCACGTTTTGTGTGTCCGGGAGCTAGTAATTATAGAAAAGCTCGTTAGGGCTAACTTGTTATTTCCTACATGAATGTCTTCAAGCTTCTATGATCTTTGCAAAAAAAAAAATAATCATGTTTTGGTTTTGAAGAAAGTTTATTTTCAATAATCAAAGATAATGCAGTACAAAGAAATGGGCCTTAGGCAAATAGTAAAGAAATCCACAAAACTTTAACATCTCATATAAAGAATGATAAAACTGAAAGCGCCCAATGGAATATGAACAAAAAAAAGTTGCCATTGCACAAATAAGTTTACTCATATTGTTCACGGTCGTCATCAATTCATCTTCATCGCCCTAGTCTGCAGGGCATGTCACATGCACGTAAAGAAACAATCACAAATTATATATTCTCCATCTGTAAAAGCAAATTGGAATGTCTTTAAGCTTCCATTGTCTTTTCAGAAGTCCTCATGTTTTGATTTGAGTTGATTACATCTGGCAATCTCAGGGGTGGATCTAGGAAGTGCAACTGGAGGGACCAAAAAAGGTCATAAAAAAAATTGATGGCTAACATAAAAGAATTCGTGTCGCTATATTGAATACGTTAAATACAAAATAAATTGCTCAATTTGACTACTAATCATATAATTTTACTATTTATAGTGATTTATTTAAGTTACTAAGGTTGGTCAACAACAAATGCTAATTGTATAGAATATAAGTTAACATGTTAAACAAATTTAGAATAAGAAAAAGAATTAATCTTGATCATTTCGTATTTCTTTGTAATATGAAGATATTAATTTGAATTTTGGAAGAATGAAGATGGAGTAAGGGTACGAGAAAGACAAAGATTACGACAGTCGGTGGCACAAAAACTTAAAAACACAATAAAATAAAATCCTAATACATTAATTTTACAATATAATAGTATTTTTATAAATATTTTAAATAGGATTATCCATTATTCAAAAATTGAAAAGGAATTTTTCAAAATTTTGGGGGGTGCCATGGCCCCCATTGGTCATGGGGTGGCTCTGCCCCTGGGCAATCCCAAAATTTAACATTGGCAGCGAGATACACCATAAACTTTATTTTTGTTAACTTGCACCATAAAATTTCTTAAGTTTGGGATCTAACACCTGCTAGCCACTTTTTGGTCAAAGAACTCGCTAGATTGATAACGCGATTCTTTTTTGGTAGATTAAGAGGCTGTTTGGAATTGATTCTTAAAAGTAGATTTTGATTAAATCAAAATCATTTTCTAAAATCAGTTTTAATCTATTTTAAACATAATAGATTAAAAGTTATTGAAGGTGTTTGGATAAAAATGGATTAAAGTAAGTTTAGTATATCAAAATTACCATATAGTGTATTCAAACTGAAATTGAGCATTTAATGTTGTTTATATGTAAGGATATTTTGATAAATCTCTTGGTCAAACCTGATTCTCCAAAACTGATTAAATCTTAATCCAAGAAAATGAGGATTATGAATTTAATCAGTTTTGAACACATTTGAGTAGATTTAATCAGTTTACTTTTTTTTTGCCAAACACTTCAAAACTGATTTAATCAGGTTTGACCAATCTATGGGCATTTTTGGTAGATCAAGTCCTTTGGGGGTGCTTTTTTAGCTGACCAAATTCAATTTAGGTGGCTTTTTTTGGCATACCAAGTTCAATATGGGTCGCACATTTAATCACCTTATTCTTCTCTTAAAACCAAATGAGAAGAAGAACCTTGTGAAGGCTGGGGCGACAAGCTGCAGACGGTGGTGATTATACTCATTGGTGGAAGTGGTGGATGGTAGGTTTGCTGATTGATAGAGGCAGTGGTGAGTACGGTGATTGGTGAGATGATACGTATGCTGATTGGCGAAGGCAGTTGGTGGTGATGGTGTGAAGGTCGATCGTATGTTGTGAGGTGGTCGTCTGTATGGTGTGTGGTGGTCGCCCTTGTGGTGTATGGTGCGTGGTGTAAGAGATAGGGTGTATGTATGCTGATTGACGGAGGACGTTGGTGGTGGGTACAATGATTGGTTGAGGCGGTGGGTGGTGGGTATGCTCGTTGGTGGGTGGTCATGGCATTCGTTTGTGCGATAGTGTAAAGGTGGTTCGTGTGGTGTGAGTTGGTGGTCCACTGATATAGAGATTGAAAATGTAAATATTTGTCAGCAAAAATTTAAACTATTATAGTTGGGCCTTACATCTAAACTGAATTCTTTAAGGTTAAAGAATTTATTTCTAGTTGTTCTGGACAATTAGGAGATTGCCTAGAAAAAATACGGGGGTGCGTGGTCCGTGAGGTGTATCGTGCGGGAGACAAGGACGTAGGTTGAGGCACAAAAAAAAAAATCCAAATCACTATTCCAGCATGTGTGTTAGTGAGAAAATGTTTGAGAAGTGTTAAGTGCCAAACTTAAAACCTTGGGTTAATTAATTAATTTGTTCAAGAGCCAAACCACTCTCCAGGTGATTAATCAATTAATTTGTTTTGTTTGGACAGTATAAACTAATGAATGCAGCAAGTAATTAAAGAGTGTTTAATGCATAGGTGACGTCAGGGCAAAAAACTAGAGGCGCACGCACCACTTAGCGCAATACATGGACGTCAACGCTGATACAGTCACCACCACCATATCGCGGCCATCGCCACCACCAGAAAGCATGCTCCGCCTATTAGTCCTTTTCTGTCTGTAGCCATTCTCCCCCAGCCCTTAGTTTTTAACGGCCTCAACTCTCTCGAATTCTCCCTCCCCCCTCTTCCCTTTCTCTCTCTATCTCTCAACAAGGTTCTCCCTTTCGCTAACGTCTTTTCTTGAATTTTAATAAACCGGAGGAACAGGCTGTTCGGTCTCAAGAAGAAACCCTAGAATTTATTTTCTTCCGGCGTAGTTATGGAGGCGAAAGCTAACGGAATCAAGGTAGAAGAGGATCGGCGTCCGGCCATACCTGGACCGACCAATCCAATGGTGACACCTCTGCTTACCGATCTTTATCAATTCACGATGGCCTATGCTTACTGGAGAGCCGGCAAGCATAACGAACGTGCTGTGTTAGTTCGATTCCCTCTCCCTGTTAACTCCTCATTGTTTTGCGTTTGTCTGTGTGCATGTAATAGTGCGTTGGGTGGGTAATTGCATGTTATGTGGTGAAGCTTACTCGGTTGACCAGGAATGGGATCAAAGTTTGTTTAGTAAGATGTTTTTTTTTATAGATATAGGGCCGGTGGCGAAGTATCAATTCTGACTAAACTTCCATGAAGCTAAAGTATCCTGTTACAAGTGCTATAGGTCTACCAGCTAAGAAGAATGAGAGCAGCTGCGGAATTATGGCTGAACTGTTGACTTTGTTGGATTATTTGAGGCGGCGTGTGGTTACCTCTGTTTGCTTCAGGCAAATTAATTTACCAGTATTATAAACTTCTATACTAGGATTAGACGTGAAGGAAGGAATATGATTCATTTAATGTGACGGAGAGAATTTGATCTGAGTAAATGCAATAAACGTGTTTTTAGAGTGTTACTTTGAAAGTAAAGCATTGCTATTCTCATAAATACTGAGAGGCTCGTAAGCATTGTAAAAGCCTTTGGCAATTGGGTTATCGTGTTGGCACTAGTAATTTAAGTTATTTCTTTCTTTCTTTTTTGAGATTTCAAACTGTTTCATACACACCGGTAGCTGTCCTGGTCATATTCTTGTAGTTCTTTACGTTTAATGAGATGCCTACTAATTGGTAGGGTCTAGTGATATCTTTACATATAGGAATACTAAATTAATGATTGTTTGATCTTGTAAGTTGTAAAACTTCGAAAATCCTTTCATGGATTTAGAGAGAGGAGTGAGTTCAAGTTGCATAATGTTGCGAGAATCAAACATGAGTGAGTATTGTTCAATTATCTAGTAGTATAGTTTTCGATGTATCTCTATAAGTCTTGAGTAAAGGATCGAGGTCAGGATTTAGTACCAAAAGGTGAACTTCTCCAGAAAGAACATCTATTCAAAAGCCGTGCAAAGGTAGTAAGAATTTTAGAAAAAGACGCGAAGAAGAAGAAGATTGAAGTTGAAATTAGGAAAAGCAATAACTTGTGAAAGGCGATTTCACCCTTTCCATGGTCCTTTTCTTTAACTAACTTAGACTAATAACTTCGTTGGATTCAATCTACCTTTTATAGATTTTGTCACTCTCCTTTCTTCGGCTTAATAAAGTTATTAGGAATAGTAAGACCATATCCCAAATATACCGTTTTAAGCATCAACTGCTGCCAAAAAGGTATTGCAACACAGTGTAAATGGAAACAAAAGTTGTTGGAACCGGCATTAATTGCAGTTCTATAGCTGTCCTAATATGTGTTCCCAGTCAAAGAGGAAAGACGTTTAGAGTTAAGAGGGAGTATGGGTGCAAAATAAAGAAGTGCCTGATATGAATCCCGCTTATTATTTTCTGTGGACTAGTCATAAAAGTAGGTGTTCACTTCCATAAACTTTTGTACTTTAGGTGATTACCGTTTGAATGATATGACATTGATTCACTGGAGTTCTTGTATTTGTTCTCCTATGTCATAGTTTGAGGCCATACTCTCAATTGCTACAAAAAGTTCAGAATTATGTTCAAGTATGTGGTGTTTGGTATGCATGACATTGATCGCATTTCAGTCCTTGCGAGAAAGTCTCTCCCCTTTTTCTTGTCATAAGTACTTGGGAGAAAGTTTGCCTTTTTGGTATGAAGTCTGAAGATCACAACTTCTCGATGAAAGAAGAAGAAGTAAGAAGAACATAAATGAGAAGTATATGGCTTCATTTGCTAGTGGCTGCCTGCATCCAAGAAGCTCTTGGTTTCTTACAAGTTTATGCACGCTATACACACACACACACACATCACGGAAGCTTTAGTGAACTTTTATTCCTTAAGCTAGACATTGCAGTGAATATGTTCAGTTTTGTAGAATGAGTTTTCTTTTTCCATTGGTGTCTCTATGCATTACAGCATTGTAATTTTTTCATTGTTTGTTCTTTCTGGACGGTATTCTGCAAACACAAGCTACTGCAGTACTTCAGAAAGTTCATTCACTTAAATAAGAAAGCTCTCTTTATGCCTTCATTACTCTGTCATGAATGGAGTAAATGGACCATTTATATGCCATGCTGCTGCCTTTTTCTTCTTTTGTCACTGCTTGAAAGTTTCAAATCAAGTAACTACATCAGTGCATCTTCCAGCTCAGCAATACATTTGCTACTGAACATATGCTTTGCATCTTTTCTCTGTAACTTCTTGCTGGATGAACAAGAAATGTGGTCTTCGTGTTCTACATTGTATTGTTGTTAGCAAAGACATAGCCCATCTCCCATTCTTGAGCTTCTAACTGTTGCTTCAGTGCTGTGAGGCTATCTTTTATGAGGCTGTATGGTTGTTTGTTTCAGGTTCGATTTATATTTCAGGAGGAACCCCTTTGGCGGCGAATATACCATTTTTGCTGGTCTAGAAGAGTGCATAAGGCTCATAGCTAACTTTAAATTTACAGAGGAGGAGATTGCATTCGTCAAGGCATCTTTGTCTCCTACATGTGAGGTAAACCAGCTTGCAGGTCATATCGACAGTTGAATCGCATATGTTTAGAGGACATGACAGGAGGGCCATGTCAACACAGTGATACTAGAAAAATAGGAAATTGACATGGCAAATTTAGAAACAAATTACATTCCATAACTATGTTCATAATGACGATCACGTGGCAGTTATGTTGGTTAGTAACTATTGGAGCATGAGCAGTAATTATATATTTTTATTTAGCATTGAATGTGTATAGATGTGTGTGTGGGCCAGTAGATACACATGGGTATAATTATCTTTATGTATCGTATCGATTATGTTTAAGTAATTGTGGTGATGATATTGTGATGCTTAAATATCTCTTCAGTTCTGCTTTTAAGCTAGGAGAAAATTAGATCTCTCTACTGTCTGCTCTAAAAGCTTAAGCCATCGAGAGAATATAACAAAACAGTATATGTCCTGCTTTAACACTATCCCTCACGTGCTACCAGGGTCGATACATAGAAGGGACTAAATCATTAGCTTGGATACTTGAACCCAAGGCTTTTGAAAGCAGAGCTATGACACTGTGTTAGGTAACCATCTGCTCTAAAAGCTTAAGATGTCAAAGAATACATCAATCTTTAACAGTCTCCACATCCAAGGTGTGTGGGTCACATGTTGAAGATTGAAAATTAAGGATCTTTTGTTTATAGAATTTTACACGACGAAGAGTGTTGGTGTTCCACGTGTTTTCCTATCACTTCATGGTATGAGGATTCTTAGGTGGTATGTCATTTTTGAGATGGGGAGATGGGGCAACTCTCTTGGGACCTGTTTTTAGTGGAAGTGTTAAGATTGGGATCAAATTTGGTGACTGTTTTCTTAGGCATGCTTTATTCGCGTCATCTTGAGCCTGTTGGGGTTGATAGATTAGTATGTATGCAGTGTCATTGAAGTCCTTTTCAAGGGCACCGCCCCTTCCCACCTATGAAGCACAGACACCTGATACAGGCCAAGGGGTCTTGTCTTATGGACACCCCGACACATCTCAGACACCTGCTAATACATGCCGGCCACCTGTTAAGGTGTCCAGTTATTTTTTGTTTATTTGGTTTCTAATGTGCATGGACACATATGGGAAAAAATCACAAAGTACTTTCTTATTTCAGTGGTCATTCTGAAAAATAGTAGTATTTTTTCTTATAGTTTATACTTCTTCTTCTTTTGGCTACTTATTTCTTTTCGTGCTTCTTGTCTTTTCTTCTTTCTGCTACGTCTTTCTTTCCTCTGCTACTTTCTTTTGTGCTTCTTCAATGATATTTTGCTGCTGCTTCTCCTTTCTTAATTATATTTCAGCAACTATAATGTGTATCTTTTGGTTCCTATATTGATCAACATGGTGTTTTATCTGAGAATTTTGACTTCCTAGTCAGTATTTTGCAGTTTGGAATTTTTGCGGTTTTTTAGAAATAATCTACAGATTAGTGGTGCCATGCGATGTCCATTGCCGTGTCTGGTGTCCCCGTCGGTGTCTTTGCTACTTATCTATTTAGTTAAGGCCACATGAGTGGCTTTTCCTTAGGTGTGCTTCTTCACTTCTGTAGTTGCATAGAATGCGGTTCTAATGAGAGATAAATTGAGGAAATGCAAGTAGTGTGTGCAATGAAGATGGAGAGAGATTCAACGCCTTTGTAGCATTGTCCAGTGGGGAGGTTTTATGGGACTTGGTGTTTTGCCTTTTGGCATATCTTGTCGAATTCCAGAGTCGATGTTGGAGTGGTTGCAGGATTAGGCCTTTTAAGGGAAGAATAAGAGATAGAAAACGTAAAACAACAGAGCTTTTGAGGGTGGAATTGTTTGTAGCTAAACTGAAGGCTTTGTATTTTATCACATGACCTTTTCGGGTAATGTTCTACCATGCATGAAGTTGTCTGTTTAGCTGTTCATTCTGCAGATGGGCTGTGCCCCTGTTTTCCATCCAAGAAAAAAAAAAAAAAAACAAAGCTCTTACTTAAAAGTGTGTGCTCTTCTTGGGGAAAGGTTAAGTAGTTCTTATCTTTTGTTTAACTAATTGAGTACAGCTCACATCACATAATAAGCTTTTGGCTGTTGTATTTTTGCAAATTTGATGTGTCTTTTTGCGAGAACTTCCATAATGATATGAATATGTTATATACAGAAGTCTCTTTATTCTCACTACAATTGTTAGTTGTGCACAGTTTCAAACATCCAGGTACTGGTTTACCTGACATGGACGTGGATCGATTTTTTCTATGTTTGTTGTTTTTGTGTGAGCATAACTATAGCTTACGTAAGCACATATCTTGGTTTGGGTTTGTGCACATAACTAGAGCTGAAGTAAGCACGTGTCTCGGTGCAAATATGCCAGTGACATGCTTTTGATAAGTGGTAATTGCGAAGTTGATTATACACTGCAAATACATAAAGGGGATAAACATTAAAGTGAAAACGGAGAGATTCCTTAGTCCTGAGATATATCAGTTCGGAACTCTACAAGATTACCCGAATTTCCTAGGCAATTGAGATGTAGCCAAAGTTTAATGTGCTTGAAGAAAGGCACTTGAGCTTATGAACAGGGATCTTTATCCCTTCAAATGCCCTCTCATAACTATTTAGCCACGTAGGACGTAATGGTGCTAATTCCCAACCTACTCCCGTACTTAATGAAGCTATGTCTGAATATCTAGCCATGGTTTTTGTACTCTAGTATCATATTCATGTGGCAATGTGTTTAGCCTTCTGCAAATTTGGAAGTTCTGAAAATTAGCATCCTTGTGAATTGGATCTTGCACATGGGTAAAATGTTACTTGAGGTTCTGTAGATCACTATCTTTGATATTCAGTTGCCAATATCCTAAGTGATAATCGAGACTTTTTCCACTTTCTACGAAAGTTGTGTTGTACTAGCATGAATTTCCAGACATTACAAGTTTTCATGCTTTCCAAAAGTGGGGTTTTCAGCGGTTGTGTCCCTGTTTCACACTTGATATCATCCGCACTTTCTCCAGAGTAAGCATTCACTAATAAGTTTTGCTGGTGAGCTATAGGATGGCTTCTTCGACTATCTTAGAGGAATCGATTGTTCAGATGTTGAAGTATACTCTGTTTCTGAGGGATCCGTTGTCTTCCCAAAGGTACCCTTAATGAGGATTGAAGGGCCAGTTGCTGTGAGTACCTTTAAACTTGTCACTTATGCATGACTGTCTCTGGACATTTTCAAAAACCTTGATGGATCGGATTTATGTGAAGCTTCTCTGTTAGCCTACTGTAAGTCCTAAGTGCATTTACTTGTTACTGATAATACTTGTCGTTTTAGGTGGTTCAATTGCTGGAAACTCCATTTGTAAATCTTATAAACTATCCGTCCTTAGTGGCTACCAATGCTGCAAGGCATCGTTTTGTTGCTGGAAAGTCCAAACTACTTCTTGAGTTTGGGCTCCGACGGGCACAGGTCACTGAACTCTTTTTTTTAGTTATTGTTTCTTTCTGGAGAATTCTTTTTCCAAGTTATTTCCTTTTTAATCACTTTTTTTGCCTCTTTCATATCTAGGGTCCTGATGGTGGAATAGGGGCATCAAAGTATTGCTATATGGGAGGGTTTGATGCTACAAGGTGACATCGTTGAACTATTGCCTGCAATCATAATAACATCTATACCCTTTGCGTTCCCATCTCTGAGCTGAATTATATACTGAAGGAAGAGTTTTAATTCTTCGATATTGTGTTGATTGAATATAGGTAGTCAAACGTGTCCATATAGATCAGTTAGCTTATTAGCACAGATATACTTATCCATGAAGTGAAACTTCAATTAACAGGAGAGTGAAGGTAGCACGTTGACGGCCAAAAAAAAGAAAAAAGAAGGAAGGTAGCACGTTACCCCATACCTGCATCACAACTTTTAGCGAGCCTGACATTTTGCTGTCTTTATCGTGTTACTCACCAAGAAGTAGTGCTTTACGACATTTCCTTGAGTATGATCCACCCGCTACACCATCTGTCCTTTACGTATAATGTTGAGGAAGTTCTTTTTTTTTTTCCTGTTCATTTGCTTTTGCATCCTCGTGCTTTTGTTTATAAAAAATCCAAACATAGTGTTTTAATTAAATAAGTCACAATATGCGAGGTAATAAGTTACAATAAATTACAAACTTTTGTAATCATTAATCACGGAAGTATAGGACAAGTGGATATCATCATGCTTGAGAATATTAGTCTATTGTCAACTACTGGGCTAGGATATCCCCCTTTCTGCTCACTTGCTCCTATGGTGTTCTTAACTGATGCATGCACGCAAAGGTTGTTGATTTACTTGGTCTTAGGAGGACTCTGTGGGTGCAGCAGTAATCTGGAAATGAGAGAAGGGTTCGATGGTTAGACAAGAGCTTCTAAAAGTTGCAGGTTCTTCTTTGGCTAGAACTGCCAAAGCAATTAAAACTGTATACTCAAATGGATGAATTTATGTTCAGCTCAAACTAGGACCTTATCCAACTCCCTCCCGGCATATCATCGAACACCTTACGAGCATTAGGAGAACACCCTATGTATCTTTTTAGGGCGAGCAAGCTGGCGGTGTTGCTGCTAAATCTTGATAGAGTCGAAAGCATAAACTCTTCCGGTGACTACTCACGTTTAAACTTCTTTTTGGAAAGATAAAAACTATCCCAACATGTTTCAAAAGACCCATTCTTGACTCTGATTGGGTCAGCATGAGTCAATGTGTTTTAAAATTTTCTTGCTTCAGTTGCTTGAATATAATTGAAAATTGTATGAGGGTCTTTGGATTTCGAGAAGATCATACTTCGGTTAATATGAAGGCGTCGCAGGAGAAGAGGACAAGAATTTCATGACAAGGATCGGTGGTGCGATTTGATGAGTGTGGGATGGTGCCAATGGTGGATGTTGGCGGTGGAGGGGGATCTAGGATTCTGCTTTATTTGGTGGATACGACTGTCAAACATCCTGGCCGTGGGTTGGTGGCGGTGCCGCAGTTTTGTCCTGGTTGACTGAAGGTTTTACTTTTACCAATGATGGAAGAGGAAAGTTCGCCCAGTCAAAACTAACCACTTTAATTTTTGCTCTGGCGAAAGCCCCTCTTACTTGGTGATAGTGCTTACCGCGTTGCCTTTCTTTTTAAGTCAATAATAATTTATGTAGAAGAAGGCGCCATCGGGGGACAAAAATGACTGTACACCAAAAGAAACATGATCTTCCATCTATGCACCAAAAGAAGACCATGGAGCCCAGCAGTCCTTTACATAGAACAACAATGGTTTTCAGAGTTCATGAGGTGGAGTTTTGTTCAGCCTTGATGCGAAAGTGGAAATCAAGGGTTAGTTATGATTCTATTTGTTGGTAGGGAGGTTAAACTCAAGCTGGAGCCAGAGACAGCAGGAGATACAACGAAGTTTTTGTCCTTTCTGCGAAATGAGTCAATTGACTAGATGCTTTGTGGTTAGCTGCACACATGCTACTTAAACAGTTGAACTGTGTAGAATTCACCACTTTGTTTTGCTACATGGTTCCTTATCATTCACACTTGTCCCTTGCTTAGCTAAAAGTTGAAATGTATCTGTGCGTATTTACTCTTACCTGATGACAGAACCTTCGCCACTGGTCTTTCCACTTTCATTGTTGCTATACTTTTATGTGGATATGCTGTTTATCCCTGCTGATCTAATACAGAATGATGTCAAAGGATATTGTATGTACCCATTCGTGAACAATTTGAGCATTATTTACACCTTATTGGTCTTTCTTACAAAACATATCCATCAATATGCTTACCTCTGTGGATTAGCTTACTTCTTTTATTGTGATGGCAGCAATGTTGCAGCTGGGAGATTATTTGGAATACCATTACGTGGAACACATTCTCATGCTTTTGTCAGCTCATTTATGGTTGGTTTGATTTACAAGTGATTTCTTTTAGAGGCTTAACATATTCTAAGTATGTAATAGAGACTCTTCTCGAAGTAGTAACATAATTTGGTATTTGTCACTATGTCATCTATCATCTTACTGAAGTATACTTGCTTTGTATTCCCCAGGTTTTTTTTTTTTTTTTAACTTGCGGTTCACCGCGTATAACTTTTTATTTGACACTTAAGAAAATAAAGAGCTTATAAAATCCACAATCTGATTCCAATGAAGTTTCATCTGACATTAGTTCTTTGAAAATGTGGTTGGCTGGTAAGCTGTTGTCAAATACATCATATGTTAGTCTCAAATTGAAAGCAACAATATCATGTTTTCCTTTGTTGCACTCTATATGTGTATGCCTTCCTTCTTGAATAATTATTCTAGTGATTCTGCAGAGCCCCGATGAGATCATAGAAAAGTCTCTCAATACTTCTGATGGCTCAAGTATGTGCGAGGATTTTGTTAGTCTGGTTCAGACATGGTTAAGCAAAATAAAGGTGTTGTAAATTTCTTGCATCTGCTCTAATTAGCTACTACTTTTGTCTTAGATCATGAGACGTATGCAATCACAGACACTTCTCAACACTATTTTTAGTAAACTGTTATGGTTTATCTTTGATATTTAATTGGTAGCACTTGGAATGCTCTGTGACACTACAGATAAACATGCGCTCTGTATAATATGGAACGATGAAGTTAACCTTATCTCCTATTAAGCTGTAGCACACGTGACAAGGACCTTTTCATATATTTAAGCTATTCAGGCATATCTACCTCACAACATTCCATCTTTATTTTTTGAGAAGTTGCCAATTACTTCTTCTGCACCTATTCCAAGGGTGGGAAAGCTAATGCAAAACTAATGTCAATTTGTAAGTGTTTTTACACATCTTTGATATTTATTTAATGAAGACCCGAGAATTTCCTACCCTGGTTTTCTTATGGCCTGAGAAAATAGACGACGTTGAATCCTCATATATACAGATCTGGACATATGAACTATATGTCTGTATACAGAATCACCTCTGGATGGGCTTGTGACATAACCCCAATGCCATAAACTATAAAGCAGATTACTTTGAATGACACCCTTGTATAGATATACCTATGTGTATACATAGATTTATACATTTGTACCTGCATTCTGAAATGAAATTATTTGCGCTGATATAATGTGTATTACTTTGTATTTGTTTGTCCCCTGCTATGTCTTATGTTTCAGTTGTTCTACATGTGCATGATTTTCAGTATTCGAGCTTGTTACGTGGCATTTTTGGTGAGACCAATCAAAGCGAGCTAGCAGCGTTCACCTCATATGCACTGGCCTTCCCAAGCAACTTTCTAGCTCTTGTAGACACGTATGACGTAAGTAAATGTTTGAGTTCGTGGCCTAAGATCTATGATTGTTGATAGGACCTATTTTATTTTCATGGTTACTGTCATGTGATCATCTTTTCTTACTGCTTCTTGTTGGCATTCAGAAGAGAAGTATTTTAATCGTAGCAGTCTTAATCAAAACAGTGCATTGAACCATTGAAATCATTTTCTTGCATTATATCAAAGCTAGTCAAATAAGACACTCGTTTTGGTATCAAGTGCGGATACAGCTTGGGTGTGCTCGGGTGGGCACCAGATTTGCCCGAAAGAGTTATTTCTTTTCTCTTTTTCAACTTGTCAAGTACTGTACACAGCCTGGCGTGCATCGAGTATGTTTCGGGGCATAATGAAGCAAGAAGAAGGGGGACGTCGCCAAGCGCCAACAAGGGGCAGCAGCATAGGAATTAGGCGGGTCCCTGAGTCGTGGATCACTTCAGTTGCTAAGGAAGTTATTCTTATCAGTGGACTCCTATAGAGGATCTTCAGTCTTGTTTCCCCCCCCTTTTTTTTGGTTTCATTTGTTTTAGTTTTTGATTTTTTCATACCTTTCATTTTTTCAGCCCATGCCTTGGCTTCTTGGTTTTCACTAAAACTCACCTGAGCAAAATGAATTGTCTGTATTTATTGCATGAATCTTGCTAGTAGTGTGAACACAACTTTTGTTGATAGGTTTATACTATTTAAAAATTTCCTTGTCAAAGTGGGAGGTGCCCTCGCAGTTTCAGAAAAATCAGTTCTGGTGGCTTCCCTTTTTTAAATAAAAAATGACAGCATCTGGTATTATTTACTTAGTTTTTATCCCTTTCTGATACAGAATTTTTTCATGTATTTTGCCAGGTCATGCGAAGTGGCATTCCTAATTTTTGTGCAGTTGCTCTAGCACTAAATGACTTGGGGTATGTGTACTGGGTTTACCTGTGTATTGGCATTTATAATTAATTAAAATGTTTAAATTTTGCTAACATGGGGTTTTCTCGTGGCATGGTGACCAGTTTTTTACCATTTGCAACTGCATCATTTTATCCTAAAAATACTGGACTGGTTCTCGTCATTCGTGTTATGTCGGACAGACCGAATTTAAATGTCGCAGATGGATTTTGTCAAACAGGGGTATGATTTGACAAATGTTGAGTAACTTTTTATAACATGAAAAGGTAGCCTTGTTTTGCTGTCGAGAATGTTGGACAGAATAAGCAAACCTGAGATGCCGGCTGTCCATGCTGATGCTCTGTTTGTAAAGATCTTTTATATATTGTTTGGGGAAGCAATATTTTTAGCTGAAGGCTTCGTGGCCAGGAGGTTTGGAATAGCAGTTGTTTAGATACAACTTGAAGACTTAGAATTGTACCGGTGCTGTCGACTTTATAATTTAAAGATTGAAAGTAGAATGGTGCATGAATTGGTCCCAACTGCTATGTGTGAATTATTCGTGAAGTTGTTGGGGGCAAACTAGTTAGTAGTTTCCTGAGGAGCAATAGCAGTATGCATTTTGATATTTCCGATATAATAAATAGATTTACCAAACCAGTATAGCAAATCTACTGAAAGACAGTAAAGCTATATTCTTTTGGGTGGCATGTGAGCTCAAATTATTTCCTTGGAGGTTTTACAAAATTTTCAGTTACTACTATTTTTGATAGAGACAAAGACCCCTGCAATATAACCGATCTTCTCCATGATATATTACATGTTCCATTTTTTGATACTTTGAGGCCATGTATGAGTATGTTTTCTTTATTCGCAACCTAGTTAAATTATGTGTCTATGCAGGTATAAAGCAGCAGGGATAAGACTAGACTCTGGTGACCTTGCGTATTTGTCTTGCGAGACCAGAAAGTTCTTTTGCAGCATTGAAAAGGAATTTGGAGTGCCTGGTTTTGGAAAGATGGGTATTACTGCTAGTAATGACCTCAACGAGGAAACATTAGATGCTCTAAACAAACAGGTGAAATTTTTTAGGAAGTACAAGTGCAATGAACTTTGTAGTTGAAAAGTCTAGTACCTTGGGCAGTGTCTTCATTGTATCCAAGGTCTGGGTTTACTGGCCAAGTTATCCCCGACATGTGATCGGTGGCTTTAGATAATAGTATTGAACCATTATAAGCGGGTTGTGGACTTTTGTGACAGAAGTAGAAAGATTCATTTGCTGATTTAGTGTGTAAATTAAGACTTCAAAGTAGCATTTAGCTGTCCAATTTTTAGACTAAGTTGACATAAATTGGCTGTTCAAATGTACTCAAATATCTATATCTTTTTTTCACTGAGAAAGCAGTGCATGATATGTATTTTTTGAAGTCTTCATATTTTTGACAGTATAGAAATCCACAACAGTTGAGCATCGAAGTCATTTGTTGCGATGGTTCGCCTTCACATATGTTCACTTTAACATAATAGGAATCCTTGGAACACGTCGATAATCTTATGTTTTTTTCTTATGTTCTTTCTAAGGCTAGCCACATCATGTTGCACTATGCCTTCCCCTGGTTGATCGAAGGAACGTCTGAAGTATGATTATCATTGATAGTATTGGGGCTTCCCGACATTGCTTTAAGTTATAAGAAAAAAGCTATGGTATAGGTTATTTAAAATTTACAATAAGGAGGCAAGCATAGGATTCATTTTAGCAGTTGATAGTAACTTAAGAGTTCCTGGCATTATACTCTATGTTCGTTGTTGTTGCATTTTTGTCAACTCACCATGAAAGATCATTGTCTTTTGCAATCCTCATGCTATCGAAATGAAGAGCCAGTTTTCATTGTACCCCATTCCTCTTCTTTCTACTGACCGTTTACACATACTTTAGGTAATTATTTCACCTCAGCTATCTTTTACGAGGTACTTGCAGATAAAATTGTTTTTGCTTGTACTTTTAAGTTTCCAATCTTCTTTCACTGAGAAGAAGACTAAAGATGTTAAATTGTTTATCTGAGTAGGAATATCAAGTATCTAACTGGCATATGTAACTATACGATTCACGCATTTTGAATGTTTTCAAGTACTTAGGTACTTTGTCTATGGCGCCTATTTAACACATTTTCAAATTAGTCAAAATAATTCCTTGAACCATCAATAGCGATTTAAAGATCCAGATGAATCACAATTTTTTGCTTATTCTCTGTGTCCATTTGTAGTCTACATATCTAAATTGGATTACCTTTTGTTCCACAGGGTCATGAAGTTGATGCTTTTGGTATTGGAACCTATTTGGTTACATGCTATGCTCAAGCTGCTCTGGGCTGTGTTTTCAAGCTTGTTGAAATAAATAATCAGCCTCGTATTAAACTTTCAGAGGATGTCTCAAAGGTTTGACCAAAGCTATGAAATATTTCAGCGGCATTCTGATTTTCCATTATAAACGCTCATCTTTCGTGTGTATTTAGGTCTCTATTCCATGTAAAAAACGGAGTTACAGATTGTATGGGAAGGAAGGTTTTCCCCTTGTAGACATAATGACGGGAGAAAATGAACCACCTCCAAAGGTATTTTATCGACTTACAATGCTCCTCCTTTTCACCTTCTGTATTGATGCATATTATGTCAATTTTTTTCTAAAAATTCCATTTGTGATTTTCCAAGCTGTTCTGTGGCAACACTGATAAGTTTACATATAGTACGAGGAATAGATCGTACAGTTTGCTACGATTATAGGCAATAGAATACGTGGCATTTGAATCACGATAGCACTAGACGAACTTTATACGATGAATGACCTTTGTAATGCTAAAGAAGTGGTCTCTCACTACACGTGGAGGTGCCAAAAAGAGTAAAGTCTGAGTCAGATGCTAAGTATGATACTATGTGACAGAGCAAGGATGGGGCAAGTGTAGGAATCGAGGCAATTTAGACAGAACTGGGGGACTGCAATGCGGTGAGGGCGTAGGCACGGAGTGAGTACAAGAGCGATGGTCACAAGTTCATTGTCAATGTCCAGAGTCAGGGTATGCAGCTGATGTGCTTGCTCTCTCTAGGATTCTCTAGCTTGAAGATTTTAGAGTGTCTGTTGTGGAATCTTCCTCAAATGAGTTTTCAAGTCCTCTGTTTTTAAGCAGCTGAGGACAGCTTGTCATGATGTGACCATGGCGCTTTTAAAGGTGCCACCTCACCGAGGGCACGTCATATTTCGATGCTCCGCTTAGTAGTCGCACTCACTTGGCCTGTTGCGCAACTTCCTTGTATTGGTCCAGGAAGATCGACTCATACATCGGTGGTGCGGTCGTAGAATGCCCTTGATCTGGTCACCTATCAAATAACCTTGCTTAGTCCCATGAAGGCGCCAAGCGACGCAGAGAACTTGACAATGGTGGGGAAGCTCGACGCCCTGCAGCCAGGGGGACTAGGCGCGATGCCCTCCGACGACCTGCTCCCGTCTGAGAGTGACCTGGGAGTCATGCTCCTTAAAGGTAAGGATGAAGACCCCTGGTGCCGGAGCTCGTAGACTAATTATGCAGTCACCCAAGGTGAAATAGTGTCTATCATGTGCTGAGTCTTTGTGCTGGAGCACTTAGAGCGCGCTGAGATAGTGTCCCGAGGAATTGCCTACCGAACAGGCAGAAGAAGTGTCGCGGAGGAGTCACCAACCTGGTAGAAGAGGATTCATTTTGCCGTAGCACTCAGAACTCCCTAGCGAAGATTGTGTTCTCAAAGCACTATGAGCGAGCCGAGGCAGTGTCCCGGATGAGTCGCCTACCCGACAGGTCGAGGTAGTGTCCTAAGAGTTGCTTTCCTGGAAGAAGAGGAGTTCGCGTGCCAGAGCCCTTTGAGCTCCCTGAGGTAGTGTTTTGAAGGAATCATCTACCTAAAATCGATGTCGCGCACTCTCGAGAGAAGGTGGAGGCATGTTCCTCAACCTAGGCCAAGGGTGTATGATGTGGCGACAATAAGAACTGACATGAGGCGTGGTGATAGGGTGCAGTGCCAGTGGCACATTAAACAGAGATGGTGTGAAACGAGGGCGCAGCGGAAACTACAGTGCTGGGACATGCAACATAGGTGCGGCGCAAGAGCGCAGGGCAAGGATGTAGTACTGCGGGCACGTATAATATGAGTGGCATATAGGCATGGCGATGGATGTCTTATGATGGGCACGTCACTTGGGGGTGGTGCATGGAGCGATCGATTGATGAAGTGCCCGGGGGAGCATTGGCTTTCAGTTGGGTGCACGGTACGAGTAGCGTGACGACGCGTGTCAAAAGAGAGGTGGTGTCTCATGTGACTGCGGTGAACGTCATGGGGTGTCCACGCACTCAAGGCACCCGATGGGTGGAGGGTGTCAAAAAGTGCACAGGGGTAGAGAAGGGAGGTGAAGGTAAGAAGATGGTGTTCCCCTACGGCCGACTTGAAGCAAATAGGTCGGCTAAGTGTATGTCATTGTTCTAGTATAGGAAAGTGAATCAAAGACTTCTGAGCCCACGTTGGATGAAAATTGAACCTGACAGAGTATAGTGTCGCAAGGTAGCATACGGAGGCAATAGATTAGTAATAAAAGTCATTGCTTATTCATCTGGTAAAGAAGAGTACTAACTGGTAAAAGTCAGTTGCCTTTTAGTGCGCCTTCTTTTCTTCCTGTTAGGCAGTTATCATTATGAACTTCCAACTGCTGTATCTCCCATCCACCGTATTCTGTGCTGTTCTTTTTCTTTTTTGGTAAACATTGAACACATATCTTGTTATCACTCTCTGTTTTAATTGACAGGAAGGTGAACGGATTCTTTGTCGTCACCCATTTAACGAGTCCAAGAGGGCTTATGTAGTGCCTCAGCGTGTTGAGGAGCTTCTGAAATGTTTTTGGCCTGGGAGCCCAGGTTAGATTTTTAGCCTTGTGGGATGTTGCTTAACTTTGAGAGATCCATATCTACATCAATTATGGGGCCTTCTCTTATCTTACCTTATTGTGATTTACTTCTCAGAAGATTGCTTCATTCTTTTTTTTATTCTCTTAACTCTATATCTTACCTTAAGACTGATAAATTTGTTGCTATATGTCCGGTATAAGTATATTCGTCTGTATAGTCGCTTATCGTCCCAATCCCACTTTTAATGAGAAAAAGCTATTGTGAGAGTTTATTTCCTTTTTCAATTTTTTTTTTGAGGTGTTAATATGTTAACAACTTCGACACATGAATGCCATACTGAGAAGCTGTTAGTGTTTAGACATCTACAAAATCATTTTTGTTTCTAATCATGCTGCTCGTATTTACATTCCCAGCAATAATCTTTGAAGCGAACTTTGAAAGTTACAAGGACCAGTATTCTTTTTTGCGTGTATATGTTGATTCCACGAATGCGTTCTCTGAATTATTTTTGTGCTTCTTGAAGATGAAACAAGAGAAGAGTTGCCACCACTTAAGGAGATCCGGGACCGTTGTATTAAACAACTGGAACTAATGCGACCTGATCACATGAGGAGATTGAATCCAACCCCCTATAAGGTACTATAATCATTCTCAATTACTTATTTTGGCATGCTTGAAATGTTGCTGAAACATTTTCTCTCCCCTTCCTCTGAGCAGGTTAGTGTAAGTGCAAAGTTGTACGACTTCATTCATTTCCTATGGCTCAATGAGGCGCCTGTTGGGGAGTTGCAGTGAGGTTTGTGAACAAGAGATAATAGGCAAAGAACATGATCCCAAATGAAAGCCAAGTAATGATTCCAATGAAGTTGGAGGAGCTTCTTGACATAGTCAGTACTTTCTTATTTTGTATTTACAATTTACATCGGTTTTGGACAATAGGTCTGAGAAAAATATACAGTATCACATTCTGGTCATATTTAGGCTCTTCTCGATACACATGAAACGAAGTCACGGCAAGGTAATAGGCAACACAAGTAGAATGCTTTATGGCCTTTACCCTTTTGTGCAACAATACTGGTGATTGAAGGGGATTAGCATGAAATTTGTTAGCCACAAGACGAAAGTATGCTTCAAATTACTCTCAATACACAAAATACCTGGAACGACTGCTGCATACGATGTGAGGTCATAATAGCTCACTCGGTCAACGCTTTTGAAGGGTTAAGTAAAACTGGTGCACTTAAAATTATCTCCTTGTGTTTCCCTCCTCAACATTTCGAAGAATTTAGATTACCCCTCCCGTAAAACAACCATACCATTTACGGTGGCATTTTCCTTTTGGAAACATCTCCATGACCAAGAACCCGACTCAACCCACTTGACTGGGTTCACATCTCTATTGTTTCCAGCCGGATTGCTATGGTGACCCATCCGTCATTCCGCCAGGTTAAGTCATTGCCTGAGAAGCGGTATTGCTATTGAAATAAGAGTATCATTCTTTGTACAGGATATGAACCTACGTCCCCAAAGGAAGAAAAATTGCTATATTGTACAATATTTACACCGCATCGCTTTGCTTAGGGAGAAAATCCAGAAAAAAGAAAACCTCAATTGATATATGTATAGCAATCAAATTGTAATGGTAAGGTCCTTCAATTGCACCCAACCATAGGCACACCGGTCACGGATCTTTTCTACTGTTGCTGCTGCCAATTGAACAAGAGGTCGTATTCTAGCAAGTTCTTTCTCAACTGGTATTCTGACAGTGGCCTCTATCTGAAACTTGCGACAGCATAAGGGTTTAGGTAAAATTTCTAGTATGAGGTTATGCACTAATATTCATTATGGATGAGATGAAGAGAGTTTGAACCTTGTCGATGCAACGTTCAGTATCCAAAGCATGGCAGAAATAAGCGAGTTGCTTGTATAGGTCTGCTTCCGCATACTAATACAAGCACATTAGGCAGTCGAAAGTTATTAATAGACAGGAGCAATTAAAAAGTGAGAGCATAAATTCGATTCAACAGTAGACTGGAGTTAGATGAAACCTTTCTCACAAGACGCCCGTTACAGTGTGGATAATTTGGACAAACAGTTCCTCTCTCAGAGTCACCAATAACACGCAAGTTCAGACTCCGACTAGTGTACTTGCAAGTTTCATCGTCGCACTGAGACAAAAGGACTATCAGTAGAGTCTAAGCATCGCTTAGCTGATACCACAATGGCAGTTCAATGCTCTAACAGATATCACAAGTAATCTACCGTCATTAAGCCCTTGTAGTATGCTGAAATGAACCCTTCTGCCTGCCTTTTCACCTGACAGAAACAGGCAAGAGTCAGCCGCAGAAATCTTCAGCTATAGATAACAAAAATATCAAGAAGACTCCAGATTGGGGAAGTGCGAAGGGACCAACAAATTCCAACATTAGGATAATGTCGATGCAAAACAAATTCTAGTCAAATGATCTAAAGCTCGTCAGTAAATCACTCTTAATCAGGTCAATACGTGACATACACATGCTTTGCCAACAGAAAATAGGTTCAAGGTTTACCTGATTAGCAATCAGTGCAGGAGATATTCTACCCATTTCACCTTCTTCTGGGCACTTGGGGCAACGGAATTTGCCCCAGAAATTGCCAGTGTATCCCCCATCTTGCAAGTCCATTGGTTTTTTGCTGACTGATGAACATACAGAACCGAATACAATTGGGCATTCAAAAGTACCAGAGCAGCTGGGACATGACAAGACCAGAGGCTCGCAACCCCTATATCTGCAATTAGATCATCAGCATCCGACATACCAGTGGCATCAAACTAAGCGCAGAAGCAAAATTGAAGTAACAGAAATAAAATTAGGAAGAAGGGGTGTGTGTGTTGGGGGGGGGGGGGAAGGAAGGAATGCTATTGCCAAAGCAACTATACACTGCCAGAAGCAGTATTTTTTTCATTAATAGCTTGCTAAAAAATGTAAGCTTGTAAAATGTCATAACAATGATGAACAGGAAACGAAACGATGATACTTTTAAATATTGGGACGACAAAAAAATTAGTAATAATGACGAAGTGTAAAAGGCAATGCTAGTTTCTTATGGACTAACAACTTCACATTATTTCGCTGATTTTCCATTGTTCAAATAGCTTGCTTTATTATCTGCATAAGTTTCTGAAGAGTTACGCCGTTGACAATTCAAAAATTACTCAATTTACCCCCAGTAGCTATTTGACTATTGGTGAAATGCAGCCTTTCTTGATCGTGAACATAACATTGTGGACTTTAGTAAAGGTCCAGCCAAGTGGCTCCTGCCATTAACTTAACCTTTAGTTATTTGATAGTTTGCAACGATCTTATACTCATCTTTGGAAACCAAAAAAAGTTACCTTTCCTCGTCATCTACTGCACCTAAAAGCGAGTTGGAAGGATCATCATTAACAGCTTCAGTTGATTTACTTTGGAACTGAAATAAGTACATCAATGATGATGTTAATCACATGTCAGCAAAAAGATGTCACAAAATTAAATAGGCGGCTTTGAAGAGAAGGTGCTCCGTACCTTGGATGATTCAAGCCCTAAACAATCCGCCAAGCGTGCTGGGCTTGTGCCCTGAATCGACGCACACAGGCGTGATATCACAGGGTGAATCTGCAAATATTGAACAAAGCTTGTAAGCAAGTGGTAGCATGAACTACATAACAAAACCACTAAGCATTGATTTATGTTCAATAGTTAGAAACAGACCTGCTGTGCCAGGTAATAATCAATGTCGATGATCCATTTTCCATCGTCTTTTTTCAGCTCTTCAGGATGTCTTGCTCGTTGAGCAACCCCTGTTGAGGTAGTGGAATTATTTCCCTGTCGGTAAAAATGTACAAAATCATGGAATCCAGATATCAGAAATCACGTTATGCTAGAGCTCGCAGCCGTCTCATTTCATACTAAATAAATAGTGGAAGGTTTTAATAGTCGTCATGACAGACCTGCTCACAGCAGATTATATAAGGAACTGTATCGCCAGCAGAGCAACCAGTGACAACACCACTTTGTTTCAATCTAAGTGCTACCTGAAGAAGGCCCGGCCAGGTAAAATATTCATAAAATTAGATTGATGAGCACATGTAAGGTGATAAAAACCTGAAAGCAAATCCAAAGATGGTGCAAGACAAAAACATCATAGATTGGTTGACTCACTTCAACATGAGGTTGGCTTTTGGCATCTGGATAAGCTTCAGGTGGTCTAGTTAATGTCTTCGTGATGACATACTTTTCAAGTGCTATTTCTCCATTCCTCATATCCTCCTGCACCTGTTCAGTTTCGAGCAGAGTAGCGCAGTTGGGTTCTCGGATGACAGTTTAAGACTTAAAGCAAGGATATAAGTAGCCAGTTTCATCATTTTCTAGTCTTCCACAAGTGTTGCTCAGATGATGAACCTACCAGCCTACTATATATGCTGAAGCCAACAGCAATTCTAAAGAGAACTAGACTCAAAAAATATATATATTCACGTCTATCCCTAGTATAATCCTAATAACAACAACGATAATAAATAAGAAGAATGACAGTGATAATAACAAGAAGCTTTGCAAGACACATAGTTGTCTGAGGTTGATAAAGGATTAAAATATAGAGAAAAAAGCCAAGCCACCTTTTAAGTTATCATCCAGCTCAAAGCATAATAAACTGTCTGTTCACAAGTTACACATATTACTCGTAAGTAGTAGCTTTTAGGTGAAGACAATCCCTAAACGTTCAAGGTCTAACCTTCTTAAGTTCATTGTGTATTGATTCAACAACTTCTTCACACGACCTGTAAGCATAAGAGCCACAAACGTGGTTAGGTTTGGTCATTTAATTACTAAGATCCCACTAACATGAAGGAAGAAAAGGAAACTGAATATACTTTTCAGACAGTATTTGATCGAGGCAGAACTCTCCTACTTCCTTTGATAGCACACTCCAGTCACGACGAACTATGTCAAGACCTTTCCGTTCTTTAACCTGCAACAAAAGGAAAAATTAACTTAAATGCACCAAGTTTTATATAGCCTTTCAAAACAAACTTCTAACTTGAGGGTGAATAACTTTGAAACGAACCTCTGGCCCATCTATGAACTGCACTTTGACAGCTGCATATTTCTTTTTCTTGAGTAGCAGCATTCTCTTGTACAAGCCATCAAGATCGATTTCTAAACATTTATATTTCTTGTTGACCTAAAATCAAGAGTAAGGATAATCCATCATTCATATATAGCATCACAATAACAACAAAATTCAAAAGCAGAAAGCATGAAAGTCCAGATAACTATTGCGTATAGCAGCAAGTATACATGGTTTTTGAATTATATGCCTGAACTAAGAATTGCGACAACTCCCTCGGGAGGTGGGGTAGGGGGTGTCTATCAGAAGTGTTTCTGTAGGCCTTACCACAAGGGCACCATGCAGGCATTCAACTAGTTGGCCAGCAATCTTTACCTCGCCTATGGGAATCTTGAGGAAATTGGATTACAGGGGAGTCAGCTAGTCGGGTCAGCCGAGTGGTCCCACCAACCCTTTGAGCAAGCAAGGGGAAGATTCTATGCGTATCCACTTTCCAATTTAGGAGTAGAAAAGAGACTTGGTGTCACTTCTAATAAAGCACCTTAAGTTACAACATTTGTGCCCATTTTTAGTTATTTTCATGTGCCTAGATCTCACATTGAGAACTCTGCCTATGAATACCCCTATATCCTCTAACCAAAGATATTATGGGACAACAACAGGACTCCACAAAGATCTCTCTCCCACTGCACACATGCCTCAGATCTATCACTGATTGATTTGGACTGCCCTATGTCTATGCATCCTCTCTTCTCCTCCTCCTAACAACACACTCCAACTTCTTTGATAGTAAATAAACAAGAAACTCAAAATGTACAAGCAGTACCCTGCAAATGCTGGAGGGACATGGTCCCATATGAACATGTTGCCAAGCAATCTCTTGCGTACACAAACTAACTGGCAATTTGAAGCAAAAGGAGGAGAGAAAGAATTGACCTAATATTAACACTAGTGAAGGCTGATTCAAACTCCCCAGTAAACAAAAAGAAAGGAAAAGAAAGATTCACTAGAACTAAAATGCCCCATAAAGGGCAAATAGCTTGTCATGAGGCGAGTGAGATAGCATGCTTAAATAGCCCAAGGCCCCAAACACCTAATCCACCTCTAGAAAAATGACCGAAAAATGCGAGTCCTAACAAGCCAATGTGCAAAATGGTCACAGCACGGGCTATCAATCTTAGGCAGTTAAATGTACTGCACTTCAATACTATGTCTAAGTTATTTGATCAACTACAACATATATACAATCTAAACACACCTCCTGAATGACCTTCCCTGCAATTGCTTTGGCTTTTGCAATATCATCAAGTCCACTATAAATCATAATGGAATCCGTGTCACCATAGATAACCTGGTAGAACAGCATAATCCCAACGTCAGCAGTCAATACCCATCAACAGCTCAAATGGCAGAATCCAGATATAAATGTAAGAATAAATCTACGAATTAAAATTTGAACACAAAAAATGACCTCTAAATTTAATTTATTTTGAACAAGATCAACGGTACTTTGTAAGATCTCCCTTCCCTGCACAACAATAATTAGTGTCCATCAGTGTTATCGCCAGCCAACATTCGCCTGTACTTGAGACATGAATATTCTATTCATATTTGCAGAACGGACTTCTTACTTGTAGTGTTATAAGCTCTGCAAGCGGCTTTGCGTAGAATCTGGAATTGGAAAATCCCAGACATCCATACATACTACAGGCAAAATCAGGTCCAGGGGGGAAGGGAAAATAAAGATCCATATGGGAAAAAATTATGGAGTACAAACAAAGGGGTAAAAGAATGGTGTTGGAACCACACACAAACCTATTTGCTGTGAGCTTCAGCGCTTGCTGTTGTATGTCAAGCTGCTGGACCTTTAAACCAGAGGCGGTCTTTAACCATGACTTTATCATTCTCCTTCTCTCAACCAAATTTTTCAGCAACTGACCCACACAAATAAGTATCTCGATTGATTAGTATAGTTATGCATATATTCTTTGTGCAGCACATATCTAAGTTGATATTTAGGACACTGTCACACCAAAGTGACCACTACATGTCTACAATGTAACCTTCTTACTGTTCCTTTCATTTCATGAAACAAATGAACCCTGGAAAGTTAGATTTATCAAAAGACATTTAGTGAGTAGCACGCAAACATATCTGGACAGAACAAGAAAAGCTAGACATGCTACAAGTCCTGTTCTGTTAGAAGCAGAGCCAAAAGTGATGGCATCGGCATTCACCTTCTTTTTATGCTTCGGACAGATTCTGTGATTTTCACGCCTTTGCAGCGTTTCTCTTTACCCGCAGTCTCACCGCAATCTATCAGATCCTCCAAATGTCTTGCAGAGTAGTTCTTAGGAGGTAAGCCCCCATTGTTTTACAGCGAAGGATGGCTTATGGGGCCTCTCACCTAAGAATTACTCCTCAAACTGTAATCATACATATCTAGAGCAAGTGGCAATTTATATTTTTTAACTGAACTAAAAGAGCAGCTAAGAGTCTGTACCAAAAATAAAGTGCCCACATATGTACCTTAGGCATGTAGTATACACACAATCAAGAAACAACAGACCTTGGCCGAGTAATCAGACGCATACTTTGAGTTGAGTGACTTTCTGCCCGAAATTTAATACTTATAAAGGTGGACTTCTTCCTTTTATAAAGGTGGTATATATGCTTTTGACTCTCGGTCTCATTATATCAAACCCTTCTAAAGAAAGAAAAATCTATAAATGATGACACGGGGACTTGTATTGACTCCTCCCCAACTTTCTATCTTCAATTCCATGGGCACCCAACCTTGGCTGTTCTAAAACTTAGCCACATGCCATTAACAAACAAACTTCATCAGCCAGCCATGAGAGTTCAAACCTTTGGAGACAGGCACCAGTGAGGAAATCAAACCAGTGCAACAACTGGAGGAAGAGAAACCCAAAAAAACAAAATTATTTTTTCTTGGTGGGGCGGGGGGGGGGGGGGGGTGGGTGGGGGGAAGCAGTCGGCATTGGAAGGGCAGATGCGAAATTGTGGAGTGGACTTGGACAAGAATCTCATGGAAGAGTGCTTCCAGTTCCAGACCATACTTTGTTTTTGTTTTTGTCTTGTAATTTATACAATTACCACAAAAAGTTAATGCTAAGTATATAAACTTGTCAAGATGGCAAGGGGGAAGCTTCATCCATGAACTTGACTAGATAAGTTTGACCATCTCGGTTCACAAATTTGACATGAATTTGCACAACTGAACTGCCGCTTCGATTGGAATGGGAAATTAGGACATCTAAAGTTGCAAGATAAAGAGGCTACCAGAAAGATGGACACATGCGGTGACTTATAGTTTCCTGTAGAGAATCAGGAGCTACTCTCGCTAAATAATGAACTTCTTATGTCCCTTTTCCCTTTTTATATTATCTCTATAGAGATCCAAATTTTTATTATAATATCCAGCAAGATTCAGATATCATAAACTAGTCAGTATCAAAAATTCATGATAAAGATTTTTACCTCTGGGAGAACTCCAGTCTTTTTACTAGAGGGTAAACGCGGAACTAATTCATCTGAAGATCTTTCAACCGTTGTGAAGCAAATATTGTATTCCTGTTAAACAACCATAAATACAAGATTATAGACAGTAAAAAAATTGACATCCAATGACAATGTGATATTTTATCTTCCACCATATTAACCTGAATAATCGAAGGGTAGAGACTATTGAAGTCCAAAAGTAAGATAAACTTGTCATATAAACCTATTTTTGGCTCCAAAACCAATCCACCTAAATAGCCAGGCCCTTTTTTGGTTTTCCCATGGTCATTGCGCAGAACCTCATTCCCAAAGTATGCATCATCAGCAGCAACGTCATCAGTTCCTTTGTCCTCAGTAACATCATTCAATTTACGTTTTGACAATTTTGTTTCTTTTGGATAAGAAGAAAATTTGTCCGGAACAATAAACTTCTTTGCATGAAATGCATGCAGCAAGAGATATTCTACTCTTTGGGCCCTAGCACCCTGAAACCAAATATACATGTAGACAAATTTAATCTCCAAGCGCTCAAAGCAAACAGGCTTGCTAAAACAGCAGATTATTAAAAGCATTATCAAATGAATTACCTGGAGAGTTTTTCCCCAGAGATTACCGCTTATATTTGTCAGCTGACGGGTGAGGGGAAGAAGACTCAAATGAAACATTAGTTCCATTGATAGCCATGCATCCTTCTCGCCATATCTAATCTGTAGAAACAAGGGGGTCATGAGAAAAATTTATGCTTATAAAGAGCAGAAACATTACATTATACTGGCAGTCGACCAGTTGGCTGTTTCCTCAAATAAGAAAGCAAGGCAACTGCCCTCACAAGTTGGTTTCACTGTTGGCTCATCTAGGCAAGCCATACCACTAAGTCGTCTTAGCTTACCGCTAGCACCATATGACAAGCTATATCTGTGAAAGTGACTTTTATGATAAGGACCCCCTCAGCAAGCAGTTATTTTTTATTCGTATTCACTTTCTATTCGTATTACCTAAGAAAAGTATAGTCCAAAACTACTATGGCATCCTAAACCTATCAATCCTACAGTCTCAATACTGACTCTCAAGTACAAGCATGACCATCTTCAGACATGACCAAGTAAGCAATAGAACTTACAAGTTCTATAAGGGATTCAGAACTTTGCAGCATCTGGGGTATATCATGGGGAGAAATCTCTTTTCGGTCTTCGCCCAGCTGAGTTTTTGCAAGTTGCGTCAAAGAGTAACTAACCTGGAAGAAGCAGCTTTCAACATTTTTCTTCATACTATACCAGGATGACCAACTGCTCATTATGTAATCTACCATCTAAGTTAAGTACCTCTTTTAATAGTTCGCGAGAACACAAAAAGGTGTCGCACAATACCCTGCCTGCAACACAAGACATGATCCCTGGACTTGCTCCAGACCCAAAAGTGGTGCTTCCTTTGGTAAGCTTAGGCATGACAGAGCGTTTGAGACGGCCTACTTTGGACCACATACTGCTAGGCACTCTGCAAGCCTGCAGACAATGGCAGCTTTGATGTTCAAACAGTATCGGAAATCTGACCACATGGAAATGATGCGCTTCCACTTGAAATGTTTTTGTTGCAAAAACTAGGGTAAATGCAAAAATAAAATAAGAATAAAAATAATCTAGCAGTAGTTGGCTGCATTTAAAGCATTCAGCCACTAGTTTAAACCCATCTGTGTTGCCCTGGGATGCAAATCTGATTGCAAGGTACAAGTGTTATCACCGTGAAAGTAGAAAAATGGTAACTATGCTCACGGCAGGGTTTTCCATGAACTCTTAAAAAAATCCAGAATTCAGCAAAGACAGTAACACAATCATATAATAAGAGCACATCGTGCTACTCCAACCTGGGCTCTGTGAAGGAGAACATCCAGGTCAAAACCAGATATATTATGGCCGACGAGAACATCGCTATCCAATTTGTGTAATTCGATCATCAACCGGTTCAATAAGGCTCTCTCACTGCAATTGTACACACAAGGGGTGGGGGGGAGGTCTTTCAGGACTGATACTGAAAAGGAAAAGGTAAAATACCAAAGAAGATGACACCTGGGTGAGGAAACATAAAGATAGAACTTGAAAGTGGAAACCCGCCTGCTTTCAAAACTAATGACGTCTGATCCGGCTTTTGAATTTTTATCCCGTGCCTCTTTGGTAAACCCCATTGGAAATATGCCTCCCTCAAGCTTACGCACAACAGTAAAATGGCTAAGCATACCAGGTCTTTTCCATTCTGTCTTTAACATAGGAGTATCAATCTGAAAGGTTCAATCATCCGATTAGTAGCAGAGCAAACATGTACTGCAAATGAATGGCATAACTGAAATCATAATCTTATAGCACAAGATTGCCAACTCCATATGGTTAAACAGTTTGAATGATGATCCCAAGTAAAACACGGCTCACCCTAGCATTACCAATCATATAGATGAAATTTGGTCAGCTAAAAATTAAAACGATTAGCGAAAGCTGTAAAATTTGTGGAAGTCAAATATGGGGTACAAGTGCACAGATCCACGTACACGTGGAGAAAATGCCATCATAACCAAGCACATGCAAAATCATCCATGACTACTAATGTGATGATTCTTCCATTTGAACAACAAATGATGCACAAGAGATGAGTCTTCTACTTGCAACACCATCATGAATTATGTCTATACAACATCATACAATTCCTATTCTTTTGCATTTGCTATCACATTTTTTTTAGCCAAAACAAACTAACTCTGACCAGAAAATTACAGACAAATCGTAATGTTCCAACACCAATTAGAGGTTTTAAGAAAAAGAAAAGAATTTGCATATTGACGCTTTCTCTCTGGAATTAAAAAACAAAGAAAACTATCTACGGGAGCAGTAAACAAAGAATACATAGTGTAGAGAGGATATCATATACAATATATCTTTATTCATGCTATAAAAGCATGCATGAAACTTTACCTTGGTCTTGTGACAGCAGATGACAGATGCAGAGACAATTTCATTTATGTTCTGTTTGTCATTGATGATAGTTTTCAAGTTTATTGCTGTCACTACCACTGGGGGGATCTCTGCAGTATGCTTTGAGTTAGTGGAAACTTGTATGTCACTGGGGGAATCTATAGTGACCTCAAATCTGCACCAGCTGATCTGCAAAGACCGTGAAAAAGCCATTTGGTAACCAAAAAAAAAAAAAGGATAGCCAACTAAAACAGGAAAACACCTTAAATCGGAAAATAAAAACATATTTGGAAGCCTTACACGCTGAGGAACTGGACAGCTAGAGAATTTTGAAATTGACAGCCAGGAAGGTCCCTTTATCTTCCTCTTGATAAGAAGCAGCTCCAAAGCACTGAACTAATGAGTATGATCAGTTTTTCTTTCTTGCCAAATAGAACTGCTCCTACTTTATAGCTTTCCATCCACATAAAAATGTAACTAAGGACAACCCTTTACAAGGATAAATTAGCTCATGCCATCCTAGAAAGTAACATAATGGATTTGAAAGGGTTGTAATTTTTATTCCGGCAAACTTAATGGTACTTTTGTTTAGTCGTCAAAGCTTTAGCATATTGCACGTGGATAAAAAGACTAAAGTGCACTACAAATACAAACAGAATATGACTGCAGGCTGCACTACCACAGTGGAAGTAGACTTGAATAGAAAACTTGGGAATGGAGATATCAGATACCATAGTGAGTCATTGTCTCCTCCGAAACAATGCTCTTAGAGACTGGCTCAACAATGTATATCTTGTTTTCATACTTTGATTAGTGATCTAACTGAGAAATTAGAGATCTTTGAGCTTATATGAGTTAAACAAAATCAAGACAGCATAACATTGTTGCATACCCCATCCAAAACGCCATTTACGAAAAAAAAGTAAAGTCTATTGATATTATCTGACACAGGCACATTTATCGAAAATGGTTTTGAATATTAGAGGGTTGAAGTTCTTCTCCACAACAACAAAAAACCTACAAGCTATTGCATGCCGAGAGAGAGAGAGAGAGAGAGGGGGGGGGGGGACCTCTTGTTTAAGGTCATTCTTTAGGTAAAAAGAGATAAATGAAGAATTGAGTGTCCGTAGATTAATGTCAATCAGGCATAGAGGAATCTCTACTATCTGCATTAGTGTCGGGATACCTAAATTGGCATTAAGCAGTGCAACTTGTTCCTAGAACCACAACCCATTTACTCATCTTTCTTCTCTTCATGGAATAATACTGGGTTTGGAGGAACAGCATCTCGCGATCTACAGTATAGGCATACTATCCTGAGGCCCCAAAACTATTAGAAGTTATTTCCACAATTTCAGGCTTCAAATCTTTTTGCTAGCTCTCTCAAGTTCCATTTTCTGAGTTAAAACTGCCAGATACACATGAGAAGTTCCCACTCATAATGATAAAACGTACAATCAGAGAATATACAGTTTTTTACAAGTGAAACTCCTTTACACAAGACAGGTTTCATCATATCAGTCAACTGCACATCCACATAACCTAAACTGTTCAAAGTAAGATGTGTAGGAACCTGCCCTGAATACTCATACCTGCAATGCGTTCCAAGCATAGCACAAAAAGTTTTTCCCTTGATATCAGACGGAAGTGGGGGATACTGCAGATACAGAAGTCACAACTAGTAACTTGAAGGTGATCATGCCAAATAAAGCTAACTTAAAGCAAGGCAAATAAGCATGCATCGATCACTGTAAGGCCAGCTATAAGAATACAAATTGCCAAACCTCTAGACCTTGTTTCACGGACTCTAGAGTTACCAGTTTGAACACAAGTTCAGGGGTCAATCACCTTACTAAACCAATTCAGAAAATGAGTGGCATACCTTATATGAATAATTGATCTTGAGGAAGTAATTTTCCCCAAGAGGTATGTCAGATCGCTCAAATGCATAATTCCTCTGTTACATTTTCAAACATAACGAATGAGCAGCAAGCAAATTCAGAGTGCTACTAAAATAAGTACAACTTTGACAGCTCAGATAAATTAAACAGCAAACCTTAACAGGTTTCGTGGCAAATCCAAAGACATTATGCTCCATTAAAAGAGCTTTCACTTCAGCATTTAGTCCTGATGCCATCTCCTAACCAAGTAAAGGATGGAAAATCAAAAGCTGATGGATGACGTAAATCGCATATAAAACCACAGTGTAGGAAAATTACACGCAGCTCATCTTTGAAGGTTTGGTGAGAAATTTTAGACTCTTCGACTTCTCGTTCAAGCCTCGCAATCATGTCATTCGGAAACACAGAACCATCTGGGACTGCATATAAACATCTCTGCATATTCTTCACAACCACACAACAGCTTTGGTACACACTGGCTGCTTTGACCTTTAATATACAAAATTTCAAATGTCAAGATTCTGTGCATCTGAAATTAACAATTGCAATGCATTCTAAGCACCAAATGAATCCTCAATATACTAAACAACTCAAGATAACATCTAATAACAGCAAATATACAGCATTAGAGATCCATGGATGTTAAGCTACTGAAGTTAAAACACATTGTCATCGTTGAGAAACAAAAGCAGAGAGAACTCTAAAGCATAACAAAATTGTCTTGAATTAAATCGCTTTGAATGGAAGAACATGATGGGTCAATGAAGAGGATGAGTCATTGATGGATACCTATCTAATACTACTTAATCCAAAATTCACAAGAAGTCATACTTGCAAACGTGTTATATGGTATCTATACCAACGCAAGGCATTGAAATGAATGTGCTGCCATGTAGAAGGTAACTAGTAAGACATCATACTTCCATTGCTAAAAGGATACAGTACAAGCATACAACACAAGATAGATGATAGAGTTGCTAAACATGCTTTGCATCAGTGATTCCATTACAAGGGGTGGGGCAAGATGGCTGGAAATTACTTTATGGACTAAACCAAGGCCCAGGCCTATAATTGAAAACAACCATGGTGTAAATAAAAGAAAAAAGCAGGCCCAGTTGTTGTAGACATAGCCACTTGAAGTATAACAACTATGGGCAAACAGAACTATGCATTCTTCTATTATAACACATATGAACATAAGCCCAACTGTTCCCAAAGATATAAAGCACATATGTACGTAACAAAAAGGGAATTACAATGCAACTGCATTACTTAAAGCTTAGACCAAATTCAAAGATGCATAATGCCCACCAGTTGAGCTTTACAGATGAGTGTGCAATAGCATTGGCAACAAATCAATTTTTTCGTACCCTCTGTACTCTTAGAGCAAGTTCATAAAACAAGTTGGCTGCAACTGGGAACAGCAATAAGTTGCAACTAAAATGACTACCCCAGGTAACTTGCAGACTGATAAGACAAATGACACTTGATTCATGCATGTCTCAAGCTACATCTTTTGCTTTAAGCTAACTGAAAAGGGAACCAGAATACATGTTGCTGGCAGAAGCCAATAATAATACGAACTAATGACAATGCAATATACTAACACTTTTTTTTTTTGGCACAAAAAAACTATATACAACAATGAGACAATACAACGTTTGAATTGCTAAATTACCTTCCCAAATAGATAAAGATTACCAGCATTAGAGCCATAAAACTCCTCATGGGCATCAAGTATGTAGAAAGGCAATGATCCATCCGAGTCCAGTTCAAAATCCCGGTTTTCTTCACACATCAGAGCAGCGTTGGTCTCAGCTCCCGCGCTCCCACCTCCACTCATTAATGCCTCCCAATCGGGAGCTGCACCTAACCCACCTTCCTTTTCCTCTTTAACCTTCGCATTGAGCTTATACACCTCCTTCTTCACCACTTCCTCCGCCTTCACATCCGTATCTCTTGACACGCTCTCCACCAGAACCTCCTCCTGCCTCATTTCACTCTCCAAATCCTTATCACTTTTATCCACCATCACCAAATCATCCCCATCAACCACCTCACTTTTCGCCAAATCAGCCGATAAACAACCTCCATCTGTCCCAGCGTCACTAATCTCCGCCCTAGGCCCCGTCTCGCTCTTAATTTTCGCTCCAGAATCAAGCGGGGCGACACGGATTGCACCTGACAACACGTGTCCCTTCCGCCGCATCTCCCGATCGGCTTCATCTGGGGCGAACTCCGCAATGACATCGTCAACGATGCTATCGGACGATAAGATCTTCGCATTATCGTCCCTGCTCTTCTTAAACACCGAAGAAGTGAACATGCTAGAAATCCGCTGCCTGTTCATCGAAGCCGCCGCGGCCAGTAACGACGGCTTCTTCGGCGGCTTCTCTTTCTTTTCCGGCTTCTTCTTTTTCGGCTTGTCCGGTTCGCCCTCGGATTCTTCGGAGGACGGGGGCCCACCAGCTTGGGTCCAGTCGTCCTCTTCGCCTTCGTCACCATATCCCAGGCCGTTGTCGTCGACGATGAACCCCCGGACCTCCTCCCGCCGCTTGGCGACTAACGCGTCGTACTCGTCCTCGTCGACGGTGTCGTAGATCGGATCGTGCATCTTGACCTGAGCGGCGCCGCCGTCGGACGGCCGCTCGCCCCGGCGGAGGGCTCGGAGGCGCTCGAGGGCGCTTGCGCGGGCGCCGGCGGCGGCGCCCCTGCTCCGACGACGTCCGGCGACAGTGGGCTGCTCGTCCTCCATCTCAGTCTCCCTATCGAATTTCGGTGCGATTCGGGTTCTCTCGCGTGTGCACGGTGAGCAGAGATGGATCAGATATGGTGTATGGCGGGAACTTCTGAGAAATTTTCGCGCCAAATGAGAGTTTCTTTCGGAGCCCTAATTTTTGGGCTTGGGCCTGCCCAGTCATGGGAGGCTTGGTTCGGGCCCTGGCGTGGACCTGCCTACCTTAGGAAATAGATCGCCTATACACAAAAGTGAGAGAAAGTATTAGCCTTGTTTAAAAAGTTGAGTTGATGTTCGGTTTTGTGCCAGGGTGACTTATATGAGAACCTAATGAATATATATTTTTGTATAAGATATATATTTTGAGCAACAAATATATCCAAAACCCGCATGTCTGACCAATGCATATTGATATAATGTGATCACCGTACCTACATTCCGCAAATGATAGTGAATGGATCATCACGTATGGAATCTCACATCTTCTCGTGTGAGAACTCGGAATGAAATACACCTACCAACAATTGAATCATTAACGAAAGACATTATTGCTTAGGATAATCACAAAAAATGATCCTTTATCCACTGTGCTGAGATGCAACCAGTTCGTGTTTATCAAGTGTTATGTACCGTTTCTTGGTTTTTTTAGTCCATTCCTTAATTTTGATTGTTAAGTTATTAGGGACGAAAAAGACAATGTACAAATCATATTTTACTTTTTGACCCAAAAAGGGCCATTTCACCCGGATTTGACCGGATTCTTTTCCCCAATCACCACCCTAAACCCAAATGCCACCACCATTAGCCTCATCGTCGATGCTATGGCTGGTTACTCCCTAGGTATGCCACCGCCTCCATACACCATCCACAGACACCCCCATACACCAAGCACATGCACACACTGATCCACAACAACCAGCCTATGACCATTGGGTTGGCGGTTTTTAGCATAAATGAAGGACTATTTTTGTAATTTATCCTATGGCTTATTCCATACCTTACAAGCTATTGGTCTTGAAATATGGAACTTTGGGTATTGATACCGTACAAGAGTTTGCAAGCCGTGCTGTAATTAGGAGTGTTGTTTATATTGAGATAAAAATACAGGTCCAGGTGAATGTGCACATACTGCGAAGGGTATGTTTAGATGATATATTTCAACTAAAAATTTTAATTTGGTTGAGGATTTAAGAATGCGTTGAATAAAATTCGTTGTGCTACCTATAAAAAAATATTTTATAATTTTTTATAGGGGATTTGAAAGATAGATTTGGAGGGCCAAAATCGTTAATTAAAATAACCACTTTCGACTAGTTTTTTTGTCAAATTCACATGAGATCTACCTTTCACAGTTTAAGCCTTTTGTTTCTGCGGCAATTCATTATACCTTTCAACGGTTCATCACTCCCTCTCTCATTCTTTTTAATCTCAGTCATCTATTGTTCATATTTTGTTTCAGCAATTCATTTGTAATTTTTATAGTTTATAACCAATTACCATTTTAGAATACATACAAGCAAAACATTGTAAATTATGAAATTTAAAAATGTAAAGATTTAAAAATGAAGATATTCTAAATTTCCTAATATTTTAAAATTATTCATCCGAGCACCTTCCAAAAGCATTACAAGTATATTGAAATCTGAAATTAACTATTGTTGTTACAGGTGTAATCAGTGGCGGTGACAACGGTCGGGTAGGCGTGGGCTGTGAGATTAGGCTGGTAGAGTGGCGTTGACTATTTTTTGGTTAGGTTTATCTCTCTGTTGCCTTACCTTACTGTTGTTAATTAGTTATTGAGTGTCTTGGCAGGCCGGTCTATAAATTTTTTCTAAGATATTATATCTAATTTTTGTGGGTTTGTTCTTTGTAAGCTAATAATCTTAACGTGATGCTTACTAGATGGAGATGTCAATAGTCCATGCATGCATGCATCTATTTCCTTACTCTTTACGGGCTTGACGTAACTCGTCTGTTATGGAGTTTTTTCCATTCGTATATATTTCTACTATCTCAAAAAAAAAAAAAAAAAATTGGAATGTCTGCATAATTCTTCCACCCCGTAAAGACATGTGCCAATAGACCATCCTTGTTGTACTGGCTTACTAGGGCTGAAAAAGAATGTGAATGCCATTGAATTGAGCGTACATGGAGTTATGTTCCTCGGCATAACAACCCACAATCATTTACCATAATATGCAGATTTTTTATACTTTATTTGTAAAAGTTTCAAGTAATTTGTCAAGACTATATTATTATTAAGCTCTTTTAGTGGTTCAACATGTAACATCTCAAAACCAAGTCTCTTAGCTTCAAAAGTTAGGTTAAGAGTTCTTAATCTTTGGAATCGTAAATGTCAAAGTCCGTTCTTATCTTTTTCATGAATCATTGTTTCAAGAAATCACCAATTTATTAAGATACAAACATGATATTCAATAGAATATTTTTTTGTCCCGTACACTTCTAAATTTATAGTCTTGATTAATTAAATGGTCATGCAATTGTTGCAGAATATTTGTTAGGTATATATGTTTGCTTTAGTTCATCTAAACTGTAAGTTTAAAGAATAATGAGTAGATTGTGTTACAGTGTCGTGACTAAATTTTTGCGTTCTTTAAGCTTTTTTTTACACCATTAGGCGGTTCTGTAACACAATTTACTCATTCTTCTTTCAACTTACAGTTCAAAGGAACCAAAGCAAACATATATGCGTATGCAAATATTACGCAAGAATTGTATAACAATCTAATCAAGATTTTAATAGTCAAAATCAGAGCCTAATACGTAAATATGTCTGTAGCATAGAGTTTAAATGTTTTACAATTGATATTTATAAGGTTTACAAATATCGCGACAATTATACCATGAATTTTTCAACAATAAATCGTAGTAAAGAGTTTGATTTGTTTTCTAAATTCTTATATATGTGATATAACCAGGTTGATGGTCGTGAGATCTTATTTAAAATTGCTGACTTATAATTCGTTTATTAAATCTATATATCACATTATTAAAGATGACTATCTTCTGTATGTTACGTGTGTTATAAATCTTCTGTATGTTACGTGTTATATATATATAATGACAGAACATTTGACTTAATTAGAATGTTCTTTTTTCCCCTTATAGATCTAATATGTTATTTTCATCTTTTTTCGATATATGAATTTTTATATTCACATTAAAGAGTAATTTTAAAAATACAATGTTTAAAATTAAGTCATAATAAGTTAGTGTATGGATTAGGTTGAGTTCTAAAATATTTAGAATTAAATTTAAAATTATACAACCCTTATTATTCTTGCAAAATTAATCAAATTTAAATTGAAAGGCACTTATCAGTAATTTTGAAAATACAATAGTTAAAATTAAGTCATAATAAGTTAGTGTATGAATTAGGTTGAGTTCTAAAATATTTAGAATTAAAATTTAAATTGTACAACCCTTATCATTCTTGCAAAATTAATCAAATTTAAATTGAAAGGCACCTATCAAAATTACGTTTAGATCAATTTTTTCTTAAGTCTCGTAAGTTGTTTAATCTTAATTGAAACATTAATTTTTTTTTTTCTAAATCAAAAGTATTATTTTCGTTTTTTATATATATGAGTTTTTGTATTCATGTTAGAAAGTAGTTTTAAAGATACAATAGTCAATGTTAAGTCCTAATAAGTTAATATAATGATAATGTTAAGTTTTAGAATGATTAGAATTAGTTTTGAATTTTAAGGACATAGTTGTTAGAAATAAGCCTTAATAGATTAGTATATTGATTAGGTAGAATTTTGGAATGATTGATCATATGTTTTATTCTAAATCTCATAAGTTATTTTTTGGGTCTATGGATTTTAATTTTCATATAAGAAAAAACTTTTAAGGACATAATTGTCAAAATTAAGTCTTAATAGATTAGTATATTGATTAGGTAGAGTTTTAGAATGATTAGAATTAGTTTTTAAATTAATTTTTTCTTCTAACTCGAAATTATTATTTTCATTTTTTTATATATATGAGTTATTATATTCATATTAGATAGTAGATTTAAAGATATAATAGTCAATATTAACTCCTAATAAGTTAGTATAATGATAAGGTAGAGTTTTAGAATGATTAAAATTATTCTTCGAATTTTAAGGACATAATTATAAAAAATAAGTCTTAATAGATTAGTATGTTGATTAGATTGAGTTTTAGAATTTGATGACGTGTCATATAAAGAAGCGATGATGTGTCGCGCAAAGAAACTATCAATGTCTTTCTCGTTTCGCTTATTATATATTATATAGATAGATTAAAAGCTTCATCTTCACTGTTAAACATCATCCCCAATTTAAACTCAAAATTATCATCAACTCGATGAACAAACGTGGAAATGTCATCATCAATATCTACATATGAAAAGGGAAAAAAAAAAGAGTTACTATGTCAACCACAAATTTTCCAATCCATGCATTAACAAATTTTCAAAGGTCGTTTTCGGATAATATGTCACTAAATGTAGCAAGATTAAACAAAAAGGTATATAACTTACGGTTAGCAGCATCTTCTTTTCCTTTGTTACTGCTCTCCATTCGAAGTGCATAATGAAATTCCCTTGGTTTACAATCTAGAAACAAATCAAACATAATATATAAATTCAAGTGTTAAACTGGACAACTTAATTTTCTTTTTCATATCTATTAGCATCGCGCATGGTGATACAAATAAGAAGCAACTTAAATTGGTTTTCCTTTATGTTGGCATGAATCTGGGGGAGAAGTTTTAGCAAGTGTCTGAAAACTGAAATGTATCAGTCAAGTGCCAAGGAGTGTGTGAAACATTGCCTTTTCGAGGTTTCCATACTTCTTAGCAGCCTTAGGGAAATGGCAAAAAGTGTCATGTATGGGTGAGCATTTATAGGCACGTAGCTTACATACATGAATTGAGCCAATCAATATGTGCCCCACTTGTTATGCCACAAAGGAATTGACATAAGTCCCGAGCTTTTTAATTTCCCATTTTCTCAGAAGGAGATTAACTGATAGCTACATCCGGCATTGCCCCACTAGCTAAACATCCTTCAAGATCCCCGAGCAATGACAACAGGCAAGGAGCTGCCCACATGACACCCACATGGGTAGCTATGGAATAGAACTGCTTTACACATAATATCACCACTACATCTAATGATCATATGTTCAATGACACGCATTCTTTTTTTTCAAGAGTACTGAACCAGATAGCATGCAAATCAACAATCCCTCTCACTCCTGCATAGCTACATTGGCAAATACGTTCATTAGATAACCGCAGTTGAACTACCTATTAATTAAACTCTATTTTCGAAGTTGGTTATTGAAGAAGCTACAGTAAGATAATTCACCAAGAAACCACTGGATCATAACCGCATGGCCATTAATGGCGAAGGAAAGGAAGCTCTGGTTGCGTTTCAGCAAATGAGTGATGAGAAAATCATGCCAAACTTATTCGCAAACACACTGGACATTTCTACTTGCAGGGATACTTAGTAGCATGATCTGATTGGGATCTCAGTGAATTCAGCATGAAACATAATTGCAATCTGATGTTAATCAAATTTGGAGAAGGAAGTGCAAATGAGATACCTGTCATTGCCAAACGCCCGGATGCAGCGGTGGTGCACAGTGATGGCGCAGTGTGGTCTTAGGCGTCAGATGATGGCAATTGCAGTGGCGGCGGCCGTCGGAAAGGCAGTTTGGTGGCTATGGAAGATGAAGGGCAGAGGGAAATTAGGGTTTGACTTTCTGTTTTCTTTTTTATTTATCATTTTTTTCTTTACTTCTTCCGGTCATAGTTACTCATGGTTAACAATTTAGATCCAGTTGGACATTCGGCTCACAACTTGCCATCCTCGCTTAGTTGACGTAATATTAGCGATAGCCTAACATCACGTAAGTCGATGATGTAATTTTAATCAACTACTAAATATTTTCTCCCGTAAAAAAAAGTACCTATTGTGGCTAACTCGCAGTTTTCTTCAATTTTGTCCATTCTCCCTTGCTATAGAAAACTAAGAAATACAGTACTTTTCTTGGGTCCTATAAACTTGGTGAAAAAGTACCACTCAATTTTTTTTTTGGGCAATAAAAGTACCACTCATGACGAACCAAAAAGGGCAAAACAACCAGCTCTAAGCGCATATAATCCAAAACCAGTTGGCATAGTCCGATTCCGAAGTCCCATCACGACAGCTGCTACTTCCACTACACACTGCGCACACTCGCTTTCCCTACATAAACGTCACTCCCTCTCTCACTTCCCATACACTGATCCCACATCAGTCAGCTACGTTCTTCATCTATCAATAATCCCTCAATGTCTGATCACAAAGCTACGTTCATGAACGACCAGCTCTCGAGCCAAACCTCAATCTTCGGCCTGCGCTTGTGGGTTGTGTTGGGTGTGTCCGTGGGCTCTGCATTTGTCCTCCTCCTCTTCCTCCTCTCTCTCTGGCTCACTTCAAAGCGCAACGACAACAACGCCCATAAATACAAGCGAAGCAACTCCCACCAACCCACAATCCCAAACGTGTCAAGAGACATCCAAGAAATCAGGGTGGACACTAATCACAACACCAATGCGAACCAGGCCCCTGTTCAGCCCGACCCATCTCGGGTTTCGTCGCAGTTACTGCTTTTAAAGCCGGAAGAAGACAACCCAGTTGGGTACCCGAGGATCCACATTGAGATTGGGAAGGATCACAGGATCGTGTACCCTGAGAGATTTGGTGGGTCGTCATCGTATGGGAGTGGGGAGGCCAAGTCAGGTGATCAGGCGGCTATGGTGGTGCCACAGGTGTCGCATTTGGGTTGGGGGCATTGGTACACTCTGAGAGAGCTTGAGGACGCCACGAACGGGTTTGCTGACGAGAATGTTATTGGCGAAGGCGGTTATGGGATTGTTTACCATGGTGTGCTTGAGGAAGGCACTCAGGTTGCTGTCAAGAACTTGCTCAATAATAGGTGAATTTCTTGCTTCATTATATTTGCTGTTCTTTTAATATCTAATCTAGAATTGTCTTTAGCGAGGATATTTTCACACCACGGAATACACTTACTGGGAGTCGAACACAAAACATCTTGATTAACTACTACTCTATAAACCCAAGTTTTTACAGACTACTCTATCCTGAAGTTTGGAATCTACTGTTTGCAATTCATGTCATAAATGAGTCAGTCTAGCGTGCATATGATTGATATTATGATGTCAATTACTGGTACTAAGTAAGGTTGAATACTTTCTTCATCTAGTATTGTGAGAATCTTCCTGGTGGTATGTGACATTATTGGTGAATGATTCATTTGCTGTGTGGTAGGGGACAAGCTGAGAAGGAGTTCGAAGTTGAAGTGGAAGCAATTGGACGAGTTCGGCATAAGAATTTAGTGAGGTTGTTAGGCTACTGCGCTGAAGGAGCTCAAAGGTAAACCCCGTTTTGGGCTACTATTACCCTGTTTGTTCTATATATTTCCGCTTCGGTGATGTCAATATGAAGCTGTCTATAAGGGTGACATTTGCAATGGGCTTCACTGGTACTAATACACGTCTTCTTCTGATATAGGATTCTTGTTTATGAGTATGTCAGTAATGGTAACTTAGAACAGTGGCTTCATGGGGAAGTAGTTCCTTGTAGTCCTCTTACCTGGGATAATCGGATGAAGATCATTCTGGGGACAGCCAAAGGGTACATTTTTGTTTCTTATACGTTCGTTTTCTATTCTTTCCCTCCCCCTTGTATAAGATGTCCTACAATTGTCTCAAGGAACATAACTGAAGCTTATTGAAAAATGTAGGTTAGCCTACCTTCACGAGGGACTCGAGCCCAAAGTAGTTCACCGTGATATAAAATCAAGCAACATTTTAGTTGACAAGCATTGGAATCCAAAGGTTTCAGATTTTGGGCTTGCCAAACTCATTGGCTCGGAGAGGAGCTATATAACAACCCGTGTGATGGGAACATTCGGGTTCGTCTTATCCCCTATTACAATTACTCTCAAGTCTTATCCCTTTTTCTCTTGCTGCAAAGCTGGTGATGACTTACTGTTTCTGCTTTTTCAGCTACGTAGCTCCTGAATATGCAAGTACAGGCATGTTAAATGTAAGAAGTGATGTATATGGTTTTGGCATCCTTATTATGGAAATCATATCAGGGAGGAACCCAGTCGATTATACCAAGCCTCCCGAAGAGGTTTGCTCTGAATACCCAATCATTATTTGATAATATAAGTACGAAATATGATTGTTTACTGCGCATACACAATCAGAGAAAAAAAGGGTGGGCTTGTCAAGGTTAGTGCTGTTCCTATACTGTGCTCTTAATTGGAAGTCGGGATTTTTCAGGTGAAGTTAATTGAATGGCTGAAGAAATTGGTTTCAAACAGGAACCCAGATGGAATTTTGGATCCCAAGCTGCCTGAAAAGCCTTCTTCGAGAGCATTAAAGCGAGTGCTTTTAGTAGCATTACGCTGTGTTGACCCAAATGCCGAGAAGCGGCCAAAAATGGGACATGTTGTACATATGCTGGAAGCTGAAGAGTCTCCTTTCAATGTAAGTATGCTTGTCTATTCTGCTGAGATCTATTTCACATTATGTTTTAGCCTGACATGATCAGATAAGACATACTCCATCCTATTTAAACTTAAAAGAGGAGTCATCTAAATTTGAAGTTTCCGAATTAGCTAATAAACTACGAAGAAAGTGTCCAAACCTAGTACGTACTTCTCAATTATTCTTCCAAAATAGGTGCATATTAATGTAACCATCCTGTATTTCAGGGATACCGGGTGTCACATTACTGATAAGTATGTTCTGAACTAGGGAGTGCCCACCGCAATTAGTTTGAGACGAGCTTAGTTGAGTTGCGTTAAAGAACTAGGTCCTGTTTGTTATGATTGTGCTACAAGTGACCATATCCTCCATGTTAGCAATTACCTTAATTGTCCGAGAAGAACTTGCAGGTCTTTATTATCCCCTCCTTCCCTAATAAACGGGATAATGTAGTAATTAAATGCAAAAGGCGAAGTAGGGAATTTGGTCTTTGCATACAATTCCATCGTAAAGGAAAGGCGGCAGTGTCTCAATTATTATTTCCTCTTTACATTTTACTGTCTGTTTCATTTAATGAAATCACAAAGGTCTGATTTCTTGTTCCAGGATAGAAGAACTGGGAGGGAACCAGGATGTGTGCATCGTGACAGTCCAAATAATGCATCAGCAGAGAAAGGGCTGGGAAAATCAAGTGATAGCAATGGGTGCGAAAGTGAAGTCCAAGTGGCAAGAGGGCAAGTTGAAGAAGAAGAAGCCCACCAAGAATATGATCGAAGATCTTCAAGCTGAAGTAGAAGTGCAGCGTGGTAATCCGTTACTTGCCTCTCCATTTTCATGGTGGCCTCCCGCACATACAAAATGCTGCCCTAGATTATGTATATAGCTTCTATTGCTTGCTTTGATTCACTGGAAATAGCATCCACGAAACAAGTATATGTATACGGCTCGATTCTTCTCCTCCGAGGAGGCTTTTGTATTGGAGAGATGCAAAAAGTTTGAAGTCAAGGATACATAATCAAAGCTATTGTCAACAGTTGTCAAGATCTGTTTGCTGGTCTTTCCGAGCCACCCTTGATATAAAAGACTAAAGTAAAACTTCAATGCAATTAAACAAGTACTCCATTAAAATATAGCAGTGGTGAATTCACGGGGCAGAAAGCATTTGAACAAACCTATTAACTCATCACTCATGGATGGATCTCCGCTTGGCTCATTAACACCTAGTTCGAACTCTTTTGAGCCCTTCACCCGAATCTGGTTTCTTCTCTCCTGTGTCATTGTGGCAGCAACATATGTTTATGCTAGATATTAAGCAACACTAGTCTAGATTATTATGAGACTAATTACTTCCGATTCGCTAGCTAGCACTGGAACAACTTTGGTCCCGAGCCATTCATCGGATCAATTTTTACATTGCTATTGCTTTGTGGCTATAAGAGACAGCTTAGCCTTGCCTTTGGTAAGAAAGCTACTTGAGTCAAAAAATTGTGTTTGTGCAACCCAAACACAAAGGAAGCTTGTAGCCAAGTGCAACCGAGCTTTAAGCTCAGGTGTGCTTTGCGGTGCCAAACTGACTGAGTAGCTCTCATGAAGTGCGGGTAAAAATTCGTCCAAGCTCATCATCATAGTCAACAAGGACGAGAGCATTGATGTAAAGTTGAAAATAAAAGTGCAGGGTAGTTGGGGTTGGATCACTGACGTTGGCCGGTGGCCCCTCTTACCGACATGGTGGCTAAGGTTATTTCTGCATGAGAATGTGGAGTACTTAATGCGAGACTTGTGACATGAGAAAGCTTGACAGCTGTGGATATAAACATGTTTTGGAATCTTTGGGCCCCCGCCCCCCTATATTGATGTTTTCGAATCTTTGGACCCCCTAGTTTGAAGGGTTAGCTGGCCCTGTCCCGGAGAAACAAACAGGTCACAAGCAATTAGGCCTTGTTATCACTTCCGAGTTCCGACTTGGCCTTTGTCCTGTGAGAAGAATATGAAGAGCCACAACAAGCAAACCCTTTTGGGGGCTTTGGACTTGCACTTAATTATACTGTTTTTAACTCTTTATCTGTCTGGAAAGGGAATTTGCATACACCCCCACTGGTCATGCAACTTCTCTGATGTAAGCAATCTACTATGAAATCTTTTTACAGTTTTATTCACAAACATTTTGCTTCTGTCTTCACCCCATTGCCCTCTTTCTCATGCAAGCTCCTAGTCTCACTCAGTACAAGTAGGAATTCAAGATTTGCCAAGAAAAAGAGGCAGATGACATATTACTGCCACAAACATTTTACTGGAGGAGTCAATTAATGCAATGATCAGTAAGTACTACACTAGCCTATGCAATCATCAGTTCTACACTAGTACTAGTAACGCATGCTATGTCCAAGCTCTAGACTAAGAAGATTGATGCAGAGGATATTAGCTGTGCACTTAGAATGCAGTGAACAAGAAATGGGTGGACAGTGGACTTGTCATTGATGACTTGGGGAAAAGGGCGTTCCCTAGACAGCCCATATGCCTGTTGATTTAAAAGAAAGAAGGCACTGATCAATAAGCAAATGCACATGAACTTTCCGTGGTGGGGTTTTATACTTTTGTTCCCCATGCATAGTTAATATGGTCATGCCATTCAGGGTTCTAGACCTTAATACGTCTGCTTCCATTTGTCTACGCACAGGAGTTCAAATCACTAAGGGTCCGATTGGATCACGGAATTAGTCTTGAAATTGAGATAGAATTTGGAATTGGACCTTAAGAATTATAATTTTGCTGATTGGACAACTTATTTAGAATTAGAATTACAATTCATGTCCAATTCCATGAAATTAAAAACATACTTTAAGACCCATGGCTCAATTCTTAAGGCCCAACCACAAATTTACAATTCTAAAGCCCATTTATTTTCACTGTTTCTGTCTCTTGGCTCATAGCCAATGCCCGACAATGGTTTTAAGCTCTCTCTATTCCTTATCTCTTCTCTTTGATTAAACCTCACCTTGCCACGACAATCTTCCTTCTCTATTGACTCAACCTCGCGATGGCAGCAACAATCTGTTGTGGAGACGGCGGTGGCTGCGATCTAGTATTTTGACGGCAACGGCGGCAACAATTTACTGTTTTGATGGCGGCGACGACGGCAACGATCTACTCGTTTTGACGGCGGCAATGAAAATCTAGGTTAGTCAAATATCTATGCTGATTTTGCTTTGATATGTGGTAATTTGTGTGGATGATGATTTGTATGGGTGATTTTTTGATTGGTGTTAGTGTTGTGGTGGACATTGGTTCCAACTGGAGCCATTAGATTCCTGGCCGGAGCAGGTGATGATGCTGTAATCTTATGCTTTTCGGCCTGTAGTTGCTTAGTATTAGCCCATAGCTTTTATGGTTTTTGACATTGGTTCCAACTGGAGCCATTAGATTCCTAAGTCATTGGTTCTCTTTTGTAATCATGTTACTGGTAATTACAAATACATAGTAGTTAAGTGGACTTGAACTGAGGTTTCTTTGAATTCTGATTGATTTGGTTGCTTAAGTTGAATTCTAGCTCTTTTAATTTAAACATTGTGAGCTGGAATTTGAATCAGCCTTTAAATGAAGCACATCCAATATGTCTATGGTTCTCTTTTAATTTATCGGAAGACATGTTATGTTTTCTGAACTGGATGTTCCCTACTATCTCTAGATCTAACTTACTGATTTAACTTTTACAGGATAAGAGTTTGTCAGATGGTATTTTTTTCCTTGAGCTACTAAGTGCCGTACAGCCTCGAGTTGTTAACTGGAGTCTTGCCACAAAAGGAGAAAGTGGTATGTCTTCTGTTAAATCTGCATTTGAAATTTCTCAAGTAAGTGATAGTAGTGAAGGTGTTGCACTATAGCATAGAGTTTTTCTTGATATCATTCTTAACTAGATTGCTACCTGTTGTAAGTCTTATCTAAGTTACTCATTGGATAATATATTTGGACTCTTCAAAGCTTTGCACCCACGGGGTGAGATGATGCTTACAAGCCACAAAAAACTTCACATATATTAGCCTGGATGTTTTATTTTTGGTGTATTTATAAGGCATGTTCTCTGAGCTAAATCATCATGCATAAGACATATTCTTCAAAACATCATCGAATCACAGCCACATATACGATACTGAATGTTCCCATTGTCGAAAGAATGTCATGAAAACTGGTCTTGGTAAGATAACTGTCACCATATCAAAAAGTAAGCAGACTGATGGAGAACTCAGGTTATTTACTGACAAATATATTTGAAAACATTTATTTAGCTGACATAGATCCTAAGAGTGATCCTTTCTAATTTATACGTCAGCTATCGCTATTATTAGGTTATGAAAGTTAGTACTTGATGAATGGCTACTATAATGAATGGCTGGAGTTTATAATAGACTAGGGGTTTTACATAAACGCGACGCGAGTGCAAAAGTTGGACTGTTCAACTATAAAGCTGAAGATGAAGTATAGATATATGATTCTCAACTGAATAACTAAACATAAAGAATGGAGCTGTAAGCTATTCATTCATAAGTAAGCAAATCTTGTAAATATTTCTCTGCTGAAAACATTAACTAGCCCATAAGCTTTAAACAGTCATGTTGAATATCATGTTTTCCGTTGTTACGTATGTTCCATGGGCCATGGCAAACTGGTTATGTGAAAATGATAAGGAATCATGTTACATTGATCGTCCATTGCAAAACTTACATCTGATGGAAAGTTTAGTTGCATCCATGTAGCATCGCTCACAGAGATGGTTTGCTATTTGGGGTTGCTGTTCGTATAGAATCGCATCTTTGGTTAGCTTTGGCAGGATATACAACATAGCTTTATCTAAAGTATAGAGAGATTTATGTATATATCATTATTCTTGACAAGGAACGTGAGAGCAAGAAGAGCAGATAGAAGTGCAGATAGTTTTAGGATGAAATCAGTACATGTAAAATTTCGATCTCAAAAGTTGAATCACTTTGGTTTATTGAAATCAATTCTTTTCCCTTTGCTCTTTGTTGACAGAAGTTGAACTCTAGTCCATGTAAAGTTTCGATCTCAAAAGTGTCACTTGTTGGCTGCTGCTATATTTTAAGCAATAATATCTTGGAAAAAAATAAGCCACTAGAAAAGTATTTAAAGTAATTGTTAATACCTTCACAGGACCAGTGTGTTTCCCCTTGAATAAACATCTAGAATGGCACAGTTTGCTAAACTAATTTAGTTTCCTCCTTCTGTCATGCATGATCCTTCTAAGTGGGGTTTCAGCTCTGATCTATACTTCAAGTTATGTTATTATTTTTGGTTAAACCATTTTGCACTAGATACCCAAATAAAGGGACAAGTGGACAACTCATTTCTCTTCTTGTTTGGTATTTATTGTTAGGCAGTGGTGTAACATCAGGGTTAGGCTTTGATTAGGCAGTTTTTCAATGGACTTTTCCAGCTATAAAGAGGCAGTTTCTGTACTGGATATAACTCTAAAAATGCAATTGCCCTTATTTTCCCTTGTTTGATTATTGTTAGGAGTCAAATTTCTTTTTATCGAGTCAAATTTCTTTTTATCGATAATTGTGTTGTGCTTCTTTTTATGTTGAGGTGATTGATGATCTGATTTCTTCCCACATGAACTCCTGATTGACGAGTTCATAACACATAACCTACCATTTGAGGAAATCAACAAAGCTTTTGATCTGATGACAGCCGGGAAGTGATTGATGATCTGATTTCTTCCCACAGGAACTCCAGGTAGGGTGATGTGTGTTTGTGTGTGGGGTAATTCCCACTCTTATGTTAGTTTCAATTTTCATGGTAAATATATTTTAGTTATACTTTGTAATTCAGTTTTCATTTTTCTATAATGCTGCTTCTCAATATAATTTAGTTATACCCTATAATTCAGTTTTCATTTTTATGTATTGATAAATATATATTGCTCTTATGTGCAAATGACACGAGCGATGAGGAAGTGATAAGAGCTGTTCGGCTTACGCCTGAATGGACATCATTTAGAGATGATTTAGAAAAGTGCATGTTCGCTGAATATCAAGCTAGGCGTGGTCATCATTTAGATATAATTTAGCAAATGGCATGTTCGCTGAATACACATATTGATGTTATCTTTGAATAACGAAAAAATGGATTCATTTTTCTATTTTATACTTGGTCGTCATATGTACATTTATCTTAATGGATTCATTTTTTTCATTTTGTACGTGGTCATCGTATATATATTTTCTTTCCTTTTCTTTTGCTCGTTGGGTGGGGTTCCATGGAGTATGATTTGATAAGAAAAACTTGAAACTTCTATTTTGCATATTTATCTTTTATTTTTTGACTTTAACAATTTCAATTCTTAATACATTCTGTTGTGCTAACCAATCAATGTCATTACAAATTTTATTCAATTCCAAAGCAATTCCAAATCCATAGGAATTGGAATTGAATTGTAATTCTCAATTCCAATTCCAATACCATTTGCCAATCGGAGCCTAAGAGTCACTAGACTGTAATTTGTTGTTATGCTTATCACTTCATACGCGCACTATGCTGAAACAAAGAAAATATTATAGGGTTCAGGATAATGGTCTTGACTATCTAAATTATTAGATATGTAACAATATAAGCTATCGCCTCCTTTAACCCTCTTTTGATCATATCAGACATCTTTCATTCAACGGTTCTAAATAATCAATTCATCCAATAGTCTGAGATCATACAATATTTACTCGTTCGTGCTGAAATGTATGTTTGGATCCTCTAAAATTGCTATGAAGCAAAATAAAGGAGTCTCTCTTTAATTTTAAACATAAAAGGATGCTCAATCTGATCCTTACAGCAGTGTTGTATTTCTCAGTTATGAGACGTGCAAATTCTACATACCTTTTTACTTCAATCAGCTCATGTGGACTATATAAGACCCAAGTGTATTATCTACGAGGCGAGGAAAACAATATGCTATCAGGCTATTTTCCAATGGACCAATATGATGATTGTGAATTATCATTGGCCAAAAATTTACAGTCAATTAGCTTTTGTTTAAACCGAAATCATAAATATTCAAGAAACTCTAATATGTGGCCCCCTCGTCATTTGACTCTTGACTTGCCTGATAGCAGATCTAAAGGATGCCTCAGCCATTTCCAGCCTTGTGAAGGAGAAGGGTCTTTCTAGAAACTAGGCTGGTTGGGCCATTCCAGGTCTTCACTTTTTAGTAAAAGTGTTGTCGTTTTGGGTCACAAAGATAAAGATTTCCTTTACCTCAAATTACATGGAACCAGTGACTCTGCGTGAGAAGAAAAAAGGTAAAACTTCTTTATCGTGGAATCACTTCACCTAAATCTCTTCGGGATTTAGCTGCTATTTGAACTATAGAAAGATACGTATTATATTTTACCTAGTGATAATTAATAATTGATCAACATGGTCAGTAGTAGTTTTCTTGATGCTTTTAGCGACCATTTTTAGCAGTAATTTTTAGCGTCATTAGATAAATACTGCTAAAAAGATGTCAACGGTTAATTGTTACTATATGAGATATTGTAAGCATTTTCCTACATCTTGATTAACATCCAAATTTTTTTTTCAGTTTGGCCTATCAAAAAAAGAATATATATATATATATATATATATATATATATATATATATATATATATATATATATATATATATATATATATGGGAGCTGATCCATTGACAGCGCTGGCAAAATAGGACATCTTGCTAGCGCGATCTGGCCGTCCATCCCGAAAGATGGACGGCCCAGATCTTTTTTTTTCGTTTTTTTTAAGTCCGTCCGCTACATTATATAGCGGACAATTATTTGACAAAAATACCCTTTGTGCCCATCCGCTACATTATGTAGCGGACAAAGCCCGTACTTTTTTCCTGACCCTTTCTCTCTCCTTTGTCTGATTAATTTTTTGACCATTTCTCTCTTTTTTGTCTGATTAATTGTCCGCTACATTATGTAGCGGACAATTTTCTGACCCTTTCTCTCTCCCGTCTCCTGACATGTTTAATTGTTCTCTCTCTCTCTCTCTCTCATTAATGTCTGACTCTTTCTCTCTCATCTCCCCTTCCTTCTTCTTCTTCTTCTTCTCCTCTCTCTCTCTCCCCTGTCCATCCTCCTTCCATGCGCATATTAAGGAGAAACTGCCCCATCCTACGCGAGTTTTAGCAGCAAACCACAGATAACAAAGCCACCAACCTCATCTTCCCAGTGTAGTAATTAATGTCCTTAACGATGACAAACAGGTGTGAAATCATCCCTGAAAGTCTCCAGCTCCCTTGATGCCATAAAAGTAGACATATTCACTCTCACCCCTGTAAAAGGTGACCCACTAATGACAAAAGATGCTTAGCATCCAGAAATCAGCCACCTCACTTTCATGCAGTGGTTTTGGCTCCTCTCGGTGGAAGCATCTTTCTGGCCTCCACTTCTCATTAGTCACGCGGAAATTGTTCAGCTTCTTGTGCGTTTTTTTCAACAGCCCACATCACGGCCGAGCTCTACTCCGGCGTCGCCGCAGCAGAGGCGCTTCCCCGAGCTCCGACCACCACAACCAACGCACCCACGAAGACGCGCCCTCGCCACGAGTCCGCTTCATGTGCAGCTCCGCCCTCGCGACGAGGATGTCGCCATTGCCGTGATCCGCATCAAAAAGCTTCACCCTTTGAATCCCATTGTCTTTCATCATCTGGACCACCGTTTTCGGTGGCAACTTGTGTGTTGCCATGGTACCCCAGTTCACACCGAGACCATCCACGCGATTCCTTTGCAAAATACCCAGAAACAGAAGGTGTATGGCACACCAATACCAAGCCGCTGACATTGGCGTTTTGAGAGTTAAAGATGGGATTTTTATGCCGTGGGTTGAAAAACTTTTGCAAGAAAGTTATTGGGTTTTGTGGGAAAAAAGGGTGTTGGCGTGTGTGTGTATAGTGGGAAGAAAGCAAACGGTTATCCGGAGGGAGTGGAGTGGGGACAGCGAGAGAGAGAGAGAGAAAGAGAAAGAGAGATAGTCAGAACATAAATGAGAAAGAAAGGACAGAGAAAGAGATAGTCAGAAAGTCCGCTACATTATGTAGCGGACAAGTTTTCAGAGAATATTTTTATCAAAAAATTGTCCGCTACATAATGTAGCGGACGGATTTTAAAAAAAGTCAGAACAGTAGTCTCGATAGTCCGCTACATAATGTAGCGGATGGGCACAAAGGGTATTTTTGTCAAAAAAAGTCAAATAATTGTCCGCTACATAATGTAGCGGACGTACTTAAAAAAAACGAAAAAAAAAGATCTGGGCCGTCCATCTTTCGGGATGGACGGCCAGATCGCGCTAGCAAGATGCCCTATTTTGCCAGCGCTGTCAATGGATCAGCTCCTTATATATATATATATATATATATATATATATATATATATCTTGGGGCAGCATAGCATCATCATTATGAACCTGTTTAAAAAGATAGAAAATATATCAAGTCAAATCTTTCTCGTTTTAGAAATGGCTACTTTTACGGCATTGTAGAGACGACTTTTTTCTCTTTTAATTATACCATCTTCCATTCGGTTTTTAAGAGAAATAATTGATGTTATTTGTTTGGCTTTTGTATCTAATTTATTCTTTGATTTATTTTGTATTGGTCTTACGACCGAATTATGTATTTAACAATTCTACTATTTAAACAGAAAAAATTAAAACACAGAACAACACACCAGCAGAAGCAAAGGCATGTAATAGCACAGCCATTTGCCACCTTGTTTTGTTTTTTCTAGTAACGACGCTTTTCTTAATTAAATACTTAAATGGTCAATAAATTACGAAGAATTTCAAGGCCCTAATTTTTATTTAATTTGGAAACTAAACTCAATAGTCTACCTAACCTACACTTTGTTCTCACTAGCTCTTTGTTTTCATTTCTATGTGCTTGAAACATGGAAAAGTTGAAAACAAGCATATACCATTGCTGGTAACCATTTTTTAAGACTATGGAACTAATAGATTTTATAAGACTATGGAACTAATAGATTTTATAAAAGTACATCTAGGGTCATTTGTGCCAAAATAATAAGTAGAGTGGATTCCTAGAAATGATAGAGTTTAGAGATAAATTACAGTAAAAAATTGTGTTTTGCCATAACAACACTTGTGCCATTTGACCAAAAAAAATACTAATTGCGTTAAATATGTTTACGAAAGGACATACTTGGGCTCCTATCTTGTCACTGCTTTTTTTCTCCCCTGATCACCAGTATTGTCCTCCAACACTGACAACCACCATAACACCCAGCCAACACCACACCACCAGGCACCAAACAATAACAGACTCTAACATCCCCCCTGTCCCTCTCTTTCCGTCACAATCACACCAAAACCACCATAAGCGCCACCATGGCCTATCATTGCACCATACACATTGTTAGCACATGAAATCCACATACACTCACACACATACACACAGACATGCACATATTAGCCGCACACACAAACAGATCGGTCCACACAAGTGGCAAAGCTGATGCACATCCATTGGAAAAGCCAGCTGGAGCTGGAGTCGTACGTAGCTGTGGTTCATAAACACATTGGTGCCACGTTGGTGTCGTGACGGTGCTATTGGTGGTGACATCGCCCTCGTGATGGGTCCTGCCCCTGCAGTTGACGGTGACTGTGCGTGTGTTTGTGAGTCTGTGTGCGTGAATGTGTGCAGAAATTGGTGGTGGTAATGGTTGGTCGTGCTGGGATGGTGCGGTGGTGGTGTCACGGTGGTACACATTCACGAACACAAGAAAGAGAAATGAGAGAGAGAAATTTGGAGGGGGGGGGGGAGGGGGAGAGAGAGATGTATAAAGCGTGTATTTAGTGAATGTGTACCACCGTGACACTTTTAAATATGAAATTACCACGTTAGCCGAAATCTTTGGTTAGGGTCACAGAACCTCAATGTCGGAGGAATTTGACACTAAATTTTAACATTTTGAATACAACGTGCACCTTGTGAAAATCGTGATTTTTACCGTACTTTAGTCCTAAACTCCAGGAGCTTAGTGGTGTTAATCCTTACAAGAATGGTTGAAACTGTACTTATACTGTTGTGGTAAAAAATGCATTTTAAGAAAAGTGAATTTAATGTTTCCAAAAATGGACTATTTAGAGGCAAATATTTTGAAAAAGCAACGGAAAGGCTAATTGTCACGCCCCAAGAAGCAGGACGCGACAACACATATTCTAACACGCTAATCTTCTTCCCAAGGTAATCAGAGTGCGCTAATTGCATTCAAATATAAACAACACAATAGGTCTTTTAAACATATATTTCATTCGTCCATCCTTACAAATCCAAGCTTATACACACATACATACCACACTTTTTCACTAACTCATAACCAGATGATACATATCTACGTAGCACACATCACTCTCTAATTTAAGTGCACAAAGACTTACTATCCCTGATTTCCCTTCTTGATCCTCTCTAGTATCTAAAAAGTAGAGATGGAAAAGGGGCTAGTCACAGGCTCACAGCTAAGTAGAGCACACATATGACCAACGTAAACACTATCTTAACCATAACAAATGTGCATAAGCCAAACAAAACGTGTTTATCATTAACTCATGCATGGCATATGATAGATTGCATTGAACGAGCAAGAAATAACTCAAGCATAACGTACACATATCATAATGACTCTAAGGAGCACAAATCATAAGCCAAATGCTCGTTCACCTACCATCCTTTCTTGGTAAGACCCTAAATTGATCACTCAAAAGCTGAGCCGATCAAATTCAGTTTATGAGTGATAAATTTAGACTTTACACAAGAATTCGCACATATTGACAGCATACGTGGCACAACGTAATATCCCTGAGAGGTTAACCTGCTGAGCAAGCTCAACGTATATCCTGTTTCCATATAACCCGATTTGTCGGCCTTCGACATCCATCCACTACTTCCGAAGACTCACATGATTTATAGCATGATATAATGCATAGATAATGTTAAACACATCAAGTATCATATAAAACATTAATATGCATTTCTTAACACAAAGCAGTTTAGGTGAAAGCTGACCAGTTCCAAATCTAAGCAATTTAGCGTAACATACACTTCGAATTTGAGAGTGATATAAAATATAATGTTAAAGAACACATCTTAAGCTTTCCATAAAGTTAGAGAACACTCAAATCCGACAAGTATTGAATGAGATATGCTTGTTTAAATATCAACACATAATCTGCCCAGTCTAATCAACTTCAACCAGTTTCATATTTATGCAATTTTGGGCAGCATAAACTTCAAATTAAAGAGTGATAAAAGAAACAATATTAAAGCACACATCTTCAGCTTTTCAGAAGCTATAGAACACTCAAATCCGAGAAGTATTGAATGAGATATGCCCAGATTTCTCTAATCCAATTTTAACACTCTATAAGCACATAACACACCATTTATATACACAAACCATGATTAAAACCATGTTCAAGATTGCTCATATGTAAAATCCTACCTTTGACAAAAAGAAACTGATTAGGGTGTAAAAATCATCAAGAAATTCATCTTTTGTCAAGAAATGAAGAAATTAATCTGAAATATGTAACAACAAATTATTCTTTTCTCGTCCTTCTTCAAGCTCTCAAACCTCTTTTATAGTTTTCTCTAAAACTAGGCAATTCCCTTCTCTCTTCTCTTCTTGTTTTTTTACAACTTTAGAGAAATTTGCTGATTTTTCTCCCTAGAGAAACAAGCATTTCAAGGTTATTAGACCCCTTCCAAGTCTTACCAATAAGAACATGACAACCCAAATAAATTTCTAGACTTAATAAGCTTAATTAGTACTAGTTAAATTTAGATTAGTAACTAAGTAATCACAATTAGCTTAATCAAAATTAGGACAAACTAATCAAGCTTAGTCACTAACTAATCACAATAAATCTTGACTAATCCAGATTAGCATAGTCACGATAGGGCTCAACTAATCATGCTTAAGGATAACTAATTATGCTTAAGACCAACTAATCAGGATTACGAATAAGCCAACCCACTAACTTGAGGTGCTTCTATGCCAACACAAGCATAGAACTTGTTCTACATAAATAGGCCACGAATACCACTCATATAACGCATAATAAACAAGAAGGATATTCAGGTTACATGCATAATAACAAGCATCAAATGAGATTTATAGCTAGCTTAAACGAATGTCCTCACACTAATCAAACATAGTCCATTTGCAAGAAAATATGAGAGTAAAAAGCTATATATGTTTAAGAAATCTAATGAAGATGACATATAAGATTTAAGAAGAAAAACACATATTTCAAGTTACTGCTTTTTTTACTACTTATACATCTATGTTTACGATATATCCCCTCCTTCTTGGTGAGTACCTTAAACGTTGATAAAAAACAAACTTGCAAAAATGATGTAGTTATAAAAAATTCCATGTTAATTAAAACGCTCACATTCCTATATCTTGCCAAACCATAATCATGTGTTAATGTACTAGAAAACTATCGCAAAATACATACTAGAGACAAACTTTTGCCACTATAAATTTTAGTGAGAAAAGTGTACATAAAATAGGAAATTGCGGGAGAGCACATTAGCGGGTGCACCTTTAATTGAGAAAAAAATATTAAAACTCCACAGTTATAATCTCAAAATTACGATTGAAACTTGTGAAGAGTTTGTTGACTTTATTCAGAGGGCTAAACCATTTTTGCAACAGTAGAAATAGAGAGTAACACCCTTCAGTTGTTAGAATTGTTTTGACAAAAGTCATACGTTGAAAACAAATCATAATGCCCTTTATTCTCCCCCTAGCATTGCTCACTTCAGTAAACCCCAAATCCTAAGTTATTGCCATGCATACTACTAAGGAATTATGTACAACACATGTTTAAAATGGCCACCAGAGACTTAGAAATTCACTTGAGTGATCATCTCCATTAAATCAAGCTCCTTACTAACTTCACACTGCATCAGTGAAGGCATATGATCATATGACATAATCTGATCCATTCCAAAGCTTTTCTCTGCTTCTGCACTATCCCCATGATCAAAAGATGGCGGTGTAGGTAAATCATCAAGAAGGGAATCGATACTGCCAGTTTCTTCAAACAACTTCTCATCCAAAGCAAATTCAGGGACCTCATCAAAATCATAATTATCTGGAACTAATCTGTCGCCAGGGCAAAACTCCACCATATCTGGTGCCTCTTCATGACTTGGTGCTCTTGTCATCAAGGCATCATTCCCTGAAGCATTATTTCTTCGGTGGTTGCTCACCTTGCCATCTAGGTTCAAGCTTTTTATGTAGTTCTGGAGGAGAGAGCTAGGCCTTGGCCATTTGGTTCGACATTTTCGCCTCGAGTACTGCCTTCTTTTTGTAGCATTCCAGTGGTTCTTGATGGAGTTTTCTGTTCTTCCTGGCAATCTCTTTGCAATTTCTGCCCATTTGTTTCCAACTTCTGCATGTGTCTGTATTAGGATCCTATCCTCTTCTTCTGTCCATACGTCTTTCTGCACCCAAAGGAAATTTTTTGTGTGTTACACTTCAATTGCCTATCTTCAAAATATTCCTTGTGTTGATAAGGATGACACGTTATCACGATCAATAACCAATAAAGAGGTTATCCTATGAAATTGGATGGAAAAAACACGTGAACTGCAATCTTGTGACGAATATGTTTCCTTAGTTACTTCGAGTGGGAAAGGAAAGCATATGAAACCCGCAAAGGATTCTATTTACTCGAAGAACTTCAAAAATGGCAGTATATATATTATATTTACAGGAACAGTAGGGCACGGATAACTTATTCATGGCAAATGCTGAAATGACAATTATCAAGAAATGAATCAGGATGATTTCTCAAGATTGGAAATAGTATTTCAACTTATTAGGTAACTCGAAGCTCCTAAAGTAGACCAAGTTAGGATGTAATAATCTCTTTTCCTAATGCATTGTTTGAAAACCTAGTTATAGCAATTGTTAAATGCACGAAGCATGCAGAATTATGTAAGTATTCTTAAAAGTTGTAGGGAACGAAACCTTAATGTCCGGTCTAAGATGATTGTGCCATCTCTCTCTACACTGCTTCCCTATCCTTCCTTTCAGCATCTGAGCAATATGCGACCATTTTCTCACTCCAAACTTTTCCACCAGATGAATTAGGAGCCTGCATGAAAATGGAATAATATAAGATCATATATAGCCAGAGAACAAGCTTAAGACCAAGCACAAAATAAAAAGTAGATCAATAGGAAGAAAAACGCAATAATAGTGCAATATTGGAGGGGGGTAAATGAGATAAATGCTCAAAAAAAAAAAAAAATTTGAAAAAAAGAATCTAACCTATCTTCTTCAATGGTCCATTGCCCTTTGGCTGAATAAGACTTCTTCCGATTTTTGCATGGTTTTCTCGTGGACGCACTAATCTTTTTCATGCCAACTTCCTTCTTGTAACCATTTTCAGCTGTTATGCACGAGCCTTCATCCGGTACCGCAAAGTTCAAAGGTTTCACATCATAAAGCTCGAAAGGCACCGCACTCCGGTCGGAAGGGTTCCCGTCGACCGGAGTTCTCCTCGGGTTATTCAAGTACCCACCAACACTGCCACCACCCTCACCCTCAAAGTTTTGCATGACAAGGCTACCATACGCAGCAAGTTCTTCAAATGGCTTGAATTCATACGAGTCCAGATCCATCGGAGGAGACCCGCATGCAAACGGGTCGAAAGGGTCGAAAGAAGTTGTTTGGACCCCGAAAACGGGGTTCAGTGATGATACTGTGAGAGAAAACTTGGTATCAAAGTTCTGTAAATCTTGAAAAAGGCCTTTTGAACAGCTATCCAGGGAATATTCATCTTCTGGCTCTGGTTTCAAGTTCTTGTTTGGATCTCTTGATTGCGGGTCGAAATCCATGAGAAAGAAAACATGAAAAACTGAGGAAGGAATTTGGCAGAATGCTGTGAAATTCTTTCTTTTTCTCTCCTTAATTTGTTGTTACTTAATAGGGTTAGGGAGGCATTTATTGTAGTGAGGATTTATAATGACATTAATGGAGTCATACAAGGCTTAAATTGTAGAGGACTAAGTTTATAACTTAGTCAAATCCCGGACAAAATACTTACCAAATTTCATCAAGGCTACTAATGATTGTGCTCTTAAGTAAATGTCCAATCTTAGACTTTCTTGGGTCAAAGGACACCCAAATTTGAGATACTGTGACTTAATCTCGTCCTAACCACAGATTTGGAATTAGTAGGCAATTGATTAGCATACTTGCTATCAATCTAAGGACACTTACGTAATTGTATGGAGTTGAAAGACTAGGCTGCCAAATACTAAGATTCAACACTACAGAACTTTTAAAAGGTTGTAAAAATAAATTAGAAGATTATGATATGTTGACTGACTAATTAGGATATTCTTGAAGGATAACATATTTTGTTAAAGATTTTTGCTTGAAAAAATGGTTCTTTTTTTTTCCTTCCTTTTTGTTGCTATTTTAAATTGCTAAAAATATAATGGTTCCTGAAATTAAGGTTTTAGGGGAAGAATATTGTGACCGGTCAACAACTGGTGAAAACAACCTCAGAGCAAACCCTAATCGTCCTGAAAGGGTAAATTTGTATGGAAAATAAGGCAATATTTCGATAAAACCAAAAATGTCCCTAAACATATTAAATGAGTGATTGTGCTTGGTAACGGAAACCTCTCTCTGTTGCATTGAAGTTATAATTACTAATGTCATTTAAAGCATGTTTGTAATATTAAAGTTGGTCCTAGTCCACGACGAGGTAGAGAAGTCACTTTAAACATGTTAGTTCCCGCTATTTAATATACTACTAATTAACTAGACAAGCGAAAGTTACAAAGAAATTTGTCACTTTTAATAGCACATGAAAAATGTTGTCAAGTACCCGTGACAGAACATAAGTCCAGTTGATGGGAAACTGGAAATGCTATTTGCTCTATTCATAACGGTCCTAGACTATTGTAAAGCATAGTCGTTTGGAGATCGTTAAATACTTTCTGCATCTAAAGATAACGTGGTGTTTAGGAAGAGCAGAGATTTGTGGAAATGGTGGTGGTTTATGGTGAAAATTGCTTTGCTAATTGTTAAAAGGAGGCAAGGCTTGCCTTTTTTTTTACCCCTTGGTTAAGCTAAAAAAACATGGTACGACCTGTGAGTGAGTCATTGAAAAGGGAAAATAGTGGACTACACTAATGGTTGGCACAATATCCTTTGGCCCAGATCTAAGTACAGTAATATGCAGTAAGTTTAATGGAAGGATTAATTATAGGGATAATATCACTTATATCCCTGAGTTTAGGGGTATATTACAATCGAGGACACATGTTAGCGTTTATATCACTTATATCCGTTGACCAGACAGAATACTAATTGTGTTAAAATTTTGTGTTAAATCACATGATTGCCCCTCAAGACCAAATCATCTACTTTCTCTTCCTCTTGTCTCTCTTCTTCCATCAGCATCAACCCCTCTCCTTTATGTCTTTCTTTTCTACTTCTCTCTCTTCTTCCCTTTCTCCTACTCTCCAACACCCCCGTCCACACAACCCCATTCATTAGCGCTGCCGGGCTTCTCCATCTTGTGGCGGCACTGCGCGATTCGTCTATGCCGGGAAGGCCCCTGGGCAGCGAACACCCACACTGGCGGCCACTGCGTCCCAGTCGATCGTGCAGAGGTAGCAGCAGCAGAGCTCGCACCACTTCTCGCTGTAGGCCTCGATCAGGGACAACGCTTTCTCCTGCGTCTCACACGGTGGCAGAAACTTGTCCGGCGTCGCGACCATCTGGGGGTCGTGGTGGGTGGTCGACAATTTCGGAGAGGCGCACGTTAACAGGAACTGTAAAAACTCAGCCGCAACTACAATGACGGTGCACGATGGTCTTATTGGCCCGTGCATCGGCCGGTGGCGATGAGGATTGGGAGGCGTACATTCACGTTCGCAGATCCGGAGTCGCGGGTCAGCAGAAATAGTAGAAACCATCTTGGTGGTGGTGGACGGTGCCCATAGTAATTGGGCCTAAATTATGGGTGAGGGCAAAATAAGGGGTGAGGCTTCTCTTACAACGTCCAACAAGGCGGTGGAGGATCTAATCAAGAGATAATCTGGGTAGTAGCACCACAATTTGTTACGGTAGAATGTAGTGGTAGATGAGCAGTGTGAAAAATGGAGTTGAATTGTATATGAATTGGTTGTGGGCAAAGTGGTGGAGGTTGGTGGTGCTGGTGGACGTTGATGATGGGGCATGTGGTGCTTTAAGTGTGTTTTTTAATCTGTGTGTAACCATGATGTTGGGGTGGGATTTTTGGGACAAAGTAACTAGGTTGTGTAGTGGTTTTGGTTGGTGATGCTGGGTGGTCCAGTAGTTGTGAGAGATGATAGAGGAAATGGGAAGAAGGAGAGGGTAGTATTGCCATTTTCAAAATACGATATTGCCAAATCAGCAAAAATCGTTAGTTAGGTTCACGGAGCCCTAACGGTGGGCATATCTGATACAAATTTTTCACATTTTGGATAAGATTGCAAAATTTTGAAACATACGTCTTTGACTGTAATTTACCTCTAAACTGAGGGATATAAATGATATTATCCCTTAATTATACTTATGTTCCTGAAGCTAAGGTGAACTCATGATCAAAGATATGAAGTTTTGACATGTAAAAGTGCGTGACCAAAGACATGATATTTGTGTCAGTCGTGTTCTTTTTTTTTTTTTTGTCAAAGTCTTTTGTATTTCATTCAAAAGGAATATAGCCATTCACTTTACAAATCAATACTATACATCATCTACTATGTACACGTAGAATCACACTATCTACTCACAAAACTAAGCTGTGAACTTAAGATTCTATCAGATATCCCCCATGAGAGCATACAAACTAATCACACTTCAATGTTGAAAGATTCTCTCAGATATTCCCCAAACTGTACATAGCTTCCTGTTTCCAGCAGTAGGTGGTATATTAGTCCAGCTGCTTACTCTCCATTTTATCCAGTGATGAATCACTTGACAGCATCTTTCTTGGCTTGCTTGCAAATGCTCAAAAATTCTTGCATTCCTTTCCTGCCACACTCAATATATAATTGCAGTAATAGCTAGCTTGTACAATCTTGCTTTAAAACTCTTCCCTCTTATATGTCTAGCTGCATACTCTAGAAATTGCTCCCAATTGTTTAATGGTACCATCAGTCCTAGCTTACTAAGGATTGCACACCATACTCCCCTAACATATGTGCATTGAATGAAGAGATGATCTCTTGTCTCCTGCTGATTAGAGCATAAGCCACATTTATCATCCTGTAGCATATTCCACTGCTTCAACTTGTCTTTGGTTCTCAGCCCATTCTTGCAGAGTATTCACATGATCATAGAGCATCTAGGGATATTTCTAGGGAACCAAATGACCTTCCACCATTTCACCCTGTTAGCCTTAGTCCTGACATGATTCCAGCCAGATTTAATGGTAAATTGTCCATTTGATTGGATGTCCCAGGTTACTTCATCTCTACTACCAAGTCTTGGAGCTGGCATAGAGTTGATAATGCAGTTTGCTTCCCTCAATGCTAAGGATCTGGTTGTAGGCAAACAACCAATTTTGATTCACAATAATATCTGCAACTTTTGCATTCACTCAAAGACCAGAGTCATGTGCAATTCTCAGTCCATATTTTTGAGTAAAAACCCCACAGGGTAACCATTTATCCCTCCACAGCCAAATCTCCTTGCCATCACCAACTTTATATGTACATAGCTTTTGAACTGTCTTACTTAGTTTTAATAGTTTACACCAAGTCCATGATAAAGTGACTGGTGCATGAAATGTCCAGAGATGCTGACCTTTTTATGATATAACTATGGCACCACTTTACCCACAGAGAGTCATTTTTGTTGTCCAAGTCCCATATTTGCTTGCAAATTGCTGCTCTATGCCATTCCTCAAGTCTTTTAACTCCCAAACCACCTTCATTCGTGTTCATTTGTCATGAACCTATTAAGTAAGTGTACGTTCTTTTTTATGTCATAAATACGTACTTTTAATATGTCAAAACAGCCCTATATAGTATATGTTTTTTAAATTAGGAAAAGTCATACCCAAATTCTTTTTCCTTAGTTTCTCTCTTGATAGCACCCACCACCATTTTTCTTTGAAACACCACCACCGTTCCACTTCAACACCACCAACCACAAGCACAACCACACAGCACCACTAGAACACGACCAACCACCACGCACCCAAGTCAAATTTAAATCCTCTTTGCACTACCATCATATCCTCCATGACCAACAACCATGGCACCACCCAACACCACCAACCACCCCTGCCATCACCCTATTGCCATTAACACTGCAGCCATGGCACCACCCAACACCACCAACCACCCCTGCCATCACCCTATTGCCATTAACATTGCAGCCCAACCCCCATCAGTGGCATACATAGCCCACGGCACCCCCACCCTTCTGCCACACCTCAATTCGATGGGATTTTGCAAAATCTGCCTATGATTCACCACTAGGGCTGTAAATGTACCGAACAGTTCATGAACACCTTGTGATTTGTTCTCCAAAAAATTTGTTCAGATTTGTTTGCACAATATATGAATCGAACATTAACAATTTTTTAGAACTCGTTTATTAAACCAGCCGAGCATGAACATTACAAAGTGTTTACGAATGTGCTCGTGATTTTGATAACAATCAATTTATTCCATAGATGTTGATATCTTTGGTGAACCAAAGAGAAACATGTACAAACTGTGATTTTGATAACAATCAATTTAGCCGTGTGATCCAAAAGAATAAGAGAATCAACAAATCTGTAGCAGTTATAACCATGCTAAGAGCATTGCAGTAAGAATTGACCCAAGCAGCCATTGAAGTTGGACCGATGTGCTGATCAAAGAACCGTTGCTGGGAACTTGCGACGTTCCTTGTGGTGACAGTCCTGCCGGCGGCGGAGGTGAAAGCACAGGGGTGTCGCATGTGCCAAACGTTGCATTTACCTGCACATGTTAAAAAGAGTACTAATCAGAGGCCAGCAACCAGTTTTTTGATTTTGGTTAAAGCTCAAAAACTGCTATCATTAACCAACAATGGAGGATACATAAAGACGATAAAAACAACTGATGAAAAAAAAGAGGCATTGCAGCCTAACTCCATCCTGCATTGATTTTTCTTTGCGTTTTCCGTCCAGGGTTCAGATGCCTGTGTCTTTCCTAAGAAATTTCAGGGCGCTCAAAAAAAAAGATTGCTCTCAAAAGAACTAGCATTAAGGATTCAATTGTATAAACCGTTATCAGTAATTAATTTGCAACAGAGAGCTAAAGGAAAACTAAAGAAGAAATTGATGGTAGATATGTACATAAGAGAGAGATCGGATTTGATTGTCATAATGAAGTATTTTCATTGTGGTAAATCGAGTTATCTACCATCTTCATCATCCAAGCCATTGTCTCAAGCTAGTTGGGGTGGGCTTCATGAATTCTTTTCTTCCCCCCCCCAACCAACCAATGCCAGAGCACATGTTCTCTGATAATATTTTGCAATCAAGTTTTTTCCCACTACTCCCCAGTTCTATTCGGTCTACACCCACCTCATCTTACCCATCAACTTGACACAAATAAGTTCTTCTTACAACAGCAACTAAAGGCCTATGCTGAATATGACCAAACCATCTCAAGCGATGCTCCCTAGCCTTTTCCTCAATTGGCATCGCCCCCACTTTGTTGTTGATATCCTCATTTCTTATCCTATCCCTCCTTGTGTGACCACACCTCCACCTAAGCATTCGCATTTTGACTACACTGATATTTTGTGTATGTTGTTTCTTAGAGCCAAGGCAAGGGGTGATATGGGAGAGATTTGCGCAATATTCATTCAGAACCATCAACGTTGCTGGACTCGTTGCGGCGGGTTTCCCTTCAAACTTGAGAGGAATGTTACAATCACACAACACACTAGAAGCAACCGAACCTCCACTTTAGCGAACCTGCTTTTATCCTATGGGCAACATTCTCGTCAATCTCTCCCTCCTTGTGCCTTATTGATTCCAAGATATCCTTTTCTTGGTTCCTTGTTGACCATCCATGTTTACTTCCTCCTCGGACCTCCTCCTAATGCATTCCAAGTACTTCGTCTTAGTCCAACTAAAACTAAAGCCTGTGAATTACGAGTACTACTCCGTAACTCTAACTTAACGTTTAGTCCTTCCTCGTAAATAACATACACTGTGGGATCTCAACCTGCACAATCTTACTAACCTCGTCCATGACCAAAGTAAAAAACCATGGGCTTAAAGCTGATCCTTAGTGAAGTCCAGTCGTAATTGGGAACTCACTTGTGATTACATCTGTTGTTCTCACAATGGTAGTTGCTCCATCCTTAATACATCAACATACTTGATATGCACCTTTTCTTCATTAGAGCGCACCACAGAACTTTCCTTGGTGCCTTATTCTACGCTTTTTCCAAATCTGGCAAAACTATGTAAAGATCCTTCCTTTGTAAAGCTCTGTATCAATCGCCTAATCAAGAAAAGAGTTTCCATGGTGCCTCTCTCATGCACGAAACCAAATTGATTTTTAAGATATTTTAGTCTGGTAATCTAGACTACTTAAAAAGCCAACAGGGGAGTTACTGTAACATGCCTGTATCTGAACAATTGTTATGTACAAATAGTGACACTTGGCACCTAAAAAACCTTAAAAATCTTAAATGAAGTGTAGTAAATAATTGCCTTTTTCTGAATTACTCTCTCTTCTCTACTATTGAGATGCATGTGCCATGAAAACTTGATTTTGGTTAAAGTGAGGAGCAGGAAAATTCGTGCAACTACGCATATTTACTCATTTCTTTTCATTTATTCTGTTTTGGTTGGGCAGGAGGAGAGAGAGGGAGTGTGTGTGTGTGTGTGTGTGTGTAAGGAAGATATTAGAAGTAAGAACTAAAGATAGTGTTACAAGCGAACCTTGCAATATGCAATACTGCCACATCCACAGGTCAGGTAGCCATTGGCTTCATCCACAGCTTCTGGAGCACCTCCACCATCACTTCTCTGCAGCAATTGACCAATGAAGTCAACAAATAATCCAGTCTCATTATTTCTACATCTAGTAGTATATCTTAGTGACAAATGTCAAGGAAAGGTTCTATCTAGTGTAGATCAGTCCGTACCTGATAATAATCGACAGCGATGAAGTTCGGCCAGCGATTTCCAGCTGCTTGATGGCAAGTGTTCATCATACTAATTAACGCAGCAGAATTGTCGACACAAGCTTCTGACATATTAGGATTAGTGGGAAAGTAGTTCTGAAGAACTAATGATTGTGTTGTAGTGCTCATCGGAGATGATTCAGAACGACTCGGACAGGAACCAGCTTTCATCCCATCATTTCCGTCTGCATTTTCACCCCAGTATTAAAAGTGGCAAAGATCTCCGAATTTAGACGATGGAAAAGTTGAACACTCCCCAGGGCATATAAATAAACAAAGAAAAAGAAGTATTTTGGCATTTTTGGTCTTTAATAAACTTGTTCAAGATGTTGCCTTGTGTAATATTGCACCATAATATGCATATCGAGCGAGAAAGAAACTCACATTGGTTTTCTACCACGTATCTCCACTCATAGGCGATACCCTCGGAGGCCTCCTTAGATGATTTAGAAGTGAAGACCACCAGCCGTTGATTCTGCTGGACCATATCATCCACTGTTGGCCAATCTCCACCACTTTTAGGCATCCCAGACACGGGAAACCAATATTTACTGAGGCCCGATGCATTAAAGACCTTTGTTAATCCCTGCGGGGATGTGACATAATCCTCGATGAAAATGGTGATAATTTCCGTTGGGTTTGCTTCCAAAAACGCTTGAATCTCTTTGAGCACATTAATAGCAGGTTGCTGAAAAAAGATTCACCTGTAAGTAAATAACACTGTGTAGCATATATACAACAAGACTTGAGTATCATGGGCACACTTACAAATGCAGTGACATTATAACATCTGCCGCCAAAGGAGTGACACAACCAGATGTCATTGTTGAAGTCATACATATCAAGCATTAGCCCTCGAACTCCATTCTACAGAGAAAGTTTCCCTTAGCATGACATATTCTTTATTCAAGTAAGAGATTAAACTTGAGAGCCCAGAAAGGGACAAACTTCATGTACACTAAAATTATACACAAGAAATTGCATTATAGAAAACAAACATCTCCACAGAGGATGGCCGCTACTCATCTATCTATGTAAACGTTATTATTAAAAACATCAATGTGAACACTTCCCCTTTCTCAAAAGCCTGACATATCATGAAAGACGTTCTTATCCTCCTTTTATCCAAATATCAAAGTATATTGTAGACCAAGAATAATACGGAAGATGCAATTGACATATCCACCCCACCCCCCCTCTTCAAAGTTCAAACTCGAGATGGTAGAGAGAATAAGCTTAAGTTTGGAGGGTAAGTCTGAAGTAGTGTCTTGATGCTTGCTGCATTGAGGAAGATCTAAGTTGAGGTTGTGGTGTTGTAGGTCTGAGGTCCAATGCATAAGCTTCAAGATCTAAAATCAGTTGCGACGGCAAAAGAAAAAGGAGGCAAGGTCGGACGACCATATAGGTTTCAGGATGAGGTCTGACAACCATGAAGACCCGAGAAACCGGGGCCGGGGTGAGGTTTGACAATCATGAAAAGAAAAAGACCTGAGCTGAATTCCGATAATTATGGAGGTCTTAGGGTGTAGTCTGTCAACCATGAAAAGATACGGGTGCAAGAGAGTGGCGTGCATGAAAGATCCCATAAAAGTCAAGTGACGCACCGCCATCAAGCCGCGAGTGAGGACACAAAAAGATGATTTTTCCGACATGTTTGCTGGCGATTGTTCGGAAGTTTATTTCTAAAGCTTCATGTCGATAGCCTATGGAGACAGAAAATTGCAGTCAAAAAAGAAGGGGAAAGACAATTGACGGTGAGTAAAGGCATGCTGTGGTACTGAAAAAATTACTAGGGTCCTCATGGAAGCGAAGGCCACAAGAAAGAACAGAAAGACCAAGATTCTAAACTCAAGAAGAAAAGAAGAACACAAGAAGAAAAAAAAAAACACGAGTTGGTCCCGGTCAAATGGCACAGTGCCGTCAGCCGAAATTTGTGGAAGCGGTTAAAAAGACTTAAAACAGCAGATCATATCGTCCTGATATCATGATAACAAATGTGAAGGGAAATATACTTATATTAGAGAGCATAATAAAACAGAGTACTAGTCCTACAGACCTAGGATAATACGGAATACGCAATTTTCATACTAATACATTAGCTAACAATATACTATCTACCAAGAAGATTTAACTAAGAAGAGCCCACTCATCAACTCAAGCATAGTTATCCGAACTGGACCGGTCATTAAATCGGACCGCTTCACGATTCACTGGTTCAATCGGAGGTTCAAGTAAATAAAAACTTAAGGTTAAGTCAATCAAAATTTTAAAAACAAAATACTTGACTAGGAACAATAATAATGTACAAACTTCAAGTTTAACGATAAATACCGTGGTAAAGCCTCTTGGATCTTTAAGTTTTTAAACCCTGAAGTTATTGAACAATGATTAACACGAGGAAAACTATGTAAAATCAAAGAACTAAGATTACTAGTTGTTGTTTGTTAACAAGGATGTGTGGTTGGCCAAGTGGCATTAAGGTGCTCAATAAGAACTTCAAGCTGGACATCTCAGGTTCAATCCCTAGCGCCAAGAACTGTATTGTATTGAGTATCTTTTCACAAATGTATACGTATCCATGGTGTTAACCTTTTCCAACCGGCCGATTTGACGCTAGAAAAGGCCGGTTAATGCCACGTCAGCCCGTTCAAGTGCAGAACCTGTCCAAATCAAGAACCGAACCGCTAAAGTCACCGGTTCACAGTTGAACCACTCCGACCAGCCGGCAGCCAGTCCAGTTCGGTTCTGATAACTATGAACTCAAGTTCCCAAAATTGGAAATTCCTCCTCAATTGAGAAACTCGACGCCATGCACCTCCTGATCATGGAACAATCTCATAAAGGCGAAGACCTGTATCATTGACCAAACCCATACGAGATTTCCTTCCCAGCTCCCTCTTTCCCCAGACGGCATTCGAGCAAAACCTCACCCTCGAACCATTCCCCATAAAAAGAAATTATGCTCGTGAAACGTGTCCCCATCCTTCAAGATACATTCTCAAAAGCATGCCCGTTGTAGAACCTAACCTCCTTGGGAGCTCTATACACTCCCAACCACATATTTACTAGTCAGCAGTCTTCTCCACAAAGACTCCCTCTTAATCAAGTAGTGCCACAACCAAGAAATGATAGACTGATGCGCTAACCCCCCATTCCTCCCCCCCCCTGCCCAACTTATACTTTTGCTCTTCAGTACTGTTGTAACTCCTCCAACCTTTGAGCCATGGGGACTGATAATTAAACACTCTTGCTTGAAGTTGGGCGCTTCATGTCCCGCAAGTTTCCTTCGAATATGTTTCACCATATAATCCAAACAGCCCAAGAAGATAGACTCAAAGGAAGGACAAAATAAGAAGTCGAGAGAGTACTTGAAATCAAAGATAGCCACTGGATTTGCAGTGTTGTCAACCCTCCCAACTCGAATGATCTTGCTTTGGCAGTGTTGACTCTCAACCCCCAGCAATATTGAAGAAGATCACCACCAAAAGAAGTTATCACAACTGACATTGCCCCAAAACAAAACCAAAATATCATCTACAGATAGACAATGGGCACGATCACCATTAGAACCTCGAGCGACAACTTTGTCCAGTATAGGGAAAGCATCACTAGGGAGAGGAAAAAAAACAGAAGTACCCTAGTGTCAATACCCCGGAAGAAGCTACCACGCTCACAGAATAAAAGTGAAACATCACCCTAGAATCTCCCGTCACAACATTCCATCAGGTCCGAGAGCTTTATCCCCCATTCATGCACTCGTGTCAAGTAGTAGCTTGCCACTCATGCAAAAATGGCAATAAAAACTGAATCAGGCCAAGTATTAGTTTGTACCCTCTCCCCATCCCCCTTTCCATTTTGCAGCCCTACCCCTTGCTTATTTTTTTTTGCACCAAAAAAATAAAGTCCATGATCCTGAGGTTAACAGCTGCGTAAAGTAATGCCAAAACTCGACCTTCACAGAGCAATTTAGGGTATGGTCCAATACCTGTGTGTTCTAAAGTAGTAGTGTGTGAGAAAAAAATAACATAAGGAAAATCTCCGAACAAAGGGGGGGAAAAAAAAAAGGAAATGCAAGAAATTCTCCTAAATTGAAGCAAATATACTTTTCAGAAACATTGGAGTTGACACTTATAGGCTAGTTAACAGCATTGATAGCACATCTCCACGTGAACAAATGTTGAATGTGACATGTAGGTGCAACAGAAATGCTTATTTTCTAATCTAAGCGAACATGGGTATCAATTATTCTCACACACCTAATCCTTTGGCTTACACAAATTACAGAAACACTTCATGTAACGACTGGTGCCAAGGCTAAACTGCGAACAGTGTCAGGGAGTCTTTGGTCAATTGGATAAAGAGCAAGGGTGTTACAGTAAAATCAACGAGCCAAGCGTTCTAATTTCGACCAATGTCAAAGCAAAGGTGGCAAAGCAGTTGAGAAAATATCAACAAACAAAAGGTGGAAAGTAATTCGTTTCGGCAAAAAGGGAATTAAAACAACAAAAAAATAACACTTTCGGGTGAGAAAAGTTTGAGGAATATGTACTCGGAGCTGAGCGCTAACGGAATCTTCCTGATTGGTCGGAGCGAGAAGAGAGGAGCCCGTGGCTGAGGTGGCACCCCGCAACGCAAACGAATTGTGGGTCGTCAGCCATGAGTACCGATTGAACGGTAGCCCTTTTACCTGGTCAAACAGAGAACCGCCGCACCCAGTCAAATTCAATGTCGAAAAGAAAAAAAAAATCTTTAACAAGAACAGCGTTAGATGAAATTTATTTAAAATCAAAAAACAAACCTTGGAGGTCGGAATCAAGGGTTGAATGCGGGTGCATCTGGGGCGGGTGTTTCCATTAGCAGGGCACGTGTCACAGTGTAATCCGGCGTCGCAGTTGTTGCCGGAGGAACAAGTTTCGCCGATCTGTTACACCAAAAGAAAAGAAAATACTCAAAAATCAGGCAAATGATTACGAATAGATACAAGTACTGGATGAGATAATTAAGATGCAGGCCTTGAGGGCAGACGAACAGGCGACGAGACAAACTGTGATGAACAGAGCTTTTACGAGAAATACGTTGGTCCCCTGCAAATAGTGAAGGCAGAGAGAAGGCTTGTGTTAGGGATCGTGAGAGTGAGAAGGAAAGGCAAAAAGCGTAAGGAACAAAGATTTTGCATGCCTGCATTTTGGGCTTTTCCCGAGTTATGTGTGTGCGTGTCTGGTGGAGAGAGATTGTTGATGTCTCTCTCACTCTTCCGGGCTCAGATATACTTTTTTTGGGAAGTTTCTTGGGTTTTGAGTATTTATATTCGGCCGGAAGACATAAACAAGAACTTCCGTGCGTAACTTTTGGGGTCGGTCGGTGTCGTTGGGACTCTACTTTTTAGGTTGGGTGCATATAAGTTTGCCGCGTTTCAGATTCTGCAGCGACGAATGAGAGCTTATGTGACTAGTTGTGGGGCGTGATTTATCTACTTTCTAGAAGAATTATGTTACAAAACTAAGTCAAATTAATGTAATTCTATCTTCGTGGAAGCGGCTGGTCAGCCGAATGAATCAAGTTTTTAGGCAAGAAGAATATTATTTTTTTCACAATTTTTTAATGGTGAGATACATTTGCAAAGTCTTTTCTTCTTACGCTAAATTACTTCTTGCTGAAATAACGTTTTTCTAGTGTTTTTGCTTTAGGCAATAATAAGTTTCTAAACCTTCCACGTCTGGTAAATTACACGAGGCACCCCTAAGTTTACATGCGATAGTAGCTGACACCATAAATTTTGTTTTCGCTAAATCGTACTATAAAGTTTCATAAGTTCGGCATTTAAAACCCTCCAGCTATTTTTCGAGACAAAAACTTGTTGGAATGGTGCCATGACTTAATTTTTTGGGCTTTTATGGCACATCATTCTCCTTATCTCTTTCCTTTTTCTAATCCATCTTTATCCTCCCCCACTGCCACTCTCTCCATCATATTGCCACTACCAGGTCCAAGCTCGTACACTCCAAGAACGGCGAGGCCACCCTCAATCTTAGGTCCATCGTGGTATCACTACCGTGAATTACCTAAACGAGGTTTACAGGTTGGTAGATCGATGGTGGTAATGGTGGCTCACCAATTGGTAGATCGATGGTAGTGACTTCGCTGTAGTTGGCAATCATGGTGGTTCTGGCTAAATTCGTTGCCAAAGCCGATGTGTGGTGGTGCGCGCGAGCAAGATTGAATCGGGGGCAAAAAATGTAATTTTCCCTTCAACGTTTTTCAAATGTTTGATTCGACGGTTTGAGAGATGAAGGAAGAGTTGGTCCAACTTTTTTTTCCAAATTGAACTAGTCAAGTTATTAGCATCTTTTCAAAAGTTTCAACATAAAATAAAATGTTGTTTCTTGGATTTTACTCTTTCATTTGCCTCCAAATGAATGTGAAAAGGGAATAAGCACAAGACTGTCACCCTCAAGAAAACAGAGAGGATCAGAGCAAAACATTACGAACTCTTTCTTTCTTTCTTCCTTCCTTCTCTTTTTCTCTGAACTAGATTTTCTTTAATTATGAAATAAAGCACATCGTTATTTGAGATCAAACTAAATAACAATAGCAAGGGAATGAGGCAAAAATTATAAAAATCTCACATCAAAGTCAAGGGGCCACAATAAATAGCAATTTATAATACTGCAACGTCAAGCATATCGACATCGTAACGAACTATCGCAGTAAGGAAGGGGGGGGGGGGTCCCAAGACCAAATCAACTGAATTCAAAGCTTCTAGTGGGTAGTCACTTTTCAGAAGATGTTTGATCAGAAGAATGAAACCACAAAAGGCAAAAGAAAAGAACACCCGAGTCATCTGCCATAAATTGGTACAAAGTTTTTCTAACTCAATTGTATATACTTCGAGTGTGAGCTAAAATAAAAGCACTCATGTGCATATGCTATGGGTTAAGGTAAAATTTTGAAGTGCTAGTTGGTATTCTCAAAACAGTAAGACACGGTTTGATAAAAGTGAAATTTAAGTGTTGAAAACTTAAGTGCAGGACTTGTAAAACTAAAAACTTTAAATAACTGAATTTTCACCACTGAAAAATAAGTTAACTTGTTTGGTAAATTAAAGCACATGCCTGAAAATTGTTTCATTTTACAAATTTATCTATCTTACCAGAGTTAAATATCTGTGTATTTTACAAAATTTTTGTTGGTTCGATTTTGTTAGTTGTATTGGTGGTGGTGGTGGTAGTGGAGCAAAGGTGACGGTGATGGTGATGGTGATGGTGTTAAAAATTATGTGTTGGGAATTTTTCAATATTGATTCTTACCTTATTAAAGTTTGTACTACAAGGAATAAGTTGTAAAAAGAATCAATCAAATTGATTGATTGGTTTGAGAGATATTAACTCTCAAATATTGGTATTTAATAAGGTTGAAAATAATCATGAAGTGGGTTCCTACATGACTTGGGAAATAGAAAAGTTAAGGGTATTTAAATGATCATGTGACATACCATATTGTTCTAGAAATGCATGGTCATGCACTCGCACATGTGCGGTGCATCGCACGCGCGCGCCCGTGCCGGGGGTGGGGGCGAAAAGGCGCTTTTAGGCGCACTTCGCACGTGCGCATCGTCGCTAGGAGCCCTCACCCCGAGCCCAACTTAACTTTTTGCGACAAATTCAGCCTGTGAGTTGCAATTTTGGACTGAAACAGTGTGACTGTTGGCAAAATTAAACAGATTTCAGATCTGTTTAAATTCGAAATGGCACCTGTTTAAGGTGCATTTTAGTTCAAATATTACAGCTGTTCATTGTGTCTACAGATTGTGACTGTTAAGTGACATCTGCAGAGTCACTTAACTGCCACAACTGTTTGCACCTGTTCTAGGCACCCTTTGGTGTCTATAAATAGGGCTGATGGTCAGATTATTTCCGTACTTCGAATTTCTCTCTTGCTCTCTCTCAAATTTATGTCTGTTGATTGCAATCTTCTGTGATCAACAGAGTTTTACCTGTTTTATCTTAGGAGGCAGATTTGCTGCTACCCTAAGCAGATTATAAGGAAGTAAATATTGTCTTAAGGTAAGAGTGCAACGCATTCGACTCAGGCATTTTCAATCCAGTTTCTCCATACTACCTTATTTTTTCCAACATTATGGTGGTGATAGGCATAGGCATGATGGCTGCTATAATGTGGTTGATGTCGAGACGGAGTTGGCAGACGAGGAGGAGGTGGCTGTGGCGATGGTATAGTGAAATGACGACGTCCTCATGGTGGTTATGGTGTTGACGGTGGCAATGGTAGTAGTAGTGGCGGCGGGTAGGCCGTGGTAATTGTAGTTATGGTAATAAAAGGAACACAGTGGTTGTGATGGTCGCTCTAATGCGATGGAAATGGTGTTGCTGTTCAATTATGGTAGCACATGTGGTTATTGTTCTTTTACGTAAAACTTTGTTCAGTAATTTTTGACCATCTGCCTCACTTAAAATTAAGTTATAAGTATTAAGTAAGATCACCACGACTCAAAATTTGACAGGAATAAATTTTTAAGTGTTATAAGGTAAAAGGTTATCGAACGCGCTTTATTGAAGAATCATTGAAAGTTTTAAATGCTTAATTGAGTTATTAAACACATCCGAACCTATTTGCGAGTTGTTTTAACACTTTCTCATATGTGAGTTTGCTTTTTGCGAACAAAAAGTGCTTGTACATTTGAGCATAAACGCGTTGGGAGTTGCTTATGACATAATTACTTTTATCATGGTAGCAGGGTAGTCATTATAACATAAAGCATAGCCAAACTGAGCCTAATGGCTCCCTAAAATGCTAGTGTATAGTGCACCTAATCTTAATTCTAGTCCTAATCCTAAATGGTACACCTAATCATTAGTTGGAACTGCATGGGACTAATGTGTACAGTGCACCTACTCCTAAATGGTTGCAAGAAGCCTCGTACCACAGTTTATTAAAATCGTGTGGTCTTTTGCAATTGGCTTGAACGACGACAAGGAGACTCTTAATTGATCAGCATCAAAAGTTTTGAAATTAAAAGCTCACATCGTGAAATCTAAAAGCAATTGGCAATGAGATAGGAGGCGAGTAGGCTTGCACCTGTGGAACTGGAGGCATCAAGCGAGGATGCCATTAAAAAAAAGTAGGAGGGAATACTATTCATCTATGACCAAAACCAATTACAACCTTATGCTTCGAGATTTTGCAGCATTTGAGTGGTAGGGCAATGGCGTGGTGAGTGGTGCTGGGACGGTGGCGTTCTGAGTGTGGTGGTGGTTGTGGGTGTGATGGCTATGTAGAGATGTCAAAAGGGTTAAGCCGCCAACGAGCCAGCCCCACCCAGCCCTAAAACAGTTTGGGCCAGCCCGGCCCTAAACATGAACAGTGACAACCCTGGTCCATTGGGCCAAGGGTCAGGCCGAAGAATCAGGGGGGAGAAGAGCACGACCCGACCCAGCCCTAAAAAAGCCCGGGTTAGGCACAATCCAAGCCCAAAAAAATGGCTCGGTCCAAAAATCCAGACCTGGCCTAGCTCGGGCCCGACCAGAAAATTCAATTTTTTTCCCCTCCAAGTTGGAGGGAAAAAAGAGTAAGCATGATTTTCTGTTCTAATTCTTTTTTTCTACATGTCCCAATTAAGAGTCCTTTATAAGCATAATTTTGTGTTTCTTTTCATGTCCAAGAAAAGTCCTATATCTTATGTAGCAGATATAGATGAGTACAACATGAGGATTTGTTTTTCTTCATTCTGGTGTTCATTATTGTTGAGAACTACTATATCCCAGTAGACTTTTTGATGAAAAAAGTTGGGTGCTCGAGATTTACTTCTTTGTAATCATATGAAAAAAGGGGACTCGAATTTGATCAATAAAGTTTCTCTTTTTCTTCTTGTCATTTTGCAGCAGTGGTGGTGGAAGAGCTGAGAGCAATTATCACCATAATCATTCCATGCTACTAGAAAGCCTGAATTCAAGCTTAAATTTCTCTAATGGTGCCCAAGATTCCTCCATCAGCGCGTTAAAACCAGCTGATCAAGATTTTTCTTTGAACTCCATAACAACCACTGCTGAATGTACAGCAACGTGTCAAGGGCTAAGTACAAGCTTTCCCATGAGCTCAGCCTCATATGGCGTTCCTTCAACCTTGTTACAAAACTTATTCGAGGCTGATTCTCAACCACAACAATCTCTATATGATGATAAGTGATAACCCATCGTCTATGAATTTCTACGCAACTACAAAGCCGAACGAATTTCTGCCTTCTTCGCCTGAATTCTCTTCCTTCCTGAGGCCTTCATTGCCAAAACGCAGAACACCGTCTGGAACGATATTTGTGAGAGCCTTAATTTTTCCGCAAAACAAAAAATGAATAAAAATAAATTTTTTATTTAGGCTCGGGCCGGGCTTTGGGTCGATCCCTGTTAGGGCCTAGGGCTTGGACTTAGACCGGGCCCTGATATCCTCAAGGTGGCCCGACCAGGTTCCCCGCGACCCTAAGCCCGGCTCGGCCTGTGTTTCTCCTCAGGCCCGACGGGATCAGGCTGGGCCAGCCCAAGCCCGGCCCATTGACACCTCTAGGAGGGCTGTGACAGTATGGCGGGGCGATGGTGGTGGTTGTGGTTGTGGATATGATGACGGTGGACTTGTGGTGGTTGTGTTGCAATGTGGTGGTGGGTGCTATTAACGGAGCCGCTAAACATCTTATGCTGTGCCGCAGCATAAAAAGTTCAGAGAACGCTTTGACAGCTGAAGATTAGGCTTAGTGCAGATCAAAATTCTTCTTTCTTCCTCTTTCACTATCGAGCTCACCGTTGGACTACTTCGTGAAATAGAGCTTGTGATGCTGTGTCAACTCACCAGTAGACAAAACTGAGTATCCGTGAATAAATTGGGAATGATGCCAGGTTAGCATCAATCCAAATGATCCTCGACCTATTCCCAGAATAATAATTACAATCTTCTAGCTTTTAGTAGCAAAGTTCTAATGAGGACAACATCCACAATTTACTCCAAATTCCAACAATTGTTTTCAGTCACGGTTTCTTTCATAATTGGGTTTTTATAGTTTATCAAGGTGATACATTGGCGGTGGCTCAATTACTATGGAAGAATAGTTCACTGAAAACTAGTGTCTCTTGACAAAATGTTTACAAGTAGATTGCACCAACATACTCCCTGTTCGGTGTTCATCATGGCTGCTTTACCTATACTGATGCTGAGCCTCTTAATCTTCTCCTTACCCCTTACCGCTTCACCAACGATTCTACCAGCTACGTACATCATTCACATGAACTCATCTGCCATGCCTATGGTTTTTACCAGTCACCACAGTTGGTACTCTGCTGCCCTTTCATCAGTAATGCACGCGAAGACCACCTCTAGCCATATCTATACATATAACAATGTACTCCATGGTTTTTGTGCAAGTTTCTACCCGTTCGAGCTGGATACCCTCCAAGACCTCCCTGGTTATGTATCTCATACGAGAGATTTGCCAGTTACGATGCACACAACCCACACGTCCCAATTTATAGGCCTAAATACGGTTTCTGGTGCATGGCCAGCTTCAAATTATGGTAGAGATGTCATAATTGGGCTGGTCGACACCGGAATATGGCCGGAGAGCACGAGCTTCAGTGACAATGGAATGATGGAAATTCCAGCTAGATGGAAAGGCAAATGCACCGAGGGAAGTGAATTTAGTTCTTCCTCATGCAACAAAAAGCTCATTGGAGCGCGGTTTTACAACAAGGGTTTGCTTAGTAATAAGCCGAATACAACCATTTTGATGAATTCAGCTCGCGATACAGATGGACATGGAACTCACACTTCATCAACGGCAGCTGGAAATTACGTGGACGGAGCATCTTTTTTCGGGTATGCCCCAGGGACCGCGAGAGGAATGGCACCAATGGCACACGTGGCTGTGTACAAGGTTGTCTGGGATAGTGGTGGGTATGCATCAGATGTTTTAGCTGCTATCGATCAAGCAATTGATGATGGAGTCGATGTCCTGTCCTTATCGATTGGCTTAGATGGAATTCCCTTGTATGAAGATCCGGTAGCAATTGCCGCATTTGCAGCCATGGAGAAGGGTATATTTGTTGCATCTTCAGCTGGAAATGCTGGGCCTTGGTATAAGACATTGCACAATGGGATACCATGGCTGCTAAATGTCGCTGCTGGCACAGTAGACCGCGATTTCAGCGGGAAGTTAACATTTGGAAATGGACTTTCAGTCCTTGGGACATCTCTGTATCATGGTAATGCATCTCTTAGCCAGGTCTCCCTTGTTTTCATGGGTGAATGTGATGATCTACAGGGGCGGCAGCAGCAAGTGAGGAACCACATTATTGTGTGTGAAGATAAATCCGACTCTTTAGCGATTCAGGTTAATGATGCTGCCTCTGTAAGAGTAGCTGGGGGTATCTTTATATCCAATAGCTCTTCTGTGCAATTTTTCGTTAAAAGTGCATTTCCAGCTGTTTTTGTAAGCCCGAAGGAGAGTCGAGTTATTCTCAACTACATCAAGGGGAGTTCTGAGCCAAGGGCAAGCATGGAATTTGAGCAGACAGTGGTTGGTACAAAGCCAGCACCAAGAGTAGCTAGTTATAGTTCTAGAGGGCCATCTCCAAGCTGTCCTAGCATCCTGAAGCCTGATCTTATGGCTCCTGGCTCAATGGTATTAGCATCATGGCCTCAAATTAAGTCAGTATCAACTGATGAATCCAAGGATTCATCTAGCAAATTCAATATCATTTCAGGAACGTCCATGGCTTGTCCTCATGTAGCTGGAGTTGCAGCTCTTTTAAGAGGTGCACATCCAGAATGGAGTCCTGCAGCCATTCGCTCTGCCATGATGACCACGGCTAGTCCAGTAGATAATGTTTTTGAACCTATCAAAGATTATGGAGATGATAACATACCAGCAAGTCCTCTAGCCATGGGAGCTGGTCATGTCGATCCCAACAAGGCACTTGACCCTGGACTCATTTATGATGCAACTGTAGAAGACTATGTAGGGCTCCTCTGTGAATTGAAGTACACGAAGAAGCAAATTCAGATGATTAGAAGATCATATACAAGTTATAACTGTTCAAACGCAACTGTGAATCTTAACTATCCATCTTTTATTGCATTTTTTAATGCCAGTGATACATCTTCAGATACAGTCGTGAAAGAGTTTCAAAGAACTGTGACTAATGTGGGCCGTGGAGCGTCAAGTTATACTGTTAATCTAGCTCCTATGAGTGGATTTGAAGTGGAGGTCGAGCCAGAGAGAATAGTGTTCAAGGAGAAGTACGAGAGCAGAAGCTACAAGCTTACATTAAAAGGACCAAGCTCGATGAAGGAATTAGTAGTCCATGGTTCTCTCAGTTGGACAGATTCTGATGGTAAACACGTGGTGCGAAGTCCTATCGTAGCTACCAAAATCAGCTCGAAACCTCTGACATGAGATGCCTGAAGACTCTCAGATAAGTAAGCTTACGTTATTAGATTGCTATTAGTTGGGAGACTGGATTACTGTGGTTGTTTTAGGCATCCAATTTGTTTACCAAACGTCCACTAAGTTTATGTTTCTTATTTTATGTATGCTTGAGAGTTGGTTTACTGGCAAGTATGAATCACGATTGAAACCTACAACATTGGAAATGTTTCACATGGGGGCTTAATCACTTCCCCCATTTCTTGGGGCTCACTAAATCTATGTTCAGTGGTTGGGGTGGGCTGGGGGAGGGGGGTACGGAGACAAAAGAGAGGAGCTTTTTGGGCAATTTTGACGAAGGCTTTTCTTGGGTGTCTCATTTCGTATACATGGTGTTTGTTGAAGATGCTTACCTACATTTTATCTAGTTGCAACCTAAGGAGGCTTAGAACCAAGGTAAATCTTATCCGGCAAAACATCAAAAGCTTCCATAAGTTCTCTTCACTATCTGCGGAATGTCATGGTCAACCTCCACTTCAGCAGTCTGGCCAAATGTTTCAACTGCATGTTGCAGAATTAGAACTGAACCCAATGTGGCATGAACTCCTCAACAGGCTTTTGTTGTTGTACATCCAGCTGAGTGAGTGTTACAGGTGGTGCTCCTGCAGGTTAAATCAATAAACTCATTGATTTGCATCTCATCCGAATGTGCCCTTTTTTTTTTTTTTCTCTTTTATTGGCTTTATACATGAAGGCAACGAATTAAGTAGAAACTTTTTGTTAAAAGAAGATCTTGAGATTTGTTCTAAAGACCGAGAATTAGCAAGTGTCAACTTGCAGGCCCAAGAAGCAAAGCACATCCAGAATTGACACCATCCGTGTTAAGTTCGATCCAAGCAATGGGCATAAGGCCCAATTAACTTACCCTATCATGGCAAAGACTATTTTTCACAAGTCCCAACATCATATGGTAAAAAGAGAATTAAGTCCATCATGAGGTATTTTTCACAAGTCCCATTCTATACCTCATGAAACTCAAATCAAATCAACATGGTTGAACACATTGGCGACCCCACATAAGTGTGAAAAAAACCCCAACGGTTAGCGTCTCGCCTTACATATTTGTAACGTTAAATGTTAGCGGTGAATATTTCTAGTAATATCAAACTCAAGATGTTCAGGTTTACGAAAATTCCCACTTATCTAACCGTATGAACTATAGCAAGTTTTCCCATGGGTTTTTGCAGCCTTCTGTTAGCCCAGTGTGAATACACAAACAAAGCAAAGTTGTAGTTGACAATTAAACAGACACAAAACCATAAACAACTTGCAATTTGCCCATTAATCAATTCAACACCTTCAAGCAGAAGAGCCGGAAAACAACAATTAACAAAGACCCCCCACAACGTGCTGCTCAAAGTTCCCCAAACTTCAATACACAATCAAATTCAGCAACAAGAGATCCATTCCCTTCTCTCTTCCCCATACCTCCCTGAACCGGCTCTAGACATCAAAAGAACCCGGTTTGGCAATGCACCACAACACAGATTCAGAGGTGACAAGCCTCACGGCATCCTCGCCGACCCGGTCGCCCCGCCGGCCGGTCTACTACGTGCAGAGCCCGTCACGTGACTCGCACGATGGCGAGAAGACCACCAACTCCTTCCACTCCACCCCGGTCCTCAGCCCCATGGGCTCGCCCGGCCACCACTCGCGCCACTCCTCCTCGACCCGGTTCTCCGGTTCGCTCAAACCCGGTTCGAGAAAGATCGCCGACGGATCCGGTGGCAGGCACCACCATCACCAGAAGGGGGACAAGGACTTCGATGCGATTGAGGAAGAGGGGCTCCTCGACGAAGATGGGTCCCGCAGGGGGCTACCTCGCCGCTGTTATGTCCTTGCATTCGTTATTGCCTTCGCATTGCTTTTCTCTTTCTTTGCCCTGATTCTGTGGGGCGCCAGTAAATCTCAAAAACCCATTATCACAATGAGGGTACGTCGTTTTCAGCTAACCCACCTCCCAATGCCCCGTTTGTCAGAATTGCAGTTAATACTTATCATGTAACGGGTGTTGGTTAAATCATATGCAGAGCATATCCTTTAATCAGTTTGACATACAAGCTGGAATGGATGGATCTGGAGTTGCCACCGATATGGTGTCGATGAACGCAACAGTAAAGCTTATTTTTCGTAATACTGGTACATTTTTTGGCATCCATGTGAAATCAACGCCTCTTGATCTCTCTTACAGTAAACTGACCCTCGCATCTGGAAGCGTAAGCAACGCTAAAACCCACCATTCTTTACACTCATAACGTCGTGATGCTCTGCGTTTGATCATTTGTCTGAATGGATTTTGCAGATTAATAACTACTATCAATCAAGAAAGAGTCAGAGGGCGATTACAGTGCCGTTAAAAGGAAGTTACATTCCATTGTATGGGGGTAGTGCGGATTTGAGCAGCATGAATGGGAAGTTGACTGCGCCAGTGCCGTTGACATTGAACTTCACGGTTCGAGCCAAGGCTTATGTGTTGGGCAAACTGGTCAAGCCCAAGTTCTACAAGAAGGTGCAGTGCTCGGTGGTGTTGGACCCCAAGATAATGAACGTGGCTCTTCCTTTGAAGAGCTTGTGTACTTCCAAGTGAGATGGCGAGCATGGTTACAAACAGAGAAACAAACGGTGGTGGATCAGTCACAATCAGTTAATCATTATTTTGGGAAGGAAAGAAGAGGGATGCTTCCTATCATCTCTTTATAATAATAAGTTCCTGTGATTAGTGGATTTTCAAAGTGGGGAAAGAGGTGGATACAGCTAATGATGGAGAGGTTAAATTTGGGGATGACGGGCAGTAGTTGACTGGACTGAGAGGGGAGGCGAGGGGGGAAACTGGGTGCCTTATGGCCCGTGGAAACTGGGGATCTTTGATTTTGATATCTTTCCGCAAAAGACGGTTTACTTGTAATTTCATTCTCTTTTTTCTTTTTTTATGGCATGAATTTTTTATACATCTTATATGTGTTTTTACCTCTTTGCTCTGAGGCTTTGTATTATTTGTTTTGTCATAGCTGTCTAATATTTTTGTAACAGTTTAGTGACCAAAAATTACTATTTTATTCGTTAAAATTTATAATACAACTATTTGTTGCTAAAATATATTAGGCAATATTTATTTTATTACAGCAGAGTAATCCTAATTTAGCAGCATAAAGATCAACTCAAAGCCAAGTGTATATTTTAGAGATTCTGGTGAGACAATAATTTAGTCAAAGTTTGGTAAGAGATGCTTAAAAAAGAATTTTCCTTTTCTTTATACTTTTGTAGGGGAACAAAAGGAAAGATATAAAAGAGAGCTACCTATTTTTTTTTCTAACTTCTTTTTCCTTTGACAATGAAATCTGGGCTACTATTTCCTTACTTTGTTATTTTTTAAACTTTTGGGAGACAACATACACCATTTTCAGTTAAAGAGGAAATTGAAATTCCAAAATCTCCCTTTTGCACACGGAAGCTTCCTGGTGACCATATGGGAAGCTACACACACACACACATAAAAAATAATGGTAGCATTCAAAGCCTTCTTGGCCTCGTGGTGCCGACCCGAAAGAAATTGGAGCAACGATGTTTTGAGTGTCACTTTTATAAAACTAGAGTTGAAAAAATCGAACCATTTGTGTATAAATTGATGTCCAAATGAGTTCCAGGCTAACAAAGCTGGAAGGAGCACTCTTATTAATTCAGTCCTCTTGTCACTCTATGCGAGTGTTCAGACTTCCTACTGCATCTGTAAGCAACTGGATAGTGGATACTATATTTGTTAGGCTGGACGCAAGGAAAAAAAATGCATTGGACAAACTGGTTTGCACTATGCGGTGCAAAGGCCTCTGGGGTTCTGGGCTTAAGGTTACATCCCTCTTTTAACTCAAGGCTACAGGCCCAAACCAGCTGGAATATTATTCAAGAAGGTGACTCTTTGTTAAGCAAAGCGTTCCGAAGCAAATATTGCCGGCATAAATCCTTCTTTTATGTTAAGGCCACAGGGGTTACTTCTTGGGCATGCCGAGGAATCCAATGTGGAAGTGACAGTTATACACAGCATCTGATGATAGATTGGAAACGAGCAACCGATTTTTTTTTATTTTTTTTTTCAAGTAAATTTCATTATACAATATTACCCGTACAACTTAAGGCGATACCTGAACGAGTATCTCTGGAGCAACTCAGACAACGCACCCAAACAGATAGTCTTCGAAAGGAAAGTGGCCGACAAGGCCTTGGAGGAAAGCAAAGTAAACATAAGGACTACTCATATTTGGGATTACCAAATTAAGGAGTAGCCATAGGCAGGAAGATGCAAATAATTGCATCAGATTCCTAGCTCCCACTGAAACAGAGGCAAGAGCCATGAGCAGCTTTTGATGACAGTTTACAGTACCGCCGCGACTTTCATCGAAGCTCCAAAAGCTGAAAAGGGGTCCTCTCAAGGCCGGATCGAAGCAATCCGCAGCTCGAAGGGAGTATGCGTCCTCCAACTCTAACAAATCCGGAATCTTCAAGCCACAAATTCTCCATCTCTGATTTACATAAGATATTTCTAACCAAACCAACCAGTTCAGAGATCGGGCAACAATGATGATCACTACAAGAAAAACAGCTTTTTTCGACGGACTTTTTAACGACATATTAACTTTTAGCGACGAATTTGTCCGTTGCTAAAAATATGTCGCTAAGCTCCGTCGGTAAAGGTCTTTAACAACGGATTATTACCAATGGAAAAATTCGTCGCTAAATGTATATTTCATACTTTTCTAATTTTTTTTAATTTTTAATTTTGGAAAATATTTTTTATATTTTACTATAAAGGAAGGAAACCCTAACTTTTGCTTTCATTTCATTTACCCCCGCCGTTCTTTTCTTTCTCCTCTCCCCAGCCCTTAACCCTTGATCTATCCCTCTTTCTTTCACACAGCCGACCGTCGGCCGACCCTCTCTATCGCCTCTCCTCTTCCCTGGCCGCCTCCCATGCCACCCACGCATGCTACTGCTGCCGCCTGATTGATGCCTCACTTCACCGTTGCCGCTCCACCAAATCTACCATCTACCGAGTAAGTTCATTATCTTTCTCTCCCTCCCTCGTCATTCAATTTTCTATTGAACCTTTTGTGGGATACTATTCCCATAAATATATGTACTTAATTTATTGTTTGAATATATAAAAGAAATGAATCATGAGGTTCATTGTACTAAGATTATTATCTGCTTAGAGCGTAGATTCTTCCTCCTTTTTATTTGATTCCTCATGCATTCAGTTTATGGGATAATGTTTAAATGTTGGTTATTCTATTGTTCTTCACATAATGAAATTTATTTGCTTCTAGACAGTAAACTAGACCATGCCAGTCCAAATCAAATCAAAATATTACAAAAAATGCAGGAAAGGTTAGGAGAAAGGAGTGGGGAGGCCTATCTGAGTTAGATTTAAGGTTTAAGGATTTGATTCTTAAACCATGGGATTGAGAAGCTCTTCGTCTTCTCCTTAATGTAAATTATGTATATGCAACATAATAAGTAATGTAATTTGTTGGAACATGTCCCAAACAAACTCCCCAGTAAGATTTTTTCTAGTTAAAATTTTTTTTTTTTTTTTTGTGGTTTGAATTAGGGGTGAGCATTTAAACCGTTGAAACCGATCCAACCGTGAAAACCTAACCAACCAATCCACCGATCTAAAAATCAATCGGTTTGGTTTTTTATTCCCCAAATCGGTCGGTTCGATTCAGAATTTTTTGAAACCACATAAACCGAACCAACCGTATATAATACTCCCTCCGTCCCTTTTTAAGTGATCCATTTTATTTTGCACGTAGATTAAGAATTTAGGTTATATATTGTGTCTTTCCCATTTTACCCTTTAGAGAGAGGGGGGAAGAGAGTGGGCCATGAGAGAGAAAATTGGTTGGTAGAATGTTAAATGTGGTGAGAGAAATATAATAAAAAAGTGTAAAGTGGTGGGTCATGAGAGAGAAAATGAGTTGGTAGATAATTAAATGTGGTGAGAGAAATAGAATAAAAAATGATAAAAAGGGTAAATATGTAAAAATACTTATAGAATATTTCCTAATTTAGAAGTGATCACTTTTTGTGGGACGGCCCAAAAAGGAAATATGATCACTTTTTAAGGGACGGAGGGAGTATAACATATCTATATTTTTACTTAATCTTAATTATTTTTTACTAACCCTAGTTATCTAACCACTCATATAAAATGGGATAAACCCTAAATTCCTTGACGGAACACACATTTTTCATTCGCCGCTTACATCTCACTAAATGTTATTAATTATGATAAAAAAAAATTTAATTTTTTTTAAAGCTTATTAGCATGTATAAGTTATTAAATTTTGGGGCCTAAACTTGCTCAAAATTGAGTTTGGCCCAAATCGATCCGTTCAACCCGCAAAAACCGAACCGTTTAATCACGGTTCTATTTTTTTCCCCCAAACCGAGGTTGGTCGGTTCGGTTTGGTATTCAACCTCCAAACCGAACCAACCGAATCGTGCTCACCCCTAGTTTGAATGGTAAGGTCAACTACATCAATTAAGATTAAATCTCCTCCCGGGCAAAGGGACACCCTCCCCCCAACTGGTCTGGTGCATCTAGGTAAATATATTTTTTAAGATTTTGGTCTAAGATTTGATCCCATGAAGGCAAGAAAGAGACCAAACATTCTTGACCAACAGCTCCTTGGGATTAACTTTCTAGTAAGATGCCATGCATTTTGTGACGATTATATGTTTCTAAAATCTATTTATGATGTATGGATGATACATTAATTAATAATAGAACAATAACAATATACATGAGCATAAAATGTGCTTCAACGTGAATCTTTGGAAGTGTCTATTAACTCTTGGGTTACGATATGTAAGTGGAGCAGCCATATGCGTACTAGGAGTGGATTAAAACATGCAGTGGAAGAAGGAAGTGAAGGAGCTGAAGAGCTCAGGTTTCTATATGTTGATAAGTAGGTTTCTATATGTTGATAATCACTGGGAATTATAGTTGCTACTGGGTGTAATTATGGTTGCTTCCAATAGAATGGAGGAGATGATTGGGAATCTAGCTTGATAGGCAGAAATGTACACCAAGAACAAAAAAATGTGTGTGCTTTGGGGCAAGGAAGGGCAGGGCAGGGCATAGAAAGGGAGAGATTAAGCCCAATGGAACTAGTGGAATGAATAGAAAAACATGAGACTTCATGAGTTGGCTATTTTTCTTTTTGCATTTGTGTTGGTTCAGTCTGTACTAATCTGTAGAGGGTGTGTATGATTAGTAGGGAGAAAATCTTGAAATGTTTTAAGTTGTTTATTATATGACTTATGTTGAGGGTTTCTACAATTAAAAAATTATATTAAACTTTACTTTTCTCTCGTGTAAGCTACAAAGTGACACTCTCAGAGACGCCATCGCCCAGATTACTTCCAGGCAATTGAGCTCCAAATTAGTCACAGGAAACTAGCACGTGGAGCTATCGGATTTAAGTGCCTGTCTAGGGAGATATTGTGCAGGCTAAGGTTCTGGATTTTTGTTTTTTTTCATTTTGTTGAAACGTGTAATTTAATATTGTGATTTGTACGATGTAATCTATTTAATTCGGTGAATAACTAATATTGGGATTTAGTTGGTGGTGTATGACTTATGTTTTATTTTTATTGCTTGAAATTTGGTAAAGAAGAATGGTAGCCTAAAAAATAAAATTGTCGATATATTTGGTGATTAGGATTATTTTTCGACGGAAGTATGCTTGAATTTTTAAAAACTAATAACAACTTTTTAAAAACCTTGGTGACGAAATTTTGTTACTAAAAGTCTGACTCGGTTATTGACTTTAAGGAACAAAAATTATGTCACTAAAAGGCCGTAATAACGATGGACTTCTAGCGACGGGACGTCAGTCGCTAAAAGTCTTTTTAAATTGAATTTCGAGAAAATAACAAAAAATATGGAAATTACAGAAATTATCTTTAGCGACGGAAAACCCGTGGCTAAAAGTAATTAATTCCGTCGGTAAAAAGTGACTTTTCCCGACGGACCATCAAATTCCGTTGCTAATCTTTTAGCAACGGGGTTATTACCAACAGACTTTTAGCAACGAACAGTTCGTCGCTAAAAGTCTTTTGCGACGGATTATCCACTTTTAGTGACGAAAAATTATGTCGCTAAAAGTGAATTTTCTTGTAATGGACGGCTCTGATAAAAGTTCTCAGACTTGAGGTTATCAAAAGGAATGGAGAAACCTTGAGGTCGAAGGAATTCCGATATATGGGCGAAGTGGTGATCGGAGGGTGGAGGAAGGCGGTGTCGGGCATCGCGAGTCGGCAGAGATGGATTGCCGAGCGAACAAGAGGAGAGGACGCTATAGAGAGGAAGAAAAGGAGGAGGAGTACAGAGAGGGCCTCCCCTTCCATCCTCACAACCATGGAAGCTGAAGGAGGAAGTTAAAGCAACTGACTTCAATTTGGGAAGAATACTGCCTAAAAGAAATCCCACCGTTAGTTTAACATAGGTGTCAACAGAGCAACCCTCGAGTATCATCAGAATCCGATCTAGTGCAAAACGAGGCATTGAATACCCAGTTTTTAAAGGATCTCTCTCGAAATAACATCAGTGAAGTCATTACTTGCATTCACGTGTCAAAAGGAACCACCTTGACAACCTTATCTATAATGCGACTCCTTTTGGCAACTATTCAGTCAAGACGGGTTACCGGTTGTTTATGAAAAGAAAGGCTAGTGAGATAGAAAATGGTGATCGAGTTTTAATCAGGGAAGCAATACCCAATCCAAAACTTTTAAGCACCTATAGACAGGGGCAGACCTACGTTGTGACAAGGGCGGCCTGAAGCACCCCCTGACTTTTGGGGGAAAAAAATTTTATTTCAGGAATCGCATTGCGACTCCACCCTTTCCCCGAGACGTCGTTCCTCATACCCCGTTCCCCCAGAGACGCACACTCGGAAGTCACCCTTCTCTCTCTCTTACCGTGGCCGTGAGTGACCGACCGTCGGTGGACTAAGCTCAGGCAGCCCGTGATGACTGACGAGGCAACTCCGACAGATCAAGATCTATCGACGACCACCGACGCCTCGACGGCGGAGACGAGATCTGGCCCCTCACTCCGCTCTTCGACTGCTACTCCGAGGTTTCGACTAGATCTGGTACCTCATCCCCTGCCGACGACGACTGACGAGTGACGAGGTTCCCTGCCCTCCCTGCATTCAGTTCAACGGTCAAAGCAGACATGCAGAGGTTCGTGAGTCAGTGTGGGTCTTTAATGTGTTACTATTATATGTCATGTATGAAGTATGATGTATCATATTATCAGTCTATCATGTATGCGTCGTATACTGAGTGGGTGTGGGTCATTTATATTTTTGTCAAACCACTTATTCAGTTGGATATTATCCCATAAAATGTTCAGTTCTTGCACCCAAAAAAAGAATTTTAAAATGTTCAGTTCAAAAAAATATATATTATATCGATTCATCAAAATTCATTCGATATATTTTTTGCACCCCCTGAAAAAAAAATTCCGGTTTCGCCCCTGCCTATAGAAACTCAAATTACCTCATAAAAAGTAGCTCTTTCTATGGCAGCTTCTCCTCAACCGTCTTCCTTTTAAAAACGAGCTAGTTAGGCTACTACACATCTCTCCAGACGATGCATGTAGCCCAAAATGCCACGAAGAATTGCAAGCACCTTTCCTTGCAATGTTCGTTGATAGATACTGGCATAAAACTGGAATTGATCGGTTCTCCCTTCTAGGAGTGGTTGATCGCCTAGATAAATAAAGGAAATGCTTTCGCAAAGTTATAGTCCAAGGCAACAACAACAACGTTTGCCACGCTCTGGTACATATGGCTACACAGGAATAAAATATGTTTCAAAGAGGGCAATGTGGTTGATCCCAGGCAAATTATAGAGCACGGATGGGAATATCTATCTCAAAATCATTTGACATAAGAACAAGATTATCAGCATACTCATATCTAGCACAAAACCCCCTTACTTCCCATGCCTTGCTATATTACATACGCTTAAGTGGGCTAAGGCAAGAAATCATATGCACGTCTTCGTCTATACTAACTAAAATCGTATCGGTAGAGACGTCAGGGAGGGAGAACGTTAATGTCGTTGCTGTACGAACACTGTATGATAGTTTATGCTACACTAATACTCTTTTCATCACCAGAATTAGGTTAACATCTAAACTAGTGCACATCATGGTATAGAGACAAATTCAGAATTAGAGAATTTTGAGGGGAAAAAAAAATCTCAACTAGAAAAAGTAATAAATGTTGGAAATAGTGCCATGTAATATCTTGATTTCATAATCAGCTAGTACCTTAAAAAGAAAAACCGGGTAAAATAACAATATGGGCCTACACTCATGAACCGGTCCAACCCCCGTCCTCATAATATCTTACAAGTTAGACCAAACAAGGCCCTGTTGAAGACTAAAGTTTCTAGTTGCTAGTATAGGCCCGAAGATTTTAGGCTCATAGTAGGTGGGCAAAGCCCAAAAGCAACAGAAAGTTGGTTTCCAGTTCTATCCTCTATGGCGTTTCCAGAACAAAGTCAGTCCGGTAATTTTAGAGTGCGTTTGGATGAATAATTTCAAATTACTCTGTATTTCAAAATTCTGTATTTCAAAATTCATTCATTTTGAAATTCGTTGATTTACAAATTAGCCGGCGGTTGAATTAGCCATTTCTAACGTTAGATTAACCGATTGGACGAGGTTAACACCCTTAAATTGTTAATATTTGTAAGAAACACGACATGATAGAGTTGTTAGGGCTGGGAATTGCACCTAAGATTAGTTTAAAGTTCTTATTGATCACCTTAGTTAAATTAGCTGGTTGGACGAGGTTAACACCCATTAACACATTAATATTTGTGAGAAACTCGATATGATAGAGTTTTTAGGGCTGGGAATTGCACCTAAGATTAGTTTAAAGTTCTTATTGATCACCTTAGTTAAATTAGCTGGTTGGACGAGGTTAACACCCATTAACACATTAATATTTGTGAGAAACTCGATATGATAGAGTTTTTAGTTCTTATTGATCACCTGAGTGCCACCTGACCAAATAAAATCTTTATTAGCAAAAATAAAAGCAAAGGATAATATTAACTCTTACTTTACCCTAAGTTTCCTCATGTTAATCATTTTAAAACATCTATGAGAATTAAAAAATTAAAAATTCAAGGAATTTTACCGCAGTAGTTGTCGTTAAATGTAAATTCGTATATTATCATGAACTTTTATAATCAAGTAATTTTTTCTATTATTATCTTGATTAATCTAAATTCATTTACTTGAACCACCGTTTGAATCGGTGAATCGTGAACGTTTACACCAGTTCAATGACAGCTCCGATTCTAATATTTATAGAGTTCGCTGATCTCAGAGCACCAAGTCAAACCATTGACCACTTACTAGTTAAGTGATTGGCATGATTAGTTGCATATTCTTATAGGTTAAGCCAATTCAATTTTAGTTTGTTAAATCTTACTTCTTATTACCACCATCCTAGTACTCACCGGTAGGATGAAAAAGAAACTTTATGTTGGATTACAAAAATTAATCCCATAAAATAGGATGCAATCTGTCTTCTAATCTGATTACTTGATCATTTTCTGGTACCTAAGATTTTTCGGCGGCAAAATCGGAAACATTATAGAATTAGTACTTCACACCCATTAACAATTTCACGTGGTATTCATAATTGACTCCCACGTGAACACAGAAGATATTACTAGTTTTCAAGCTTGAAACCCATGCATGATGCATGGAGGACAACGAAATCAGCATTTCTTGCCAGATTGAGACTCTGGATGCAATCATTGAAGTCTATAGGCAAAGGGTAAACCCAAAGCGGTAAGGCAACGTTACCCAAAAGAAAGAACTACGGATCAACAATGCTTCTTTTATCTTGAGCGGCGCTGCTAAATCCGAGAGAAATATTGTTGTGCGGCTTACTATAAAAGATTGCTATTAGAAATATATTATGTCATCGTTGTTGTTAAAATCTACGCTGAATAAACTTTTGTCGTTAAAGTGTATTAGTGAGTGAAATTCTTTTACAGAATCATGGTCCTACTTTGTTTTTTATTTGTTATTGTGAATGTAACGAGTGAGCAACTAAGCATAACGCGAGTAGTGGTTCACATAAATATTCCGTGTCCAAATTTGTTTAATTTTTTTTTAAGAAAAGTAATAGTACTCGAAGAGTAAATGGATCAAGTTTTCAATTGCTAAAAAAGGCAAGCATTATGTAGTTCAAAATATAAAACATAGAGCACCATCAACATTAGAAGGTTCTACTTCACACTAGTATTTTCTCTAATACACCTAGGCTGTGAGTCAAAGAATGACAAACCACCAAACTCTAACGGAATACGTTTGTACGAAAAAAGAAAATTAAATTTACGCTCTGTAATGTTCCCCACAGCCTTATATTCATTACTATATCACATGAATTTGACAGCAACCAAAATGTGTAAACACCTAGAAATCACAAAGGGCGCATAGCATGGGAGCAAGCACAAGAACAGTCTTCTTTTGTCCAGTATCTGTAAACCTCCTCTCATCTGACTGTCAAGTTGATACAAAATCAATGAGACAAATATGGTTCAAGTTGTAACTTGCAAGACAGGCAGAGAATCAAGTGGTGAAAAGCATACGTGATAAGGGCAGTGTGGGTGAAATATCTGGCTTGTAAGAGCCTAACACATCCAAACATTACTTTTGTAAGTTGCCAACTTTGTTTCTCATCTTCCCCAGAAAACTGTATATAATAAATTCTTAGTTCCATATCAAAAACTGCTCTGTACACTGCCACCTTATCAGAACCCTTCAATGATCTCAGAAAAAACTAACTAAATCCTTTGTATGTACCCTTCTTCCTACCTATTCATTGTACAACTGAATAATGTAACACTATGAGCATCACTCATAACTAAATCTAACATAAAAAATCTTTGGTTAAACTAAAAAAAAATCTTGAAAAAAATCATGGGAATGCGTCTCTTTCTCAATCACCTGACTGTGGTCCAATTGTCCGAAACAGACCAATCAGGTGATCCATCCGTCACCAGCTGCCGTAGCCTGATTGCCGGCGAAATGGACGATGATGATGACCAACTGAATTCATCTTGTATTTGAAACCAAGCATCATATTCCGGTAAACATTCCGCCGAGGGCAAGGAATTAGTTGAATATGTGACACAGGATTTTGCGGAAACGCCATCAGGGAAATCAAAAGGGCCTCTGGGAGAGTTTGATGAAACAGTATCGTGATCTTGAGCGATGAATGGATGGTTAAGAAGCATCTCAGCCGTCCATCTTCCTCTCGGGTCCTTCAGGAAACACTTTTCAAGAAAATCTTTGCCTTCATCTGATAATTTTCCGGGAATCTCCGGCACCTCCTCACCTACCCCAATCTTCATGAACAGCCCGCCAATGTCGGACTCCCTCCACGCCGGAGCTCCGGTTAACATCTCCGCCACCGCACACCCGAGGGCCCATATGTCCGCCGGAGACTCCTGCTCTCCGCCGGCAACCATCTCCGGCGACATGTACAAAGGCGTTCCTCTCAATTCACACCCAAAACCTCTCTTCTCCCCACCTTTCTTTGCCAACCCAAAATCGGCTATCTTCACGCCGTCGTTTTGGTTAAATAAAAGAATATTTTGAAGCTTGATATCACAGTGGACATACCCGCCTTGGTGAATAGACAGAAGCCCTTTCAAGATTGACTTGGTGTACCGCCGGACGTCAGATTCAAGAAACCGGCGATCGCAGGAACTTTTCAGCTTATCAGCCAAAGCACCTCCGGAGGCAAACTCCAACAAAATATTATAAAGTTTCTCGCCGTTCTCCAAGCTAAAATCGTCCCCAAAACACTGAATAATTTGCGGGCTGCAATTCCTCAGCTCATCCAAGATCAATTTCTCGTTCATGAGCGAAGCAGAGTGCGAAACAGAGCAGGACTTTACCGCCATCAACGGAGGAAATTCAGGATTCTGGCTTCTGGGTACTGCCAAATTGACAGTACCAAAGCTTCCGTGACCGACTCTGTCACCCCGAACCCACTCCATGGGCGTGAAGTCAGGTTCGATTTCAGGGTTTCGATGGGTTTGAGGAGGTGGGTTCTTTTCTGGTAGGAAGAGAGGAGAGGAAATTGAAGTCACAACACAAGTTACAACTAACACTTACTTTGTGGGGTGGGCTTCTATATATAGGAAACCTAAGTTTAGTTTAATGTTTGGTGGGAAAAGGTGGCGATATATAATAGTTAGTATTATTTTAATTAAGAAAAGAGCACGTGATAGTTGAGGATATTTCTAGGCAAGGCCTTGGCTGAAATAGCGTACACCAGTTTTGAAACGTTGTTGATATGTTCTCTTCCTTCTTTTGCAGATGGCCCCCCCCTAGCGAATTTGGCTGTGGCAGTTGAGGGTGTGAGCTTAAAGGACTAAACTGCCACGACTAAGTAGCCTTGTCTCATATAATTATCTTCATTTATAGTTTTATTAGATAGAGTGTCACGCTAGCTAGTGCAATGAACTTAATGTGATTTTTAATAAGTAGTTATTGCTCTCAAGTGTTTAGTGACAATTGCACTCTTGATTGGTAGAGATTTTGGGGCCATGACTTGTGGTAATAGCTCAGATCTTAGACTCTCGAAGGTGTTTAGTGATAATACCAAAATCTTGCACTAATTGAGTTTTGGTGGAGAATATGAGGTCATAATTTCTGGTATAAATTTGAATACGACACAATGGTGACCAGAAGGGAAAGAAAAGAGAGATTTGGTGGAAGAATTAAATTACTCTTTTGAAGATAAAAATCGGCAAAATATAGTGAAGTTTTAGACATTGTCACATCACTAAAAACATATGCAGCGTACTTGCACCGTCAGTAGCCTAGGATGCATGATTCTACATTGCATCTTATTTGAGATTTGACTTAAAAGCAATTGATTGCGCACTTTGAAGATTAGGAGCACGTTTGAGTAAGAAGAAAAAGCAATCAATTATATGTGATGTGCGTAAAGATAAGAAAAAAAGGGGCAAAAACGCACTTTATGATATGCTTTGGTTACAAATATTTTTGTTGTATATAATTTATGTGGTGCCCACGGTGGCTGCAAATGACTCGCGAGGGCGCACAAAAAGGAAAAAAGCAATACTCAATTGCACGTGACGTACAAAATCAAAGTGTAATGTTAGCAAATTCATGCAAACAAAAGCTCAAAAGACCTTTAGGCTAAATAGCAACAGGGTCGAGACTTCTGTAAGGTGAGTGTGTGTTATCATTTTGCTGGCATGAGATTCCATGCTTTCTAAGCAACTATGATTCACTTCATTTTCTTATGTAACCGACAATTCATACTTGCTCTACAATGGAATGGCCCAATCGATCCCCTATGATTGCTCAAGCTCAAGCACCACAAGTGGAAAATAGCCGCAACGCAAATCCACTAATTTAATTGTTCGTAAAGGAACCAGACTCGTAATGAGATTGAAGGAGAAGGATGATATCAGGTCTTACATTACTCATTGGGTTCCTTTCCCAGTTATTCTATCTTAGTGAATTCAACCCCATACTCGTTGCCCTCAGGCTCCAGTGGCAGAATTTGTAAGTAATTTGTAGTGTGAGAGTGGCATTTCTTGACGGGATCATGTTTAAACAAAATTTGTAGTGAATTAAATGATGTGAACCTCTCTTACTTATTCTTAAAACAACATACGAGGACATGAGAATATGCTCACAGTTCTTTTGACCTAATATTTTAAGACTTTTTAAGTTCTATTTAACTTACCGCTACACCTATATAATTTACTCTTACTCCTAATAAACCAAGTATATCTGTACATTAAATAAAGACAGTTTACCTTCATCATGTTTGTAATGATCAACTGTTACAAGTTGGATAACACTTCGAGAGCACGAAAGCTTCAATTCAAAGATAGAATGCACTTTGATGACTGTTTAGCTAAGTTAAACGGTAGTTTGATACATCTAAGATATTTCTATTTACTTATGGTAGATATATGTGTGCAAACATAAACTGGGAGCTAGTGTTTGTTGGGTGCTGAAGAGCATTAATGGAAACAACATTTTTGCTTGTGTAGTTGGGCTTTCAATAATCATTGGCCTCAGGTTGATCCAAGTTGGAGCTATCACGTTTCTAAGCGTGCTTGTTTTACCTTCTACTCACATTAAGCTTCCTTATTTCGATTTGACTTTGTCATGTATTGAGACTGGATAAGGCCTCATTTTACCTTTTTGCCTAAGTTTTCATCTTGTCTTTACCATATTTTTTACATTTCTTCCCACGATGACATGTTGCACCGTTATAACTTCCTACTTGTGTGAGGAAGCCATGTGTCATTCTTTAGCTGAGAAAGGGACACGAGCCAACTAGCCATTAATACTATTGATTTAACAGATTGTCAACAATTACCAAGTCCTTAACGACATGGTATGTTGATGCTTTGGGACAAATCAGCTTGATAGCCCGAGACGATGCATTTTATTTGGTGCAAAGACCTCCTCCACACACGAGCTTAATTTTCAATAGAATATATGCTCTGAGTCTCGAAGCATATGCGCCAGAGTGGTAGCGTCGTGCGGCAAGCAGCATCAGTTTTCTTTACCGTCTCTGCTAATCTGAATTGAAAAGCATCAAATCTGGGAAAGTAGAGTAATGACAGGTTTCTGAGCCAAACACCAGATCTATGGAAGCAAAGCACAAAAAACAAAGCAAGAACATGGAATTGTGTGAAAGTAAAGAAATCTCAGTTTGTTTCTTCGAGGGAAAGTAAAGAAATGAACCACCCATTGCTTGGCCAAACTGTACAAGGGACAGAATCATATGCAAATTGTCCAACATATACAATGTAGTTGATTGTTATGCATTCTTTACATGTAATATCCAACTTTATAAAATAGGGCTATGGCAGCTTGAGTCTGACAAGTGACAACTAAATCCCCCAAGAAGGCATGTAGATGTGCAATGGGCACCTAGGAAAGGTCCCACCAACTTGGAACCTCCAGTCACGGAAGCCTGTTGCTTGAACAATGAGCATGAAGGAGTTACTTTATTTTATTTACCATGATGCTTGATCACTCCAGTAGTACTGGATAAGAAAAAATAATCAACATTGCTTCTTCAAGACACCACAATTCCCCAGGGTTAAAGTATTTAACACGAAATTGCCTGATGCGATTGGCCAGCCCGATTTTGTATGGATAGGCAAATTAAACATGTTTTGATCATTCATGCTAGCTACTTGATGGATAGAAAAGGTTTTAATCATATTTCTTGTGCCAAACCTTTGCATGTCTTCTTCACTTTATCCATGTTTCAGATGCATAGATCATTTGAAGTGTCGGTGGTACTTGATCGACGTTCAGACGTTGTATTGGACTGCTTAACTTTCATTATGACAAATTTAAAAGTTTTGATATCTCGTCAGAGTATAATCAGTTAGTACTTTGTACTATTGTCTATCTAATCAGTCCAAGTAACGCCCAACAATTTGACGAGATTCCAGTGCCTAGACTCGTCAAATTTTAAAGTTAAAGTTGATTTTCTTGTTTTGTCAAAACTTCTTATCCCCCATTGTTAGCTTAAGAAATATGTCATAAACTTCTAACCGACAATCCATTACAAGTTTTATAACAAGCTAGCAAAAATGTACAGTCCCCCGTGGACGTGAGTCACGTCTTGGCCCAAGACATTTTAAGGCCAAATTAGAAGATCGTCCAAAACCCAATTAGCGGTTGATGCCCATTTTTGCATTATTCATTTGTCCCTTCTACAATATTTCACCAAAAATCACCACCGTTGAACTTGAGCGAAAGACCTCAACTCTTTTTCACAAGAAATTACACCTCTATTGGCTTTATATGTTCAGATCTTTCATGTAGCAGCCGTATGCTAGCAAAGCGTAACTTAATAAACCCACCTTTAAGGAAGAACCATCCAAGCCGGGAAGCGTGAAAGAAACCCAAATAATCAGTAAGAGTGTCGCCTCGCGTTAGGAGGGGGGACTGGGAAGGATAGCGAGATCACGTTTTGTGGTCTGTGAGCCACAGGAATCACATGTTGGCACGTTATGGCTACATTTAAATAAACCACTTATATAGATCTTTGCTAGCCACAGCGTAGCCAAATATTTTAAGAGCGCGTGAACCGCGCCTTGCAGGATCTTGGTGGGGTAGGGGATTGGGGGCCAAAACTTTTCTTGTGTGTTGGTTGTGTTTAATTTTGACGCCTTTTTGGGTAGTTACAGCTTCTTCAGGCAACAGAGCTTTGCTTGCTCTCTCCTCTCACGTGCTCCTACCACCCATTTCAGCCTTACCAAACGGTTCTACAACAGTTGGTACCCACACCATCGCCATCGCTCCATCGCCGTCACCCCGGTCTCTTTCTCTCTTACACACATACCCCCTCTCTCTCCCCACAAAAGGATCCTTTTAGGAAACAAATGTAAGACTTTTTTTGCTCAGACCGACGGTCGGGACCATCCAAGATCCCGAGCGTTGGGTTTAGAGCTTGATGAGATAAAATTATGAGTAAATGCACGGTCTAATATTCCAGATATGTTCATAATTTTCTTGTACAAGCTAGAGGTTTGTGGTTATGTTTCAATTTTCATCGTACAAGCTAAGTACACAACCGAAACTTGAATGAATGCATTTGCTCTTAAAGTTTAGTTGATTCAAAAGTGAATCCGTCAACGTTTTAACAACAAAGAGATAAGCATCTCACTTAACATTGGAGAGAGATACTGATCCCGCTATGCGTTCGCGTTATAAAGTCAATGAGCAAACTTTTGTCTCCCGAAATTTTTCTTCTCGTTTTTTCCTTTCCCCATAAATTCTTTCAATTACCGCTCATGAGAAACATTAGTATTCGGTCAACTTCAGTGATTAAGAAATTGTCTTATTCATAAAAAAAAAAAAACAATTACTTTCCAGGAAATTCTTAATTGTTCAAAAATTCACTCGCCTGAGATTGTCAAATTTCATTTTTTTGTTCTAAGGAATTGGGAGTTGGGGGGTGGGGGGGTTTGGATCTCTCAGTCTCGGTATAGAACAACACACCTTCATGGTAATCTAACATTCTCAGCAAATGAGATTCCGCATGGTATCGTTCACTCCACCAGAATCTTGTTGGCTTTCTTTTATACCAGAAGGTCATCCACCTCGTGTCTGGGACTTCACAGTGGAGCCCTCCTCCATTGCTTATCCTCTCCTACTCAGACTCATTTCCAATCAGTTATCCGAGCTCTCTTCCATTTTGCTTATCCTCTCCAACTCGCCTTATTTCCCATCAGTTATCGTAACTATTTCCTTGAACTTGTTAATGTGTGCAGAGGGAAAAATCTCCGATGTTTTTAAGATTAATGGTCTAGACCAACTTGGACCATTTACCGTAACATATATTCCGAGTTCCGACCCAGAGTAAAACCTATTTGCTCTCCTTCGTCCTGAGTCATGTCCCATTGGCTACTTTTTTTTTTTCTTCTTTTTTTGGGGTCAAACACTAATAATAATAATAATATATATAATGTTACATTACAAGGATCCATCAGGAAAAAACTCCACCATACATGTCAAAAAACAAAAGGGGAGTAAGGCCGACTAGGGGGTGAACAAAAGTAGTAGATACAAAAGCGTTGAAGCTGACGGATTTGACTCTACAAGATTTGCCTCGCGGTAACAAAAGGTGAGCTAGACAGTGGGGCTCAGGTGGAATAGTGTTAGGCAGTCATGGATGAGGGGGAGGTGCCATTGGTTGTGCACTGTGGACCTGCGGAGACAACGCAAACCAACAAATGAGTCAGATTCTATAATGACATGAGTGTACTGATGTTCGTGTATCATGTGGAGTGCGTGTCATAAGGCTAAGAACTCTAATGTGACGTTACTAGTGGAGCCGATGTGAATAGAGAAGCCACCCATGACATTGCATGAGGGGTTATGTAGAATGTCGCCGATGCCAGCGAAACCCGGGTTGCCGGCAAACACACCGTCAACATTAAATTTGGCAAACATAGGAGGAGGGGGAACCCAGCAAATGTGGGTAAGGGAGCGGGGCTGTTTAGGAGGGGGGCGGGCAGCTAGAAAAAGAGTGAGGAAGTCGTGGTAGTGACGGCATGCAGTGTGAAGAATGGCATGACAATGAATCGGTTGATTGCGGAAAATAGCATTGTTGCTTCATCTGTGAGTGAATCAACGTTCTACAAAGAGTCATTAGAAATTCTCTAATAATAAGAGTTTCTTAAGAGATAATGTCGCTTTGGGAAAGTTCATGCACGAAACTTGGTCATTATGAAGTTTCAACGTTAATATCTTACAAGTTATGATGGTGATTATCACCATAATCAGTCCACCTAGAGTCAATCAGCCAATATAACTTCTAATTTCGATACCAATTAACGTGATCAATCGAGTACCATAAAATGATCCTGCTAGTTCTGTACATATTACAGTGATTAATTGAGCACCAAAGAGTGAACCCACTAGTCTAGATTTTTCTTTTTGGAATTGCGGACATGATATTTAGTGGTGCATAATGCCAAGGAAAAGAATTAGTGATGCATGCTCTATGGGATTTTCTTCATTGATTTTTTATGAATTACTGAAATAAGTTTAATACATCTAATGTTGAATTTACTTTATATTTTGAGCCTGACTTGTTAAACGATACTTATTTAATTCATAATTATTGTTTTATTTTAACTTGATGTTTACATAGTACTAAATTTACTTTCAAAGTTCACAAAAATTCAAAGAAAAAAATCCATTAGAAAGACCTCTCATCTTAGTTCCGTGACAGTATTGGCCACATGCCCACATGCCCACATGCCCAAGTATCATGACGAAGAACTTAGTTGACGGCATAATGAACCTGTACTACAAACTCTGCATCACAATTGGGAGGCTGCTGTTGAAAAAACTATGAATTGAGACGGCAAGCTTGTAATATGTCCAATTCCAGTAGGCCAGCCTTTCTCACTTGAGGTAGCTCATGTCTCACGTGCAAGCTTAAAAGGAGAAGATCATGCCTGCTTCAACTATATTTATTTTCACTTTCACCTTCCAAAGATGTTGGTAGAAAGTAAGTTGGGCTAGTGGTGGTATCGAAAATTCAAGTAACCGAAGTTGAAACAACTATTTTCGAAATAATATAGAGAAAAGCAACGGCGGGAGGCAGAGAGTCAGAGTCGAAATCAAAGAGTATCCTCACTTCTGTCTTCTTTTACAGATAAATCGAAAGTACATAACAAAAATAAAGGGAGCGAACTAATACAAAAAGAACCGTAATTAATTTTGTAGTAATTTATAAGACTAGATCATATGACAAATGTAAACGATTACTTCGTTTCTTTGGGTCACTGGCCATCCATCAGGAGCCTAATTTGGAACAGATAAGGAATTGATTCAATGCATAGAGATGGTAGTCAATACTTTTTCTTCTATCAATAGATGGCAGAGATTGTAGGCTGTAGCAATCAACGTCAGCGTGTTAGGCTAAAGTACCACAGCGCCCCAAAGGGTCAAGTATTCATTGTATTTCTAAGGATTCAGGAAGAGTCCAGTTATCATATTCCTCACAACCCTTTGGTGAGCAGTTCTTACAAGCAAGCCAAGGCAATTAGCAATTTGGTCTATTATTAAAGTCATTAAAGTCAAGGTCTTTTTACTCCACCAAGGGTCACATAGCAGGTAGGGATTAACATGTAACTCCAATTGAGTCATCAACAGCTAATTTTGAACCGTAAGAAATTACTATCATATCCCAACTCCTCCCCTTTCACACGCCCTCGCTGTCAATAAACAACGCTATGACCATAATTTATCAGAAAAAATTATTGTCAATTTTTTATATATTCTTTTCACTCTATTTTCATCGCAAAAAATGTATTTCATTGATAATTATTAACCTTTTAACAATAAATAACAAGTTGAATTCGCATATCAACGGGCTGAAACAATTGTTGTTGATAGGTTTTTTTGCACTCGCACGTACAAAAACAAAACCAATAACAAAAAAAAGGAGAAAAGAAAACAAGGGAGAACATGTTGTAGGCAGCTCACATGTTGCACAAAGATCTTCACAATGACAAGAAGATTGACATCACATATTCAGCGCCTAGGAAATACGCAAAACAGGAAAGGCAAAACAGGGATCCTGTCAACATTCATAAAGAAAAGTCCAAAACCCAAGGGGCTGAGAGGGCTGATAGGTGCTGAGAACCACAAGAGCGGCCGACGGTGCGACTGCTCTGCTCCCACCAGATACGGTCAAAAACTAACATCACATATGAAAGAACATGTGAAAATCAACACCGGTCCTACTTGGGAGAACATAAGAATTGAGCCGTCGTTCCTGTCTACTGTTTCAAGGGTCAAGTCAGGCGGAATGTAAAGATTTTGGTTCGCGGTTGGTAGGTCCCGGCCGCCAACTTGACCTCACATGGGCATTCGAAGGGCCAAACTGAACCCCCGGCTATTGTGACGGCCAGCCATGTTTGATTGGGCCGTGAAGGGACGCCTCCACCGTTGTTTTTTAAAAGAAATTTTATGATGTCAGACTTTCATCCTCTTGTGACGGCCGGCCATGTTTGATTGGGCCGAAACTACTGATGTTCTTAACACGGTAACACCGATCATGTTTGACTTTTGTTTTATGATGTCAGACTTTCATCCTCTTGTGTAGATAGAGGAGCACCCGAGTACCTGAAGAAAGCTCACCTATTAACTACTTTTACTTATCACGCCCGTACTAGGATTTATCAGGCCTAAATACAAAATAGTATTTTGACAATCCTTTAAAAACCTTTTTTACCACTTTAAAAGCCTGTTTTGTATGTTTGTATAGACAACGAGTCATGGAAGTGTCATAACATTTCATCTACATGTTTGATGTAATATAAACTATGATAGAACTGCGACCGTTTATGTTTTAATGTCACTCTCTTATTCCCCCTAAAAAAGAAAATAAAAACGCATCCCAATCTGAATGTTATCGGCCCAACAAGAAACCCAGAAAAGTAAGAGATCAAGTCTAAGAAAGATGTAAACCAGAAACGATACGTACGCAGGCAGAAATTAATTAGATGCCTCTGTTGGCAACAAGTTGATAGCAAGAGGTGGAAAAAGTTGCAGGAAAGCATTATCAAGCATGCAAGAGCATTAACCCAAAAAATTTATGAAACGACGACAGTTTTACTTTCTTTTCCCAAGATACGTACGCAAAGTCGTGAACAGTTAGTAGATCCTGAAATATATAGCTGATAGAACGTAAACATGTATGTCACAATCCCTTAACATCCACACACACAGTCTTTCTTCCATCGAATAGCTTACCAGATCAGAGCTTAACGCAAAACAACCAATTCACACTGCATCAACTTTGGGATAGTCGTCTCGTATTAAGTTGTTGAATGATGATTGGCATAGTTGAAAGGCCGAGCTGCATTTAACAACCCTATGGTTTAAAGAGGTTGCAGTCTACCACCAAGAAAATAATAGGCACTAAAATCTCCTTATTGTCTGAGCAGTTTGCAAACCAAGAAAATCTTAATGAACTTAATTTCCTTGGTGTTTGAGTATTTTGCAACCAAGAAAATTTAAATGAATTAAATCCCCTTGTGTCTGAGCAAAAATGAACTCAAATTTCATCAAACAGTAAGCATAAAGACTCTGCCTCTCCTTCTCTGCATGCCCCTCCCCCCCTGTCAATATTAGAACATAGGTAATGCTGTATATCTTACAAAAGTAAACCTTACCAGGAAAAGCAAAAACCCTATAAACCACAATAAGCAACACACAGAAAACTTGATCATCCCTATTAGACCACCAACAACTCTTTCTCCTCCAAACATCAAAAGATATTTGATTTGTTGTCTCTCCCTCTTTAAGTCAAGCGCCTTCATTACCCCTACACCTTTAACTCAATACTGTAATTACCAAATCCCACCATTGCAACACGGTGAAGATGGATTTACCAAGATGACAATCTCCAGTGACTCAACATGGCTACTATCGTGTCCAGCCCAAATAGCTCAAGCACGTCGTCAAATCAATCAGACTACCATTAGCTTACTACATAATTACAGGTATATCACCATCAACAATGGCTGGGCTAGAGATCCTCGTGTATATATATACCTCCTGATATCTGTATATACTGATATGATGCATGAAAACCTATTGAGAGAGAGGAGGAGGAAATTGAGACTTCTTCATCCAAGTTCAACCGATATCTCTTGCTTTGCCTATGTTATAAAGCAAGAGATCCTCACATATTAAATTTATGTGACCCAATGAACGAGTCTCCCACATGTATGCACGTAGTCTTACAAAGAATAATTACAAGAGTAGTTCTCTTTTACTCATCAGAAAAGAAGAAAAGATTACAGGAGCTCAGGTAAGATTGAGTAGAAAATTGTAACTTCTATAACGAATGTAATTGGTGTTGGGTGCTTTGCATGCATGCTCACTATCTGAATCAGGTGGAGCAAAGTGCTCATGGTGGACGGTAGATGGCAGTCTTCTAGAAGTGGGTGGTTTTTGAGGTTGATATCAGTGACGTGTTCGCAAAGCTGGTGCGGGTAATGACAGTGTTGATTGTGGCGTACAGTGAGGAGGTTAATGGTGGCTGATAGCAGTGGAGGGTCTAGCCGGTGAGCCAAGAAACGGCCAATGCCGTATACCTTGATCAATGGGCAGTGGGTGTTGACGTTGCAGAGGTGTTGAAGGAAATTGCAGACTGGTGAGTTGGTAACAATGACAGGGACAGAAGGGACTCTACTGATCTTGGTTCCAGAGAAGAAGAGAAAGAGGAAGAAGAGTAGAAGTGTCAGGCAGACACGTAGCAAATAACAAAATTTGGCTACTATTTGACACCGACTTTCGGAAATAACTCTCAGGAACATAAACTACTAGTATTTCACATCCACACATCACCAATGCAACAAATTTTCAACACAGCCTACAACTGAATGTCTGAAATAACAGTTAGCCACTATCAGATGATACACTTGCCCTGCCCTTATTCCGCTCTTTCTACTATTTATTACCTATAACATTACAGGATTTCAACTTCCAACATGCCCGATAACTTTTTGCCATTGTTAGATTCTAGTCACTTTTGTAATTGCTTTTGGCATGGACACAGTACTACATTTGGGTATGTGTAGGAAGTTGTGTGTGTATGTCAAGATGTAAGGAGAAGGCAATTCCCTAAAGGACTGCAAGTAGTATTAAGTTCAAGTTAATTTTCCAACTAATTTTGACGATTATATATCTACAGTTCTTAATCTGGAACAGGAAGTCATATCTCAAGTGAACAGAATATAGAATGCAACATAGATCAAGGGGTTGAAATACTTGAGCAATGAACAGAATCAATAATCTCCAATTCGCGAAGGCTACCTTCATTTTCATGTGTGTTCTTACATTTCGGCCCAAACTTAGTTATCATGGAGATACATAATCTTCAACACTAAATGAGAGAAATTTCTTCAGCACAATCCCCTCCTTGCCCAATCCCCGAAGGTTTTCATGGACAATCCACATAAAGATAAAACTTTGATTCTTACGCCAAATGCAGCGACAACAATTGCTGCATGACAGGGTTATCCACTTACCTTAAATTTACATACTAGTATGGTCAAATCCAGGACAATCTAGTTGGAACTGATATGGGAAGTGCCCTAGAAATAGCACAACGTCAACAATTTTTCAGAGGTGTGCCCAATTTCAACTAAAGTGCCACCAAATTCTAAATCAGTTTCAAGCCATTTTCATATCCTAAATTACGTTCAAGCCATTCCAACGCCAGGTGATGGAACCCTGAGGTGTCGGTGATCTATATATATTAAGAGGTAGATGAATTTTAGCAAGTTCCGATCAACTGGGCAAAGCCCATGTGAAGTGCTCCTTGTTTCTCGAACAAAACTTACCGAGAGCAGCAATGTAGCTCACATGTGATACAAATCATACAATTGATGTAAACGCAGTCTTTACATAATACACCAGCATAAAGTAGTCCAGCAACATCAAGTTGATGATGCCATCAAGGCAACATAGTAATTCAAATCCCACACTACCAGTCCATACAGACCAACAAAGTAGCACAACATAAGCATAATCCCAAGAAGACAACAAAAAAATACACAAATATTTCTAGGCATGGATATAGCGAATCCTAACCTAACGAATCACCTCCGGCAGCGCGTGATAAAAGAGCAACCCCTGGTGTACGGATTGGCCGGGCCTCTCGCCCTGAAACAGTTGTGCGTGTAGTACGACCTGCCGGAGCGCGCGGGACACGGGATCCTGTTCGCCGACAGCGCTCCGTACGAGATGTAGTGCCTCACGAAGCGCCAGAAGAGCGCCCTCCGGCCGTCAGTTCCGTCAGCGTCAACCTCGCCGTCAAAGTCGTCTTCGCCTTCGTCGTAGAGCGACGACGCCAAGGACGACGGCCAGTCCAGCGCGTCGGCCATGAGTTGCGTGCCGGCCTCTTCCACCTGGAGCTGAGCACGCGAGACGCACGTGAGGGCGAGGAGGATGACAAAGCAGAGTTGCATCAAGAGCTTTGCAGAAGCCATGGAAAGAGTGAAAAAGATTGAAGGGTTTTTGCTTTTTAGAGAGAGAGGAAGAGGAAAGGGGTGTGTTTTTATGTGAGTGAACTACTGTGGGTGATGGTGGTACTGGATGGTGGAAAAGGGGGGACAGGGATGGGAGTCACATGGAGCTGCTGGCCCTGGCCCTGGCCCTGGCCTGGCCGGGGGCGGTGAGGGTGAGAGTGAGAGTTGGTTGGTTTGGTTGGGCAATAAGTGGTTGTGATTGGGTTACAGCTGTGGCGTCAATCAATGCCGTCGGCTTTTTATTAGCGCCTCTGTTCACTCGATAAGCGTGTACCGCTCAATTCATTTGCATCTGAGCGGGAGGACTCACTCTTAAAACTGTTCAAGCTCGGGAGCCAGAATTTGAGGCATATTCTTAGGGATGTCAAAAGCGTCCGGCTCGGAAATAAGAAATGTAAGATAAGCTCTTCTAACAGTTTATCTCGGTACTTTACGGTATTCAGAGTAATAGAATAATATTTTCATCCTATCGAAAAAAGTTCTATATGATCTTTATAACACCCTTTATAGCATACTTAAATTATGAGTAAGATCTGATATGAAAACCGATAAAGCTAGAGGAATTTGGCATGACCTTTGCTACCCTAATGATGCGGGCGGTCTTGGCATCCAAGATATAATCCTCTGGGATACTGCTATCCTTAAACGTGTTTTGGGCTCTAGCTAAGAAAAATATTTACTTGTAGGAATATGATATGCCTAGACCTGGCAAACGGGTATACCCGTCGAGATACGGGTAAAATCCGGCCGGATTCGGATAAAACGGGTCGGATAAAATTTACCCGCTTTTCGGGTACAGTTTATGAGAACCCGTATTACCCGCGGGTAAATCACAATTTTTCCTGACTAATTATTTTTTTGAATAAATAGATTTTAAATACCTACTACTTAGTAATTAGACATACTTTTCATTCTTTCTCCATCAATTCATTACACAACAATCTGAACATCTTTCAATCCACAAAAAAAAAATCTGAACATCTTTCAATCCACAAAAAAAAAAATCTGAACATCTTTCAAACAGAAAAAAAAAAACCAATCCGGATATCTTTCAAATGGGAAAACAAAATCTGAACATCGACACGACCATCATCAAAATCTACCCAACAATCACAAGGCAACTTTACGTCTATCAAACGGCGAAAAAAAATAAAAATCTGAACATCGATACGACCATCATCAAGATCCACCGACTGAAAGATCTATCCAACATTCACAAGGCAACGAGTGATCGTTCAGTGGCGACTGGGCGACGGATCTGTGGTGACAGTGACGGATCGGCGACGAATGGGCAACGGATCGGCGGCGAGAGGGAGACGGGGTGACCATTGGGGGCGACGGCGCGACGGATCGGAGGAGAAGGCGCGACGGCACGGCGTGACTTGTGGTAGATCGTGGAGTGACTGAACGACTTGGCGCCTTGGGTGGAGCACAGTGGCCGTGACTTAGGTAGATCTGATAGAGAGAGAGGGACTTGAGATAAGAAATGGGGGGATCTGTGAGGTTGAGAGTGAATTGAGAGGTAGGGACGGAAGTGATAAGAGGAGGGAATGAGATATTTATCCCTAAAAGTTGTATATATATTGATATAACCGGGTACCCGGTAACCGACCCAAACTTACCCGGATTTTACGGGTCGGTTTAGGTACGGGTCCGTTTTTTATGGGTATCCTAATTATGTACCCGTACCCGGGTTTTTTGACCGGGTACGGGTAGACCCGCGGGTCCGGTCCAATTTTTGTCAGGTCTAGATATGCCCAATGAATGCGGTTGGAGTTTAAGAAAGATTCCCAAATTAGTTGCCTACCCTACACGGGCCACACATAACCTAGAACGAAGAGCTGTACAGAATCAGTCACAATTTTCAGTGTACTGGGTTATTAGCTCGCATACGTAGGTTACCCTTGTTGCCACTGGCTACTGGTATTTGAGGGAAATAAAGGGTAGAGTTTGCACAGCCACAAAAGAAGCACAAAAGGAACTCATACACATATTTGGGAACATGGTTCTTGGGAGACCTATGAGATGGAAGTTGTCACAAAATCATATGATTTGGAAACTTACGTAGCTTAGTATCTGCTTGAAGATAGTATGGAGTGATTGGGAATTATCTCTCCCTAAATTGCATTGTTTCTCATCGTTTTTTGCCTGATAGCATAATTCCAACTCTGAGGTATGGCTTAGTGCACTTTATGCTTTTAGTTTTGCTCTGAATTGTGGTAAATGATTTACCCTTACAAAAGATATATACGGCTTTAAGATCATCGAATCAATTGTTTAGTAGTACTATTGAAAATTTGGCACAAACCTTGTCTCCCGATATTTTGACCCACTTTTTCACGCAAATGTACTATTAACTGTCTGTTTGGATTGAAAAGCCTATCAAAATAGCCAACAAAGAATGTGAAGTCATGGACTAGATCGCCAGAGGGTTAGGATCCTAGCAAATCTTTACCCGTTTTAAACCTTCCCATTCTACCTCGCACTTGCGTTAGCTAAATGAGTACCAGAGTGCTCCAAAATGGGATTGCAAATTTAAACTTACCATAAGGTTTTTCCAAATAAAAGCAAATAAATTCTAATAGATAACATAATAAGAAATAACATATTAATCATGAACGTTATTCAAAACAATAGTTTCATTGATAATACGTCCATGACGAAAAGTCTAAAACCCATGTTTTGAGTCTCGGACGATTTTGTCCCGTATTAGGCCAGCATCTTTTTCTATCAAATTTTGAGGTCAAAACGCAACTCTCAGATATGATGCCGTAATGTTAACTTGTATTAGATACCTTATGAAAATTGTCAAACGAAACCCATATTCTGGGCTTGGATGATTATGCTCCCACATCAAGCCAATATTTCCTTTTTTGAGCTTTTGGGCTCAAAATGCATCTTTTAGGACATGATACATTAAGATTAGGTTGTGCCTGATCTCTGATGAAAAATGTGTTCCGGAACTCTAGTTTTGGGACTAGAATAAGGCGTATATTTCTCTATCATACTTAAGGCCTACAACGCAGCTCTAAGTAACCTAATACTATAAGATTATGTTGTGCGAGGGTCTCGATGAAGAGTGTTGTTTGGAGCCCTTGATTTTGGATTCAAACCTCTTTTTTTTCCTTCCAGATCATCAGGCGAACATTGTTTCAGTCAAACTCAAAATTTAATATGCAATTGTGGGACACGATGCATTAAGGTTAGGTTGTGTCATGTTCTTTATGAGAAAGAATAAAGCTAAATTCACGTACTTTAGTCATTTAAATAGGAAATGTTGGTACACTTTAACACTTCGATAATAAATAAATGTGAATTTAGCATAAAAAAGTGTATATTTAGCCTAACGTAAATTTTATTATGTCGAAGTGTAAAGGTAGCTTATATATAAATGATGTGAATGGTTGCTAAAATTAAATAAACATTTTTGAAATTAACGAGACTGGCCGGGGCGGGTAACAGGTTAAAACACATCCATTGTCGAGTGTGCTTTTAATTTTTGTACCAAAATTTCACCCTAAAGTCGATCGTAGTCAGAATATTTCATGTCAAACGGATCAGATGAGCTGCCAGGTTCAACTAGCCTTTTTTCGTATTCTCCTTCGGTATTGTTTAATTTCTTCTTAAGCTGCTTTAAACATTTGCTTCGCATAAAAATGAAGGAAGAAAGTTTAAGCCATTATAGTTGGCAAGTTTTTTGGGTGAAGATAAGAGAAGTGAGAGGGTGCCACTTTTTTTTTTTCCAAATCTTTCTCTTCATAGTCGGGGAAAAACCGGTGAGAAAGGAAGATCCAATAGTAGGTGTGAAAAGGGAGAACTTTTTTAAATAGACGTAAACCGATCTAAACCGACTAAATCGAACCGTCCATACCGATTGTGTTCGATTCGGTTCAGTTTGAAAATTTTCAAATAGAGGGGTAATAGTTCAGTTCACGATTTAACTTCAAATCATATCGTGCTCACCCCTAATGAGACATTTGTGTATTAACATTGCCCTTTTCATTTAAACACAAAAAATAAGAAACTTTGAAAGCGAGAATGTCACTATAGTAATAAAAACTTAATGTCTAAGTGTGAGATTTGACAACTCTATGTGTATTAGGATGTATAGAGATTCCACATCGGCAATGTACTGGGGAAAGTCCTGGATTATGTGATATATAAGGTTAAGTTAGATTTTGTCCCAAATTAAAAAGGGGAGAGAAATAGTTTGGCCACCACCACGGCACCACCACAATTGCCATGGCCTAGCCACCACGATACCATCATTGCACCATAATACTATCACCATCATGAGGACACCGCCACCTCTACCACACCAATGCTCCCTCCACTACCTCCATGCCCGCCAAAACCATCTCTATATTTACCACACTGCAATTGTCACCTTGACCATCATGTCATTGCTTTTCGCCATCATCACAATCACCAACATCGTATCGTCATGCACCACTGCCACCACCGTGATTGACATATTTTTGCCACTGTCACCCTTATTACCCCACTAACACATCCAACACGGCGTTGGTAATAGAAAATTTTAGGACATAAACTTAAATGTATAAATTTATATTTATAATACCTATAAAAGTATGAATGTTGTAAATCATTTTTGAACGATTATGTCATCCGTTAATTGCGTCAATTACATTCTTACCATTTTGTTATTACTCCCTTTTAAATTTTGATGAAATTAAAAGAACATTGGGTAATGAATCTATTCTATACATTGGAAAAATGAAAAGTGTGATGAGAACGAAAAACAGAACAAATAAATTCTTTTATTATTCTCTTTTTAATTTGATTAAAATGAAATAAACATTAGATATTGAACTGGTTAATGAGAACTGTAATATTTTTTTTCTTTCATTTTTAGTTTAGCAAACAATTAACTAATTGAAAAACTGAAAAACAAAAACAAAAACAAAATAAAGAAACTGAAATACATGAAAAATCAATTAAGAAACAAACAATTGTTGGAAAAAAAATACTAGAAAACAATGAAAAAGGGTTAAATATGCATATAAAAAAACAAGGCTTAAACATTGTGCCAATTTGAACTGAAAATATGTTAGGTTATTGCAGTTGAAGACTGGGTGTTTTGCATTTCTTATTGATGAAATGCAAAACATCTGGCCTTGAAAATTACAAATCTTAACCATAAACCAATTTAACAGATCACAAAAATAAAAACGTAGATTCATTCTTTTAATTTATAATTTGCTTTTATTTTCAAGAGTACCATCAAACATTTCTTCAATCCAGAACTCTACGAAGAATATTTTCAAACATTGAACTGATTACAATTGCGAATATCAAACATACATTTCTGCTAAAACAAGTCACAAAAGAAATAAGAACATAATTAAATGACATTATTTTGATCCCAAAAAAGATAATAATATCACTTCAAACATTACTCTCGACTTTATTCACATACAATACACGTGCTATATACTAGTATGGTCAAATGAATAAATATGTAACACAAAACAATTTCAAGCAGAAACTTTGGTTTACCAAACTAGTTAACCCAATGATAAAAATTTGGTCGCTTTAAGTTTTCTTTTTGACAACTTTATTGCTTAAATTTCAATTTTATCTAACAACCCTTGATTCTTCTTCTCTAACTAGGTCAAATAAAGATTTTTTTCACGGCCCTATTTGTTTCACATAAAATATTTTTCTTATTTTCAGGTATTTGACGTGATTATTGGAAAATTTTGCAAATTTTTTTTACCATTCACATAAAAAGATGGAATTTTATTGGGAAATGATTTGCAAAAATAAAAAGGGCAAGTCATTTCAAGCATTCAAAACCCGTCACTCTATCTATTTCTGAAGCCCGTTTTTCTCTTTCTGTTGCCCACATCAGCAATGATCACCACCGGTGCCACCACCACTACACCACCACTGTTATTGCTGCCTTCTGCACTCCCCGATCCATCCGCATCCTCACAAAATGTCTCCCGATGAGTAGCAGTTTGAAGGTGGTGATGATGGTCAGCGACAGTAATTGGGCACGTGGCTAATGACCGGCAACGACGATATTGGGTCATGGTCTTAAGGCCTCATGGCTTACAACGGTCAAAATTTGTGACAGTATTTTGAAAGTTTGATGCTTTCACAGGTGGTGATGGTGGTTGTGGAGTAGGTGAATAATAGGCTCTAGGGTGACCGACGATTTTTGTGGGTAGATAGTAACGTTTACCAATGGAGGTGATGCTGATCTATTGGTGTTGGTTGCGACCGTTAGTGCAACGACAATGAGTGATGTGGTGTCGATCATATGGTGGGTTTGTAATGTCAATTTGCTTGTTTGGGTGCTCGTTGAGTGCCGATCTTGGATGGTATAGTGGTGGTGGGTGGGCGACCAGTGGTGGTCCAGATCAGTGGTGTGGTAGGTGTTGGTTTTGGACGAGGAATGGGTGGTGGCGATTGCTTGGGTGTTTTGCCATCGTTTTACTAGAAATAGGTTGTTTGACCTCTTGAATAGCTTATTTACTTTTATTGTGGTATTGCGTGTTGTGTTGTTGAGAGAGAGTGGTTTTTGAGCTTTTTGATACAAGGTAGATTTATCATTTTTTCCATGCGTCATCCACACAACGAAAAATAATTGCTAAAAATGTGGCCATATGCCTTCTATTTTGAAAACGTTTTCGTGAAATAAACGGGAACTAAAAAAAAATTTGAGGCATCTTTGTTTTTTTTTCTTTTTCAAAAAGTCCAAAGACCTCATAAAAACTTTACGGATTGAATCACAAGATCATCCAAAACATCCGAAAGGTAAACGGGCGGCCCACGTAAAGCAAAGTACCAAAGGCCGCCCGCCTACAAAGGGCCCAACCCAACTCGACCTAATACGAACACAAAAACATCCACGCCCAGTGGGACTCGAACCCACAATCGCCTGATTAGAAGTCAGACGCCTTATCCATTAGGCCATGGGCGCTATTTGTGTTTCGATATGCGGCTCCAATTAATTTATTCACATATACTAAATGTTCGGCCGCCCAAAATACATTTTACTCGGTCCGATTTGTTATAGAACTTTGACCATGATTCTGTCGTTTGAATGAGATGCAAGGGCGTGCCTTGTTATGATTACAGCAATGCAATTTTTATACTTTTATTTCTAATTTGCATTTTAATGAGAGATATTTAGCTGAATTTTGGATCCACCGTAACAAAAGACTCATCGTTTCTCATTTCATTACCGATTATATTACCAGCAAAACTAACAGAGAGTGATAAGTGTTCAAACTTTAGAAGACACTTCTAAGTGTTTGAAATAAACAAGTCTCGATGCTTTAGACGGTGATTACGTACTATGTTGATTCGTCTTGTTTCAAGATTGACATTTGGTGTTTCAAGTGGAATCTCTTTAATTTCTTGTTGGTCATATGAAAGACTTTTTGGCTGGATATTATTAAGACAGCAATGTTTTGGACTCCTCAACAGTGTAAACTCTTTTGCGATATGTTGATTTTGATAGCCATTGATAAGCGCCTTTGAGTCGGTGGTTTCACCGGGTTTCTTGAAACGCTTATAATTTGTCTAAATTGCACTCCTATGATTGGTATTCTTCCTGATCCAAGTCGCAGTGCGTACAAAAAGTTATCTTACAAAAAGTTATCTTCATGAATGGTCATTATGCACTTCTAGTTCCTTTTATGTATATATATATGTAGGTAAAATTCATTACTAGTTTTCATGTAAACAGTTATTACATGTGCTGCAGTGAAGGGCCTTTGTTTCAAGGACCTTGCATCTAAGTTGTATCTATATCAGTGACGTTGGTCTCAAATCCGGAATTGCGGGAGATCGCGCACCCGAGTTTCCAGTTGTAGTTCATTCTGTTGCTCTGTTCTCTCACATGCAGGCTGCAGCTAAATTAGCGCTTTACATAATCTTCCAGAGGTCTGAAATGGTTCATGCCAATAAGAGGGGGACAACGAATCTAACCTTGCATTCAACGGGGGTCATTTCTGCTGAGAACAGACTGGTCCTGTTGTTAACTTAAAAGTAATCCTCTTATCTTCTACAGGTTTTGGTTATAGTTTGCTGCTTGCACCTACTTTTCATGTACTTTATTTGTTCCTGTGTACATTAATGTTTGTACTAGGTAAGATAACTGTATATTAGAAAAAGCCAAGCAAGAACAAGTTCATGGTCAGCTTAAGTTAAAGGTGATCAATGGCCAAAAGCCCCAGCTAATAGCTTTAGGAAGAAAAGAGAGATTACTGGGTCAGTATTTCTCAGTTTAAACATACAACTTGGACTAGGCTATCCTTTGTGAACTTCTCTGTCCCGAGGAATACTGTAGGATATTTTTTTACAGTACTTGATATCAGTAACTCCGATAAACGATAAAACCGGGGTAGCATTGATTATGCTGGTTTGACAAAAAGAGGTCTTCAATTGATAATGCTGGTTTCCCGCAATATCAATGTTCTATAAGCAGCTTTCTTTTGTTGACATATTTTGGAAAACAAATATGATTTGTTGACATAGGAAATTTTTTTGGCCCTCCACGTGGCAACATGTTATTGGTCCAGCAAACCGGCCATGCTCCTTGCACGTGATCTAGTTGGCTGGGTTTTTTAAAGGAAGAAGAGGAAAAAGACGCGGGCCCTAAAAAACTCTTTGTTCGTCCCTCTCTCCCGAAGATTTTCTCAGCCGCCCCTTCCTCCTTCAGCCTCCATGGCTGTGAGGCTGGAAGGGGAGGCCCCCCCTTGTGGTCCTCTACCTTCTTATCCCTTACATCCCATCCTCCCCCATTTGTGGCAACTCACCCTGCCAATTCCCATCACCCACCACCGCCTTCCTCCCCCCTTCGATCTCTACTATCCCTCCAGATCAGAAATCCTTCAGCCCCATAGGTACCCTATCTCTTTCGCTACTCTCAGATCTGAGAGTTTTTCTCAGATCCGTCGTTGTTTCCGAACCGTCGATCTGACGGGTTTGGATAGAAATCTTCAATGTGGGTCCGAAAAGGTGAGATGGTGGCTTGAAGATGTCGGATCTGCTAGATTTGGAGGATGCATACTCCCTTCGAGCTGTGGATCGCTTTGATCTGGTCTTGGGAGGACCCCCTCCACCTTCTATGGCTCCGATGTTGACTGCGGCAGTAATGTAAATTGTCACTCTATGCGGCCCAAGGCTCTCACATATGTTTCAGTGGGAGTGAGGGATCTTATGCATTTCCCTGCATCTTCCCGATCTGGCTACCCCTTGATTTGGTACTCCCAAATACGGGTAGCCCTTATGTTTTCTTTGATTTTCTCCAAGGTTATGTTGGCCATTTCTGGGACCATCCGTTTGGATGCAGTTGTCTCTGTCTTTCCAGGAATGCTCAGTTAAGTATTGCTTTTAGGTTGTAATGGTTAATTTTAATTAATGCAACTTGCTTAGGAAAAAAAAAAGTCTAGCTGACTAGAAAGAGATAACGGATTGCTAGGCAGTTCCTGAACTCCTGGCAAAGACTTGAACCATGTCTATGGCAAGGCTATTGACTTCATTGGCTTCGTGTTTCTTCCGGTTTGAGTCCTTATTTCTGTGACTTCATTTAACCTATGTGCATATTAGAGATAACGACTCAGTCAAGGGCTTCGACCCATGATTTGTCTCCCTCAAAAAGGCTAGTCGAAAAAGTGCTTAAGAGTTCATCACAATGTCTTATAAGATCAAATTATTTATCTCCCAATTTCGATGTGGCCGGGTCAAGATTCAACTTAACCGTGTATTTTACATAGCTTAGGTGATCTCTATCCACCTTAATAGACAACAAGAATGATATGTTACATTAGCACCATGACTTTGTGTTTGTGACAAGTGGTGATTTTGACAAGTTCATATCGACCAACAAAGTTTGTTTCTCCTTAATGTCGTCCTTATTTTTTTCTTCCCCCTTTTCATTGGCTTTTATCGTTGAGAGTGAGCAACGGTAGGCTGCTACAGCGTTACCTAAAGGTCATGGGTTCAAAATTTTACAGCGGCCTCGGCAATGGCAGGGACAATAGCTTTTTTATAGCTAATAACCCTCCCCAGCCTCGCACAAAGTGACCGGAGCCTCTTTCACTTGTCGACTTGTGTCATCGCCCAGGGCACGTGATTGATCAGCCTGAGCTCAACTCAGTGAGCTAACCCAATCAAAGAAGTTATCATATATGCTGTAGTACTAAAGAAGGTCGGTTGGCTGGAAATTGAATTTATGCGCTGATACAATGGATTGTGTATACTTCTGTCTATTGTCTAGGTGATGACAGTTGATTTATGATAGATCACTTAGGTGAAAGGGCACCGTCTACATTTAAACATCCACACGTTCATCAAAGTTCATTCATGTAGAAATGGTGATTTCAATTCTCACTACAGTTGAATTTGGACACTGCATGCAGCCAGAAATGGAAAAAGGTCACCATTATTTACTGCGGATTCACCAGACACTCTTCTAAGTTGTTGTGTCACTGTGTTGCTTAATTAAAACTTGCTGAGAGATCTAGAAAAGGGTCTTGTGTAGTCATAGAAATAAACAGAAAAATAGCTGCACAATCTGAAAAGAAGAAGTCTACTGTGGCTATGGGTTTGGGCATTTGAGGAAAGAAGAACAAGACCCCATCTCTAGGGTGAAGAATATCATGCAGAAAGCCATTGAGAGAAAGGTGGGGGACCATTAGTTCAAAGATTTATTACCCTTCAGTGGCTTCAGTTTTAAAGTTATTCGGGTTTGCTCAGAAGGTGAGTTGAAGACTTATGGTTCTGCTCTTGTATTTAATATGCCTTTTTCCTTAATAAAATATCTCGGAGGACTTTACTCGATCGAGTCCATGAATGACTTCAATAAGGGGAGTGAGAACCAGATCCAACACTTATAGAGTTCGTTTGACAAAATTTTTTTTTTGGTTTTCAGTTTTTAAAGAGCAGTTTTTTAAAGAGCAGTTTAATTTTTTTTTTTATAAAAACAAATGGTGTTTGATAACCCCTTTTTTTTTTAGTGTTTGGTAACCCTTTTTATTTTGACTTTTTTTTTTGTGGTTTGCGGTGACGGTGGTGAGATGTAGCGGTGGTGGCCGGTGGTGGTGGCTGGCTGCCGGCAGTCGCCGGCGGCCGGAGGTGGCTGCCGGTGGTCGCCGGCGGCCGAAGGTGGCTGCCGGTAGTCTCCGGCGGCCGGAGGTGGCTGCCGGCAGTCTCCGGCGGTGGGAGGGTGGTGGTGGTGGTCTAAGAAAAAAAAACCAAAAGTGAAAAAAAAAACCAGTTTCTGGAGTTTTTTTTTTACACTTCAGTTTAAAAACTCGTTTTAAAAATTGAAAAAAAAAATGGTTACCAAACGCTCCTTTTTTTTTCAGTTTTTAAAAACTGAAAAAAAAAAGAGTCAAACTGGCCCTTAGGTTTCGTTTNACAAATTTTTTTTTTGGTTTTCAGTTTCTAAAGAGCAGTTTTTTAAAGAACAGCTTAATTTTTTTTTTAAAGTGGGTGTTTAATAACCCTTTTTTTTTAGTTTTTTTTTTTAGTGTTTGGTAACCCTTTTTATTTTGACTTTTTTTTTTGGGTGGTTTGTGGTGGCGGTGGTGGTGGTGGCCGACGGCCGGAGGTGGCTGCCGGCGGTGGGCGCCGGCGACCGGAGGTGGCTACCGGCGGTCGGAGGTGGGAGGGTGGTGGTGGTGGTCTAAAAAAAAACCAAAAGTGAAAAAAAAAACCAGTTTTTTGAGTTTTTTTTTCACTCTTCAGTTTTAAAACTGGGTTTTTAAATTGAAAAAAAAAATTGTTACCAAACACTCCCTTTTTTTTTCAGTTTTTAAAACTGAAAAAAAAGAGCAATTTTTTTTTTGTCAAACCTAGCCTTATAGATCTGATTCCTCTTCATTTTGAAACTAAAGATACTTTTCTCGCGACACTTCTTACAGTTCTATTGAAAAAATGCACTGCAAGCAACAAATGTGTCCGTTTGGTAGGTCTTATTCTGCTTGACTATATTTACAGTGAAATTAGAAATTCTATTGCCTCCCTCTATCAAAAAAGTCGTCATTTTTTAGTTGTTACTGTCCCAAAAAAAAAGGGTCTTTTTAGAAATGACAATTGCAGAACACATTCCACACGTAGTTGCTCATTCTTCTGTTTAGACAAGAATATATCATGCAACAAAGCACTTAGGGTTCGTTTGACAAAAAAAAATTTTGGTTTTCAGTTTTTAAAGAGCAGTTTAAATTTTTTTTTAATAAAAACAAGTGGGTGTTTGATAACCTCTCTTTTTTAGTTTTTTTTTTTGTGTTTGGTAACCCTTTTTATTTTGACTTTTTTTTTTGGGTGGTTTGCAGTGGCGGTGGTGGTGGTGGTGGCCGGAGGTGGCTGCCGGCAGTCTCCGGCGGTCGAAGGTGGCTGCCGGCAGTCTCCGGCGGTGGTCGCCTGAGGTGGCTGCCGGCAGTGGTCGCCGGCGGCCGGCGGTGGGAGGGTGGTGGTGGTGGTCTAAAAAAAAAATCAGTTTTTCAAGTTTTTTTTTTTACTCTTCAGTTTAAAAACTGATTTTTTAAATTGAAAAAAAAATGGTTACCAAATGCTTTTTTTCATTTTTTAAAACTGAAAAAAAAGAGCAATTTTTTTTTGTCAAACTGGCCCTTAGAAGAACACTAGACGGAGGGACCTAATCAAAAGTTTGCGCTTATATTGAAGACTTGTGAAATAATAATAATAATATTGTTCTTAAAAGAGACACAAGAAAAGTCTTCACGCTTGGTTTCCTTCCTAAGTAGTAAGTATCATGCCATATGCCATTCTAGGATCCCTCTTCGGTTATGGAGCTTACGAACAAAGTATCGGGACGAGGCCTTTCCTTCAAAGTCATTCTAGACGTACATGTACACTCGATGCCTATGGTAGTTAGTTAGTTACCCAAGCAAGCAAATTCACGCGGTACAGAGAGGTTCAGTCGTAGCAGTAGCTAAGGCTCAGGCTCAGGCTCAGCTCAGCCCAGCATAATCCTCCCAGCTTTCCTGATCCACCTAGATAAGCGTGCCAGGAAAGCCAGCACTGTGACCGCATTGTAGTGGAGATAACCGGACGTAGAATTATACTTGTAGGTAAAGGGATTCCTGTAGCTTACCCCACCTCTGAATTTGGGTGGTTGTCCTTCTGACACATGTCATGTGACTGTGGGGTTTTCCTCTACAATTTTCTGTGCAATAAAGTAAGTGAATTTTGATGGCAAAGAAAGCTGAAAAGGGTTGAAGACTTTAGTTCATGCACCTTTACTCAACTGGAATCCCTCATGATCATCTGTTTCATAACAAGAGATGTTTGATCATGAGCAAGGAAACAACATATAAGTTTTTTTTTTTTTGTTGGACGGTAAGGGGTATCCTCGGGCCAGCTTTAGCGTCAACCGAGACTAAGTCCCCTCCCCGGGCGATCTTAAGGGCGAACCCCCCACATCGGCCTGGTATATTTAGAAGAATTTTGTTCCTCTGAGTGCTGGCCCCAAGGCTTGAACCCAAGAAGTCAAGGTAGGGAGCATACATCTTTGACTACCAGGTCAACCCCTTGGGATTACTCAACATATAAGTTATTAATTAGTGTAGCTAGATACCTCAACTTATAAGTTACAAACTAGTAATGCATGGGAGAATGACAATAAATCATGGGATTAACGTGCAAATTGTAATGTTAAGTATTGTCTGGGCGATCCAAACCAAAATCTTTAAGATTACTTTACGGGTTCATTGTTACCAAAATTATGCCACTTTTAGAGGGACCATTTTGTGACCAAATTAATTGATCTCCAATTTGCATTTCTTTGGTTATTAGAGGTAGTCTTTGATGACAGATCTTCATCAATACGTATCATGAATGCGATCAAACAATATTTCTTCTAGCAATAAAAGTTTGTATATCTTAATGTATACGCATCTAACATAATTAATACCGTACGTGATGTATATGTTACAAAACAGAAACAATAAAATAATGGTCACAACTTGTTATATATACCTTTCAGACTGACATATTCGTATACTTGACTATTATCCTTGGTGATAAACCCTAATTCTTTAAGCCCCCTCTTCCCCTCTGCTTCCCCATTCCTCTGTCACAACTTTCTCACTGCCTCTCTCTCTCTCTCACACACACACACACACACTTACGCACACTGAAATCGAAGAAACATGGATGTGGACCTGATGAAATCATCATCACAAGCTGATCAAATGGAGATAATGTCAATGATGATGCAGATGGACAAGCACCCACTGTTCTCCGGCCCGTCTTATACCCAAGACATGTATTACGAACTGCCGGAGATGGAAGTATCCGGTGGAAGTTCCACCAGCATTGGAACTACCCCGCCACCTAATAACTTTTCATCATTCATGGGCACCCCCGCATCAAAGTTCAGAAGCTCATCGCGCGATATGGAAACCATGAGAGAGATGATATTTCGGATCGCGGCGATGCAGCCGGTTCAGATAGACCCGGAGACAGTGAAGCCGACGAAGCGAAGGAACGTGAAGATATCGAAAGATCCGCAGAGCGTGGCGGCGAGGCATAGGAGGGAAAGGATAAGCGAGAAGATTAGGATTCTGCAGAGACTTGTACCAGGAGGGACGAAAATGGACACGGCTTCCATGCTGGATGAGGCAGTTCATTACGTGAAGTTCTTGAAGAAGCAAGTGCAGTCATTGGAAGGAGCAGCAGCTGCAGCAGTGAACAGTAGCCCAATGGGAGGTTCAGCAGAGACGAGTATGCTGAATTACTATTCATCGTTGATGAAAGCTTGCCAGCCTGCTACTCAATTGGTGGGCTCTAGTGGGCTCTATTGATCATATGGTTAGGTGACAAAACTACTGTTTGTGTGGGGGAAAAGTTTGGCTGCTGCAAAATGTTTCATACATTCGAGTCTTGACATATTTTTGTGACACTAGACTTAGAATCAAGGTGTCACTAAAAGTATTTAGGGACTCTTTTTAGCCTGTAAAACAGAGGTTGCAGCCAAATTAAGAAGATGTGATGTCTAGTCACTATGCTTAGGATTGGAAACTTTGTTTCTAACTGCCAAAGAAGATGCGATGTCTAGTCACTATGCTTAGGATTGGAAACTTTGTTTCTAACTCCCAAAATTGTATGAATTTTGTGGATCAACAAAGTTTTTACCTTCTATTCACAGTTAGTTGGATGAATTGACAAATAGGATTGACGCTAAAAAGTGGTATTCATTTTTCATGGTTTTTACATGTGGTTCATGTCACTGGCACTGCTTCAAAAAGTTATAAAGAACAAAAGATTATAATGTGTTAACTTGTCATAGTTTTCCTTTGGATATGAGCACATTACAGCCGAGGAAGCTTGTTTGGACTTTGGTAAGCTACATCAAAGATAGAGGTGTCCCAAGTTTCAACTTTTTGCAATAGTGATTCATTTGATACATTAAGCAATCAAAACAAACTTGTCTGATCGCGACTTAAGATATTTTTGCTACCGCTTCCTTCTCCCGGTTTTACCATACTATCTCTCCATTCCTGTCTTTGCAAACAAAAGTGAGTCTGAATGCCTGTTCTTAAAGTCCAGGAGAGCATCTACCTCATGGAAAGTTACACAGAGTAGTAAACTACAATTCACTTTGTGCCCCGTCGTTACCGACGTCTTTCCTATCTAGTGTGATGGAAAATTGAAGCACTGTATTGTCGAATAAACCCTTGATATCCATTTGACTTTGAATTGATGTGAGTGGAAAATCAAATATGTGTTCGAACGTGTTTGAATTCTAGAGCACCTGTCACCGGACAAATTTCGAATCAAACAGAATTCACATGTTCTGTCAATAAAAACGGCTTTTCTAATAAAATGTAATGGGAAATTGAAGCAGTACGTTGTCTTATCAGCCCTTCATATCCGGCTGACTTCATATCCACAAACACATGAGAAATCTTACACTTAATCTGAGTTGTTATATGCATGGGAGATACAGCTCAACAAAATGGATAAAGCTAATTAATCAAGTTCTTTAAACTCTGGATCAGACCATTCACCACATTTAGTAGCGGATAATATTGAATTCAGTCTCATACTAAATGTGGCAACTTTAGTGAAGTAGTGGCCGTCCACTTTAAAATAGTAGGTGACTATGTCGACTGTTGAGAGATCTAGAGAGAGAGTCAGAGCGGTAGGAAGAGAGGTGTGCATGGTAGGTTGCCTCCCATGGAAGGATCGAGTGATAGGAGTGTTCATGTCTCAAGGATCACCTCACTAGAAGCCAAGCCAGTGTTATCCATTCCAATCAAACAAGTGCAGCGGAAGATAAGAAAAAATAGCGAACATGCATGAACACAAGCAGGTCAAACTAGATCTAGCCAGGAAGGAAATAAAAGATTCATGTGAGACATATCAAAAAAGCCCCAACATCCCCACACCGAGGCTTTGATTACTAAAGTGGTTGCGCCCTGCCTCACGCCTTTGCATGAGAATTCAGGACAGTCATCACCCCCGCAAGTTCACTGTATCTTCCTCTCACACATATCTTTCTGCCCGCCAAACTCATCTATTTATCTGTCTCTCCTTGACGATAGATGAGCGGTTCAAGTGCACAAGACTCTTCGTAATTCTCGTAGAGAGTACTATTTTTGCATTTTGAGATCATAAGACTTTGAGGTTACGATAGGACAACATGCACAAAAACTCGCGATCATATGATGACCTTGCATATTTCCATTTTTCTCTTTTTTTTCTTTTTAATGTAAAACATGAGTAATGACATAATTTTGCGACCTGGTTTGTGATATTCATAGACACTTCACACCATGGGAATCAGTCGTTATCTTGTTGCATTATTTGGAAACAAATGGTTAAATCCAAATCCACTTTGAAAAAGGCTGAATGGCTGACCATGGTCCAACAACTAAAAGTCAAGTACTACCTACAAACAAGATCTATGTGTTGATAATGTGATATCATGCTAATAAATGGTTTGTCGCCCTAGCTATTGCTTTTGGAATCTATCTACTGAAAATGGATAACAAATTCAACACCAAGCTGTTGCATAAGCATTTAAAAGTGCGACAGTAAGAGGAAACATGATATAGTATTTGTAAAGAGGATGTTCATCGAAGTTACTCGGTCGTCAACCTGCTTGGCTTACACGATGGGATTGCTATATTCAAACTTTCATATGTTGTTTTATACTCTAATTAGTATCTAAAAAATGTTGGCGACTTTAGGGGGTGTAAATAAAAAGATATAAATGTGTGAATTTAGACAATTTCATAACAAAACGAGCAAGTTAAGCAAACGCATTTTCAATCCAACCTGGTCTAAGCAAAGGCCCGCCCATTGTAGTCATTGAATCTATAGTATCTTCGGTCTACCTATAGCAAGACAGTTTCTCGGATCGAATATTGAGTGATTTGTTGTAATAGCTTTTTGTGTGGCTTTTTCTTTTTTGTGGGATTAAATTCACTTCATTTTATAGTTACAGGAGATATAAGCGATACTTTTTAATCCCTCTTACCGACAAACGAGTATTAGTAAAGGGTGTAAATTCAACCTCACCCTTCTTTTCTCTTTTTTCTTTTTTTTTCTTTTTTACTTTGGTTAGCATAATGTGAGAGACGTGGGGAACAATTGATGAACTTTTTAAAATTTAATAGTAAAAGTTAGTGGTCGCAATGAAGATTCAGAGTCATTTATCCGTTCAAATCCTCCCATTTAACGGCTCGTTAAAACCATCCATGTAACGATTGCATCTTCATGGGTCACTTATTTTAGAACCCAATACTGGATGCTCATTCAACCATATACATAAGTTGACCCTTTTTTTTTGGTCAAAATCGCCACCACCTAAAATTACTCCAAGCAGCCTCTTCTCTCTCATAAGTCACCAAATAAAACTAGGTCGTCATCGCCCATTCGTCATGTCGCTGTTACGGCTACGCTGAAGATTGGATCTACCATTGACAAAGATTGGACCTGCCTTTGCCGCTCGTAACCACCTGCCCTCACTATTACCACATCATGTTGTCGATTGTTGTTGTATTCGCTAAGATCGGGTGGTTGTGGTTATAGTTGTGGTTGGGGTGGTTCTCGGTATGGTGGCGGTCGAGCTGTGGCGCAAGTGGTGGTTGTTCATATGGTGATGAGATTGATGGTTTTACTTGAGGTGGTTGTTGTGGTATGGTGGTGCGTGTTGTAGCTGTTAGTATGGTGGTAATCGTAGCATTTAAGTGGTGGTTATAGGTGTGGCAGCAATTTGATGCGGTGGCTAGCGGTAAATGGGGCGTAAGTGGCGTCTGAATCTGATTGAAAAATTGTAAGTATGTACCAAAATTAATAATGAGTCACAACTAGGTTAATAAATGAAACAAATTCATTTACGGAATGATCCAATTAACTTAGAATAAATAGAAAAAACTGGTCGATTATCCGTTTATATGCAATCGGTTTTCACTTACGGTCAAACCCAACTCACTCACCTACGTTGACACCCCTAGTAAAAAAGGATAATCGTTAATTACACTCATGGATTTAATGCCTGCATACTTAGTTGGGACATTGACAACGAAATAACAAAACTAACGAGCATAGGTTGGGCAAGCGCAAAACACGTTGTTTAGTTTGACTCTGGGCTGGTTATGGACTGTTTTTTTTTTTTTTTCCCCATTAAGAGGGCCCGTGAGATGGGAAGCTTACGGGCTCATGAAAGGCTCCAGCCACTGCCAGCCTGTTCAACGGGCTCATACTCTTTAGTTCGTATATTCACTGTGGATTATAGATTATGAGATCACGCCCAAAGTTTATTAGCTTGCTCGATGTATACTGCACGTACTCGCAACTTATAATAAGAACAAGAATTTCGAAATGATTATATCAGATGGAAGTGTTATTTTCACCCCCATTATATGGTTATCTTATTGTTGTTAAAAATATATTTTTGTGACAAGTGTTAACCTTTTAGCGATAAACATAAGAGGGTATATAGTATTTTTTTTTGTGCAACAGAATTAAATAAAACTTAATAAGGTTTACATCCTAATATGGGTAACACCTGTTACATCATCTGCTAACAAAAGGATAATCACTTTTCGGTGGTTGCATGAGGTACACAAAATAATCCTTTTGTTGCATGCCAACATTGGCCAATTTGTCTGCGCATTTGTTACCCTCTCTAAGAACATGCATTAAACTAGATTTTGTAGCTCTAATTAGATAGTTACAATCCTTGATCAAGTTGCTTAACGGATGGAATCGATTGTTGTTTGTCAGAATTAAGTCTTTGGCAGCTTGAGAATCTGTTTCCACTGTAGCGTTTGTCAGCCCCATATTCTTGATCATTTGCAGTTAATTGATGATTCCTTGAAATTCTGCTTCCAGTGCATTACAAACGGGTATATAGTATATGACAATGTGAAAATAGTCTCTACATATACCAAATTTCAACGGTTAGCGGTTTGACCATCAATGCCAAAATAATCTCATGTAAAACCAAATTTAACATCGGTGTATACTTAATTTATTCGGTATTCACCCCCTGTGGTGGGGTTGTTATTTTGATATAACTCAGATTACAAGATTTTGGGGTTGGATTAGGCAGGCTCGAGGGCCCATAGATAGTCATATGGTCTGTTGCTAAGTACCGAAGTCCACCTCTTTCTTTCTTTTTATTTTTTCCCCTTTTTTCGTACGCCACTTGTGACTTGGAAGTTGATTGATTTAGCTTACATTCCAGCAATATTAAACAGTTAACATATACTGTACTATTTTAAAACGATTTTTCAGTGCCAAGGCTTGAATAGAAACGGAACTTTAGTTATACTTCAGAGTCGTACAGATAGATAGAGTGCATTATATACTGAGACCTTCTTAGTTAAGCAAAAAATTGCTTCATAGTTTTATACTAAAGAATTTATATCTATAGTACCTATAAAAGTACAAATATCATAAATTATTTTTGAACAATTATATCATCGGTTAATTACGCCAATAACACTCATATCCTCCCTTTTAAATCTAGCTGAAATTAAATAAACTTTGAGAAATGAATCTATTTTAAACGTTGGGAAATAAAAAGCGTGATGAGATAAACAAAGAAATTTCTTTATTACTCCCTTTTTAATTTGATTGAAATGAAACAAATATTGGATAATGATGTATACTAGACATTGGGGTAATGAGAACTATGATACAACCTTAATTTTTTTCCCTTGATTTTTGGGTTAGCAAATAATTGACCAATTTAAAAACTTAAAAGTAAAAACAAAAGAAAGAAACTGAAATATGTGAAAAATCAGTGAAAAAACAAAAAGCTGAAAAACAGAAAAAAACAAAAAATATGGTTAAATATGCATCAAAAATGAGAAAAAGAAAAAACGCTTAAATATGGCGTGAATTTAAACTGAAAATTTTGTTTAGTTATCACAGTAGAAGACCAGGTTTTTTTTATGCACAGTCTGATTTTATGGTTCTTCTAATAGTACAAAAAGTTCAAGAAACTATCAAGACAAGAAGACGAGGAAAACCATCCAATGAGAACCTAAGATAATATGCACTCGTTTCACCAAAAAAGGAAAATCAAATTTAATGAAAACTAAAATTATATTTATATAATGGGAGTTGATTCGTTGTTCACGCTGACAACTTAAGTTAAGTTTCCAGCGTCATCTGGTCGTCCATCTATCGCGAATGGACGGATCAAATCTAACTTATTTAAACTTTATCGTCGTCCGCTACATTATGTGGCGGACGATTTTTTTTACTAGATTGCCCCTCGTCCATGAGAACATAACCTGACCGTCCGCTACATAATGCAGCGGACGACGGGATACTCTGTCTTTTTTGGGTCTCTGCCTTTTTGGGTGTTTAGGATTATGTATGGATGTTCTTCTTACAAATTAAAACTAACAACATTATCATTATCCAAATGTTGGGTGTGAGCAGTTGAGCCCATTCATACTCCCATAGGCCTTATGATAGATGTACAAGATGATGTTAAACTTGCATTAAACATTGAAAAATAACTCTGGATTGCCATAGCAATGACATAAATTGCACTATAATGTATACTTTATTGATTGGAAACAAGCCTTGTAGTTTAAAACTGGCAAAATGTTCACCGATTGATGAAGAGAGATGGTTAGTTGTTGGTTGTATTAAAGCTATCCAAATGGACTTTGGAATACTTTGTAATAATAGAGAGAGAATTGAATTGAGCATCACTACGAATGATTTCATTTGTCTATGACCAAATACACTAAGAATGACAAGGACGAAATTGCCTTTATTGGCAATAGCATTGCCTTTGGAGATCCAAACAGTAAGCCATTCAAAGGGTTCATGTATTGGTTGATTAAACCGCATTCCAATATTCAAACCAAACCACATCGGCCTAATATAGGGGTGGTGTAAAAAAAAGTAAGAACAAGTATGGTGCCCTTTCTCCCGTTATTCCTAAAAAATCATGCCGCTCTATCCATTTTGACATGAATATTAATGTACTGCCATTATGATTCTGACAGGGTGCATGCCTTTCTATTAGTTGCTTAAGGTTTGTACATACCGTAAATTTTGCTATTAGAAACTTATTTCTTGCTTAAGATTGCTTTTTGTGGTGACTTATTCGCGCACGAGAGTCTTGAGCACAACGTGGATAGGATCTTTGCGGCCTTGCTTGGTTTTGCCTTAAGAAACTTTTTAAAATTGGTATATGATAAATCTCCTCTTTGAGTCTTTTTTTGAGCCAAGCAAGCAATTGGTGTTCTCTGTTGTTAAGGTATAAACTTGTCTGTATACTCTCAAGAAACAAGGAATGTCATAGATAAAGACAAACGTTGATTTCATTCACAAATGTCTACTTGACAAGAAAAGTTCAACAAACTCTCATCGCGAGTAAAGTGGATTTTCCTCGTAATGTCTGCTTTTTACTAGTCGTTTATAACTTCAATCACTAATTCAGGACCGCATAACTTGTCATTTGATGCGATCCTTAAGTACCATTCGAAATTTTAATTACATATTTTACTTTAATATAAGTGGATCAATCCTCGTATAATACGTAACGACGTATAAAGTATGGGGGTTACATGACCTATAAAAAGGAGAAAACCCCAAAGTTGGGGATCGTAATAGTACCACGTTCCCGAGGACAGTTTGGTCCTTGGATCGAAATAATCACGGTACTATTAGCCACATCCATACCACACCGTATTTTGACCCGAAACGTAATAGGGGAGCTGAGCGGCGGAGAGAGAAAGAGAGAGAGATCTAGGTTTTGAAAATCCGAATCGATCGAAGGTCAGTGAGCGTGTGTAATAATTTCTCAGTAATCGTTCGTTTTTCTCTAACCTTTGCTAGGCAATTTCCTTTCTGTCAGAACAAGAAAAGTTTTGGGGGAAAATGGTGAGTTTGATTTCGTATTTGATGGCGACGATGATTGTTTTGTGTGAGAAAGAGGTGTGTGTATTGCTTGCTTGCAGGGGTTTTCGTCGAGTGAGTGAGGAGAGAAGTGAGATCGCGCGAGAGCAAAGAGCGTGGAGGAGAGTGAATTCGAGTGTGGTCCGTTCCGATTATCGAACCCTACCTTCCTGTTTCGCGAGCCGTCCATCATGTCGGACAGAAAGCTTGTGGTAACTTGTCCTTTGACATTCTTGGTTTATTACTTTGGTCTGTTACACGTATCTAGTGGCCTGTGATGTGTGTGCGGGTGTCTATGTTTTTTTAGGTTTTGGGGATTCCATGGGACATTGATACAGAAGGGCTGAGGGATTACATGTGCAAGTTTGGGGAATTGGAGGACTGCATCGTCATGAAGGTTTGCTCCTCTTTCTTTAGCCTTTTTCCTTTATCTTTTTTGAAACATTTGCTTCAAGAAACATGCTTTGAACAGGTGAAGAAAAAGCAATATCTAATATGGTAAAGTTCGATTTTCTCATTGAAGTTTTTTATCTTGGATTTTTCTGTTTGTGCGCCTATGATACCATTGAAAATCAAGATTGTAGAGGGTTGTTATTGGTTGATAAAAGTATAGAACATATTGCCTTCTTTTTTTGGAATGTCTACTCAAGGTGAAGCTGTTACTGACCGATTGTGTTTCCTTTTCCGAGTCGCAAAATGATATGAGGTGCTATATGTGATGTTGTTTTTCTTTTCTCTGTTTTGCTTTTACTGCTATAGAAGTTCTTGATTGTATAAATTGTTGCTTTCTTGATATTCATGCATGCTTCACACAGATGTCTAGGCATGCATGGAAACATACAATAGCTCAAAGTTCTATTTACCGTACTTGCCTGTGCGAGAAGAGAGAGGGAAGTAAAGTTAACAACAAATAACGTGCAATGCCACATAGAATTCTCGTTTGTTCGTTATATATTCTCTTATGTACATTCATCTGGTAAAAGGGGACATTTATAGGTGTTGTGTGATCACGTAGGGTCTCACCTTATTGGTTTCACTTGAGGTTGAGGTTTGAGTTGAGTTGACATTTCTGGTTGTCTGATTTAAGCTTACGGCTTAACCTTTTCTTTTTGTCATTAATCCTATGAAGTGCTGTTTAATGATTGCACAATGGAATTAGTTGCATTATCTAAATGTTTGTGATTTTAGGAGCGCTCCTCTGGTCGATCTCGTGGCTTTGGATACGTAACTTTTGCAACTATTGAGGATGCTAAGGTGACATTAACTTAATATTGTACACAGTATTTGATGAGTTTTTTTTCCTTAGATTTTTACATTATTATGCATCCTGTTACTTTGTTTGTATGAAGTTGGTTGTTTGGTGTTAGGATCTCATTTTTTCTAGTTACATTGGCTTCTTTTCTTTTTTGCCTGTTCTGTTCCCCTTTGCAGAATGCACTCTCGAGTGAGCATTTCCTTGGCAATAGAATGCTGGAAGTAAAAATAGCTACACCAAAGGTTGTTCTCCTACAAAAGTAGATATGTTTTGCGGTTTTCTCTTTCATTTGCTAATAATGTTAATTTTTACGCTTCATGACATGCATTCGTTCGAACCAAAGAAAAAGAAAAAAGTTAAGAAAGTTGAAACTAGATTATACTTATTGGGTTTTTTTGTATTCTTTTGTCAGGAGGAGATGAGAGCATCATCGAAAAAAGTCACAAGGATTTTTGTTGCAAGAATTTCACCATCTGTGACAGAAGCTACATTCAGAAGGTAATTTTTGCACCTTCTTATAGATGCCCCATTTTACAGAATATAATCATAAGTCTTAGTTCCTATTGATATTATTGATTGGCACCAGGTAAGATCTAAACTTGGGATTTGTTTGATTTCTCTTGCAGTTATTTTGAAAAATATGGCGAAATAACAGACTTGTACATGCCGAAGGTATCTAATTATGTTAATTTCATAACATTTTATTGATACCGTAGTCTTTAGTTATGCATGTAATACATTATACTATAACTGTATTCTGGTTAATGTACAGGATCCAAGTACCAAAGGGCATCGTGGAATTGGGTTTATCACTTTTGCTAATGCTGGCAAGTACATTTTAAGTTGTTGCATTGTAATACAATTGAGTTCTACCAATTTCTCTATCAAAGAAGTCAACTGCAATGCTTGATATTTGTCGGTTTCCAACTATGTAACCTTTGGGTTTCAGAGAATAAACTTATATAACGTATAATTGCTTGTTTTCTTTACAGTTACACTTTCATAACGGTGTTTCAGAAAATAATTTGGTTAGATGTAGTAACTATATGTATGTGGAAGCTATAATATTGTATGAGTACCTCTGTTTTTGGAGGACTGAAGTGCTTTCCAGGAGAAATAGTGGAGGCTTTGAGATATTTTGTATGGTCGTAGATATAAATCAAGGGGATATTGTAGATTCTATGAACAGCTTGAAGGAAAAAATACTATTGATAACCCTTAGCAGTGATCCCATTTGAATCAAAGTTGTTACATCTAGGAATATAATGAGAAAAATCTCAGTGCAATGGTTGTAACGATGACGTGGTACAACCTACGGCCAAGATTGAAGAAAAACAAGTAACTTACCTCATATTGTTTTGCTATCACTATAACTTGTAAAATTCTATCCGTTGGTTGTAACACGTGTCGTTACAATTGTTGCACTGAATTTTTTGTCAGGGTATGATGCTTAAACAAGGGCCGGCTAGGTCTTAATCTCGTGAGATGTAAGATGTCTTGATACATTAAGATTAGATAATCTAGTGGAAATTGACTTCCATGTGTGAATGAGGTCCAGAAAGCATTAGACTTGAAGAAAACATGTTACCAAGGCATACATAGAACAAGGAACAGAGAGAACTATGGTAAGCATAACTGGCGAAGGTTAGGTGCAGAAGAGTGTGAAAAGGGGTATTTAAACTTGCAAAGCTATTGAGATTTTAGAGCAGACAGTTTGAATATTAAGTGCATCAAGGATCATGGTAGTGAACGAGGGACTGTAAGTACAAAAAAAAAAAAAGAGAGGTTAAGGAAAGATGGAGATGACAACTCAAGTTATACAAAGGAGGCACTTAAGAGCTTTCCGGGAAATTAGTGATTTTTCATATATGATACTCATTTGAACATCAGATTGTAAGGGAAGCTTTATAGAATGCTAAGGTTTGGTGGTCCGTTGGTGATGCGAGTTCGGATTGTTTTTTTAACAAGATTTTGAATTTTAGAAGAATGCCTTTTGGGTGTAGAAAGCGCACATACATATATACATATACATGTATGTATACATAGATACATACATACGTATATATGTGCATACACGTGTGTGTATATATATATATATATGCATAGGAATGAAAAAGTTCTGTAAAGTTGCCAACCATCAAATGATTATTCTATGGCATGGAATGGCTCATTAGCTTAATCATTTGGAAGATGGTAATTGAACAGAGACTAAGAAAGGGTGCTATAACATTCAAGAATTAGTTTTAATTTTAGAGAAAAAAGAAAACTCTTTGTATGGCTTTTAGATTCGAGAAAAGCATATGACAACGGAGAAAGTTCTACCGGCCACGTTAATGGGGGTGATGGTTTCGTAACAGTGGCTTTGAAACCTAACTGTTAAATAAATATATCGATCTCAGAGGTCAATAGTAGATGCTTATACATGTGTTGTTTTTGTGTGTACATTTTTTAATGCTTGTACATACTGGGTTGGAGTTGGTAGATTATGCTAGTCGTGATTAACTTGCCTTTACTATGGGCTTAAAAATTTGGTGATGGTGGCATGGCGTCCATGAGTAAACATCCTATTCTTTAATGTTTAGTTCTAAGGTGGTGAGTGAGGTAAAGTTGGCTGCTGTTGGCTGACAGTTATTTGTTGGAGTATTCTTTTGATGCATACTTTGAGGTTGAAGACGCAATTTGGAAGTAACATGCAGTGATCATTATATATGATCCTAATAGAAATTCTGGCGTTTGTGATTGGATGATTTTGGTATTTTCCCTTATATTGGGGGCTGCCTTGTGGGTGGTTGGTTTTTTTGTTTTTTGTGGTGGGGGGGGGGCTGATCTGTAAGTTGAATATCATGGCCATGGGTTGCACCCCTTGGGATCTCTGTGGCTTTCATCATCAAAAAAGAGTGAACTGAAAATTCATTCTCGTATCAGGACTGGTTAACATGGTAGCAGTTACATGAATAATCACTTAACCTGTTCATGTCTTTGGTGGCTATGGTACCAACATCTGTAAGATCAACTTTTGGGCATTTGTTGATATCTTGGCCATGGGTTGCACCCCCTGGATCTCTTAGTGTGCTATAATCATTGAAAAGAACGAATAAATTCATTCTCGTATCAGGACTGGTTAACATGGTAGCAGTTACATGAATAATCACTTAACCTGTTCATGTCTTTGGTGGCTATGGTACCAACATCTGTAAGATCAACTTTTGGGCATTTGTTGATATCTTGGCCATGGGTTGCACCCCCTGGATCTCTTAGTGTGCTATAATCATTGAAAAGAACAAATAAACTAAAATTCAGTTTCATGTAGGCACTGGTAAACATGGTAGCGGTCGTGAGTCGTCAATGTTCATAATGTTGGTGGCTATGGTTCAACTTGCAATTGTTGTATAGCAAGGTTACCAAGTTTTAGGTCTTTGAAAGGGGTGGACACATTTCTGGATGCTTGTTAAAGAGTCAGTACTTGGTTGAATTCTCTTAAGTGCCCCACTCATTAGCTGTTGCATTTGTTACCTTACTAGAGTTGCATGCAGGGTTGTTTCTTTATCGGTTGTTCAAGTTCATAATAATTTGGTATCACAAGCCTCTTCATTGTTTTGTTACAGAGGCTGTGGATGATCTGATGTCTGAAACCCACGAATTGGGAGGTTCCTCCATAGTTGTTGATCGAGCGACGCCGAAGGTTATAATTTTGCCAGTAGAAGCTAAATCTTTTGGTTTAGACTAGTAGTACCAAATTAGGAACTTATGTTATGTTCATCTTCTAAACTGTAGGTAGGCTAGTGATGCTACTTAACATCATGTTTGTATTGAGTTTTAACTTAAATTCAGTAAGGTGACTGCTTATGTTTGTGCTTCATGATGTCTTGTTTTCAGGAGGACGACTTTAGACCTGTTAGCCGGATGCCGCAGGGTGGATATGGCGCGTATAATGCTTATATCACTGCTGCAACTAGATACGCAGCGTTAGGTGCTCCCACCTTGTATGATCATCCTGGCTCCATGTATGGAAGTAAGTACATCTTGAGCATACTCGCAAAACTTTTGGAAGAACATCTGAGGGTACACTATTGCTTATTTATACTGGTGTATCAGGAGGTGAATCTACTCGTGGAATGGGCAAAAAAATCTTTGTTGGCAGGCTTCCTCAAGAGGCAAGCGTTGATGATCTACGCCAATATTTCGGTAGATTTGGCCGTATTTTAGATGTATATGTCCCAAAGGTAATACATCAGTGCTTTGGCAATATTAAACACAAATGGATTTGGTAAGCTTACAGGCATCCGATTGGTTATTTGATGCAGGATCCCAAGAGAACTGGGCACCGTGGTTTTGGTTTTGTGACGTTCGCTGAAGATGGTGTTGCAGATCGCGTGTCTCGAAGACAGCATGAGATCTGCGGACAGCAGGTATAATTTGATTGTCCATCAAAACTCGTTACTTAAGCAGTGTGGACAATGTGGGAAAACATATCGAGAGGCTCTACTGGAATGATTTTACTGCCGATTAGTAATGTGCTTGTTTCGTGTTATTGTGCTTCAGTTTATTAGAAAGAGGCATACATCATATGGGAAGTAAGCCTTGGGTTGCAGGGGGAGATTAACTCAAGTACAGATGGTGCCTTGCTATTTTGCTCTCGCTTTGCAAAATTTTGGTTTTCTTATCGTATTTCGGAGACTTGAATGAGAAGCCTTGTAGCACTTTTACCGGACGGATAGTGGTCCTTAGCTAGACTTCTAACAGCCAGTCATTTGTATTGGCTCAAATTGATTTGTTCTTCTAGATGATAGGAATGCTTGCCCTAGATATTTTATCACCATCTATATGCATATGGTATTGACTCTCAGTTTGGCCAATGGTAAGGTTAATTCCTGCTTAGAGTTAGGCTTCCTCTCTTGAAGAGTTTAGAGCTCTTTTTGTACTCTGCTCGAGGGGTGTTAGTGTTGCTTCTTTATAGTGAATCACTCCTTGGTTTTCCCTGGTTATTAGATCTTTCTTTAAGTAATGAATTATTTTTACTTATTTAGGATATTTAACTTTACATTGAGATGATTTGATATGATTGTGACATAGATACCCTCCTTCCTACTATCTGATACGTTTTTCGATGCTCATGAACCTTAATATTGCTACATTTTCTGTCCTAAGGTCTTTCTAGAAGCTGATTGATGAAAATGAGAACCGCCAATCGTTTTGGAACTAATATTTCCATTGTCTGCTCTCTTTCAGGTTGCAATAGATTCGGCTACTCCTGTTGATGATGCTGGTTCCAGTGGAAATTTCATGATGGATACTCCTGAACCATATGGCGGTTATGCTGGTCCTATGCGTACCTATGGCAGAATGTATGGAAGCTTGGATTTTGATGATGTGAGTATATGTGTTTAAACTATAAATATCATCTTCATACCAACTGATGACTTATTAGCATCTGCAAACTACTATTCATGCACCTTTGAAAGACCCTATTCACACGATTCACCCCACTCGAACTTGTGAAATACCATATGTTTTAGAGAATGGAAACTGCCATGTCAAGAAGCCCAATATACTACTTGCTGGTTCGAGGGAAGGTTTTGGTAATGAAACACCAAATAACTACTCCGAGTATTTGATTGAGACATATTGAATTCCTTTTTTAATTTTTTGGGGAGCATTCATTTCCTTTTATCGGTGTCGCTACTCAAGAGTTGTCAGTTTCAAGATCAGTGCCCTAATACCAGTCATTTTTCTAGTCTGAAATGTCAGCAGCTAGCAACTTCTTTTGTTTCCCTATACATTTAACTTGACTCGGGATTTGCACTCTGTTGGTTGGTTCTGGTGATAAGATCTTTTTAGTAGACAATATATCCGGAACTTGCTTCTGATCTGGTTGCCTGTTTAAACAGTATTGGTCAGAGTAGTAGAAAATATCGATTTGCTAGGATTGTGAATGACCTTTGAAAATTTTGGATGAATGATGATAACCCGTTTTTATGTGGTGCAGTGGGGTTATGGCATGGGTGGCGGCATGGGTGGCAGCATGGGTAGTGGTGGCATGGGTGGTGGCAGGCCTTCACGTTCAGATATGAGATATAGGCCGTACTAGATTTCGTCAGCAACGATATAATGCCTAATCCGAAGTTATTTTGGGCAAGTGATGCAATATATTGCGGCATCTGCTAACTGAATTTACTTTTAAGTTTTTAGAAAAACCTTGGATTATTGTTTCCTAGACAGGTATCTAAAATTTATGTTTTTTTCTTTAATTGTTATATTATTGATGTTTAAACTTTTGTTACACTTGGTGATGGTATATGTGGGAAGTCTCACTATTTGCTGATTGGTTATCAGCACAATGGACAGGTATATCGTGTGTAACATTCCAGTGATTTTTTGGGCTTGACTTCAATTTTTTGTTAAGAAAACCTTCTCGTTATTCAGCCCCACTCGTTTTTCACATAAAAGAATGTGTTAAAAATGGTGTGCATAAAGTAAAATTAGACTAGCGAACTTTACGAGTGATCAACTTTCTTCAAAAACCTTGTTAGTCGAGCAATTGTCTGTCGTAACAGGGACAAAAAAACCAAAATCATCAGGCCAAAATTACCACCTGCTTGGATACCATTTCTTCTTCGTTTTCATATTTTGGAAGAATATGAAAAGTGCCTTTACAGAATGTGAAAACATGTATGAAGCTGTTTGGATATCATTAATTACTTAAAAGTAAGACTTAATTAAACACCACATGGGAAATATGAAAACTCATGTCTGTTGTTTCAATCGCATTCACCACACATAAAAGGCACAATAAGGGAGTTAAGTTGCAATTATATTATCCGCAAAGTGCTTGTAAGAGGAGTTTTGAAATCGGTATTCTCGAGAACAGAAGAAAAAATGGTAACCAATCAAGGGAAAATTCAAAACAATGAATATAGAGATAGATCAAATGGTAACCAAAAGCACCCGCAGAAAAAAATTAAGATACATTTCTCTGAGCTTGGTCGCTTCTCTGGTTCGAGCCCGGTTGTTTCTTCTCCTTGGGCTTGGCACGCTTCTCTGGTTTGAGGCCAGTTAAGCCCTAACGCTTTACATATTTAGACATACTGAAAAAACATAATTAAACGCATGGAGCATTGATCCAGCTGCTCTCATCTACCCAGTGATCTTGCTTCGTCTCTACCCCGTTGTTCGAAACCAACCAAATTTGGAGCTACACCAATATCTTCATTTCAATTTCGCCATGCAATGTTATCTTTTCCTTTCATTTATTTATTTTTGTTCCTTTTGTTGTTTGTCTTCATCCTTACGTGGTGAACTTGCTCGATTTTCGTCTTATCGCTTCCTAGAGATACTAGCACCCATGCTTCCGTATGCGTTGCGTTGGAGGGGCTCGATAGGACACAAGCTGTTAACGAGTGACGGAGGCGAGGCGCGATAGTACTGTAATACCGCAGTCTATTTATAGCGACTCCTAGAAGCAGAACCTTAATGGCATTCTGTTTGCATAATGCTGGTGGTCCTCATTTGCCTTTAAAAGGAAAAATGTGTGATATGGTGGAAGGATATCCAAGCTATAATAGAAATCCTAAGTTGGCAGGAAATAACCAGGTAGAATGAACACACGAAGCAGGGGTAGATGTCCTGAATGTATGCTACACCGTTCTAGCCTTCTTTAGAGATTATATACTGTAATAAGATCGTGCAAATGTCATCTAATCTGTTTTCCTCTCGATTGGGGCGGGTGATCTGCTATTATACCTGAACAGAGTCCACATTTAGCGTAGCGTCTCCCACTATCCTGGCATCCATTTTTATCACAAAAAGTCAATTATCCCCCTTGAAGCCTAAACACCAAGCCTTCTATTAGAAGATATATGCGCCTGTCCAATTTACTAGGCCTCCATTTGATTTCGTTGAACAAACGACAGCAACTCCAGCCCAAACCTGTTACACAGAATACAGTGAGTATCTTGTTTCACGTGTCTTAGCATTAACAAAGCATTAAGTTGCAAGTCCAAAGTATATTAGAGCATTTATCATATGAATTTAGAAGAACACAAAAATTTGCAGCCAATAAGTAAGCAAGCTTTGCTAAACTGATGTTGGTATCCTGTCATCGCTATATGGCCTGATTAGCAGTGGACAACTTGCATTTGGTAATGGAGCTATGTATCTACACAGAGATGCCAATCACCAGATACCATATTATTTTATGTAATCGTTGCTAAGCCAATATAGTTTCAGATGATTACACAAAAACAACAGTTAAGGATTACTACAATTACCTTTGTGTCGAGATTGAAACAGAAGCAAGATTCGGAGGAACTACGATGCACGACAAGCAAAGCAACCGCGTAGAGAACCCATCTTCACATACTTACGGATGGAAACAACTTTCCGAGAAGTCCTGGGTGCCCGATTAGCAGAACTCTCTGTCATTAGCCTCCTCATCTCTTGAGCTTTTATTTGAGCCTCTCTCAGCCTTTTTAAGATCTTATCCATTGATGATGATCTCCTCTTTTCCAGCTTCATCTGAACATAAGTTGTAGTTAGTAAAGGCCCACGGCATCAAGTGTTCTCTACCTCTATGCCTGCACTCCATGAGCTCTTTCATGAACAAATATATAGGATTTTCCTCCTAAAGGATCAAATAGCAAGCAACCAAGTGCAGGAATTATATAAAAAAAAAAAAACTCTAAAAATAGGGATATGGAGGAGACGTCTTTGGTATATTGACTGAAAGTTTGAAATCATGCTGAGTTTACACAGACCTCTAGCTTCCGAACTGCTGCCTCAGCTTTTGCCTTTTGCAAGTTCTCCCAAGCAGTGATCTTAGCTTCTTCTTTTTGTAGCCTGCAAACGCAAAAAAAAAAAAAAAAAATTATTTATGATGCCCCTGCATGCGCTGTACCACTGTTGATGGCAAGCACAAAATATAGAGCTGTAAAAACTGCTGGCCTACTTAACCATTACGCTATTCTTTAGAGGAGAAAATGGTCTCCGGAAAGGGAGCTTTTATGCTGACGATATTGCCACAGCCAAGGATTATATTGCCATAACAACTTGCAATGAAGAGATTATTATGCCTTCAAGAATCTTTGCCATCTGTTTTCACCCAAGCCAGTCATCTTCTTTCACTTCCTAAAACCCAAACCCAGAAGGGTCTTCAGTCTTCACATATCTCCCTCGTTCTCAGTGCCCCACATCTATTGGTGTTATTGCTTAATTAGATGCAGACGTTTGTGTGATACGTACAGCAAACTCTTATCTAAGCATTTTCACACAAATCTATGCAAGCTCAGGCTCGCAGATGTCGCATCTTGGTTTATCAAATGATGTTGTATCATTCACTTTGGGTTTAATCGGAGATTTGATCATTAAAAGCACCGGGACGTGCTTCCATTTGTCAGTCTTCAAAGATGGACAAAAGAGCCATCCATTCTGTGCTAAGTGGAGGAATCAATTACAAATATCGGTTGAATCGATCAACTTGCCTATGGTTGGAACTATGATAAGGATTGCTTCTTTCTTAGTATCATACGTGAATTCAGTCTTTTGTAGGTGAGCCACTGTTTTGAGTGGAGCGACGTTGCTCTTCCCCACTATAGCAATTACTTTCTACCAAAGTCAGAAGCTACCAATATTCCCTGCTACGCTCAGAAAAAAGGAATAGGACGGCATTTCAATTATCCTTCCATGGTACAAGGCGGACATCAAACACTTGGGTAACCAAAGCGTATGAACGTAATTCTCCATTACATGGGACAAGAGTAATTGTCACCTTATAGATCAAGGTAGATGTGCAGAGTGTTTTGTTGATATTGTCTAAACTCTATATCAATGCATTTGGCTTAGGAGGTGCATACAATCAAAAGGCTTGGCTTATAAGGGTGAGAATTTTCCGGAAGTTTCCTTCTCTAAGTCCTATTTATACTACATGGTTGTTAATACTATCATTGTTATTACTTCGTCTATGTGCTATACTTTATGCAGAAAAGGATGCACGAAACAACATTTGGAGGTCCAGACAAGGCAAATAAGGCTATTGAGTCCAGGATGGTTTACATGGTAGCTATTTGGCCTTTGTCTTGTCATATGATCACAGATTTTAACCTAGGTGCAGATATTTAAATGTCTAAATGATCACTATGCACAAACCTTCTTCAATAACATTTTTTTCACATGACAAACACCGTGATTATTTAATCCATAGAAACAAAAAATTGATGCTCAAGTAATTGGTTATTTCTGGAAATACTAGCCTGTTATTTCCAAAAGGAATGGTGGATTGAATCTGATTCAGGGGGACACGTCTGAACTACGGAGAAATGCAATTATACCCCAAGCAAAACGCCCAAAATATGGTCCGTGAAAAAAATATTTGCAGTTGTTTGTATTGCCTCAAGAACTCAATATAGCAGCAATGTCCGCTACAAAATGCAAGGTTTTACATGTGTGCTATTGTCTGAGTTGATGACTAAACTCAAGGCAGGATGTAAACACTAGAAAGAGACAGAGCAAGGTGTTATAAAAAAGAACATACTTTGTTGTATTTGCTGCCTCTGCAATATCCCAAGGTGAGGCTAGGCCCTTAACATCTGGCGAGTCTTTCTTCATCATTCTCACCACGTGCCTGTTGGAGTGCCTGGTGAAAGTGGCTCCTTTGTCTTCCTGCACATCCCTGACTTCCACTTTAGCAGAATGTTTGTTGTGCAGCTCCACTGTGGGAGGAAGTGGGAGAGCAGAGCTAGAGAATGATGACCTTCTTTTGGGTGATGAGTGGCTGCTGCCAATGGGACTCATCTGGGTTGCCATATCTCGTCGTGGAACAACACGAGAAACAGTGGTCTCTGCATCCTTGCTGCCATCAAGCTTGTCATCTGTACACTTGATTCATCAGTGACAAGCCAAAACCAGAAAGCGGAAATAAAGAACTCGTCATTGTTTTTTGATAGATAATCAACAGCCCCTAGGAGCATTGGGCTAAAAGCACAATCCACTAGAGCGCCGAAGGAACAGAACTCATGTCCATGACGTACACAAGTACTCCATGATGACAGGTCTAAATTGACAAACTTCTTAAATAATCAGCAGAAAGATCATAGCATCTCCTAAATAATGCACCTGGATCTATGCACCATGTAATTCAGCAATGTCCCAGTCCACGGAGCATTTGGAGCAAAATTCTAAGATCAGATGCATAACATCTAAGCTGTTGCATTTTGTGCAATGGTTAGTGATCATCTCAAAGGTCATGACTTTTAGGACAAATTTGGGTATATTGGTCATTTCTGTTGCCATTTACTGTATGTGGCTGGAGCATAATGCTAGGAACTTTAAGATAAGACAGAGACTCTGAAGTTGTACTGCAGGAAATTTCACAGCAAATCACTTGGCGAGTCCTGAGTTGGAAGAAGCTGGTTAGAATGCAGGATAACTGGGAGCTATGCAAGACATGGGGCATCCCTGAGTATGCACTTCAAGAGGCTAGCCGTGTTCTTTTCTTTCCCAACTGCAGTGCATGAGGGAGTGTTCTTGCATCTTCTGTGTAATTGTCTACTGTTAAAGCTCTGAAATTAATTTGGGCCTTTATAGGAAAAAGAAAAGGTTAAAAAGGGGCGGCCTATTTCAGCAGCCTTTTGTTGCCAAAGGTGCATTGCAATAACTGTTGGAGTTTAGCGACAGAAGAGACGTGGAAATAGGCAAAAGGGTGAGATATAGCCCCTCATCTAACATACACCTGCTTCAGATAGTAAAAATGACGTCTCTTATTCATTTAAGACCTCCTACTATGCTCAGTTCCACACAAATAACGGCACAGAGGCTGCTCTAGAAGTATCCATGCCCCCCTGATATCACAATGCACTAAATGTTCCTGTTTGGTCTTCACCACATCAGAAGCTTCCTGGGCATCACCCGCCGCCACACACAAAGATAAGCAGAGAGTGGAAGGCAACTCTTCCCCCACCAACCCATAATGCAACAGCATGTGGTTACATGTCTCCTCAACTATGCACATACACCAGTCTTGAAAGCTGAGACCTTCCATGTCAGGAAGCAAGCTTCAATTAGGAACATTCAACCTCAAAAGCCTTTCTCTACAAAGAAATAGGTCCAGCCCCAAGTAACTCCACTAGTATGATCGTACCATTATTCTTCGCTCAAAGAGGAAACCTTGAGAGTAGCACTTTCCATCTGAAACATCAAGTCCACCACTTCCATTCTACACCACGAAATCTTGGTCCGTCCTCCTAGATGGGGTTTTTAAACTGTTATATAGATTTGAATGACAATGAACACTAGAAGATACAATCAGGTCGTTCCAAAACCCATATATTTAAGATTATAAAATTAACCTTGTTCCCCTTAACCAGCATGGCGCATGCACACGCCCTATACCCCAACCAATGGCCGTGTGATACTGCCAACTTGTTAGCCAAATCTCAGGTGGCAACAAAATGCACTTATACAGATTCAACTGAAACAATTTTGCATCCTCTGCTGCTCAAACACCATACATTCGGGATGTTGAATCATAGCCTACAACTTATGTCCAAAGCCTCCAGCATTAGAATCTAAATTGGCTATCAACACCTCACATACATCTTTTTAGTTTGAGTGACATCTCAATGGGGTGTAGGTACCAACTCTGCAGATTGCTGCACTTCCTACCACTGAAGGAAAGTAGTTATGCAGCACGAACTGATTCTGAGACAAATATATCTCTGTTCAACTACTGCTATAAATGAGGTGGGCAGGACGAAGTCTGAGGTGTATGGCTTCCACCTAAACAGACACGGGTCGGTTCAAAACCGCATCGACGCGTGCCAAACCCACCTAATCTTGTTCAAACTCTGAAAAGTTAATGAAGCACGAGGTGGAGAGCACCATGGTATGCATTCCAACTCTCTCCTACTAATCCTACCTAATGAACTCGAGACTTGAGTAATGTATTCTCAAGTCATCTAATCACTACACGGCCACAGACATTCTTTTACGACAATAATGTGTTTAGTCCCAATCCAAGTTTTAACTTTCGAATCTGTTGCATTAGATGTTACACAAACTTCTAATGTTTTGAGCCACTTACTTAATTATCATTTCTAGGAAACCGCTTCAGTTACGTCAATGAACAAGAATTTAGTAAATTGATGACTGCAAGCTATAAGAGAGGTTGAAAGATGCCTGGGAGCCAAGGGAAGAACATTATACCTTGAGAGCTGGGCAGTGAAGATTCACTCAACAGATCTGACCATCCAGGTACACTAGTAGATCGAGCTATGCTAGTCTCGGCATTAACAGCATTAGATGCACCAAGGCCACCAGCATAATGAACAGATATACCGTCAGCTCCCAGTACACCAGTCGTAAAAGGAGACCCTGCAATGAAATTCTTCATGCTACCACCTTCAAGCATCACAGCGGGTGAAAAGTTTGAAAAGTACGCCACACCTGGAGCACCCAGCGGCCCACTCTTTGCCTTAGGTCGCCTCTGAGGCTGCGAAACCGAAGCCTTACAAACACCGTATCCCAAAATCGGGCTCGTAATCCATCTCTCAGCGTCGTCCCATTTCGAAGGCAAAGCCCTTCCACTATTGAATGGCATCAGCGCAGCCGCGCTTATATGCCTCCGGCTGCCATTCGCCGGCAACGCTACTCGCTCCGAACACCAGCCCTTATTAGTCCCTCCCACATTGTTGTCCCCGTATTCCGGCGTTCCCGGACTCGTGTAAGCACCAGAATTTCGAAATGAAATAGATGTTTTCTTCATTCCTCAATTCTCGCAACTAGCTAGTTGCATTTCTCACTGGATTCTTCGAATCTATAAAACTGTAAAGAGGGCTACAAAGTTAGGTCATTAATACACCGAAAATTTACTTGGAGAGAAAGCAACTTCAGATGAACTAACTCGAAGGCCATCATCTTCATCTATGTTTATCATTTCACCTTCTAGCTCATAATTGTGTACCCGGAACTAAAAGATAATAGTGCATTAGTAAAATGTGGTGTATCTTTGAGTATATTTTCTTGTGGTTACCAATTTTCTAGGACCACTCGTGAAGGACCAGGCAGTGCCAAGTATTAATAAGCAAGAATTGCACTAATTGGAACAGGAAGACTCCATTACCAGTTTGGATCCCACGTCAAAAATTAAAAAGAAAGAAAGACAGAAAAAACCAACCCCTACAATGTATGCCAAACAGATATATACTTTATTTACATCAAAGACCTGAATCTCACACCACAAAGCAACTTAAACATGAAATGTGCCGAACAATATAAAACTCAAATGCAAAACCTAGTTTGGAAATCACCTTTAAATGGGTAGGATTAGAAGCAAACTGCAAAGCATGGTGATCTGTAAGCAAACACAAAAGAGTAGAGAGTTTGTCTTTATGCCATTGCCTGGCATTACCGAAAGATACAGATGCAGAAAGTACAGTGTGAATGCATGTTACAGTTTCGGTGCGGTAATGGTTAAATTTGAAGGAATTGAATAGTAGCATTAGTTAGCTACTGGTCGAATGTTCGTGAGATGTTTGACGAAATGTCTGGCTGAAAAAGACTGGAAACTGGGGTTCTTCTGAAAGATTAATTAATGGGCAGTCGAAAGAAGACTAAGTTCAGTCAGGTTTTGTCCGGAGGAAGGAGGTGGAGGTGGGCCTGCATATATCTTGTCCGAGACCAGATTACTGGGCAGTCCCATGTGACATCTACCCCAATTCTTGGGGTGGGGGGTGTTTCACACATATACATACCATACACATAAATAGATTTAGTTTATTTTATTGATTTTTTTTGGAATTTTTTATTTTTATTTCAGCATGGTATGAAATACATTATATTCACATTTTCAGATAGATGACTTTTGACGCCTGACTTGAGAAATTCTTTTATATAAATAATTTCTTGTGACCTAGTTAAAGGAGACAAATAAAAAATCTTATGGATGGATCACAAAAACTTAATAAAACTCATCCATATGTGTTTTGGTCTATCATATAGTAGTGTATAAATATACACGCACTCGTTCAATTTGTTGTCGAGTTAATTTTTATTTTCGTGTGGGATTTGTACAACCAAGATCCATGCAGTTTGTGGACTTTATTTAAGTTTTGAACAAATGATTAAAAAGTGATTAAAAAAATAGTTTTGATGGCTAACATAAAAAGATATAAAAGTTTCAAGTTCACATAAAACATGAAAAATAAAAAATATATTATAATTAGTGTCACTATTGAATATGTTAAATGCAAAATATATTGTTCAATTTGACTACTAATCATATATTTTATTATTCATAGTGATTTATTTAACTTGATAATGTTAGTCAACAAGATATTGCTAATCTTGCATGAAAGAAACTTAACTCTTAATTTATAGATATATTACTAATTTGATTATCAATTGTATGAGTACAATAGTAACCAATAAATTAACATGCTCTAAGAATTTAAACTTGATAAAATAAAATAAAAATTAATCTTGATATATTCATGTTTTTCTTGTAATCTGAAATTTTAGAATTTAAAATTTGAAAGAATGAAGATGGAACAAGGGAATGAGAAAGATAAGTTTATGATGGGCGGCGACACAAAGAATAAAAAGCACAACAAAGTAAAATTATAATTAATTAATGTTACAATATAGTGATATTTTCATAATTATATTAAATATGTTTAACCATGATCTAAAAAAAAAAATCCCAAAAGTTAGGGGGTGCCGTGGCCCCTTCTGGTCACGAGGGTGCTCCGCCCTGGTTTTGAATGACCATTTGGAAGGGTAATTATTTGCCAAGACCCCAGTCTCCCGTCTTTTTCTTCTTACCAATAAGACAACCTTGAGTTATAGTGCTGTTCGATTGGGGCCAAGGCAGGAGGGCAAATCTTGGGTGCTTGATCTTGCGTCGTGGTTGTCTTTGTTTTGTTTCCTAAATTTATTACTATAAATATCAGAATATAACATCTCACCCAAACTTAAATTCATAAATATGAAATAATTCAAGAATGTCAGACAGAGAGGGCCAGTATTAGGGCCAGATCTTACGTAGGGTCACCGGTGGTCGTTATACTCCCGACCTTTTGAAAGTTTATATAAATCGAAATGAGACTTGCTTGTATCCGTGTATACTAGATATATAAGAAATGTAGGCTACAACAATTGTTTTACATATTCCATTAAGAAGATTATCGGTCTAGAACTTTAGTTGTCTTTGATTTTTTTAGATCTTTTATATCTAGCTATTACTTTTGCATGCGAACTTAATTTGGTTCGGAACGTGGCCACTGAATGTCATATGGTGCCAGAAGTACAGTTTGTAAAATATACATTCCAACAATAAAATACAAAGACCAGGTGCCAAATCAATTTAGAAATGCAAACCGTACTTTTTCCTTTAAGAGCAAAGCATTTCATAACAACCGGGTATTAAAAGTGTTTTTCATTTTTACTTTAATTGTGTAATGTCAGAACAACGTTAAGCGAGTAACGCTAAATTTGATGTAAAACGCAGTTCAAACTCTTACGTAGTCATGCACGGGCCATCAGCAAATTTTTTTTTGGTGTAACTGAAGGGTGTGCTAAACCTCTCTCGTACTTTCGGCTTTTGTTTGCACTCTACAAACTGCTATTTTCATGCAACGAGACACTTCTACTTTCGTTTGGAGGCTGGTTATGATAAGAAGTCCTCCTTTCTCATTCCAAGCATAACATACTACACGCATACCTGTTGTTAGGTTTGTTCTCCCAAATTTCTTCCTAACCCTACAAAATCAAGGTTCAGTTTTGTTCAAATTTTTCTCGGTTTTTTATTTTCCAAATTCAGTTTCTCCTTTGGTTATCATCTCTAAAAAAATTATCATTAAAAAGACAGAAACAACTACTATTCACCAACTTTTTTACAAAAATATTATTAAAAACTCTGGTTTGACAAACCAATTGTAACTCTTCTTTTCTATTATAAATAAATAAACGAGGAAATCAGCCATTACGATATATAACAAATAATCGGCCCGCCGAAAATGAAATATCACATTTTATATGTTGGTTTTTGCGTGAACATAGAAATTGGCCCCCCTAGGAAAATTCCAATCTAGTCTACCTTCCCTTTGGATCCTATTATATATATATATCCACCAAGCAAACTGACCAGCATTCAGTTATGGGTCGATTTGGGGTAGACCGAGGAGGCAATGCCTGCCTTGAAGCAGCAGTCTTCGTGATGACCGGAACTTCTCCTGCCTCGACTCCTCGAGTACCACCCTACCATACCTTTGGTTGCTAAAAGGTTCGATAGCGACACTTTTTTATCCATTGGTGACAATTGAGTATGGATTTTATCAAAATGGTGTTATTGTTTGTCCTTGTGTCGGAATTTAGTCTTTATGAATCGAATTTATAAGTTGTTGTGACCATTTAATGGACTCATCTTGTCTGTGGAGAGTTAAATGTCACACACAATTCATCGTGCTATCAAACCCATTGTGTGACACTTGAAATTTCTAACAAGTTTCAAAATTATAATACGGCTAAAAATTATTGAAAATTTTAAGAATGAACTCTACTTGGATATGAGGGAAATCAAATTTCTAAACTTAAGTTTGAACGATTTGACTTTTCCAAGTACTATTGATACTCAGTTGTCTAAGTTACTTAGCAGCTTAGTTTATTTCTAATTTAGACCCCTTCCCCAGCTAGGCTAGCTTTGCTGTTGTCGAAGAAGCAAAGGAGAAACTGAAATCTTTGGAGTGCTGGACCTTTGCAAAGGTTTCGAGATTTGAAAACATATGGGCACGTAATTTGGCTAGATGGGCTGATGTAAAGAATTTTTTTGGCCTAGTTCCTGCTTCATCCATCTTCACCTTTTTGTCTATGGAAGAGGGAGAGAACTAGTTCTATGAAACCTTCCTTTTAATATAGTAATGTTATGAGTTGGTTAGGAAAAAGAAAAAGAAAAACTTTGTAGATGCAAATGACAATGAACATAAACGGGTCCAATAATATTAATGTCACTAGCTAATGTGGAGATCCCTTTTCTAAGCACGGAAACACGTATATGATGACTCATTCCAACATATATTTTACTACTCCTTCCGTCCCACATAATTTGATAAACTTCTTTTTGCATGCAGATTAAGGATTTGAGTGATATATTTTGTATTTCTCATTCTATCATTTAGAGAGAGAGAGGAGGGGAAGATAGTGGGTCAGGAGAGAGAAAATGAGTTAGTGGAATGTTAAATGTGAAAAGATAAATGAATTAAAAAGTGTAAAAAAGTGGGTCAGAAGAGAAAAAATTAGCCCATATTATAGAAACGCCTCTCGACCCAACCTACCCTCTCTCCATGCACATTTTATTTTTACATTCTTATGGCTCAAGTGGAAGAAAAAGTTGTTGGTCTCAAACTAATAGTTTAGAACTCTTAGGTGTACTATAGACTTGTTCTACCTCTCTTAGTCTCTCAATATGCAATATTTACTTGCTTAGATGGGAGGGTTTCATTCTTAGGTGGTACACTTCAATATATATGTCATGTGAGTCTCTCGACTAGTTCCATATGATTTTGGCTTTGATGCTTCCACAACCTCGAAAAGCCTTGATAGCGGGACCATAGTAGACAATTGAAATCACTCCAAGTTGTTATTTGATGTCATCGCATTATTCATTATTTTGCCGACATGGGTTTAGAAATGTTGAGCGGTTATCATCACTTCCAAGATTAAACTCGCCATAGCAAGTAAACACTTTGATGTGCAGCATACGACGAGGCAAGGAATGATATCTAAGACGGACAAGATTTAATGTGAATGGAAAAACCCCTAAAATATAAGGTGGGAAAAATTCCGCACGATCCTTTTTTAATGTTTCCCATCTAAAAAGCAAAAATTAGTACTCCCACAAAAAAAGAAATTCAAAATATTGGGTGGGCAAGTGCCTGCCATGAACTATTTTAGCTTCTTTTTTATGATGATGATGTGACTGGTGGGTTTGTATCTTTGAGATTGGGGTCGAATGCTTTGCAATTGTACATTTTAGAGCTTTGGAGTTGACACATTTATGGAGTAAATCAAGGCGAGGTAACTCTCTATCAGAGAAAGAAAGTTTGGTACTTCTTTTCTGTAATAGTTATGGCGAGCGAGAATAGAAACAAAAAAAGAAGGAAAAAAAAAGAAAAAAGAAAATATAAAAGAGATACAGTTATCTTGATGTTTCTTTTTTAATCGTCTCATATTTCCTGTTATTTGGCACATACTAATAGTATATTTTATGCATTCGCGAGTTACAATAGATGCTTGATCACGGAATTCGGTCCATTTTTTCATGGCACGTATGCAATTCCTTTCACAATTGTTTGTTTGACTAGCTGCTCTCAAATCTATAACAAGAGGATAACGACCGCTTTCGTTGCGTCATCATAACACGTAAAACCTTTGTTGGCTTGAATATTTATTCTCTTTTGTAGATTATATTGCAAGATGTTAGAATTTATAAAGCAGGGAACTCTTACAGCTGATGATACCCTGTATTATTTGTGTCAATTCTACTTAAAACAAAAAGGAGACAAAAATCAGGCCATAGGTTAACATACCGCCCCACAGTTTTTGAGAACCTTTTAACTACCGCCACACACACAAATCAAAAACCTCTGTCAGAGATTTGTTTCTCAAACTGAAACGCCTGTTTTCATCTAACCTGATTGAGAACATTTAGGACACCGCAAAATGTGCCACATGTCCCAAGAATCTCTACCATTGGTACGCGCTAACGCACCACTCTCCAGCCTCTCAGTTCCCATATCCATATATTGGCTCTTTAACCCACCACCCCCGTCTCCATCACCAATTCTTGATACTTGGTAGCTGCTTCACCCCCTTAGCATAAATCCCTCACAGAAAGCAAACGCCATTTGCCGCTCTTCATCTTTCAAGAAAATCCAAAGAAAAGTGGTGTTTTGCGTACAACTATGGCTTCATCCATGTTTTGCAGCTCAATAAACCCATCAACCGCCTTTTTATCAAGAACCCAGTTCCCTATTCCAATCTCCAAAGACTATCCAATAGATTTCTTGCAAAGCAAGGACCTTTACAGAGGTAAAGAAAGTGGGTACACTAGAAGAATGGCAACCGTCAAGGCTTCAGTGGCCGAGGCGACGCCAGTTTCAACGGCGACCGGAGTTGACCGTAGTTCTGCGCCGGCGGTGAAGAATTTGAAGATACTTGTGGCCGGAGGTGGAATTGGGGGGCTGGTTTTCGCTTTGGCGGCTAAGAGGAAGGGGTTCCAGGTGATGGTGTTTGAGAGGGATTTGAGTGCTATCAGAGGGGAAGGGCAGTACAGGGGACCAATTCAGATACAGAGTAACGCGTTGGCTGCTTTGGAAGCCATTGATTTGGATGTGGCTGAGGAGGTTATGAAGGCTGGTTGCATCACTGGTCAACGGATTAATGGGTTGGTTGATGGTGTTTCTGGTACTTGGTAAGTTGCTTTACTTTTTATTTTGAACTAATTTACTTTGGCTTCCCATGTGTGGGATATATTTCTAACTGCGTTTCTGTGTGTTTTGTCCTTCAAATGTTACCTTCAATTTTCATGTGTGTGTGTGTGTAAGGTGGCATCTGAGTTAGATAATGTGTTTATGTCTGTTTGTTTATTATACGCAGTCATCTGAGTTCTTTTTCTTATTATTTTCTTTATTGTGTAAAATATGATCTCTTTTTGGCATCTTTGGGATGCTGGTTATGTTGGGATGATTTAGAGACCTTGTCAACAGAATTTTGAGGACTTTTTTGGTTAGCACTTGAACTTGCAGGTTGCATACCATTCGATTTCCTTCCCTTCTTTCATTGGTTGATTTTGTGGGATTAGCAAGTTTGAGAATTTTTCTGAAAAGGTTGGTATAGACCATGGAAGCGATATGTAGGCAGTGGAAAATGCCAAAATGGGGTTTCTTCTTTTTCGTGGCAGAGCGAGAACTAATTAGCAAGTTCAAATATGTGTACTAGTGTTATCTTTAGAGAAACTAAGGCGGTCAACCACCTTAAGTTCCATGTACATCCGCAACTGCTTCTTTTCATCATTGGAAGATCTGGGAAATATCCTTGTCAGCCATGGTAGATAGATGCGAAGAGGAAATTGCTTTCTTTGGACGTGCTTTTGCAAGGGAGTTTCCAAGAGGTGCCATTGAAAGTGGAAAGTAGATTTCATCGAATGAAGATGTTGATTGATTCCAACCTACGCGTGGTGCTACGGCTACTCCTTTGTTTTAAAATGGTTTGAGCAAAAAAGGTAACGCTTTGTGGTTGGCCTGTTACTGACTAGATTGCTGATCCGCTCGTGCTGCAGGCCTTTAGGCAGAAAAAATGATTTTAGGAAGCTATGGGCACTTAGGTTATTCATGCTCAGCTGCAGCATGTCCACATTCTTGAAGTGAAGATTCCTTCTGCATTAAATCCACTTTGTACAATTAACATTCATTCTGCATCAAATCCACTTTGTACAATTAACAGCCAGAGAGACAGGGCTCACTGATCAAGTAGAAGCAGAAAGGAAACATAAAAATGAAAGGCCAACTAATTTAGAATTCATGTAAGCCTCTATAGTCTATGTCCATATAAAAATTGGGAAGTTCAAGTCAAGCCTATACTTGGAATACAAACACTTCCAGAATCTGAATTTGTGGCATAGATGGATTCATGGTTCAAAAAGTAACTGGTTACTAGAATAGTGCGGCATTGAATTAAACATGAAACAAGATCTTGAAGATCATGCTTTCAGAATAAAACTCATTCCTTTGATTAGCCAAGGAGGAGATTTGTTTATGATGGCAAGTTTTTCCAGATTTATATTTGAGTATAGCAGGTGACTTGTTTGTGGAATTCCTTTAAATGTGGATAAAAAGACTATGTGCTTCTTTTTCGGCCTTTTACCAGAAGAAGCAGGTTCTCTGAGAACTCATTTAAGTATGTAGTTGGTTATCAGGTACATCAAGTTTGATACATTTACTCCAGCAGCGGAACGGGGGCTTCCAGTCACAAGGGTTATTAGCCGCATGACTTTACAAAGAATCTTGGCTGATGCCGTTGGGGAGGATATTATTATGAACGGCAGTAATGTAGTGAGCTTTGAGGATGACGGTGGTAAGGTAATATGAGGTGTCGAGCCTTCTAATTTAGTTTTTGAATACTCTAGCTTCAACCCTTCGAATTATTACATGACCCATTTGAAAGGGAAAAATTAGATAAAAGGATTTGAGGAAAGAATTGAAATGTTGTTTCAAAGAGCCGCCACTTAAATTTGGTAGTAAAATAACTCGTGCCACACTAAGTGGAGAGCCACATGTCGCCATGAGAGCGTCTCTTGGGAAACCCCTTTTGGTTATAGCACCTTTTGTTTCTGTCGGTTTGGCTTGTATACTTTTATTGGTTTATGTTTTTTATATTCTTGGAGGTGGCTTTTTTGTCTGCTCTACATCTGTGTTCCATGAATTCAGGTTACTGTGGTTCTTGAGAACGGTCAGAGATACGAAGGTGATCTTCTAGTCGGTGCTGATGGAATAAGGTCAAAGGTACTCTTCTCTCTCTCTCGTTAAGGAGTTATATATCTGTATAGTGAAGAATATGGAAAGATGATAAACACGTCTTATGGTTGGGCCGGTTGGAATATGTAATTTTGACCTGTGGAAGCATTGTCTGGACAAGTTGCCGTAGTTTCCTGGTTAATATAATATGTATTGGAAAAGTGAGTGTAGTGACACTTAGATAATTTATGTACGATGACCTTAAGTAACTCATCATGGGAATTATCATAATATTAAGAACCGACCGTTAGGTTACATGATTTACTCACATACAACATGCATATAAAATTTCGAGTCAGATTCCTCGTTATATAGTGTTCAACTTTATATAATATTGATTTGTGTGATGAGTTATTAAGGTCAACTTACTCGAGTTACCTAAGGTGTCACCTATATATATGTATTTGCCAATTTTGTGGAAATTCTCTGACTAAGTTTATGGCATATACAGACCAGATTGTGAGAAAATTGTCATTGCTAGGCATCTAGTTCTAGTATTCAGGTTTCTTGGTACCACCTCAGCTTTGAACGCTTCAAATATGGTTTTCTTTTGAACAGGTAAGGACAAATTTGTTTGGACTGAAGGAAGCCACCTACTCAGGCTACACTTGTTATACTGGGATTGCTGATTTTGTGCCTGCTGATATTGAGTCTGTTGGGTACATTCTATTGCCAGTTTAATTGCAACATGTGTTTTCTTTTCCCATATTTTTAACTGCAACGGAGGCTTATGAAAAACTTGTCTGTTGAAGGTACCGCGTATTTTTGGGGCACAAACAGTACTTTGTTTCTTCAGATGTGGGTGGAGGAAAGATGCAGTGGTATGCGTTTCACAAGGAACCGGCTGGTGGTGTTGATGGTCCCAGTGGTAGATATTCTTTAGATGCCTGTGCTCTGTATATCCATGACGAGACTTGCACACGGAGAAGAAAGTTGATATATTGTTAATTTCGATATGATTGAACTGATAGAACAATGGCCATGGAAATTAACTTCTAGTTACGAGAAATTATAGATTGCTATTAAATCGGGAGCCAAAAAGAGATTTAGATCTACTACGTTATACAAAGGAATTAGGGACTTGGCAAAGTCAAGATGATGACAAGTTAATATAGAATAACAGTGTGAAGAACAAGTATGTGAATATAAGGCACATGGCAGGTGCAGCTGTTGGCTGCTTGTTCATGATACAGTAGAGCAATAAAGGATTGGGATGAAAAACTATAAGCTTTGCCCCATCTTGAACTCTGACCGGGCTCTTTCCTGTGTCCTCAAGTGCTAATTTACAAATCACTAAAACGTTTTCGTTACGAATCTATAGTTGGTCCATTGAAATTTCACGTGCTTTCTTCTCTTTGACAGGTGTTTCTCATCTCTAAGTACGAGTGGTCGCATAATTATGTGTATGTATGTGGGCTATGTGGCTTTCTTCGGTTCACAATCCCCATGGTGTGTTTTCAGGTAAAAAGGAAAGGTTGCTTCAAATATTTGGAGGGTGGTGTGATAATGTGATAGATTTATTGCTTGCCACGAATGAAGATGCAATACTTCGCCGTGACATATATGATCGACCACCATCCTTCAACTGGGGAAAGGGTCGTGTAACCTTGCTTGGGGACTCAATCCATGCTATGCAGCCAAATTTGGGTCAAGGGGGATGCATGGCCATTGAGGTACACCTTAATTTATCTTCTTTCCAACCTTACCTTCGAAGTAATTAACATTGTAGCAACATAATTGCTTGGTCCATTATCCTTAACATCACAGTTTCTGTGGGTCCCATGGAAGAACAAAAATACTACATAGCGTACTTTCTTAGATTGATGCTGATGGAGGACATGATCCCAATGACGCGACAAAAGTCACCTATTACAGGGCTAACCTTTTTTGAGCTAATGATTTGGCAATAACAGGATAGCTATCAACTAGCAGTGGAGGTTGATAAAGCTTGGAGGCAAAGCATTGAATCAGGAAGTCCTATTGATGTCATTTCTTCTCTAAGGAGGTATAAACAGTGTTTTGGTCCAATATGTAATTACTAATGCACTTTATACGTTCTGTTTACTGAAGGTAAAAGGCACTCAGAACTCTTAGAACATTCACGAACATTCTGCTTAGGATGCCAAAGCATGTGTGATGTATGTGCGGGCAAAGGGAGATAGGTGCAGCTGTTCATGTGTATGTCTTTGGGAGGCCATTCCTAGTTTTGACCACTGTCACTAAATAGGAGTACCTGCTCATGTTTTACCCATTTGGAGGATTGTTTGAATAAGTTAGACATGGGCAAACAGCAAGGAAGAGGTACATATGTTGGCAAAAATAATTCTGTGGCACAACAAAAGATTTCTCTTGATGCAACTAAGATGCGACACTGTCTTGCCTTCAAATACTAATAAATGAATTGCGCCAGCTCTTGCTCTTGCGATGACTTCGGTGTGGACTCGGAACCAACTAGTAGTTCCTCACTAGCACCATCCGTCTCTGAATCAGTCCAATCAGTTTCATACCGGGTTCTAGTCTCCTTCCCTCTAGATCGGCGAAAAATGGTTCACCAATGCATCTATCTCTTTCAAATTTCTTATTTCTCCAAATCATGGCTTGTGAAGCGGCAACTATGAACGAGAGTCCTCGCAACATTAGTTGCAAATGAGAAGAATTGTCTATGTCTGATTTGCCGGCACAAACAAAAACGGCGAAAGGTCATTTGCCAGAACATAGACAACCTTACGTGCTTTGGGCAAATAGAGGGCATGTGCTCTGACTTGCACCCCTTACGTGCTTTATGAAACATAATAATACGGGTACATTGGTCAATGTAGTGTGCACCATAGACAATCTATCTATCGTACTGCTTTTATGTCGTTTAAGAGCTTTTGGTGTCTCCATGTTAAGACTGCGGCTGTTTCATGGATTTGAATCGCAACGTTCTATGTTGCTGTACGCTCTGCTAAGTGACTCGCTATTCCGATCTACTTGTGTCAGCTATGAGAGTTCTAGAAGACTCCGTGTTGCGGTTATTCATGGATTGGCAAGAATGGCTGCAATCATGGCTTCAACCTATAAGGCATATTTGGGTGTTGGACTAGGTCCGCTGTCGGTAAGAATTTGTGAGAATTATATGACACAAAAATGAATTAGTAAAAACTAATGTTGGTACAGGGCTCAGCATGCATTTCATCACCTCTTATTTCTTCTTTTGCAGTTTTTGACGCAGTTTAGGATACCTCATCCTGGAAGAGTTGGTGGGAGATTTTTCATAGACATTGGAATGCCGCTAATGCTAAGTTGGGTACTAGGCGGAAATGAGTAAGATCTGTTAAGCCTTTTGCACGACTTTCTTCAGTTCAGAATGACATACCCTTAGAGCCTTTACTGTGACATGAATCTTAAGAAGCAAAGCAGCATTTGGAAATTTTTTGTGCTTTCATTATAACAATTAACACTACAATTCTTTAAGATGGTAAATTGCCACCTCACCCAGTCCAGCAGGTGATTCACTTTCTTCTTTCCTTTGATATGTGCAATACGGAGTAATAACATGCTACACTATTTTTCCGCTTTAGAAGAGCTCATTGAGGTGCTTCATCTACTTAATTATCTACAAACTTTCTTCCCCAAAATCAATGCTGAAAACAATCTCATTCCACTTTACAACACATCACATTTTTCATCTCTGATGAGGTGATCTCAGCTTCTAGTATCCGTCATTTAACAGACAAGCTCCAAGCATATAGTTCCATTTGTACCGGGACACCTCTTGGTCCAGATTTGAGGCCTTATAAAAGTGGTTTCACAGCTTCCAAAAACTAAAAATTCTATTTTTTTTTCTTGGTCGATCTTCTTTTAAGTGGGTAAAAAATTTTATTCTTAAAAATTCCTACATCCCTCATTAGTTATTTCTATTTGCCTTTTGCAGCTCGAAGCTTGAAGGACGATCACTTCAATGCAGACTGTCTGACAAAGTATGTTGCGAGAAAATATGAACTTGGTAATACGTATCCAGAGATTGTATGCTGTAGCTTTGCTTTTGGTATGACCAACACTGTAAAATCGGAATTTTCTTTTTGAAAGAGCTAATATGTGAGCAATTAATCAAGGCAAACAATGACTTAAGAAGATGGTTTGAAGATGATGATGCTCTAGAGCGTGCCATTACTGGAGAGTGAGTTCAACATGCCCAAAATATTTGGATTCTGTTCCTAGCACATTCATTTGTCATGCACATAAGCTTGTCATTAGACTGATGTCTGTTACTTGTCTGGTAGGTGGTTTCTACTTCCGTATGGGAATAAGGAAGCTGCATCAGAACCTATATTCTTAAGTAGGGATGAGAAGAAACCTTGCATTGTTGGGTATGGTTTTAGTTCTGAATTCTTGTTCGGGTTCCTATATATCTTTCTCATGTTGTGGAAAGCACATGGTTTTCTTGCTGTTTATGCGGTATCCATTTGTACCTACTTGACCATTATCTAGTAGGTTCCAGGGCAAACATTAAGATTATATAAAAGAAGATTTTGCTTCTTGCAGAGCATGTAGAAAGATCCCACTCCTCATGAAATGGACCTTTAAGAAGTAGCTAGAGCTCTTAAATTGTAACAGAGCAATCAGAAGAAATGGACCAATTTGTTACTATATTGCAGATACAGAAACAAATACAAAATTGTGACTTTTTTGGGTGATTGCAGGAGTGTATCACACACGAGTATTCCTGGAATCTCTGTCGTCGTACCTTCAGGCCAGGTGATAATCAGTTGCTTAGTTTTCCTGAATAACTTTCTTTGCCTGAAATATTCCTGCTTTCTCGGTCGATACCTAATAAGAATTCCTTATTACAGGTTTCAAAATTGCATGCTCGAATAAACTGCAAAGAAGGTGCCTTTTTCCTAACTGATTTACGGAGTGAACATGGTACCTGGATCACTGAGTAAGTATCAAGAAGCTAACGCGCGAGCGCACGTGCATGCATATGTACATGCGCACACATTTCATTCTTACTTTTCTTTTCATGAAGAGTTTCTGAAGTTTCGGTATGTTTACATCCACAGTATCGAGGGCAAGCGCTATCGGGTGCCTCCGAACTTTCCTGCTCGATTTCGTCCATCAGATGTCATTGAGTTTGGTTCTGATAGGAAGGTAATGTAATTGTATTTCCCAGCTTCCCAAACCGCATGCTTGAGTTATAGTATGATTTGCCACGGACAGGATAGTGCATATACCTAAAGGGTTGGACGCATATGGGGAACTTAGAAGAAAGTTTGGGGTCAATTTGCAAGTTTAAGAAAATTGTATCCTTCCCGAATCCCAATGTATTACAGTATTATTTGTCGCGTATAGGATAGTGCATATACCTAGGTCTGGAAGCATATGTGCAACTTAAAAGAAAATTTGTGGTCAATGAATGAGCAAGTTTAAGAAAACTGTATCGTTTATTAAGGATAGTGGTCTTACACATCTACGATATGAAGTGTCCAGGCGCAAACCCCCCACCAACCCAACCCAACAAAACACACACATGCAAACATACTTCTACTTCTATCTGGTTGCAGCGAGTTGTTTGCCTGGATTAGAGTCCAAATGTGGAGCTGATTATTTTCCCATTTTGTCCTTTTATTTAGTAATGCATGCAAAACTACGATCCTTTATAAAGTGCATAACGTACTGCTGCCTTTCCTTGTTAAGGTTTATGGGGATCACCCTCTTTTGCCGTTTAGATTCTTTTTCTTATTGTGTGGGTTTTTTTTTTCTTTTTTCCCTTTGGGGGGGGGGGGGGGGGGGGTTCCTGCTATGGCTCATCGTTTTCTTGTCTGGCAAGAAACTATCCTTTGCGGAATCTACTTATCAAAAGGGAAAAAAAAAGAAAAATATCCTCTTCTGAGTTTGATACTTCATTTAGTAGTCTACATTTATATAAGGAACTTGCTGTTTCCTTATTTATTTGTTTGGTCCTGTTGATAGTTCTGGTCTTCTATAAACTTTACTACTACGTACAATGCATGCACCTGGGTAAGAGTGGTGGTTACGATTCTTCTAATTTTCTTACCCAACCGGTAACATGGCAAATTTTCATCCTCGTTTTTCATTTGTTTTTGAAGTAAATGGTGCTCTATGTTATATAGTAGTCAAATTTGGCATTTCACTTCGCTTAAAGTTACTATGCCACAAAACTAACATGTATGCACTTGTGAGAAGACAATTACTTTGTGTTGGGTTATATTAGTTGCAGATGCATTATAAGCTTGTTACGTCAAACGTTGAGATTGTCCATCTTGCTTGTGATAGTAGCATTGTCATTTTTGTCGGAAAATTGTGCAGGTAACATTTCGTGTAAAGGTGATGAAAGTTCCGCAGAAAGTTGAAGAGAAGGAAGAAGGGAATGAAGTTCTTCAAGCAGTCTGACCCCAAATCAAGTATATGTTTTGTACAGCTTTTACCTGGGGGCTGGACTAGCCGTGTCGAGCTGCTGTTTTGTACGATGTTAGAGCAACAGCAAGAAAAGTTAGGATCAAAGTAGAGAGTATCACACGAGATGGCCTAGAAACCCAGTGTAAGCATGGGCTTTCTATGGATACTGAAGCGTATAGATGTATATTTATTTGAAAGAAAAAAGAACCAAAATTTTATGAAAATCGCTTTGTTCCTAATAAAATAAATAAATCCAGTCACCTTCCATTATCTTTGTTTTGTCAACTTTTAACTGTTCTCCATCACCATATTTCAGCTGGAACATTGAAGTCTTGGGGTTTATTGAGATGGATGTTTTTGAGCGAAAGGGTTCATAATTATTGTTTAGACCCCAAACCGCAAAACAATTTGGTTTTACGGCCTCTCTAAAAATGAAGGAAATATATATGTGTGTATGTATATATGTCTGTATGTGTCAAATAAACAGGGGTGACGCAATGTTTTTACACGAAAATTTTAAAAACAAAGAGAATTGGGAGCAAAATGGGTTTTCCGTAGCAACATGGGTGAGCAAGGTTTTGTTGATTACGTGATTGAACCGACATTCATCGGTCAAATTAAAACAATCAAACCGAAGTTAAACGGTTCGGTTTCATCAATTTAGATGAATCAAATGGATTGGTTTAGAGAGGTTTACCTTCTTTGGGCCTATATATAGTCAATTTAGACTTATAGACTTACTAATTTTTACCCCGTATTATTCAGCCTTTATATGAGCGATCACTAGTTATTCGGACCACAAACTTAGAACAATAGTGTCAAACAAAATTAACTTTTAACTGAAAGCAAGAGTATGCCAGTTAAGTTTTAATGAGAACAAGGTAGTAGATAGTAACCAGGGTTGGATCACAGTTAAATTATGTTTAATCGGTGTATATGGATGATTTGTTGGGATCTTTTTTACTGTACTTCCCTTCCTATCACTCCTTTTCACCTTTCGTCCCAATAGCTTTTAGATATTTTTTTTTTTGCCGTTGTTGAGCAATTACATGTGTGATATTCTGAATTTGCAATATTTTGGAGTTGTTGCTTGTCGCCTAAGCTCGATTTGGTTTCGTCGCTATTCTCTTGGTAGCTAGGAAGGTTAGAGTTTGATTTGACAAAATTATCTACGTAGCACGCAATAATTTCTATTAATTTCTTAGTTAGTCAGACAATCTCTTGATCTATGGTGTACACCATAAGGGTTTTGGTGATGAACTTTTGAAGGGTTCATTGTCTTTTTTGAATGCTATTGCAAAATAATGTCTTTTGGCACCTAAAAAAACCCTCTTTAGTACCTGAAAAATTGGTTTAGAAATTATTGTAACCAATATCCAGAAGTGTTACTTGCTATATTTTCTGATCCATTCGGCTCACACTGTTACATAAAACGAATGTAAAGGAAGCAAAGAGTCTGTTAGCTACAATTTGGCCATTGTACCATCTGCTTTTCTTGAACGTGTTCGTGTAAATGTGCCATAGTCTGTTTTGCCATGTAAACACATGCTCTTGCTAATTCTAAACTGGTCACTCATCGACCATCGCAGAGGGAAGACACCTATCAAACGTAGAGAAAATAACTCTTTTTAGTGTCTAGATCGAGCATTCTTTGATAGTCTACAGAATGAGACTTCTGAATCTAACAAAAAATCACCTTTCAGAACTAGAATCCAAATATGAAACCTGAACGCGGATACCATAAAATTGAAGTCCTAAGGTAACTCAGTGTTATGCTTTTAGCCGCTGAAACATATATTTGGCGGCTAACTTTCTTGGTAGAGTCCACCGTGTCTTTGCCTCCACCTTCTCATGTGCAGTGCACCGTCCATTGGACTGCTGCATGCAGCTCACCGTCAAAGTAGCTAAATGTGCATTATTATTTGTCTGGTGGTTTAGGTATGTATGGCCCCATTGCGCGCAGTACCATGTGGTCACACAACTCCTAATACGCCCCAATATGTCAACCATTGATAAACTTGTGAAGACTTTGTAGAAACAGCGACTGGCACTATAGTCCAAGATACCGCTCCTTAAATGATAAGGCCTGGTCACCATTCGAATACTGGCTCAGTTGTAGTTAGCACAGTGTTAGGAATTCTATTTTTTGCTTGAACAAACAATTGAAATAGAAGTTTCACCCTATATTTTATCAAAATATCCAAAATCTTAGTGTTAGGAATTCAGCAAGTGAAAGAGAGAAAGCATAAGTTAGTGTGCCGAAAAAGTGTGACCCCTTTCATTTACTACTCCCTAGCTTGGTGTTAAGTTATTCCGTTCGATTCCGAATGTAAAACTGCGAGGGATAGCGCCCCATCCCAAGCGCATGCGAGACAAAGACTTATGCACATATTATTCAAATGCCAATGAATACTTTTTTTATATGTTCCTTAAAGTTTTTTCAAAAAGCGAGAGAAGCGGTTTTTCAAAAATTTAAGTATGTAAGAAATATACATCTTTTTACTTAGAAGCAATATAAGACTAACGCATTTAATAAGTCTTTTCAAAACTCTTAAAGTGTTTAAAAAGTGAGTTTCTTGTTTTGAAGTTACTTCCAAACTAACTTATTCAATAAGTCTTTTCAAAACTCTCTTTTTTTTTTTTGTGAAAGAGACCTTGCATTAATCAGAAGAAGAAAGTACATCAGAGTTCCCTAAGTTCTTCCAAATTAAACAAAAGTTTGGAAGAAGGCGGAACAAAGTCAAAATACATATTAAAGAAAGCACTAGCTGGGAGATTAAACACTTTAAGAGTCTTTTCAAAACTCTTTTAAAAAGTGAGTTTCTTGTTTTGAAGTTACTTCCAAACACACGCAACCAAATTGAAATTCAGACCCCAATTTGCAGTGTCTCCTTTATCATGACAATAACAAACACTCACAATGTCCACGTCAAATAACATCAACCCCCCACCCCCCAGAAGCACGTTAACAAGGGAGAGACCACCCACCACCAACTACTCACCAGACCTGAAAACTGGGTCAACCTTGAGGCTATATATTTGTTAGTAATTAGTTAAAGTGCTTAAACATATTCACTAGTTATATGCTCGAATTAGATTATGTGTCATTCAGTATTTTCGTTATATAAACTTGAGAAGCGAACATCCTTATTTTGTTATATAACGATGCAAGTCTCACTATAAACTTTGGAGGACATGCGAGTTAACTTCATGGTGGTACTACAATGGCCACTCATTACCCCATTTCCTCGTTTATGTACGAGTTTCATAGCATGTACCCAAGGGCCGGTAACCTGATACCTTATAAGTTACAATAATTGAACAACCGAAATATGTTAGTGACTTGATGGTAGTAAAATCTGAAATTCAAAATTTAGCGAGCTAAATAGAACTTCCATCGCGACACTTCATCCGTTCCTATTTCATCAATGATGCCTACATGTGGTTATGGAATTGCTATGGAGCCTATGGAATTGGACGAAGGATGAACCACACCCGCCAATTTTTGTCGCCAAATACCCACAGACACACACAGCTAGTGAAGACAGGAGAGCTACTCACCATACCTTTAAATAAATTCAAAGGGCCCAAGCTGCCAACAGCCATGGCCTACGAGCAACGTAAGGTTTGAATACACAAAACATTTCGTTAGGTATCCCGTTCACGTGAGAGAAGGGTGGTGGGCGGTGGCACGTGAAGAAGAGTAATTTACGGTGGAGATCAAAGTCAAGGCAGCAGGTGGCAGAGCAACCGTAGGTTACCGTTGCAGCATTTAATCCTTCCCCCCAAGTGCTGTGTGGTAACCATCCGAAATAAGTAGTAGTACCCACCATTGTTTTGGACACATTTGCGTACATATGCGGTGAAATTATTCAGCAGGCAGTCATGATGAGGGCTCTTCGAAATGTGGAATAACTCAAAGGGTACATAGAGAACTTGACTAGTCAAAAGAGGCTCAGCACATATTATGAAATGCACAGTTCTAATTACAATTCCGATGAGTCCACTTTGAATTAATGATTGGATAAATGCTAGGCTCCTCCATCTAGTCAAAAAAGATATATATCGGTAAGGAGGGAAAAGGTAAAGTGCTAATTAGCATTTCTTCTGCTGGGTTTTTGTGCCTCCTCAATTGTTTTCAAATGTACGGATGATCTGTTGAGGTGCCAGTGTGAGCGAGATTACTCAGTTAAACGTTAATTTAAGTACGAAGAATAAGTTGAGCATATATACTTAAACAGTTTAAGTCTTATCGACTTAAGCTTTTAGGTCGAATTGAATTTATGCATGCAGTATATATGAACTCCTTTGACGGCGGACATTGAGATTCTTGTTACGTTCGCAACACGATGGTGTAAGAATTTTGGACGTTGGGAAAGGTTAGTCTCAATATATGATTGGATTTACACTGCATAATTGTGTGTCACTTCATCGATCCGTTGGATTGGGGTCAAAAGAAGTTCCTCCAAGGCTCCAAGTACTCAATAGTTATACGCTTGGATGCTTGGATGCTTGAATGTGGCCCCTACTTGATAACTTTGTGTTCTTCATGTGATAATGTGGTATCTTTAACTTTGTTCTGTTCTTGACTTAGCCCCTCAAATTGACAGAAGGAACTACCGAAAGGGTATCAAACGTGTTGTTAGAAAACTTTTGATGAAATTCGGAAACATTATCACCGAATTTATTGGCAAGGGAATATTGTATGACATGGCATATCTATGTGTACTTGAGGACATAGTAATCTGTGTTCTACTTGGCATGTTAATGGGGGGTTACTAGTTAATTTGTTCCAAAAGTGCTCCTCAGATTTGATATTCCTTCTTGGGATGGTACACAAAATCTCAGATAAAAGTATCATTGGCCAAGGTTGTTTTCTATCACAATTGGAATATATACTTCTACTGTACTTTGTAAATAAAGATTGAAACTTTAACATTCAAAAGAGTACTTTTTTTTTTTTTGGCTAATTACACCTATGTCCCTGAGGTTTGGGGGTAATTACACGCGAGGACACAAAGTTTCAAAATGTAACATTTCGTGACCAAACACTTTTAAAATGTACCAAACGTGTCCATCCGTTACAATTCCGTCCAAAAATTGTATTTTTTTAATGATGTCAGCAATACGTATTTTTAAAATGACGATACTACCCCTTTATATACAGAATATTTCAAAAATTTTAAGTTAAGATTTTAAGTCTCAGTTTAAACATTAGGGTTTCAAAACCCTAATTTACAAATTAGGGTTTCAATCTTTAATTTCTCAATCTGTCAATTAGCTTTAAAAACCTAATTTACAAATTAGGGTCTCAATCTGTCATTTCTCAAAGGTTTCAATCTGCCAATTAGGGTTTCAAATCCCTAATTTGCAATTTAGGGCTTCAAAACCCTAATTTGCAAATTAGGGTTTCAATCTGCAATTGCAAATTAGGGCTTCAAAATCCGAAGATTGCAACCTCTTGTCGCCGAAAAGGGACATGAACTCGATTAGGCGATGGAGCTACCGGCTGCGTGGGGCGATGGAGCTGCTGGCATGGAATGAGGGAGTGGGTTGCTGTGGGGGAGGAGAGAAGAGATAAAGGGGAAGAGTGACGTCGCCGGTGATAGGTTTTGACGCGGGCAGGAGATTACACGCTGGGTGGCTTGGGGTGGGCGGTGACGAGGAAGGGGGAGGTAGACGGGGTGGGCGGTGACGGGGTGACGACGAAGGGGGAGGCAGGCGGGGTGCGGCGCCGGGGAAGGGGAGGCAGGCGCGGTGCGGCGCCAGGGAAGGGGAGGCAGGCGCGGTGCGGCGCCGGGGAAGGGGAGGCAGGCGGAGTGGGTGGGTGGGTGATGGGGAAAGGGAGGCAGGCGGGGTAGGTGGGTGACGGGGAAGGGGAGGCAGGCGGGGTAGGTGGGTAACGGGGAAGGGGGAGGTGACGGGGAAGGGGGAAGGGGGAGGTAGAGTATCAGGATTTCAACTTTTATTTAGGGGCAACTTGGTCTTTTTGTCAGAACCGTTAAGTATTTTTGTATTCCGTTTGTCAATGGACATAAGTGTTACATTTTGAAACTTTGTGTCCTCGCGTGTAATTACCCCCAAACCTCAGGGATATAGGTGTAATTAGCCCTTTTTTTTGGGTTTGGCGTGCTGGGGTGGGGTGGGAGGTAGGGGTTGGGGATGGGATGGTTTAGTGAGATTGATTCCACTATTTAGGAGCGCCTTCCAAACTTATCAATGCATAATTCAAATCTCGCCAAAGATAGGAAAGGCTTGCTCTTTTGCTATCTATCTCCTTTCATTTTGACAACCCCAAATGTTTCTCTATCATTACCGTCGAGGTTCAAAACATTACATACATATACAAAGACCTAAATATCTTATTATTCATTTCACATTGTGCTACCTTGACTTGGTAAATTTTGTATTAAACCCATAGGTTCATCCAAAGTGATAAATGCGACATATATTTTCATGCTGCTCTCACTTGCTAATCGGTTAACAACTAAAAGTGATGATGTTACTAAACTCCTTGAATTTAAGAGGAGGTAACAGCCTAAGACAATGTCTTGCTATAATAACACTTATGCCATTTGACCCGATGGAGTCATAATGACGTTAAGAAAAACTAGTGAAGAAACACATTTGCCATCCTCTTTTCTCTTTCCTTTTTTTTTCATATTCAGGTCACCACCACCGTATCCTCCACCACTATCGACCACCATAGCACCATCCTAACACCATGACACCAGTGCCACAACACCACAGTCAAACTCAAATCCTCGTCGCACTATCATACACATCTTCTGCACGAAAAACACCCTTTTCCTCAATCACTCTACATCCTCCTTTTCCCAACCCCTTCAGTGACCAAAATCTTTACAACCTTTGCTTTCTCGACCTTTGCACCTTTGGTTTTTGAGGGTTGAGAGGTGAGCGGACGATGATCTCCTTGATGTGCCTATTTACACTTTGTACAACATCATTGCTCTCGTCGCAAGAGGAATTGGTGGCTTCAACATTGGTGAGTATGATGCTTACGACCCTTTGCTTGAACTTGCATCGAACTTGTCAGAAGTTTTCAAAGCATGTTGTCACCACACACAACCAGGGGCAGAGCCCAAGCATGACCAGGGGGGCCATGGCACCCCTCCCCCCCCCCACCCCACCTCACCTCTAAAGTTTGAGAATTTTTTTTAGTTGTTTTAAATAATAGGTAGTTATGTTTACAATATTTACTAAAATGCTACCATTTTAATTATTCAATGTATTAGATTTCATTTTGTAATATTTTTTACTTTTTGTGCCACCAGCCGTCGTAGTCTTTATCTTTCTGTTCCTTTATCCATCTGCATTCTTCCAAACTCTAAATCTCTAGATTTTAAAGTAAACACTAATATATCAAGGTTAGTTCCTTTTTTAATTTAAATTCTTATAGTATGTTAACTTATACGTGACTATTGTCATCATACAATTGATATCGCACTAATAATACATATATACAATAAGAGTAAAGTTTCTAGTTTGTTGTTGACTAACTTTGCAAGTTAAATAAATCACTATAAATAGTTAAATTATAGGATTATTAGTCAAATTAAGCAATCTATTTTGTATTTAACGTATTCAATCGCGATGCGAATTTTTTATGTTAGCCGTTAAGTTTTTTTTAATAACATTTTGGTCTCCCCAATTAGACTTCCTGGATCCGCCCCTGCACACAACCAAAGCCAGAGAATGAGTGTTTTATAGGAGGGATGAGCAAAAAAAGGCAGGAGAAGAGAAAGGATGGCGACAGTGAGAGGGAAGGGGGAAATGAGGGAGGGAGAGAGCAAGAGAGATATGTATAAAATACGCATTAAAAATTTTAAGGGTAGTATTGGTCTTTTTAAATACAAAATGACAGTCAAAACTTTTAATTAGTGTTACGGAACTCTAACGCGGGAGGAATTTGATATAAATTTTATCACATTTTGGACACAGATGTCTAATTTGTCAAAAAAAAAACAGTTTTTGACTGTAATTACTCACTTAAACTAAGGAGTTTAGTGATATTATCCCTTAATAAAGCATGATAAATTACCTAAAAATTGACAAGTACAATAAAAAAGTATAAAAACCCTACCAAGTTCACGAATGATCCGATTTCTAAATATGATTTGTGCATAGTCCATTGATATTTTTTTTTGGTTATAGTAGTTCATTTTCCTTTGTCCTTCTCTTACGCCCTTCGTTTCTCGTCTAACGGTGCTAGATAGTTAGAATAAACGGTCTAAAATCACGAAATATTTACTCTAGCGAAGCGAAACCAGAATTTTGAATTAAGGTTCTGCTGATCCTTCCCATAGCACTACACTAGTACGAATCAAAACCCAAACGACACCCTCTGTACAACCACCATACCCCAATAATTTTCCACATGAAACCTGAAAAATGCCTCCAACCCAACCGTATGAATCGCATCTCATTGTACGGGGCACCATTTTTCCAATGAACTTCAATGGGCCCCACATCACGCGGCCCTTCCAGTTCTCAAACAAACCATCTTCCCAAACCTGCCCCTCTCCATTTCTCGGTATTACAACAGCAACATTACTCGCTCGCCCAATAATTTTTCCAAGTAGCCTTGTTGTACCCTTTTAAGGCTTAAGCTCATGGTTCTCTTCAGTCACTAGGACTGATAAGTTAATGTGAAAGAGGATAAAAGAAAAAAGATGCACTGAGCTGAGCTGAGCTGAGCTTTCAAAATCAAAGCACAAAAATAGAGCAGAGCAGAGCAGTCCCTCGTAGTTGTTGTGTCCCTCAAAAGCTAAACGGCTAGAAGGTTTTGTGTCAGTTTTCCTCTGGATACCCCACTCCAAACACATCTTTCTTTCTTTCTTTAACTCTCTCCAAATTCCAAGGAAACCAAAACCATCCCTATCTCACCCCCTCCCTCACTGCCCCCCCAACTCACAGTTCATCAAAAGAAGAGTCTCTGATCTCTCTCCCGTGTCATCAAGATCACGAGATCTCCTTCCCCCCTGCAAACTCCCACCACCTGAGAGAGAGAAAAGGAAACCAAAAAGGCAAAGCATGCATTACCATTTCCCACACCCTTTTTCCTCCCTCCCAAATAAGGCCCAAATTCAGCTGGCTCAGAACTCTGTTCGTGCTAATACATTTTAATAACGAAAATTGTTACTACATAGTATATTTTGGCTACAAATTTTGTCACTAAATCTGAATCGATTAGGCGGCGGATCCTTGTCCAAATTCAGCGCACATCCGATACCATATTTATTGCTGTTGAAAGAAACGACGCCGATGCTGTCACTTACGTAGAAAGTAATGTTCAAGAGTGTCTGTCCCACACCCCAGGCGCACCAAGCTGGTGCCTACTGAGTTTTGTGTTCAAGTTGAAGCTCGGAGGGTGAGCCGTAGGACCCAAAATTAACGTCTTTTTTAATCAAAAAGACACACACGTGCAGCCGGTGATTTGAAACCTGTGCCAGTCAGTTCACTCCCCAAACAACATTAATATTCCATGGAAAAACTAAAATAAACTAGCTGTAACACAACAATCTAAATAATTAGGACCAAATGCAATTACCAACCAACAACTAAACAACTTAATTTTCTTTTCATAATCATGTTTCTTCGACTCTTTGTGTGTAATTAGCCCCTCTACATGTTCCTTTTTAATTCAACTCTGTACGGAAATAAAGCCCCAAAAAAAAAATTTGCAAACCCCGAGAACGCTTCGTAAATGTGGAAAAACCAAAACGAAAAAAGAATCTCGATGTTTGTTTGCCAGGCATGCTTATCGTGACCGGGAGACTGACTCGGCCAGTTTCCCGATCCTTTCCACCAGCTCCGGCGACAGTTTCTTTGCCGGTTTCCGTTCTTTCTCGGGCCGAAAGTCGAAGCCGAAAACATCCGATACCTCCTCCGAGCTCCACCCGGCTTTCTGAAGCGACTCCGAGAACCGATCCGTTTTCAAAAGCAGGGCGTCCAGGACGGCTTGATTGTCTAACATAACCATTTCGCCTTCGAAGAACCCGGAGGATGACACGTTTACGATCTCGGACACGTCCGACTCGGCCCACCCGCCTTCTCTCAACACCGACCCAATCTTCCCAATGTACTCGTCGACCCACTTGGGGATCCCGGATCGGGTCATCTCGAAATACCGGTCCGGGGAAGAAGACGAGGAAGACGAGGAATTTGAGTTCCTTCGCCGCCGATCCACGGCGGCGTCGCTCCAGAACTCAATCCATCTCGGAGTTTTACCTCCCGCCACCGTATCAAGGCTTCTCCTCGAGAAAACCCCCGTTTTTTCGTTAACGGATCGTTGTTTGGAAAGAGCCCGGGGCTCCGACCCTTGAAACAACGAGGACTCCCGGTCGAAAAAGTCCGAGAGATCGAAGCCGCAACAGAAAATCCGACTTTCATCGACGTAGAAGATCGGGTTTCCGGCTAAGGAAGGATTACACGGAATGTAGCAGTGATTGAAAATGGGTATTAACAATGGAGCTCTTTTAAGAGCGTTTCGGGCAATCTTCATGGCTTTCTCCGGGTCGGACGGTCTCGGCCCCCAAGATTTAGACCAGAGGGTATTCCGTGCTACGTGAAATGTGATAGCAGCGATGGGCAGATCAAGGGAAGCGCGCAGCTGCGACCGAGCCGAACCGGCCGAGCGCCAGTCGGGGAAGCCGGGTCCGATGGGCAAGCCAGCGGAAAGGACGGCTTTCAGATCGGGTGGGAAGGGAAACCCGAACTCTGCCTCTGCGCGGGCGAACTCGGTGTCGGATAACCCGGGCTGGACTTGTACGCCCGAGCTCCTGAGGTGGGTGATGACCTTATCGGCCAGGGAAGAGAATGAGACGAGGCTGTTCCGAGGGGGGAGCGGCGTGGAGGGTGCTGAGGCGGCAGCTCGCGCCGAGAGACGGCGGAGCCCGGCTACGTGGGCCGGGTTTAGACCCGTCATCCTGCGGTCCACGTCCACCATCACTGTAAAACCAGATCAATATATACTATAGAGTGTTTGTTGGTAGAGATCTTCTGTGTGTCTGTAATGGAGTGTGGTACTTTTTGTTGGAGGAAGAGTGTGCAAAGGGCAGGGACGGGAAGAAAGTGTGAGAAGGAGGGAGAGAGAGAGAGATGCAAAGGTTTTGGAATTGTGAAGAGAGATGCAAAGGTTCTTATAAATGCTAGTGGAGTGGGGCCCTGCTTTTTGAGATTTTGCTGTTGGAGTATTTCTACCATTTGTTTATTTTTTGGTGTAGAGGTTTCTTCTACTTGACGGTGTAAGGTGATGGGCTCCATTTGTGGAAGTATATATTGGAATTTCAGGTGGCCTTATGGTCCATCCATTTTTTGTTTATGTTTGCTGATTTAGAGGATAATGGTGAAGATACATGACAAATGTATAGATGTTTTTCACTTGAGCAACGTTGAGAACAATGTACTTGGTATTGAAACTTGATAATGCAGGCTGCACGGTAGAGTAAATATGAGAGCAAGATTGAAATTCTTCCGAAAAAATTTGACTTTTTTCCCTTATCAGTATTCGAGTCTATATAAAAAAACAAACGAAGAGTGCAGAACATCTTTTGTGTTTTGGCCATATTTTTCAGAAAAATAACTATATGAATGAATGAATATGTTCTATTTTTCACATAAAAAAACTAACAAGAATAATAATTTATTTCTCTTCTTTATTTTCCAAAGATTAGAAATTAAGAGGAGTAAACCTTCCATGTGGCGCAGACCAGCACATTATCATTGAGACTCACCATTTAGGGGAAATTTTACTGAAACATGCACTAAACAGACGTTATCAAAGTTTCGAGTCTTTCAAAAATTCAGTTAAAGAAAGAAGCGATTCGTACGTAAAGCTGTAATATTCAATTTATGGCCAAAGGATGCAATATTAATGTAGTTCCCACAACACCAACCAATTTTCAAGATTTAGTTCCTTCACCATTAAGGTAAAAAAATATCCTTCGGCTTTCTCTTTCTTCCTTCTTCATTTCTACTTCACTTTCTTTTCCTTAGGGGAGTTGTTAAGAATTTAAGTGAGACACCCTAAAAGTAAGGCATTAATTGCACGTTCAAGTATGCGACACAATTTTTCACGAGTTATAAAATGTCGACAAAACAATATATCCTTTCTAAATACTTTGGTTTAAACATTTCGAAAAATTCTAAGTAACACTACAAGTCCAATGATCAAAGCCCCAGACGCATATTACCTCCACTTATTACTATTAACTTGGTGCCTTCGCCAAGATTTTTGTCCTCGGAATTGCTTGTTTTATTATGGAAACCATTGTCGGTAACTAGTACACACATACGTGGGTTAAAAGGTCGCTAAAACAAGGCCTGCTTGAGGGTTAAGAATTAAGACGCAGGGGCGGACCCTGTGTTGATGTGCAAACAAAGGGTTTCTTGTGGAAGCGTACAAAAAGTACATGCAACTGCATGCATGCATGTGAGGCAAAGCAGTCACCGCCGGCAGTCTTAACTCAACGTCTCTTATGCATTAATTGGCTTCACATGAAGGGCAGAAAATCCTCTGCTGGCCTATCACGGACGTAAGGTGACCACCATTCCGGCAGGGAGCACCCTCGACCGTTGATCCTAGCCCCGAGATTTGATGCATGATCGGGAGAAGAGCTTACTTTAAGGTCAAATGGTTGTGTGATTAGTACATAATAATCCGTTTACTTGACTTCTAAGCACACAAAAGAGTTGTCAACGTAGACCAGTAGTACTATACTGATTCCCTACGTTAAATTAAGGTAGGGTGGTTAAGACTAACGGTTACTAATTCAAACTAAACACGTGATGGGAACTCTGACAACTCTGCCTAATTGTTTGTATAAATAAATAATATTAGTATAGGAAATAAGAAAATTAGTATTCTGGGTTTTCTAATCACCTCTGTTAAGGAAGGGGATTTTCCTACGCAGGAGTGATTAGTTAACAATTGTATAAAGGGTAACAAGTGGATGTGACATTGGTATTCGTTTTCCATTCGACAGCATGCACTGGTTACATGGTCGTGATCTCGTTTGGTGAGGGAAGAAGTAATCAATTTGGCCAAGGGCTTTGATTTGTTAACTAGATTTATAAGCGCAAAATTTTACGGCATTATTGTTAAGAGTTTTTAAATACAAACGACGTTCAAAAGGATTGCTCTTCAGGAAAATTTTATTGTCAACCGCGGTTATTAAGTTCATCTCATTTACGGCTCTAACAAAGAAATCTGTGAAAGTCACTGCAACGTCTCGATTGCAATTCTTACTTCAAGAGCCAAAGAGGGGGTCATAATTTGATTTCTACGGTATCCATTTCATCACATTGTTAAATATTATGGTCTTACTGTTGCATGACAATGACTTGCAAAATCAGATTTCGGTTAACAAGCAACAAAAATTAACAAGTTGCAACACTTGTTTCTGGGAATAACTTGAACACCACTCAGTATGTCAACACCAGACTAACCTTGTAGGACTTTTGAGGTTTCTGCTGGACCACATGACTCTGACACCTACTGTAAGCAATTACCCTCTCAAGTTTAACACTGAAGATTTTCGATTCTCCTTCCCTAAGAGTGTGTGTGCATGTGCATGTGCATGTGTGGGCGCGCGAGTATATGTATGGTTGACTGGTTGGGTTGGGGGGGCATCTGAATGTTTTGCTTCCATTCTCACTCCTCACCCACAGCTGCATTATATGGCTTTCGTTTTCGTGAAAACTATATTTTTCCCTTTTTTGCCAAGCTTTCCGCAGTTTTTATTCATTGAAATAAACAAGACAGCATTGTTAAAGAAACAGAATATGGTAAAGAAAGAACTACAAAATCATTTTGAAAATAAACTGCGAAAAGCTGGGCAATAAACTACTGTAGACAAGCATCATAAGTTTCTAGTTTTTAGTTTCACACCCTAACTTTTTCCAACCTTTAAAATGTGTGAGAAATTGAAGCAACAAACTACTGCTACTTTAGAGTGTTTGTATTTTAGGTCACGGCAGAATTAAATCGTAATTTTGACCCTGATTCGAACATCAAATTATGGTAAGCAAAGGATAATTTTTTTTTTACTATTACATCTTGGTCACCCTGCGATCAACCCTGGTTTCACCAGTGATATTAGTGCTTAGCATAGCTACTAACTCAAATTTAGAGCAGCTAGCGAACCATTTGGGAGAGAGACACATTGCAAAACCAATGGGGCATATCACATTCAGAATATCTTCGTCTTGTCGATTGTATAATTTTGGAAAGAGCAAAATCTAGCTAGAGAGCAAAGAGAGAAAGAGGTGGGATTAGATTTGCAGGACGACAAGGAGGGCAAGAATGGACCAAGCAGCATGGTTACGATCGACCAACACCCACTAGCTAAAGGGAGACAACAACAAAGGTCACAAACGGTTGTGCAATGTGTTGCAAATTAATTGTTGTAAACTCCATGGAATGGAAGGCATTTGGTGATATATACGCACAGCAATTGTCTGTGTACACGGATCAAGTGACAGGGTGGGGCTCCATGTTAAGTGCAGGACAAGTGAAACCAGCTTGAATTGATACTCTCTCAAGTGCACGTAGTGGGAACCTTTGCTTGCTTGTCTTCCCCCAATCCTACATCCATGTTCCCTCTTTAAGTTGTGATTAGTTTCAATCCATGACTCCTTTGCCCCCCTTCTTGGCCCTGGTGTATTGAAGAGCTGTGTCTTTGCTGAAAGGAATTCCTCTGTGATATGTTAGTTTCCAGTATTAATTGGGTCAGGTTGCTGTCACAAGCATAGCGGGCACGTAAAGTTTGAACGATGGGTTTGCTAACTTGAATTTATATATTTTGTGGACAAGAACGTTTTGGAGATGAGGAGAATGTTACTATATGTAGCAATGTAAATATACTAATGATTGTTGTACAATCATGTATAGTATTGTATGTGCTTATGACCGGCGAAACTCCAAAATAGGTGATTCTAGTTTTAAACATTTTTGGAGAAACGGGTTTGACAAAAGGGTTTGAATACCCTTTGAAGACAATTGATTTATGGGCTCACTCATAATGCATGGATCCAAAAAAAAAAAAAAGGGATGGAAGAGAGAGTTTTATTGATACACATTTTTATTTTGACTCTTTACACTTCTTTTAAATAGTTACTCCTCCATTGAATTTTTCTCACTAGTTATCCTTATAAATGCTTAAGGGAATTGATAGAAAATAGTAAGAGAATCAACCAAAATCTATAATTTGCTTGTAAAATTCTACAGAATTTTGCATGCGTTAAATAATAAAAAAAATGTATTTCATTGATGCCCTAGTTGGTCATTTTCTCACATTAATTTTATGCAAACATATTTCACAAGTTTAAACAAGAGTTTTCATAATTTTTGCCAAGCAATTACTCTAGAAATTGTTTTTCAGAATTAATCACAAATGGACTCTTGTTGCTGCCAACAAATTGACTGCGGTGGCAATCATGATGCTAATTAACTATTCTTTTGTCACAAAAATGTGGTTTAATAACTTTTGGCCAGTATGTCCACCATAACTTAAAATACCTATATATTTTTTTAAGGAATCAATCGTTTAAATGATACAATGTTAATCGTTATCATATGCTCTTAATTTTAAATCATCAAAGTCTGTATACTTAATTGTGTTGTCAATCACACCGCACTTATAAGAACATTATTATACTGTATTAGGTCTGTTATTAATGCATGTACTACAGTCATCAATAACTATACTTTGCAATGCACGACGTTAAACGCACCAGCAAGCAAAAGGTTTGCCCCCCTTTATTGTGGGACTTGGGTTTATTTATGTCTACCTAATGAGTCGTTTTCTAATAGAAGACGCAATATATATCAAAAGAAAATCAAGCCCGTTATGGATCGCTAACAAGGAAAGATCGAATATCCTATGGAGTTTGGCCTGTATATAAAGTAGAATTATGATCAGCTACTTAATGAAAACAAACTTTTCGACTGCACTATTCAAATATTCCATTCAGCAAATAAATATGCATTTGGCAATGACATCATCCTGATGTACCTTTTATGAAATATTTAGCTGCAAAGCCGTTGGCTTAATACCTGAGAGTATGAATTAGTATCTTACGTAGCACAGCTACTGTAACAGAAAAATGTCGTTAAACATATTATAGTGTTGGCATTATAAACTTTAGCAATAACAAAAAGTATTTTTATATAAAAAAAATTGTTATTAAAGTTGTTATACAAAAATGTTATGCAGCAGAGGATCTTTATCCGGGAGTTATAGAGATTTTTATACTTGAAATTGCAATGACATTATAGAATCATTGTAGTAATTAGGAGGAAACGCATGCTTACAAAAATAGAATCATTCACCATCTTATTATATGCCCTCTTTGCAACAACCCTGCGTTTGATGATCTTAAATTAGTCCAAAGGGATATACACATCCCATGTGCTCCATCAACCTTACTCAACTAAAAAAATGGAACTTTTAAAAGAGATTAGCCTGCTACGGTTCTAGCAATAATGGGGTCGTTAAAGCCTAACACAGAGGTATGCTTTGAAAGAGATGGATTGTGATGGCATTGCTTCGTTGTTTATACACAAAAAGACACTCGAATTTTTTAATACATGATCTAAAAAGACTTCAAAATAAGTGATGGATTCAATTGCTTGTTATCATAATGGCATGTCTTATATAATCCTTCTTTCTTGATGATACTTGAGATACCTGTGCCTATAGTTAGAGTTCACTTTATAAGGAAGGTTATAACTAGGTTCTAAGGGAGAGGAGACTTCCATTGTTCTTGGTGCATTTGGTCTGTCTAAGTACTATTTGCTTGTGGTGGTAATACCCCTTTCCTCGGGTTCTTTGTGTACCAACATAATTAAGGCCAGCCCTTTTGATAATTTCATCTCCCAAATCACAAGACCAGCCTCAACTTCTCATGGGACTGTTATCTCGTTCGCACATGTATCGCTTGTGCCACACTGCCTACTCAGTTGGATGAAGTACTTAACAATTCGAACACTCCTTTAATATGGACCGTGCAAATTCGAATTATGTGAACTTCACTTTCGTCCTTTATCACTGCATTGACTCCGATCGATTTAACATATCACCCAGTTCCCCAAAACTCCTTTACTTTCTTTCCCTTTCAAACTTTTGTCAGGTCTTGAACATTTTTTTCGCGCCATCCACCCTCAAGCTTAAGAGTTGCAACAAAGTTTACGAGCATGTCGCGTTAGCATTCCACCCATGAAAGTAAAGTGGAAGTGCATAAAGTAAGTCTGTAGGCACCCCCCTCGTGTGGGTGGTTGCACTTTCTAATCGATCTCAACTCTTTCTAGCTTAGCTTGAAATAGATAGGTATGCACATAGGGGATAAAAAAAGTGATGAGAATGGAATTGAACAAAAGAGAAGAAACACAGGAAAGTGCGAATAGAAGGTTAAAGGTAGAAATGGGTGGCATCTCTTTCATGAGCGTAAAGGATTGCGTGCGTTTGATGGGGATGGAATAAAGCAAGGTTTGAGATGCCATTCTACTTTCTTTATCAGTTTGATTGTGAGTTTCAATAAAAAAAATAAAAAGGAAGTGAAGACAAAACAATGTCCTTCGTGTTAATTTGTGAGTTTGGGAGAAAAAAGGAAAAAAAGAGAATCATTGTCTCTTCTAGTTTGTAAAATTCAGAAGAACTGAAAAAAAAAATGTACAACGTTAATGCTATACCCTTCTAAGACATCTCCATGATTTTAACAAAGCGCATGTGACCTTTGTACATAACGAGAGTATTATGAAAGTGTTGCTTCATTGCTTCAAGGGTAATATGGGTACATCATTTCGCTGTCCTTTTTGTTTAACTCCCGTGAAAATGTTAATTTTTTACATTGGAGTCTTAGGACATGAAGGGCGTTAAAAATTTGGCCTTCAATGTTTCACGAATAACGTCAAATTATGAAAGTGGTTACTTATGATAGTTTTCCTTTCTTTCTTCTCAGTCTTGATAAGAAAGATTTGGAGAGAAATAAATCCAAACTTTCTTCCATTTTTTTTTCTAATTTTCTCTCCTCAAAAAAAACTTGCAAATTAAGAAATGGAAGAAAATGAGCCTCTTTTCTTTCATTTTCTTTTTTCCGCTCCTTAAGAAAAATAACTCACAAACAAAACAAAGTGTAAGGAGAGTGGCCACAACAAATCCCGGGTGATACACGAGATACATGGGAGATCTAAAGGGTAGATGATGTACATCTAGAGCAACTTGCATTCACTAATCAGTTGCCTACATTTTTCTTATTTGGTTATTGTTTTAGGTAAGGAGTATCGTGGGTGGTGAGATCCTTTAGAGTTTACAAAACTGGGCTCTATGGGCATAATTTACAAGCTTTAGGATTAAACCACCTAACTTCTTGCTCTTTGGTCGCTCACACCTACTTAAAATAACGTTTTAAGCACCTGTAACCAAGATGTGAGAACTTCTCCAGAGTTCTTTTGGAGAACCTTACACCATGGTTGGGCGGAAGTATGGATTTATGTTGAACTGTCTGGTTACCTATATATGTTTGAATTTGAAGTAAGAGCTGGACTGGCTCCTTGCTTGCAAAGGGTGGCAAAGTGGGTGGGTCATTCGGGTTTGAATAAGTTAAACGGGTTGGTATGAATTAGAACTTATTTCAATCCATTGAATTAATTGTAGGTTTACTACGCCATCTCTTGAAATGGATTGCTTTCACCTAATAACCATAAATCCGTCTGTCTCCAAGCCGATTCAAATATATATTTTTGTCTATCTTCTTCTTCTTCATCACGGACAAACAAAATCGTAGATACACCAACCACCATCACCATCGGATCACAACCGCCATTATCATCACGCAATCAGAACCGCAGTCGGTCCACTGTCAAACTAACCTCATCCGCCACAATAGCCCCGCAGCACTGTTATCGCCATCACATCCACAACAGCCACCACCACTCCAAATGTCATCGCCACAAGAGTCACCTCCATCTACTGGGGTAACCATAATAGTTTGACCACGGATAACCCTTACCTTCAAAACCGCAGATTTATTCCAGATATGAGCCTAGATATTCTAGTTCCGTGTTCTTCGCCAAAGGCACGAATTTGTTGAAGGGGTTGCTTAGTTGCGGTTTCTGTATTTTTTTTTCTTTCTTGCCGGCAGCAGCGGGTGGTCTTGGGTGGCCGGTCAGTCGATTCTGAATGATTTGCTAACTTAAAAAGTAGAACTAAACCTATAGTGAAACGAGCACCGACTTAATTAAAACCCACGAGTTGTCGGGTTTTAATAATATTTGATCCACTAGGACCCAATCATTAATTGATAGGTTTGGGTGACTTTAAAGTGTATGAGCCTGGACGGGTTAATTGATTGCCACACCAAATCCTTGCATTACATTGCACACTTCATGATTGATTACAGTATAAGCTATATAAGTTTTCACAAAACTCGAAGTAGAACGGGCGAAATCCTCATCACCATTATTGCTCACAGGAGCGCATGCAGTAAAGAAGTCTTGTCATTGTCTAGTACAAAAAATACATCGCAGAAAAAGGGAAAACGATTTTCAACGAAAGAGCTAAAAACTACCAAACCAATGGAAGCAAGATCAATATTATAATCAAGGTATTGATAACAAAAGGAAATTGAGAAGCTCAAAATAAGTGTGTCAATGGTCATATAGGACCTAACATAATTATTGAGTCCATATAATTATACTACATGCATCGTTGCAGTGTCACATAATTACACTACACTATCAGCAAACCAGACGCTAAACAGTTCCAATCAAGGAACTGTAATGCATTTGCAGGCCTACTCCCCTTGCAGTGTCACATAATTATACCACACTATCAGCAAACCAGACGCTAAACAGTTCCAATCAAGGAACAGTAATGCATTTGCAGGCCCACTCCCCCTTCTCTTCTACAAATCAAGTTGCCATTCTGAAGGCCAAGGGCATGAATACTGTCGGTAGGCCGCGACTTTCTCTATAACAGTAAATATAATTATAACTCTCACACCATCCATACCTAAGAACTCATCATCAGTATCTTGAACGGCTTCTTACCCTGCAATACCAGCCCTCTCATCAGTCCTCCAAATCCAGAAAGTTGCATTGCTCATTAACGGAAAACTAAAACATTACCGAGGTGAGCGGGAGCGAGAGATGGAACGGGAGTAGGACCGTGAGTGCGAACGGGAGCGGGAACGCGAAGGATATCTGCGAGAACTCCGCTCTCTATTTGGACTTCTACTACGCCGGTATCTTCTGCAGGGTATTCTTGTTTAAACTTTACAGGGTTAACCAGAAAATGCAGTAAAATAAGTCACCTGGCCCCCTTCACCAGAACCACATATCTGCAAGGCCCCACCCTCAATGACAGAAACGATGAATGAAAAAAATAGAATAAGAACCAATATAGACAGACAAAACTGATCGAGAAACACAAACGAGGTGGCATTCTAGAGTTCTGTAGAGTCTATTCCCATCCATGGCTGGATTGCTAGGTGGAGTTGGCTTGGCAGTGATCTCTGCCAGTTTAAGTCAGTTGCATCGGCACGACGCTTAGATCATGGGTTGTACCCAAATCCAGACTCTTTAGGTCTTCGTCCCAGGGAAGGTCCCGGTATATAATTTGTGTGCTCTAGCACAGTCCCATTTGTGCCCTCTCTAGCATTTTAAGAAAATTTGCTACTAATTGCTTATCGAAAAAGTTAAGCTTCGTATTAAATTGGGTCACTTTTGTCTTGCCTATTTATCAAATTCAGGGTATCTAATTACTTTAATTACGTTTTTGTGCCTTCGTATAAGTAATTGAACAGAGTAAACAACTAAACATTTGATAACTGAATATCAGCACTTGTAAGTTGGGAGGTGACGGCTAAATAAGAAAAAGTCATCATCCAACTAGGCTTTAGCAGTAATGCAGTATTGTGTAAAGAACTTGAGCAAATCATAACAACCTAATTGCATCCAGAAGGATAATCTTCTAAGCCATTATCTTGCACAACTGTATAACAATGAATTCAAAAGGATCAGAGCTGTATGGACTACCTCGGAGGAGAGCGGCTGTAACTTCTGCTACGACTCCGATGCCTATATCGACTTAGTCGACTAGTTTCTGCCAGCTTCTCCAGCCTCAGTCGCTCTTGTTCTCGCTTCTTAGCCGTTTCAATAGCAGTATCTTTCTTGACTATAAAAGAAATCAGTAACGCCAACAAATGAATATCATAAACCATGAAGAATTTCCATAGATTGTATCACAAAGGGGAGGATATCGCAACACAAATGGAAGTTCACTGCTATGACAATCATATGCAAGCGAAGAAGTAACTTATACTCTGTTTATTTAATTGTTTGCTCATAATCCGTTTCAGTCGCTCCTGAGGTGTTTCTTTTTGCTCCCCAGATTGCTTAGAAAGGCTTCCACCGCTGGTTGCCTTGCTTAACTTTGCTAAACCAGAGGATGTGCTGCCCATTACAAATGGCAAAATACCAAAAGAAAACAAGAAATGTATTAAACAGGCGTGCATATAAAATGGAAAACTAAAGCAGAGGGACACAGAGCATATGGAAAAGCAAACTATACTCTTATGAGATACCTGACTGAGGGTTTTGACAATTTTGCATTCTTTTCCTGTTCAGTGGGGACACCAGATGCTGGATCTATATGCAAGGCCTCAAGTATGCGACCTGATGATGGCCTGCAGAAAGTACAAGCATTAGCAATATGCATTCCAATACTTTTAGCAACGCGGATGAGGTCGCATAAAGGCCAATTCAAGGGGATATTGGGCTTCAGCAAGGAAGCTTTCCCTCTCCCTCTCTGCAGTTACGCTGACAACATTAAAAGCCTGATCTACTCTAAACCACAAAAGTGTGCCTCAGGTAACAAAAAGGATGATAAGCGGCAGCAGAGAAAAGACTGTCCAATCTATCTTTGCAAGAATTAAAGGTCGAGTGCTCCGACCGGTTAAGTGTATCAGCTTGGGATGGAGGAGATGGAGGAGGAGAATATCCTTCAAGCTTCGGTTCACCGACATCAGCAGAGCCACCAAATTCGGTAATATACTCAATTTTCGGAGCCCTTGTCTTGCTTCGATGAGTATCATCAGAATGAACCCCGCGAGAATGGCGCCTTGAGCGCGATGGGGAGTATGACTTTGATCTTGATCTGTCAAAGTAGCGCTACATGATTAACAACAGCCTGCAAAGAATGATATAACAAGAAAGAGAATAGAAAAGATGAATCCCACCTTCTAGAACGTGAATAAGCTTCATACGTTGGGCTTCGTCTAGACTCCCTGCCAATCAAGGGGATAATTAAATTAAACAAGACCAGAAACCACCTGCCGATCAAGGGGATAACTAAATTAAAGTATACCAGAAACCACTTATTAGCATCTTCTTTCCTTTTCGGCGGCGCCGCGGGGCCCGGGGGGGGGAGGATATCTTATTTGTTCCATTTTTTTGGGGGCCCCTATACACTTTGCGAGCATTCGCTAGCTTTTCCCCTCCTTGTTTTCCATCTACTCACCAAAGACTATATAGTTGTAGCTCTGTATAGCCCATAAATATAATGCATGGATAAAAAGTTTCTAAAAGCAGCAAAAATGTGTATGGACATAAAACACACTCTTGTCAGGATGCTCAGCAAGGCAAGGAATGTGATAATAAAAGAAAATAGTATCTACCTGTAGGGGTCATGATGAAGCCCCCGTGTTCCAGTAACCCGGGCAGCTTCTCTTTCCTTCTCCCTTTCTATCTGAGACACCTTCCTTCTTTCTTTGCGACTCAGCTTCCTCTGCAAATTCAAAAGTTCCCAGGACGGATTATTAAGAGTTGCAGACTTTTGCATAGGCAGATTGAATTCAAACTTATATTAAAACTTACAATTGCAGGATCTCCCTTGACCACTTCTTTTTGCCTCCTTTCCTCCTCCTTAGCCTTTTTATCCATGTACACAAGCCATCCATATCTCTTCACTCCAAAGTCTTTTGCAATTGAATCCATTGCTTCGTCGTTGCTGTCATCGCTGTTAAAATCATCATCGTCGTCGTCGTCGTCGTCATCCTCATCATTGTCATCACCGTCCGAATAGTGAGTTCCCTCTTTTCCATCTCCATCATAGGAAAAGGCCACTTGTGAATATGAGCCCTTGCTTGCTGGAGGCTGAGCTGGCAGAGATCTATGTACAACAATACATATTGATAAAAGGATGCGATTACAGACAATAGGAGAAAGTCAGAACATGCTACCTATAGGTCTGTAGATAATGAAAGGAACCCCAGGAATTACAGAACTGACCACTGTGACGGAGTACAAAGGGAGTTTCTAAAGTGAAAAGACTATATTACTAAGGCAATCATTCCACGTCTTAACAAAACTGAAGGCACAACGAACAGTTGGTTTTACTCAGAAATACAGAGGAAAAAATTATTTGCATGTTCTCGAAAATCTAGTACATCGTTTCAGGGATCCAAGTGCACTGTGTCTAGAGCATTCGTGATAGGGCTAAATAGATAAGTACTCCGGTGAATGAAAAACTCTTTACATGTTTTTGCAAATCCGACTCATCATTATTTATTTGTTTTGATGTTTCCAAGTGCATTGCTTCGAAAGCATTAACATGAGGGCCAAATAAGTATCTAGTAAATAAAACAAAGTTTGAACTGGCAACCCGTAAAAGAATGAACCTGTCTAATCCAAGTAAAGCAGCACTCTTTGCCTCCATCTCTTGGTTAACATGTTGCATACCCTCCTCATCGGTCACTGTTAAAAATCGAATCTTAGCTTGTAAAACCGCTACAATTCACATATCTCAAAAAACAAAAATGACACAATTGAATGGCAACTGTTGCAGATTCCACTTTTAACAACACAAGATAGCTCAAACCTAAATACATATTGATATAGGTTCTTGAATATAACAGAGGATCAAAAAAATCGAAAAAGTACCGACATCCTCTACGTCGATGCTTAATTAAATCCCGATAACGCTCAAAGTTAACAAACTCTTCCAACTCTTCTTCTTCCTCTGTTTTTTCAGGGACCCGAAAACGTCTGGAATCAGAATCTCTTATAATATCCAGAAGAGCCCGGCCATCAAATCTGCCAATAGTAAAGACAATCAATACAGCTGTTCACTCCTTCCCCAATCATATCGAAATCAGTAATTATCCTAAATAGAAAAACAGGGGGAGAGGGAGGGGGAGAGAGAGAGAAAGCACCTGTCGATCAAGATGTCCTGTTTCCCATTCCAAGGTATGCTGATATAGAAGGGAAATGTCAGCTCTTCTTTATATGGAACACAATATAATCAACCAAAATGCCTAGATATAACCCATCAATACGATCGATCTGTTACAACTTAAAAGTAAAAATGACTAGAGGAACTTTTAGAATATTTAAAGAGGCAGAAATCTGACATGTAAGTTTAATATCTACTTTGGTATCAAATATAAGCTGAAGGCTATGTCAGCTATGATAGGGTCCACCAAGTTCGGAGATATGGATTTAACTATGATAGCTTTACTTCCAGACATCACATGGAAGAAGAGAAAGATGCAGTGGGATAAGTTGCATGCTCTTCCCATGTTTGCAGGAAAAAAAATATGCCTAATTGAACTTCTGATTAACATTTCTAACGATATACATTTGAATCCCAAGCTTGCAACAACCTTAATATAGACTCCCTCCATTTCATAGCTTTTGTCTCCTACGACACTTGCAACTTCATAAAATAGTACTTGAGCATGTAAACATTAGCTTTACTCGTTGTTTTTACCTAGTTTGACCTGTCAAAAAGTACTTACTTGATTTGCAACTACTATCTGAGTTTAGTTAAATGTTTAGATGGTCAAGCTCTATCCAAGATATCCGCAAACAGTCAAAGCGGACAGAAATTATGTAGATGGACAGTGTTGGTAATCATATAAGAAAAACTAAACCACTAAGCTCGCTCTCCTTAGGCTGACTCAAAACCGTCCCTAACTTTAACTCAACAGAGAACTTTAACTCAACCATCTGGGTCAACTATCAATAACTCCGTGTCTCAAACGAGGCGGGAAATGCATTTGCAAATTTAACGGAGCCCCAACCGAACTAGTAAAATCTTCAATCAACAAATCTTGTATTCCCACTACAAGAAAATCTGAGGACGCATAAACTTCAAAATCAGATGCACATTTGCCGCTTGCATAAGAAGGTGATCTTCGACGACATCACAGTATCATAATATTGAAATCCTAAACAAAGACAGATACAATGACCTTTGCATTACATCGGTGTCAACATTAACTTAGAATAGTAACCTCAAAAAACCTAAGTCACCCTTCCCATTACAATCTACATCAACTCCAGGTCATTTTGGTGCTTAAGTTTTTCAAAAGAAATCTTGTATACCCGCTACAGTAAAATCTGAGGAGACATAAACTTCAAAATCAGATGCGCATTTGCAGCTTGCATAAAAAGGTGAACTTAGACGATATCAAAGTAACATAATATCGAAAGCCTAAACAAAGAAAGATACAAGCTGAGTCAACATTAACTTAGATTAGTAACACCAAAAACCCTAGGTCACCCTTCCCATTACAATCTACTTCAATTCCAGGTCATTTTGGTGCTTACATTCTCTAAAAGGAACTTTCTAACGTAAAATTCAATCTAATAGCAGCATAGGTTTAATTTCCAACGATTTGTGATGTACCACGAATAATTGGAATAAATGCACGAGCGAATTTTGAGACTAATGTAGGAAAATCATACAGTCCTTGCTGATCCTCGGAGGCTTGGTAGAGGCCGTCATCGCGGTACATGCGGCAGCGTGATCCAGCGACCTGGATGGACTGCTGAGGGTCGCCCCGCCGCTTGGCCAGGTACACGGCCCGCCTCTGGGCCCTCTTTCGGGCCGCGTCCATCAGGTCGTGCACCTTTCTCTCCGACCTCCGAGCTTCGTGCCACATCTCTCTCCCTCTCTCTTGCTAGCTGGTCGTGTTCGATTTTGCGGTGAAGGAACTCTAGGTTACCAGAGCTTATGGAATTGTTCCACTCGAGATGAGGACCCCGTTTAACAAGTCTCAGCTAAAAAACAGGCCACATTATTATGAAAGAAAAGAAAAAAAGATCTAAAATTAATTTTCATTCTTTTATTTTCTTCACTAAGAAAAAAATTAGTCTTTAGATGGTGTCAATTTTGTCGCTAAAGGAATAATGGTGTCGTTAATGGTCAACCAGAGCCTATCGATTTTCTCTACAAAATAATAGGTACAAGTACCGATATCATTTCGAATTTTTCATCAATTATGTACAACTACAATACTCATTCAATATACAGTATAAGTTGTTTGTTTTTATACGTATTCGTTTCTCAACTAAGAGGCTATTTGAGATTGATTCTCAAAAGTAGATTTTGATTAAATCTGAAGTAGTTTTTAAAACCAGCTTTAATCTATTTTAAGAATAATAGCTGAAAATTTGTTGAAGGAGTTTGGATAACAATGGACTAAAATAGGTTTATTGTGACAAAATTACCATATAGTGTATTCAAATTGAAATTAATCATTTAATGTATGTGTATATGAGAGGATATTTTGGTAATTCTTTTTGTCAAACTTGATTCTCCATAACTGATTAAATCAGAATTCAAAAAAATGAGTATTCTTGATTTAATCAGTTTTGAGTAAATTAGAGCATATTTAATCAGAACAAAGTCAATACACATCACTCAACAACCGTTTACACCATGCCACCTATCCCCTACAACTGTCAACCATGCAAGCCAAGTGCCCTATGAGTCCCACGCCCCATGTGCTATCACGCACCTTACCACGCTACCCGCCGCCAAGCCTGGTGCCGACGCTATCGCCGGCCACCTTTCACCATCAACTACCATTAGCCCTATGTGGATTGCTAACAACCACCACAACCACTGCCTACCACCCTCGCTGTTAATTACCACCCCTCAAACCACAACCCCCCCTACGACCATCCAACCCCACAAACCACTTCCAACGCTGGCATCACAGAGCTGCCCACCAATGCCATCCAATTCACTAAGAACGAGAGAGGGGGGACAAGAGTACTAGGGAAGGGAAAAAGAAGAAAATAAGAGGGACCCCAACAAGAAAAAAAACCTCCCTTAGCCACCATACCACCACCATGACTAGGGGTGAGCACGGTTCGGTTGGTTCGGTTTGGAGGCTAAATACCAAACCGAACCGACCAACCTCGGTTGATATATTTTTTTTTTAACCGTGGTTGAACATTTCGGTTTCAACGGGTTGGAGGGATCAGTTTGGACTGTTTTATCGGTTTGGGTCAAACTCAATTTTGAACAAGTTTAGGCCCAAAAATTAATAACTTATACATGTTAATAAACTAAAAAAAATGAATTTTTTTATCATAATTAACAACACATAGTGAGATGTAGGCGGCGAGTGAAAAATGTGTGTTACGTCAAGAGATTTAGGGTTTATCTCATTTTATATGAGTGGTTAGATAATTAGCGTTAGTAAAAAAATAACTAAGATTAGGTAAAAATATATATATGTTATATTATATATAATTGATTTGGTTTCAAAAAATCGAAACCGAACCGAATCTACCGCTTGGAAAAAAAACCAAACCGATTGATTTTTAGATAAGTTTGAAAATAGAAGGATTGGTTGGTTCGGTTTCAAAGGTTTAAATGTTCACCCCTACCCACGACAACCACAACACCCCGTGGCCAACCCACCGTGAACCACCACTCAATCTGATCCCAAACTAGGAGGCAAGCCCACCCCATCCTAGATCGAAACCCAGAGACGAGATGAGAAAACCAAACCACCACCTACCACCAGTAACCCCCACACTAGTCCTAACCACAATCCCAATCCATGCCACCCAAGCAAGCGCATAACGCATCCCAGACTCAACAGCATGCCACAACTCCCCAAAGCCACGAAGAGCACCAAAAGACTCAATAAAAGTGAAATCGCAAACATCAAACAACTAATTTATGTGTACAGAGTCACCAATCGATCGCCGAAGAACCAGCGGTGGTGGAAGACACCCCGGTCGGTGGTGAAGAGGGAGGAGAGAGAAAAGTTTCTTTTGGCAAAAATGTGGCAGACGATAAGCTAATTACTACTTCTTTATGTTTAATTACAAGGTTGAATGATTTTCCTTCTCACCAGTGATTACACAAGGTCCAATGTGTGAACCCTTTACCCCAAACATGCATAAGGGGATAAAAACGAATACTTACGGTCCGTTTAGAACCAATTTTTTTAGGATTTGGATTTCAGATTTGGAATTCAATTCTCTAATTTTTTTTTTTGAACGAAAGGGAATTCAAATCACGGAAATCCAATTTTGTGTTTGGAGAACAGAGGAAATGAAAAGGTAATAAATTTTTAGACAATTATATCCTTGACTTACGATGAAAAATAAATTACGGTAAATGGTTTCAAGTGTGCTAGTGCTACCACATGGTGGTGGCAGCACTGCACGGGGTAGATACATGGACGGTGAAAGTGGTGGGGTAGTCAAGTGATGGTAATGATGGTAGTGGTGGTATTGAGGTGTAATAAGGTGTAACTGGTGGTCGTCAACTGACGCCAATAGTGATGCCGGTGGCAGTAGTGGTGATGGCGACGGAGGCGACGGTGATAGTAGTGATGTCGGCGACGGTGATAGTGCTGGTGGTGGCAGCAATTGTAGTGGCAGTGATGATGGTGGTGGTGGCAGTAGTGGTGGCGACGGTGGTAGTTGTGGCAGTACTGGCGGTTGTGGTAGCGGTAGTGGTGGCAGTAGTGGTGGCGACGGTGGTGGTGGTGGCATTATTGGTGACTGTGGTGGTTGTGATGGCAGTGGTGATGGTGGTGGCAGTGGTGGTGGCGGCAATAGTGGTGGCGATTGTGGTGGCAGTAGTGGTGGCAACAGTGGTAATTGTGGCAGTACTGGCGATGATGGTGGTGGTGGCGGTGGTTGTGGTAATAGTGATGGCGACGGTGGTAGTTGTGGCAATACTGGGGCGGTGGCGGTAGTGATTGGGGATGCAGTGGCAGTAGTGGTGGTAGTGGTGGTGGTGATGGCAGTAGTGGCAGTGGTAGTTGTGGCAGTACTGGCGGTGTTGGAGGTGACGATAGTGGTGGCGGTAGTGTTAGCGGTGGTTGTGGCGGCATCGACAGTGGTAGTGGCGATGGCGGTGGTGGTGGCAACAACGGTGGTGGTGACGACAGTAGTCGTGGTGACAGTAGTGGTGGCAGTAGTGGTGCCGGTGGTGGTGGCAGTAGTGGTGCCGGTGGTGGTAGTAAAAGTGGTGTGGCGGTAGCGGCAATGAAGATGGTGGTGGTTGGTTCATTGTTGGAGAGATCCAGAAAAAAGGGTAAGATAGATAAATAATTACTTTTAATTCAAGTAAATCGAAATCCCGTGAAATCCGACCATTTGTCATCGGATTTCACATTATATAAACAAATCCAGTCAAATCTCATGAAATCCAATTCCAATTCCTTTTTTTAATGTTCCAAACAACAAAATTTAAGGATTTGAAATGAAATTCCATCAATTCTATGATTCTAAACACACTTTTATAAATTAGAGTAATCTATCTATGGGTTAGCGTGGTTCCGGGTATTGCTTGGGGAACATGCAAAAGACATAGTTACGGTCTCTACATTTGTTGTGAAAATAGTCGAGTGTCGGAAAAATATTGTTAGTGATAAAACCAAATTACTTAATATTTGACTCTATAACTTAAGATGATATTTTTATAATTGTAAATATCATACCGAAATGCGTACTAATTTCTTCCGTAAAATGGTACGTAAGGATATCAATATAGTCTCGAATTTTTCATCAATTATATACATAAATCATACTCAATCGTTAGCGAACTAAAAACATAAACATATATTTTCTCCCTCACACCTCCTCTGTAATAAACTTTTTGTTCTTATACAACTTGAATTACCTCACTTTTCAATAAAATTGTTTGTTCCTAAATAATTTGTTTGTTCCCATGTAATGGTATTAGAAGCAAATAACTTATTCAATTGAATTACCTCACCCATAATTATACTATATTTTTAACTATCTTAATGAAGAACTTTTATGAAAAAAATAAGCTCTTTGTTCAACAATATTGTTTTTGAGTTCAAGATAAGTTGTTTGTGTGCGGGGCACGGCTGTGTATGTGTGTCTGTAAAGCAATGCATCGTATAAAAGAAAAAAACACTATAATATAAAACACTATATCTCGGCAAGTATGTAGCTCTCATCCAGTATCACCTACCGGACGGTACAACTGATTTAGAGCGATATTTTAACTGATACATAATATAAAACGACACCATATAGATAGAAAGCAAAAGTAATACGAATTAGTCGTTATCGATACGATATTGATGACCATTGATATTTTTGCTTGCACTACTCAAACATGATCATTCATAACACGAATGATGTACGTGGGGTACCAAGTGCATTTACTAGCCCCAACCCAAGCTCTCAATTGAATGGTTTTTGTTAAGTTGTGGGTCTTATATATAGTTCTAGAAAGAAATGGAGCCCCATTCATTATTAGAAGCACGGCTGACGACTTTGGACAAGAACTATTCAATGGTATTTAATTTGATCATAATCATAAGCAGTACAATAATTGTATTTGCGACTGGGAATTGTATAATATCATATGATGATTTTAGAGTAATGCTACGCAATGATTTGAGAACTTAAGTAATTTAATTTTATGACTATATTAAGTTATTGATCACAAAATATTAAACGTGGCGGACCAAAAAATAAAAAAAAAACTCTTATGTTCCTGCAATTACGCATCGAATCATTCACAAAGGACAGCTTTGGTCAAGATTAACGTTGGAGCTGTAACTAAAAAGTTTGATTGTTTGACGAAAGCAGCCGTCCCACTGCCAATAGCAACAACCTAAAGCAACATGGTTGAGAAGTTGCTTAAGAGCCAGATATATAATGCATCTAAGAAAGCACGTTGGATGTTCGGACAAATAAAGGCCAAGCAGCCACTTGTTCATGACAATTTCCCCCTGCTTTTACGTTTGGTCAGAGCCAGAGTCACGTTGCGTAATACTAAAGAAAGTATTTTTATCTCGTAGAATTCATAATCTCTGGTACAATCGGGATTGAATAGTAGTGAAGTTTTCATGTTTTAAAAAATAGATTAAAGAATGAAGTGATATTTGAGTTTTGTAAGTGTCACTAAAAGTTGTATATAATGCTATTTAAGAGACTTTTAACTAAACAAGTGGGGTTCAACTTAGATATCAATTTTTTTTTCCAGATTTTTTTTTAAAAAAAGATGGATAAATTGCACTAAAGCCCCCTAAGGTTTCCATTATTTTACCACCTAGAATCTTATAACTTCAATTTCAGTACATGACACCATAACGTTTGAAGTTTTGTTCCAAATGGACCTAAAATCAGCCCTCCGTTAAAAAAAAATGGTCGACGGGCGTCCACACAGATGGGCAAACATGTTCTGTTGAAGACAAACACACCCAGAGTTTTCAACAGCTATTCTCCCCACTACAGTACACTCGATTTGCACACACGCAGTCCAGTCCCCCCCCCCCCCCCAATCGGCCCCCAATCCCCATCCCTCTAACCGAACCACCACATAACACCACGGTCTCCCAGCCCCCATCACCCACCAACCAGTGCCTACGCACCTGCACACCATAGTCCCCCATATTTCATTTCCCATTCAACCACTACGAGTGCGCAAACCCCCTACACATGCACAACTTACACACATATTGTCAGCCCCCCTTCCCACCCTCTAATCCCATCCCTATCCCCATTGGCTGACCATCTTTCTCTCTCTCAATTCACACACACATCATACGATAACAATGAGTGGCCATTGGAAGGTCAATGTGGTGGCCGACAATAATGATTATGCTCGTGTCTATAGCTGCGACGTCACTGGCTATAATGGCGGGTTAGGTAGCAGCAGTTATGCAATAAGGTCGTGTGCGTGTGGTGATTTGGTGGTGATAATGTGGGTAAATGAAAGACTGTGTGGTTGTGACCATATGATTATAAGGTGGTTAGGAAAAATGGTGGGTGCTGGGGACTAGGGTCTTAGGAGTGTTTTTGTGTGCTTGTCTTGAACACATATGTTTACCCCTCCATGTAGACGACTGCTTTAATGGAGAGACAATTTTGACTTCAATTAGAATCAATCTTCAAACATTAGGATGTCATGTGCTGAAACTGAAATCAGGGGTTTTAACTGAGAAAATGAAACCTCAGGGGGTTTACTGCAATTTACCCAAAAAAAAAAAAGGAAACAGGTCATGATGACGAGGACCAACCTAAATGCTTGGCGTGCAGGCCCCACATAACCCCACTTGACACGGTAACCAGCTCCCCCCTTATAACCCATCTTCCAACACATCAAAGCCCCCTCACTTAAACCAAAACCCAGACCGCCAAGGTCCCCGACCCTTAGGGTGGGTTGGGAGCCCGGTCCAAATGGACATCCCCGCCTCCGCCATGTCGCAACCCGAGTTGCCACCGCCCCAGCCGGCGGGACGGCCGCAACCTCAGCCGCCGATGGCGGCGCCTCTATACAAGCAAAAGTCGTGGTCGCCGGACCTGTACCGCGACGAGGCGTGGCTCAGGCGCAAGGGGAGTCAGAGCCACCGCCCGCACAGGCGGAGCAAGACCGTCACAGACGACGACCTCGACGAGCTGAAGGCATGCATCGAGCTTGGGTTCGGGTTCGGGCTCGACTCGCCCGATACCGACAAGCACCTCTCGGATACCTTGCCGGCTTTGGGGCTCTATTACGCCGTTAATAAGCAGTATTACGGCAGCTTTTCTTCGTCGGCCTCCGATTCCGACGCGTCATCCCCGTTGGGCAGCCCCCACACCACCATGTTCAATTCCGGTAAATTCTTCGCTGTTTGATTGCTTGTTGGTTTTTTACGTTGCGTACTGGCCCATTATCATTTGCGTGGTGTTGCTTTGCGTCGAAGCAAAGTGTCACGCCCCATTAGATTTGTTTTTTGAGGAACCGTTTAGAAAAATGATAGGTATGATATGTTGCAATTCGGTAGATGAGACTTAAACTAAATCACGGATTTACAACCAACAGGAAATGGAGTTCAATTTCGCGTTGCTTTACAATGAAGCAAGTGCTGCCTGTTGAATTATTTAATTATTAAGGGTTATTGTAGAGGTGGTAGAAATGACATAATAAGATTTAGATTTCCAACCAACAAGGGGTAAACCGTTGGGTTCTTGCGATTCAATGGTGGTTGCGTTATTCTCATTATGTGTCCATTTTGATTTATTTACTTCACTATTTAGTGCCAATTTCGGCTTGTATAGAACACCGAAATCAGAAAATGAGCTAGGTGAAACTGGGAAACCTTTGCGATCAAATTGGGCTTAACTCTTTATTCTGGTTTGATCAGGGGATAATCCACAGACGGTGAAGACAAGGTTGAGGCAATGGGCACGAGTGGTTGCTTGTTCGGTGCGTCAATCATCAACAGGCTGATTATAATGATCCTTGAGGACCCAGAAGAAGAAGGTAGATGCAAAGAAAATCCCGTGGATTGATTTTCCCATGTAACCAAACGCCAGAGAAACTTGTTCAGATACTTTTCGTATGTGATCTATTGACTGGATGGTTGTGTCCAACTCCTCTACCACACCCACCACCCCACTTGTGTTTAGCTTTGTTTGGTTATCTATAATTGTATGCCTCAGCAATTGCGAAAATGACTTAAATCTGCGCTTGACCCCATTTTATCTTTGTTTATGTTTGGTTGGTGGTGTTATGAATGCTTCTTCCTTACTTTGGGGGATATTTTCCTTTCGTTTCCCCTTTTTCTTTTTTACTAGTTAAAGCCCAGATTTGATGTCTGAACTGTAATACGAAAAGGTCAAAAGTGGTGTCCTAGATTGAATACGTTCTATTATAAGCCTCTTTGTCTTTTTTTTCCTTGGAGCAGAGATCTTCTTTCACCTTTGTAGCTTTCCAGACCAAGGGGCAAGATCTGCAGTCTCGATGGATACGGCTTGTTTTCTTTCACGGGAGGGGCTTGTTTTGCAAGGCTGGGTGTAGTACAAAATCATTAGATGCCGGCACATATTGGGAATTTTGGGAAGTCCTTGTCTATGCATGTGATTGCTTTATTTTCCTTGCCAGTTAAGCATCATATATTTTCACATGAACCTAATTTTTACATATCTAAGAACAGTAGCTTCATAGCAATTGTTGAACAACTCGGGTTGCTTGCATCAGACCCGTGCTCGTTCCATAAAAAGCGACCCTTGAGTACATTTTGCGAGACGTTAGTATATTTGAGTTTCACTATCAAATTCAATTTTCTAGAGGTTTAGTTGGGAGTGGACAGTGTAATGAATGACTTCTGGTAACAAGTAGTCTGTTTTCTTGCTGAAGTTTTGTTCGCACCTTTATTTCAAGCGACTAACTTTAGACTTCGCCTCCTAACCCGATTTCAAATATGTTGACTGTTGCTGTATGGATGCTCGCCCACACCACAAAATCAAAACTGGAGCTGTTGGGGGTGGGAGTGCAGTTGACCCGGGTGGGCTACTGGCATCAATTTGAACAGCTGTGCCTGGTCTGCAACTATCATTATTATTACTAAAGTTTATCCTCAAACGGGCACATATGAAAATGAGTCGTTTTCGTAGTAGCAGACAGTTGTGGGCAACTCGGAGTAGAACTTGGAGTACTATGATTCTGTGCATCATGATTCATCATAGTGCTTATTGACAGGGCACATCTCCATTGCTTGCAGTTGTTAACGCGTTGAGCATCGTTCATTATGCATGCTTTGCCGCTTTTTCAATAAAGTTTAGTGATAAACAGCCCATCTGGTCCACCTTTTAGGTCATTTGGGTCCGCTGTGGAGTCATATTCAGATATTTCTGGTCTCGGGGTTTTTTGTACTTGTCCAACGGGCACATGAGTTGCACAACCTTACCTCATATACATATTTCACTCGTCTGTTCATGAAATTCAAACTTGTGATATTATATTTGAACCTTTAAGCCAAAGACAATTTCACCATCTCGCACAAGAGATATTTACGTATTTTACAACAGCGAAATCGAAAAAAACCGTCCCTACGAGGATGAAAACCTTTGGTGTAGAATGTGTTGTTGATACCACTTTACTATTACGGGTTTAATTTAGACGGGAAAAGTTTAACAATTTTGTCTTTGGGTTCCCCAAGACGATGAAATACGGAGTAACATTTTTGGGGTCAAATTATATTTTATTCAACTGGGCCGTTGAGTTTGCGTTCTACATTAACTAGCTCCTCCCCTAAGAAATACATGTGTACCAACACATGCTTTCTATAGCCAAAATTGGTCATTAACGTCACTAAATCCGATAAAATCACAGTGGGTGTAAACCAAAGAGTACGATTCAAAGCGGCCCACGTTTATATATATTATTATTATTGGTACATATGATTTTTTTATGATTTAATCACAAGAATTATATTAATACTAGGACCTTAGAAAGATATACAACAGAGTATACCCAATATTACAATCCCAAATGAATATCACAAATACAATAACAATATAAATTCCTTTGATTTTTTTAGTTTTATATTAGAAGTTTGTGTTTTAGGCCATGCTACCTACATTTTTTTTTTCCTTTCGATTTTGGAAAAAGTTACCGTCCATGGAGAAAATGAAAAGCAAAATTAGAAACTTGCGTAGCACTGTCCACATGTATTTCTATTTTTCGTTCTTTGAATTTTTGGGAGATAGTTGTTTTCAATAAAGATCTCAAATGGGCTGGCCAGCCCGGGTCCTTCGAGCTTTTCACTTTAGCGGGACGGGCCAGGTTTTGGTCCAAGGCCAAACAGAACAGTCCAGTCTGGCCCATGTTTTTCTAGTAAGTTACTTTTGTTTTGCTTAAACCCTTAAAATTTGCACTTAATTTTTTTTCCGATAAAACTGAGAAACCCTCGTCCTTTACTCGGACTTGAGACTGTTACTTGTAAGAAACTAAGGGGCGTTTGAAATGCTTTTTTTTTTTTCAGTTTTAAAAATTGGAGTGTTTGGTAACACTTTCTTTTTTCTTTTTAAATTGTAGAGTAAAAAAAAAAAGAGGAAAAAGCACTTTCTTTTTTCAGTTAATTTTTTTTTTTGAGACCTCCACCACAACGCACCCACCACCGGCAGCCACCGCCCACAGCCGCTCGACAGCCACCTCCGGTCGCCAGAAGCCACCGCCGCCCGACAGCCACCTCCGGCCGCCTGCAACCACCACCGGGCGACAGCCACCTCCGGCCACCACCGCCGGCGACAACCGCCGGCCACCACCACCGTCGACCACCGCTACGCCCCACCACCGCCACCGCAAACCACCACAAAAAAAAGTCAAAATAAAAAGGGTTACCAAACACCAAATTTTTTTTTTTAAAAAAAAAGGGTTATCAAACACCCACTTGTTTTTGTAAAAAAATAAAATTAAACTGCTCTTTAAAAACTGAAAAAAACAAAAAAACAAAAAAAGCTCTGTCAAACAGACCCTAAGTTATTTTTTTATTTTTTTTACTTGTTTTATAAAAAATAATTATCCATAGAGGATAATGAAAAAAAGAAAACATAAAAAGCTAGTAGTGTGCACATATTTGTATTTAACTCCTGCCAACTTGGCCAGTTTTTTTTTTTTTGTCGAAAGGAGAACTGCATTTCAAAAGGTTAGTACAAGAGTCAGTATTTACAGCTGAGATACAAAGAGAGTAAACTAGGATCTCAGATGCAGAGATAGACCCCATCCGTCTAATCTACTGTAGCACATGATTATTGCTATAAGCTGCAGATACAAAAGGTCAAGAGCCACTAAAAATCTAACAGGCCAGGCTCCAACTGTACATGCATCATTAGTGATCAAAAGATGTCGTCCTGCCACTTGTGTAAGAAGAGTAATAATCCGTGAGATGATAGTAGTCCTGGAAGAGCTGCAGCAACTATGAAACAAACTAAGAGTCTGATTGATATCAAAATAGATAGGTTGAAGTCGGATAGATTGCGCCTCATTCCCTTTGATCTGAGATCCAAAAGTGTTAGAGTTATAATGCAAAGTCACATATAAAAAATCTTTCTGAATGGCCCATTGGCAAGTATATAACAAATAGAGTAAATATGCTTCCTGTTTGGAAGTAGTAAAAAAAGAATGTAGATGCCAGTCAATAATGAGATCATTATTTATTGTAGCTAGAATGTTCAGGCACGCTGATCGAGTAGATCCCAAAAAGGTGGGATCTACTCGTAAACAAAGTCCACAATGCTTGTTAAGATGTGAATTGCTACTACCACGTGAAAGATACTTCCGCAATACTTAGGGCCAGTTTGACAAAAAAGTTTTGCTCCTTTTTTTCAGTTTTTAAAAACTGAAAAAAAAAGGAGCGTTTGGTAACCATTTTTTTTTCAATTTTAAAAATCAGTTTTTAAACTGAAGAGTAAAAAAAAAACTCCAGAAACTGGTTTTTTTTTTCACTTTTTGTTTTTTTTTCTTAGACCACCACCACCACCCTCCCACCGCCGGCAGCCACCTCAGGCGACCACCTCAGGCGACCACCGTCGGAGATTGCCGGCAGCCACCTCCGGCCGCCGGCGCCCACCTCTGGCCACCGGCGACCACTGCCGGAGACTACCGGCAGCCACCTCTGGCCGCCGGTGACCACCGCCGGAGACTGCCGGCTGCCACCGCCGGCGACCACCGACAGCCACCTCCGGCCACCACCACCACCACCGCCACCGCAAACCACCAAAAAAAAAAATCAAAATAAAAAAGGTTACCAAACACCAAAAAAAAAAACACAAAAAAAAAGGGGTTATCAAACACCCACTTGTTTTTATAAAAAAAAAAAATTAAGCTGCTCTTTAAAAAACTGCTCTTTAAAAACTGAAAACCAAAAAAAAAATTTTGTCAAACGAACCCTTAATCTAGCTTTGTCCATGTCACTGAGTTTAATCTTTGTTAAATATTCCAACACTCCATTTTGAAAGGTTTCTCGGGCATTGATTGCTTGATGTCGTGATTTTAATTGTCATGAAGTAGACCTCTTTTGTAAAATCCAACACTCCATTTTGAAAGGTTTCTCGGGCATTGATTGCTTGATGTCGTGATTTTAATTGTCATGAAGTAGACCTCTTTTGTAAAATATTTGGAAAAAAAAAATTAGTTGAAAGTAATAAAATAGTTAATGAAAAAATAGTGCTAGGTTTCTTAGGCTCTGTTTGATAACATTTTTTTTTCAGTTTTCAAAAAAAAAAACTAAAGAGCAATTAAATTTTTTTTTTTTTTTTACAAAAACAAGTGGGTGTTTGATAACCCAGTTTTTTTTTTTGCGGCGGTGAGGCGTGGCGGTGGCCGACGGTGGTTGCTGGAGGTGGAAAAACAAAAATTGAAAACCGAAACTCATTTTTTGAGTTTTCAAAAACAGTTTTGATTTAAAAATTAGTTTTTTAAATTGAAGAAAAAAAATGGTTACCAAAAGTGTTTATTTTTTTCAGTTTACAAAACTAATTTTTTTTTTTTAAAAAAGCCCTGTCAAACGGGGTTTTATTATTGCAATAAATCTTAAACATAACAAGAGATATGTACCGTTAGTTGTTAGCATTTTTCAAAGTATTTTTCTTATATAATCGAAAAAGCAAAATGGCTAAAGATATAAAGAAATTTAGCTAAATGTTGTTAACTTAAACTAATCAAAGATAGCTCGTAGTTGAAAGGTTGAGTGCTTAGGACAATGCGATGAAAGCTTGTAGAGTAAGGCCAAGAATTGAATTGTGATTGAGGTGTAAAAATGAGTATAGGAATGATTCAATTTATAAAATTTTCAGGTCTTATAAACTACCAAAGTACCCCAAAAGTTAGCTATTATATAATTGTTGAAAAAGATAAAATGTGTAAAAATATGCACATAAAAATTGTTGAAATAAAGTTGGATAAATATAGCTCTCAAACTAGCCATTATATATTGTGGGGCTGGAGGGTGGCGTGTGTGTGTTAAGAAAGTCAAAATTATCTCCTATGTCCATTTGGGGAAAGGTCAAAAATGAAAAAAAAAAAAACAATCTTTAAAGGTAGGGCAGAACATGGTTGATCTTGGTCCCAGACTTGGGCAGGATACGGGCCAAACCGAGCTGGACTCTAAAACAACCTGGGCCAGATCGGGCTTTTTTAGAAAAAAATGGAGGTCCAACCCAAGCTTTGACCCTATCCCCTTGAAGCCCGAGTCTGGACTGTTCAGTTTGAGGGCTAGGCTGGCCCATGGGCCTCCGACCCGTTTGACACCCCTATTTTGTTTATAAATATACGTAGGTGGACACTACACTATTTTTTTATGGATTGGGCCGGGCTTGGATAGAAAAAAATGGAGATTCAGTCCTGGCCGGAGTAGAACTGTTTGAGAGATTTTGTCCAAGCTGGACATGGCTGCCTGGCCCATGTTGTATCTCTACAGAGTGGCCCATTAATTCTTTGTACATTAAGCTCTGTTTGACAACGCTTTCAGTTTTAAAAAAAATAAATTAAGAGCAGTTATTTTTTTTTTTACAAAAACAAGTGGTGTTTGATAACCCAGTTTTTATTTTGTGGTGGTTTGCGATGGCTGTGATGGGGCGTGGCGGTGGCCGGCGGTGGGAGTTGGTGGTGGTCTAAAAAAAAATAAAAAACTGAAAACCGAAACTCTTTTTTGGAGTTTTCAAAATCAGCCTTGGTTTAAAATTTGGTTGTTTAACCTGAAGAAAAAAAAACAAAAACTGGTTATCAAACGCGTTTATTTTTTTCAGTTTCTAAAACTGGAAAAAAAAAGAGTGTCAAACGGGGCCTTAGTCTTGTAATTTTTTATTAATTAAAGTTAAAAGCCTCAATTAACTTCTCAAAAGTAAATTTCCTTTTTTGCAATATATAAAAGGAATTTGGTAGGAGTTGGAAGCTAAACTCTATTCATGTTACAGATTGTGACGTGCCTTTTGGTTGAAATCCTGGTTTTTTAACATTATTCTCCCTTTCTTCCTCCCCCCTCTCCCGGCTCCCTCCCTTTTAAAAATTGAAGTTCAAGTCCAAGGTCAGGACTTTTGTTTAATATTGAAGGTCATGATGCTTTATTTGTTCACTTTTAGCCAGTAACCTTTTTTCTAAGGACGTACCAGAGCAGAGGTCTTCTATGAATAAACTTGACTGTTATATGAACTTTTGACCAGAGAATATAGTCGTATACCATGGAAATCAGAAACTACAACCAGGCATACCTTAGAAAGTTTTGAAATTCCCTTTAAAGATCTTTTAAAGGTTGTGGCCTTCTTCTTTTTTTGCTTCATAAACGTGTATTTGCACCTATTTCACTTAGACAAAAGCTAGATCGATGTTGGAAAATAAGAGAGAAAGACTCAAAGGATATGGCTAATAAATTTTTTCTGTATCAAATATTTGAACATTCTGATCGGACGAGTTCGTGAGTTTATCTATAGTCGTGCTATCACAGAAGATATTGTTGTGAGTTCATGGGTTAGATTTTGCATCATTATTTCTCGTTAAAGCTTGGACGAAAGGAGACAACAAAGATTTAAAGTCAGCGAGTGAATAATTCACGTCTCTCACACATCAGCGGTTCTTTTCCTTTATCAGTTACTTTTGCCTTATATATAAGTATAGGTATTGAGTTATTTTTTTAAATCTATTTAAAATTTTTGAATGTTAAAGTGAAATTCCAACACTGTCTTGTTTTCTAATTATTACACATTGCTCTTGTTGTTCTGGTGAGTGCCATGCCATGTTAACTATTAATTAACCAGATAAAAGTTTCTTTACTTAAGGTTTTTCCATTCGAGGTCTTAATAATCTGAACATTTCAAAAGGAAGAAAAGAAAAAAAATAAAAAATCAGAAGGTATTTGGCGGACCATTTTGTTATTCATTATTGGCAAGGGAATTGGTAAAAGTTTTGAATTGAGGAAAAAATTCGTGTCGTTGTATGTCTTGCATTTAGGGCAAAATAGCCAACGGTAAAATCAAGTGAATGTTGTATTACTAAAGTTTACTTTTATTTTAACGGTCATGCATAGTAGACTTGAAATTCTTACGTTGGTTGCTTCATTCAATCGGCAATCATATTACGTAATTTCGTGACAATGTTATTGTAGAAAACTAAAGAAAATAAAGCAACAAAAGCGAATCGAATGATTGCTTTTGTTCCTGTAACTCCTACCTTGCTTAGATTTTAATGAACTACTTTTGACCAAATACAAAAACCAGATTTCAATAAACTACTTCTGTTCTTGGTGCTTTTATAGTTAAGGTCAATCTGGACGAGAGTGACACAACTTCAGGCTTTAGTGCCCTAATTGACCCGAAAACAGAGTGTTGAGCATCCATCTATTCCTGGGAAAGAAATTTGGTTCAAAGCCGCGTCTTGTTGTGTTTTGAATAGTTCAAAGTAGCCTCTAATATTCAACTTCTAACCTGCATGTTGTTTAGTTTCTTGGACTTTCTATATGCACTTTCACACTTCTGCCAACATCGATTCCACTTGTTAAATGCAATGACTTGTATGATCATTCAAAAACCCACGTTACTCGTTCAAGATGGTTGGAAGAAAAATCCAAACTTTAGACTCGTTCGTTTTCACTTTTATAATCTTTGTATTCAGTTAAAAAATATGCTTATATACTTTGATTTGCAATAGCTATCAGTTCAGAAAGTCCGTCTTTCTTTCTGAAATTGCCGAATTAGCGCCACACCTGTAGAATAGAAGTTATCAATCCCACATTCGGCTCAAGAGAAGAAGTGGAAAGATCAGAGTCGCGATAAGCATAAGAGGGATTTGATACTTTTTGATATATTTTTATCGGTTCGGTTTCTCAATCGCTTCAATCGTTGATTGATCCAGCAAGACTCATTTTCATATAAATACCAAAAACCAAATTTTAATAGGAAGAAAGGCTTCTAAAAAAAATAGGGAACCGACTTTGAACTCTACTCAAAATTGACAACAAGACCCCTTGCTGCTCTCGCTATTCGTTGCCCGTTGCTCGGCGTGTTCTCTGGCTATCCGGCTATGCTTGCGGCGATAATTTGACAATTCTTTTAGCTATTTTTATCTGACAATGGATGAGAGGCGGCCGGAAAAAGCTAAAAACACCTTGTTTTCACTTTTTTTTTAATGTTTTGGTTGGATTTTTCAAAAGAAAAAAATGCTATAAGTACACCATAAGAGAAATTTTTTTGGTCACCGTTGTAAAAATTAAAAATAAAAATGGTAAATAAATGGGTCCTACTTTCTGCATTACAGCATAATAATGCCTCCAACTGTAAACCCCCTTTTCATTTCCTTTTGGTTAAGCTGTTTAAAGAATTATTTTCGCTATGAACTTTTTACAATGACAAAAACTTAATAATTAACTTCCTAAAAAAATTTGACTTTGGAATGTGGCTCGCCCACTCCCATTCATTAAAGCTTATATCAGTTATGACACTTATTTTAGTTCTTTTTGCTTTGCAGTTTGCACTAAAATTGCACTTTTGACTTTTTTGAAAAGAAATTTCTGACTCTGTCCCTGTTGATCTTTTCTCTATCGCAAAACGGAAATATCTTATTTGGCATGCCTTCCCAACAAAATCTTGGTTAATCTTTATGTATGTCGTGAATATACGACTCTTTAATGATTAATCATTTCAATTGTGATCATTTACTTGAAGAATCGCTTGGTTGCTTTATACCAAGTAACCAAGACCTTCTATTGTGGAAAAATATCCCAAATCTGTATACAATTGAAAGAGACTTCCCATTTTGGAATACACGCGTACGACTTTTAGTAGCATAAACTTAATTAAATTTGGGAAGATTCTTTTCAGAAAACAACATATTCTTCGTCAAGACAGCTTAAGGTTATACTAGTATTGACTTAAAAGGCATGATCAATATTCTAGTATCAAGTTGGAAAAACGAAATAGCTACAATTTTGTGTTATGTTAGATTAGTACTCCATATTAGTTAGACAGTGCTTAAGCTTAAGATCAGGGAAAATAGTCTTGTCGGGGTTAACGATCGGGAAGGACAAATTTTGGGAACTTAAGTTCTGGCAAGAGGGGCTACAACCCTCTAATACGGTGATAAACTAATAACTGCCAAATAAAGTTAATGACATTTGTACGGCTATCTTCAGCGATAAATCTTAATATCACTTATTTATCATTACTCATTGCATACCACTATTTAGATAATTAGCCGTACTGAGGCATAACCTCTTGATACTTCCCGCGTTACAATTAATTTTTTTTTTCTTCAAAAAACACAATAATATAAAACTTTTAACTATAACTGCAGCTCAAATATCACAAACAACACACCATATCTTATTTCTTTCTCTTTTCAAATTTCACTTTGACATGGGCTCTACAAAGTATAATTTTTAATAATTTCTCCACGAGTTTCACATGCGTTATCCTTAGAGGCGGGCAGCTCAGCTAGCCATCTAGGATTCCGCTCAGCAAGACCACCCACCCTGCCGGCTTGTTGCCACTTGCTAATACTCTTTCCTCTGCGCCCGCTTACTGCTCTATGAATTCTACTCGTTCTTTACATTAAAAAATTTCACTTTTTTGCAGCAACTACTATGATATCATATCATATTCTCAGTTATAATTTGACCTCTACTACTTTTTTGGGCTATTTTGTTGCAGAAATAGGGCGTGCATAGCATTCAGCCATGTGGTGCGTCCTTGTTAGTCATGCATGGCTGCTGGCTATGGGAGTCCGAGCTATCCGGAAAACTTGATACCATTCTTTGTACATCACGTGCTGCCTGCCTGTTGCCGACGCTGAGTTGGTTTATTTTAACTTCTTCTACTTATAGTTATCACAGTGAGAATAGGAATGTGACAAAAAGTATTACCATCTTTTTTGTACTAAAAAAAAAAAAAAAAGTAGTATCACTTTTTGCAAAGAAGCGAGAGAGATGAAAAAGTCCTTTGGCCGGCGATTTTTTTTTTTGTTTGTAATATTTGGCTGGTGATTGATTTCTAACATTCCCGTCGTCATTAATATTTAGCAGAAAAAAGAGAATGGAAACTATATACTAAATATTAAAGTTTTGGGCTTATATATATATAAAATTTTCGTTTGTCCAAAAAAATCTTCATGTATAAACTGTGCCCATTAGCAACTCGGATGTTATGTCAGTGTCCTTCTACATTTATTGTTTTTAAATTGGTGAAGCTTGTATCCCATCATCTCACTGGCCAATTTTGACACCTACTACTTTGCTGTGGGTCACCCAGGAGCAGTTCTTTTGTTGGCGCCCGGCTATTTAGAATAGATTTGAGTGTCTAAAAGTTCAATCCCCCCTTCTCAATTCATGACCTATATGAGTTTAATAGAGAATTGAGTATGATCTAATATAACCGACGGATAAATTTTAACCACACAAGAAATTTTCAGATCGATAATAAAAAGGTCAATACTTGTTATTCTCTTATCTTATTCGTCAGTCATCATAATCATTTTTTTCTGTAAATTATCAGAACTGTAATTTATATGCTATGTCAGTATAAATATTCAAACTCGAAACCTTAATCTTATTTCTCAAGATATTTTGTCACTTCACCAACTTCTTAGAATTTTGTTATTATCACCGTTACATTGAGATTTTTATGGTACTGAAATTTACATTATGCACATGATATGTGTAAATCGATTTTCATGGTACATATAGCTTATGCACTTGATCTTATTTCTTAGCCTCCGAAACAAAACAAAGTCGGAAAACAGTGATTAATATAGATTAACCATTGAGATTTGAAAATTGTCCAATGATGTTTGATTGAAGCCACCAAGCAAAAGCATTATGTTGGTCCTGGTCCAGTCATCATCCATCCACCGGATCACCACACGTTAAGAGTTGTGAGAGCATTCTTATAATGAGTTTTGTTTTTTTTTCCAAATTCTGGTCTACTCTTCGCAATCTTTAGACATAATTTTTGTCCCTCGGCAAAATTAATCTTTCCCATTTTTTTGAGATTTACTAAAACAACGTGGGTATTCTTTTAATTTCCAACTTGTTTTATATTCCTACAATAGCTCCATAAGATTTTACACGTGTTAATCTTTTCTGCCAATTTTTTTTGACCATTTAAAAGATGTTAAAAATGAAAAAAGAAATAGAATAATATCCGAATGGAAATTTTTTTACTCTCTTCCTACAATTCACATACTCTTAATTACTAGCCAAAAAAATTTCTATCCAGACATGTCACAAGCAATCACAAATCGACACATGAAGTGCTCTGTCAAAAAACTTTTTGGCGTTTTAAATAATGTTAAAAATAAAAATAAAAAATAGAATAATACCTGAACGGAAATTTTTTTACTATCTTCAAACAAATCAAATACTAGCCAGAAATTTTCCTATCTGGACATGTCACAAGCAATCACATATCCACTCATATTCTACAATAGTACTATCATAAGATCGGATCAAGATCCTCTGCTGTACAGCAGAGGTGCTGTACCCACAAAATGTCGCTAAATGGTTTTTAGCGACAAAAATTGTCACTATAAATTTCAGTAACAGCGGCAAAACACTTTAAATGACAATTTTTTGTCGCTAAATGCTGTACAGCAGATGATCTTGATCCCATAAGATCTCACACGTGTTCATTTTTTCTGTCAAAAACTTTTTGATCTCTTAAAAAACATTAAAAGTGAAAAACAAATAGAATGATACCCGAACACTCGAGAATTTTTTTACTATCTTCCTACAAATCAGACACTAGCAAAAAATTCTTCTATCCGAACATGTCACAAGCAATCACAAATCCACACATACCCTAGTTTGACCTTTTCACGAGAGGTGTGAGTGCTCCTTAGGTTAGCTTGAGACACCTGGGTTCCTCAAGCAACAGCAAAGAAAATGGAAAACGACGCGTGAAAATGGAACCGTGAAATGTGTGAGAAGCTTCCCTCAGGATCGAAAAGACCAGTCTCCAACTGCCCATTCCACCGCCCATTATTTTATCTTGCCGAGAAACTACGAAATTACATTGAAAACAAGAGCACGTTCCGTGGTTTCCTCTCTGCTAGAAGGTGACCAGAGTGCGCTAAGTTTTCTTTCTCAGCTTTTCTAGAACCTCTCCATTTTCTTTCGTGGGAGTCTTCATTTCAACTCTGCTTTATCTATATATATATATATACCATCCCTACCCAAAAAAAGAATACCCCCTTTCTATATCTATTCCTGGATCCCAGATACTCTCCGTATATCCCTGCTAGTGCTACAAATCGATCTAGCCTAGGAATCTATAAGTTATGGTCGTGCCATCTTTCCGGTGGAGTCGCAAAGACGAAGAAGAAGTTAATGGAAGAAGCTAGAACCACCGTTCACAGTGACCGTGCCGATAACGATCTGGTCCTTCACCCACGGTCGTTTTTGTCTGGTTTTTATTGCTGGGGTTGGGAGTTTCTCACTGCCCTTTTGCTCTTTAGTTGTTAGCCGCTTTCCCCAAACATTTAATTTCCTAACTGTATAGTTGTTGCTGTTGTAGACTTGTAGTACGTAGTTTTGATTAAGGGGGGTGGTGAAATATGTCGCAAAGGTCAGTACCGGCGCCGTTTTTGACGAAGACGTATCAGTTGGTGGACGATCCGAGCACCGACGACGTGATTTCTTGGAACGAGAGTGGCTCGACTTTTGTGGTGTGGAAGACTGCTGATTTTGCGAGGGATTTGCTGCCTGCTTACTTCAAGCACAACAACTTCTCCAGCTTCGTCCGCCAGCTTAACACTTACGTATGTTTTCTCTCATTATTTCCTCCATAAATCATCTTAGTTATTCTGAAATAATAATTGATGCCTTAGTTTAGTATATATATATTTTTCTTTTATATCTACCAGGTGTATATTCAGGTGTGCATGTTTAACATAGATTAATTACCATATATAGGTTTAGTTTATCCTCCTCAGATTCCTCAAGGAGGATCCTGAGAACAAAAAGCATAAACTCCCTTCGAAACAAAATTGAGTTCTTTTAATTTTCTTTTGATGGTGAATTATTTTTGATAATTTTTGTTTGAAGATGTAATATAATTTGAAAAAATATTCTGAAATCTATTTGTAGAAAAGCTTACTTTATTTTCTCAGCTATTAATTAGATGTGATATAAGTAGGGATTATTGGGGTACCTTTTCCTCCATATTTGGCCTCACGACCAAAACCAGCTAGCTGTGAACAAAACATACCATGGGTTCTCAAAGACATTAGGTGAGGGTTATAATTATGCCACAAGAAACCATTATGAGGCACTGGATTATGCCACAAGAAACCTATATTAGGTGAGGGTTAGAAAGGTCCGTGTGATCTATTTGGATTTTTTCTTCTTTAAATAATTAAATTTGTTTATCTAGATTACGCCATGACGTACTCAAAACTAAGGGTGAGCATTATTAAGCATAATTAGGTTAGTAAGTCTTAGAGAACGAATACGAAATCGAATTGATCATCTTTCATTTGGAAAAAAAATTATATAATTTCTCTCTTTTTAAATCTATTCATGATCGGCTGGATTGGTCAGTTTTGTTTGACCTGCCTTTTAAACAGTTTAAATACTAATTTCTGTTCAAAATAATTAACATTTAACATTAACATATCCTGTCCAATTATGTAAAATGAGCAAATATTCGGAGAGAATGATGAACAGTAGATGATATATAGCAACTAGAAGCACATAGATTGCAAAAAGTGTCCCTCATATACATGAATGATCTAAGATCATAATTTATCGGATCCGGACACCTCGTGGTTGACAAACGTACTTCCTAAAGATTTTGAAATGATTACAGATATTATTTCATCTTATTCCAAGTTATTATATTTATTGCGTCAAACCAACTTTAACTACCAGTATTATTTCGTCTTATTAAAAGTTATTTTATTTATTGCGTCAAACTAACTTTAGTCGTATATATATTTATCACAACTACACTAATTCGTCAATGCTATTTGACATATTAAAATAGAGAAAAATACGGTTCATAACCTTCCGACATATTCAAAAGAGATGTGCGAAGCAACGTTGATTTGAATAATTAATTAATCCGAATTTGGTCAAAGAAAATTGTTATTTTGCTTGGTGCTTTGAGGATTATTTTGCAAGATGTCACATATATGGTGTAGCGAACAAGTGATCACAGCTAACGAGATGAAGAAATTCTTAGATAATAACGGGTTAAGATCTTACCACTCTCTCATCTCTCCTATTTCGTTAGTTACGCCACATCTTACTATCACCGTCCCCGTTACGTTAAAACCTTTTTTCTCCCGTGAAAAATTCACTACGAATGTCCCACATACTCAGAGCTGGCGTGAGCACTTTCCTTGGGTTCATTTAGCTCATTCATTCCAGCCCTTACTTTCTGCTTTTGTTGATTGGATTATAAGACTGGAAATTTCCGGACATATATGGGGTCCAACTTTCATTCTTATAAGTCAGTTTGACTATTATTATTATAAAAAAAAAAGAGAAATCACATCGTCTCACTTGTGTGCTTCCATCAAGCAGTGGTGGGCTGGACTCGCTTAGCTTCTCCACGTTGGTATCTGGTCTCCACGTTGGTATCTGGTCGCTCTCATTGTCGATACCAGCCCACTCAAGAAATTGACATGTTTCTAAAAATATATGTTAATCTGATGGTTCCTTATTACCAAAATGATTGTATAATAACAAAGGAACAAACTTTGGCTCATACCCGGGTTGTAGGAATCTTCCTTCAACCCCATGTTTAGTGACAATTAATTGTCGCTAGATGTTTCAATCGACCTTTCTTCTAACACTTTTAGTAACAATTATTAGCAACATTTTTTTAGCGTCACTAAATAAAAGTCACTAGAAACATTTAGAGACAATTGATTGTTGCTATATAAGGGGTAGGAGGAAGATTCCTCAAACCGGGGTAGCAGCCAAATTTTTTCCATAACAAAGGTGTTTGGTAGGCACGCAAAAGACGCCTAGTTTGTAGTGATATTTATTCATAAACTTTTGCAGGGTGCCTTATGTTTTATCTAGATTTCTTGAACTCTCTGATATTTTATTTGTAATGGCCCTAAGGCTGAATCTTATTTATTTTCAATGCTATTCTCTTATTAAAAAAAAAAATGTTTGGTAGTTCGATGGGGGTTGTTAAAGTAGTCTAATTTAGTTTTTAATAAAAGGGTTTTAGTCGCTTTTTGGGGGCGGCCTCTTTTGCCCAAAGTCAATCGTCTAGAACCCCCTTTTGGATTTTTCTACGATTGGTAGTTGATATTTTCCTATTATTGCGGCTCATACTGTCTTGATCCAACAAGAAATCCAAGTCCGTGCTTCCCAATTATGAATCTCAATGCATATGAGAAAGGTGAATATATCTTTTGTTTATCATTACTTATTTAATTTTGTACGGCAGAAGAAAAGAACACGATATCATAACATTAATTGGTACAAGTTTTTGATATAAATAAACGTGTTTGTGCGAAAAATGAAAATAATGCTAATGAGACGGTAAAAAACAAAAGTTAGTTTGTAATCAAAATATTGAGTGTAATTAGGAAACGTTTCGATTACGGTTTAAATGGTTAGTAACACGTGATTAGTGTCGTTGAGTTAAAAATAATCGCTCAAGATGTCTACAAAAATAACGCCCGAATTTGATCTAAACATAGTAGGCGTGTCATATGGTTGCAGGGATTTCGGAAGATCGTGCCAGACAAATGGGAGTTCTCGAATGAAAAATTCAAGCGAGGCCAGAAGGAGCTGCTCACCCAAATCCGCCGCCGCAAATCGGTCACTCTGTTGCCGACTCAAGCTCCGTCCGCCTGTAAAATTGCTGGTGGAGGCGCTTCTTCAAACTCCGGCGATGACCTCGGTTCCACCTCAACCTCCTCTCACGACTCCAAGAACCCGGGCTCCGTCGACACGCCAACAATGGCAAAGTTCGGCGACCTTTCCGACGAGAACGAGAAGCTTAAAAAAGACAATCAAGTGTTGAGCACCGAGCTTGCGCAAGCGAAAAAGCAGTGCGACGAACTTGTCGCGTATCTGAACCGGTACGTGAAGGTGGCGCCTGACCAGATCAGCCACATCATGGGCCAAGGAAGCTTAGACTCCAGCCGTGACGTGTTAACTGGTGGGATGGGCAAGATTGCAAGTGTCAGCTGCAATGATGAGGATGAGGATGAGGACGAGGACGATGATGACGAAGAAACTGTGAAGTTATTCGGGGTGTTGTTGAAAGAAAAGACGAAAAAGAGGGGCCGAGACGAGAAAGATGAATTCTCGGGGGGCCATGTGAAGAAGGTTGAGTATAATAACCTCAACCTGCCATGGATGACGACCTCTCCAAGGGAGAGTGGCAAGGTTTCTAACTGAGCGAGTACAAGGTAGAGGATGCATTCTGCAACCGTAAGGTTGGTTTGTGAAGTAAGAATAAATTAAAGGATTGGTCTTTGCATTGGTTTCTAATTTATGTAAGTTTAGAGGAGGCCGGTGAATTCAAAGATGGGGGATCAAAAGCAAATGGGTCTTTCCACTTTGTTCATCTTGCAAGTTACTCCCATAAAACAACTGTAAAGTAGGTTTACACTCCCTGCAGCTAAGCTGCAAATATATATCTCTTGTTTTTATACTTTAAATGCATGTCCTCGTTGCTCTCTCTCTCTCTTTGATTATTTTGGTCTGTTATATCTGTATCTGGGAAGCGCAATGCACTAATGCAAGTGATTTTTGTGAGGTCTCCAGATGCAAACCAAGAATTTGTCAGCAAGAATTGTAATACGCACGTAACTTAGCCGAGACATTACACCAAGTCTAAATGAGAGTAACCGACGTGAGATGTAAAGAGAAGAAAAATTGGGCCATTGCAAAGCCTTCATGTTTACCGGTACTAATAATTGGTTAAGAATCTTTTTGCTTAACAACATTGAAACCAAAACGATAACCCTGGGGGGAAGTTGAATAGAGTTTTAAGATTACTTTAAAAAATTAACAAGTAATAACTACAAACTTAGAGAAACTATGAATAACACTTGAAAAGTTTCAAACAACAGATCTCAAATACAATATTTCAAATAAGCAAACTAACCAATCTCAATACAAGTATAAAACAATAATGTAAAGAGAGAAGGGTTTAGAGATACTTGACGATGGAGATTTAGATGGTTCGGCTTGAATTACCCTCAAGCCTACGTCCACCCCTTCAAGGAAGTCCCTTGAAAGGCCCTAGAATCCTACTAGTATGATCTTTCTTACGGGTCAAGATCGAACCGCTTACAATCCCTTGATGCTATACCCACATCAAGAACAAGCTTTAACAATCCCAAAGCTCCAAAGCTTGACAACTCCAAGCTTTGACACAAGAAACTTTAGATGAAAAATTGTGTACAAGAATTCACTCTCAAGAAGTAGATGAGTACAAGTTTAAGCTCTAGAATAAGAGAAATGAGTGTATGATGACTTATGAAAGTGTATATCTCTCAAATATAAGCTCACAATAAATGCTCTCTTGAAATGGATGAGAAAATAATGAAAACCAAGAGAGATTGAACAATTGCTTTGATCTTTGAGTGTATGCAAGATAAGACTGTTTTTAATGCAATTGATGAATCAAAACCATGCCCAAGATGAGTATATATAGGTGTGAGAATAAATATGACCGTTTGAAATTAGGTAGGGCATTAATTGGGCCAAACAGTAAACGCAGTCGACTGTATTCCCAAACGTAACCGTTAAAAATTCAAAATTTTCAAATGCAGTCGACTGTAATCAAATGTAGTCGACTGTAATAGGCTACTGGAAGTGTTACAGTAGACTGCATTGGAATGCAGTCGACTGTAATACCTCACTGCCCAACATGCAGTCGACTGTATTCCTGAAAATGCAGTTTTCCCTGTTTTAAAAAAAGAATGAAAAAATTTATGCATGCTAGGGAAACCTATGGGCAAATTCTAGGTCACAGTTATGATACGATCAACTCTCTATGTCTAGTTACAAAGAACGAAATAAACGTAATAGAAAAAATCAATCGAAGTATTCCATCTTGATGCGTTCCATTGAGTGTCTTTGAACGATTTGCTTGTCTAATTATCCGTTTGCATGAGTATGAGCTTGTACATATTGCTTCATCAACTCAATGCATGTTAGACAACATAATCATTAATGTTAGTTATCATCAAAATCAAATATAATCTTAGGTTAAATAACCGTAGGATTAATAAACATCTAATTTAATAATATATATTAACTCATAATTAATGTTTCTCAAATATTATATGTCAGACAATATTCGTGTATAATGTAAGATGTGAGTACATCACGTATAGTTTATATAGTTACAAAAAATTTGTTCCCAACCTATTCTGGTAGCACCTAAAGGCTCACTGGGGTCCCATTTTCCATGACACGTCCGCACAAGCAACAGTCATTTTCAACACTCACAACCGGTCAAAGCGTGCATGCTCAAGTCACGTGCACTTCTCACTTTTGTTAGGTTACTTTGTCACTAAGAAACTCATTTTTACGCGACGCCTCATCACGCTTCGACCGTTGCACTTCGCCCGTTGCCTGTCGGCGCACCATGGCACTTGCCCAAGAAGGTTGGCCTCGGCCTTGGCCTCCCCCTTGGGGTCGGCCTCGGCCTCTCCTTGAGGTTGGCCTTTGGCCTCCATCCTTAGCACCTTCACTACTCTTCAAGGGACCATGCATCGTCAGCGACCTTGGTCGCCCATCGTTCGGACGTCAACTCCGCGACCCCCGTCGCCCGGACGTCACTCCGCGACCCCGTCGCCCGGACGTCACTCCGCGACCCCGTTGCCCGGACGTCATCTCCGTGACCCCCGTCGCCCGTCGTCTGGACGTCACCCGCGCCCGCGCGCCAACTTCGCGACGCTCGTCGTCCGTCGCCCGGACGTCGTCTCTGCGACCCCTGTCACCGGCGTCTGGGCGCCGCACTCCAACACTCCACCGCGCCCGTGCGCCGTGCCGCTGATACAGCCGTGCCCCCAGGCTCTCTGTCACACTATCGTGCCTCCGGCACCATATGCACTCTGTCGTGCCCATGCGCCGCGCCACTAACACATACGTGCCCCCGGCACCTTACTCACTCCGTCGCGTCCATGCGCCACAATCATGTTACATGCCCTTCGGGCACCACACTCTTTCACCACACCATGCGCACCTTACCTTGGTCGTGGAACATGCTTCGACCCACTCTCCGGAGTGTGCAGCATCCAGCAGGGATAGACGACTCCTCCGGGACACTATCTCCGTCAGGGAGCTTTTCAACTCCCCTTCCGCCAGGTAGACGGCTCCTCCGGGATGCTACCTTGATGCGCTCCGAGTGCTCCGGCACAAGGACTCACCCGCGGGGATAGGCGACTCCTCCGGGACACTATCTTCGCTAGGGAACTCTAAGTGCTCCGGCACAAAGACTCCCCTTCCGCCAGGTAGACGGCTCCTTCGGGATGCTACCTCGGTCCGCGGAATAGGCGACTCCTCCGGGACACTATCTCCGCCAGGGTGCCTGCGTGACTGGCCTACGTGCTCCGGCACTGGGGGCTTGCGTCAGCACCCCTAGGGACTATGACCCCCGGGTCACTTCGAGACGGGAGCAAGTCTTCGGAGGGCATCGCGCCTAGTCAACCTGGCAGCTGGGCGTCGGGTCTTCCCTACCACTGCCAGGCCTGTGGGACTCTGCAAGGGCTTGGATTTGTGGCTAGATCAAGGGGGGTTCTCTGGCCACACTGACGTTGTGGGAGCCAGTCTTTCCAGACAGACAGAGCAACGCTGTAAGGAGCAGGGCGAGTGAATATGCGATCCGACAGTCCGTGGAGCACCGACATTCGTGGACCCCTTGGTGACGTGTCACTCCCAGGGAGCACCACGTGTCGTTTAATGACATCATCATCTCAACCTTTATAAATAAGGGTCTTGAGAATTCATTCGGGACGGAACATTGACGGTTGGACATTTTCAGAACACTTTCACTTTCTCACTCTAGAATTTTAGAGAGAGAAACATACAGGACCCTGACTCTGGACCTAAGCATCGGATTGTGACTGTCGTCGTGTATTCACCTTGCGCCATCGCCCTTGCAGCACTGCCACCCTCGGACTCTATCTGGGAAGCCCTTGGTCTCTGCCCTTGTTCCACCCTTGCTGTGTCTCACATCAACATACTTGGCATCTGACTCGAACTGCATTCCTTGTGGCACTTCCACGTCGACTGCGAACCCACTTTCCTTGACATCAAAATTTATCATAAAAGAATGTAAAAAATTGTCTATACAATGATAATTCAAAAAAATGTTAAATTTTTTGGGTAAACTGCACTAAACCCCCTAACGTTTTACACCCGGTTCTCACTTAAGCCCCTGAGATTTCAATTTAAACAATTAACACCCCAGCGTTAAGGATTAGTTCCAATTGGACCAAAAATCATTTTTCCGTTTAAAAAGAGGTGGATGGCCGTTTACCTTGAGGGGCATTTTAGGTGACCAATAGTTGGTGCTCTCTCTTACACACACACACACACACACACATCCACAGACGGTGGTGCCCCCTTCTCCCCCACACCATCCCTCTAAACATGCACCCCTCAGCATCTTCCTTAATCACACAGTGCACTCCACTGCACACACACGCAGAGGCACACACAGTCACGTATACAGGCGCACACATACACACACAACCCACTATCACACATAGTCACGCACACGTAATTTGGTGGCGCTGGTTACCGCCCAAGCATTGTGACAGCGCCTGACAACACAACAAAAAGTCGCCGGAAGACGACCGAAATCGGATGGAAGAAAACAAATCGCCGACACCCTAAACTAAACTGTCGGCGACGAACATGACAAAGACTGCCGCTGGCCAGCCGAGTAAAACACCGGAGATCTGCTAAGTGAACCCACCGCTGACCTGCTAAAGAAACTGGCACTCACTACATGCACCAGAAAATCAAGCTGTCAACGGGCGACGAACGCGAATCGAAAGAAGGGAAGCAAAATAGAGATTAAAGGTGAAACAATGATTATATGACTAGATTGAGGTGGGAGAGAGGGGGGGGCGAGGGATGCGATAGACGTTCTACATGCTGATAGGGCTTGGGTGTTGGGGGGGGGGGGGGGGGGTGGTGGTGGAGGGGAGCACCACCGTATGTGGGTGGGTCTGTGCTTAATGCTTAGTGTGTGTGTGTGTGTGTGAGAGAGAGAGATAGCACCAAATATTGGTTACCTAAAATGCCCCTCAAGGTAAACGACCATCCACCTCTTTTTAAACCAAAAAATGATTTTAGGTCCAATTGGAACCAATCCTTAACGCTGGGGTGTTAGTTGTTGAAATTGGAACCTTAGGGTCCTTTGTGAGACACGGGTATAAACCTCAGGGGGTTTAGTGTAATTCACCCAATTTTTTTTATGTCAAAAGTAAAATATAAATTGATATTTCTCTTCAAATGTCACGATATATCAATCAGAAAATACTTATTAATACGCACTAGAGGAATTTACTTTGATCGACGGATCAATAATTTATGGAGTAATTCCTTTTGGTATAAAAACATATTACTAATATCCTTCATAAATCATAATACTCCATTGACTACAAAGAGGAAAAAAGAAAAAAATACCCTTTTCTACTTCTGCTCCATCCATGGCTGTTATCTTATTTCCCCCGTCTCTATCCGTATCACACCCTTCGCCTTCTTCACTTTACTCACGCTCTCGCTCATCATCAGCATCCATGAACCACCCGCACAGAAACAACAAAGGAGCAGCTAGCAGAATGAGCTTCATGGAGTTCCCGTACGTCTCGGGCCCACGCAAGGAACTCATGGTGGAGCTTGTGTCCACGCTCCAAACCCGCCTGGCCACCCAACTCCTCCCATGTGACCTCCCGCCGGACGTCCAGTACTACCAGAACCAGACCGGCACAGCCCAAGCCACCCTCCATGTCCGATCCGGCATCCAATCCTCTCCGGTAAGCGGACACCTTTTTTGGGCTAATTAAATTCACTCACTTTTGTTTTGTGGTTAAGAAGTGCGGCTAATACCTTTTTAGTAACAGAAAGGTCCGGATGTAGTCGAAAATGGTATGCTGAAAATTTCTCAATTTGTGTATTTTTGAGTTCCTGTTCTGATTATAGTGGAAGATCAAGGGGCGGTATACATATTACACACATGATAATTCTGTTAGATAATGGAGAAAAGGGTGAGCTAACGAGGATTTCAAAATAACTTTGAACTAAATTCGAATCTTCAACTTCGAGACCTCATTTGACTCATCAGTTTGTGCGTCCATGTCAACTGTGATCTACCTGAGTCCAAAATTATGATTTCAACACCTGATGAAGTGTGGAATCTACTTGGCCATCCGAACTGTCGGGAGTGATTTAGGAATTTCAACAGCCCATCAGTATGTAGTGAAACTCTGAGACCAGAAGGTATGAACTCACACATACTGTCTGAGTTGAATTTAGGTGCCAACTGAAACCAAGGCGAAACAGACAGCAACTTCCTGTGTAGGTAATGAGATAAAATTTGCAGATATGCCGTAAGACTTAGGGTAATGATTACTTGAACTCGTGCTTGCATGAGCTAATAGCCATTAGAGTCGCCTTTTATCTAAGGCCTAAGTTGTTGAAGTTGTATGAGAGACTTGGGGAGCCAGCTTGTGCTTATGCAAGTGAAGGATTTTTGGATCAACAAGATAATTTTATTACATTTAGGGTGAAATGAAAGGCAACTAATTCAATGTCGAGAAGCCTCACGAAGTTGGCACCTTTGAAATGATAGTCATGACTGTTCACTCCTCGCCTTCTCTATGGAACTGGGTGTCTCTGATTTGATACTGCAGGAGAATACTTTAAAATCAAAGAATGATTCTCCTGTGGGTGACGATTTTATCCTGTGGGAGTTTTAGATGATGCTTGCTCCCTGTAATGGCTCTGTTGCTAGACCAAGACCCTAACTTATTTAGTCTTACAGCTGACGTTATCTTTCCTGGTAAGTAGAGCATGATCTAACTTCTTAAGGAAAAAGATTTCAGAATAGGGAAGGGGAGTTTAACAGATAATAATTTTAGAAGGTAGTTCGTTTCTGTTCTCTGATTATTGAATTCATTTTATTTCCGTAGTTCCTTTTATGTGTACATTCGGCCCTCAGACTAACTTGCTTGACTTTTGGCGGCTGAGCCCCTTTGGCTATAAATGTGTGTTGAGAGTTGAATCTCCGTGCAATGAAACACAATTGGTCGTTCACCTTCTGTCATGTATCATGTAATATGAGCAGCCTTGTTGAAACAAAAGGTAGCGGAAGCAGGCCCAGCTTGACCTATTGTTTTTGCGGTTCCCCTGATACCCATTGATCTAGAACAAACTCCATAAGACAAAGCCAGCCTATGACTTGTAAAGGATAATTTTCAATGCTGTGCAGACATCAACCCCTTGTGCTTGGGTCACCTCAAGTGACGAGGTGGGGACTAACCACATTTGAACTTCTTGACAGCATCATCTTCTAGTACAGCTGCAAGTTTTAGGTGCATTAGGCATGTAGCTGTATTTGGTAAGCTGCTTACCGAGCGTCGAGCGAGTTGATTACAGCTCAATGTTTCTAATTCCCTTGTCTAGCCATTTCTTGGATCTTCTCTGTTTGTATGAGCTACAAGCGCACAACTAATTGGAGTGAGTGGAATACCTTTTCCCTTTTGGTAGATTGATAATCTGTATATCCTAGAATACACTGTGTTGCCAAATTGAGTGCTCAAGGTGGCCTTTAGTTGTTGGCACTTTGCTTTTTGTACAAGATCTAAATATGATGAACATTTTGAATATGTGCCAGATTGATTTCATATTGGGAAGTTGGCTACACTGTCAGCTGCCATCAGGAGGAGAACTAAACATTACAAGCCTGTCAGCCTATCTGAACCTACTAACTGATGCACCAAACTTCTTATTTGAACTCATCCAGAGCAGCCCAACATCTATGGTTCTTATTCTTGATTTGCCTCCACGAAAAGACCTTGTCCTACATCCTGACTACCTGAAAACCTTTTATGAAGATACCCAATTGGACAGACACAGGCAACTTCTTGAGAAGCTTCCAGAGGTAAAACCTTACACCTCATCGTCTTTATACATTCGCAGTGTCGTCTCACCCACGGGAATCCTGGTTTCCATAGAAGCTCAGGCTGGCGAAACAGAACGCATGGTGGAGATAGTTCGAGATCATGTGAGTCCCATTGCCAGGGAAGTGTTGGGGGTCTGGCTGGATGTGTGTGTGTCTGGAGAAAGAGAGGTAAAAGAGCCTGAGAGGGCTTATTTGGCACGGAGGGATCAAGTGAGTAAGAGCAAGACTATTGAGGCTGATCTGGGCTCAAGCTTGCCTCGGTTGTTTGGGCAAGAAGTGGCAGACCGTGTAATTAAAGCCTTAGAAAAGTTCTATAACCAATGAAATTACTATTGATCCGTGATGATTCAAACCTTTTACCATGAGGTTTTCAGCATAAGTATAGAACGAAAATCATAATGTACGTTGCAATAGGTAAACAGGAGTTCAGTACCTAGCGATGGTGGGAATAGGAGACCCGACTCCGTTCAGTAGTAAGGCATGCTGTCTTCCCAAACTTGTTTTTCATGTTTTGGATTCCCTAGGCTGTAGCTCACTGGGAAGCATGTTTACCCATTGAAAGAGTTCTAAATGTCACATTTGAGATTCAACTTTTTGGGAAAAAGAGTAGGGAAGAAGTAGCATTCTTCCTAAACATGGCTTGTCATATGGAAAAGGATCGTATGTATCAACATGGCCTATTGTATCTGAAACATGGCTTGTTATGTAGCAGAGGATGGTCTGGATCTGGAATAATGGCTTATTACACTCATCCATTCTTTCATATATATTTGTGGGAGCCTTAGAATCAGTCTCCATCCCGACCCGACAATTTCGTCTTAGTTCTCAATTGGGATCCAAGCACGACTAAACAGAGCTGTGCGTCATGATTTAATCTTCCGTCGACTGCAACATGATGTTGACCTTATTTTCATCCACAAAAAAAAAAGAAAAAAAGTTTGCAAGATAGGCATACGTAGCTGTATTATCACACAAGAGAAGCATTGTTTTGGCCAAGACAATGCGCGTGTGTTTTGACAATGTGAGCCTGCATGGATAAATCTTGACCATTTTGCAACTTGCGAAAAATGATTAACGTGAAGAATATAATAATACTAATAATAATAATAAATGTGAAAAGTTCAAGCCTCTGTTGGCCTAATCTAGTCTGCCAGCAGCTGCAATGAAATCCCACTTTTAAACTCTTCAGTTTCATCTTGGGAAAAAAATTGTACTCCGTATTAAACTAAATGAATTGAGTAACAGTGAACAGTATCCTACGATTAATACCAATTATTTTTCCCATGCCAATTGTTGTCACACGGAAGGGCGGAATTATAAGGGGGTTGCAGGAGCCCAGCCCCCACAAAACCTATGTATTAACTGTTTGCTGTTATAGTTATTGTCCCTTAAATTTGTTCAATTCCTTGTTTAGTTTTTTATTGATCGTACAATATTCACGATACACTTTTACAAAAACTAGTGACAACGGCGACGCGGGATTAGGGATGGCAAAAAAATCCGAACTCGCGGGTTTCCGACCCGCCCCGATCCGGTAGGAGTAGGTTATTTTGACTTTGACCGAGTCATGGAGCTGGTATGATATATTTTTTAGAGTTAATTACGCGGTTGACCACTGTACTATTAGGCAAATTTCATTTTGACCACTGGACATCGATTTGTGTCATAGTAACCACTAAACTTTGAAATTCGTTTCAATCAGGTCACTCTGTCAAATTAATATTGACGGAGTTAGGTTACTCAGGGGTATATTGGTCTTTTTACGCTAGTCTTTATGAATTTTCCTTTTCTTTCTCTTTTTTCCCTCCTTCCCCCCTCTCTCTCTTCTTCTTCTTCTTCAGTCCCTCTCCGTCTCATTTTGTCCACTCTTTAATTTTGGAAAATCAAAGAGAAAGCTAGAGTAAAGTCCACGGCCACTCACTCGGCGCACTGCAGCAGCAGGCCCAGCAACCTCAGCCCCGTGGACTCTGCTCCGGCGGTGATTTCCTCCCCCTCCTCGTGCTCGGCGACGGCCTTTTCGCCAGAAACGGTGGCCTCGCCGGAGAAGTTGCTGCGCTTGTTGGAGAGGTTGTCGTCGTGGTCGCTGGAAGATTCGCCGGCAACGATGTCGATGGCGCGTTTGCTTTTCATGGGTGGTGAATTGGGGGGCCACTCACTCGGCGCACTGCAGCAGCAGGCCCAGCAACCTTAGCCCCGTGGACTCTGCTCCGGCGGCGATTTCCTCCCCCTCCTCGTGCTCGGCGACGGCCTTTTCGCCGGAAACGGTGGCCTCGCCGGAGAAGTTGCTGCGCTTGTTGGAGAGGTCGTCGTCGTGGGACTGAAGGGCACCACTTGAACTCGTGAACAGTGAAAAAGAAGAAGAAGAAGAAGGGAGCTTACAGAAGGTGAACAGTGAATAAGAAGAAGAAGAATAAGAAAGAAGACAGTGAACAGTGAATGGACGGTTATACCCCTAAATAAACGGACTTAAATTGACGAAGTGACCTTATTGAAACGAATTTTAAAGTTTAGTGGTTACTATGACACAAATCGATGTCCAGTGGTCAAAGTAAAATTTGCCTAATAGTACAGTGGTCAACCGCGTAATTAACTCTATTTTTTAAAAACCCGCAGCGGTTTAGGGTCAGGTATGGTATTCTCCGTAATCCGCTCGAGATCCGACCTGCCCCGCCCCGGTATACTTACCCTAATACATCAGTTGATCTTAGCAGTCCATCATATACTATAAATATGTTCTTTTCTGGCAAACCTTAGATTTCCTCATTTCAACCTTCTCACTCTCCACCATACATGGCCACTCTCTACTGATCTCAGATCTGATGTGAATGTGAAAGAAGCTTATGACCTACTGCGGTGGATGAATTCCACCTCTGAGAGGAGGGAAAAATAGCAAGGTTCTCTGAGGATGAGCTTAGGGTGGCAGAAGTTGCCAAATATGAGGATACAAGGAGGTCCTAACCAGAACTAAAAGCCAACGAAATTGGGAAAAGTCCTTAACCAGGCGAAATAGAGTGCCTGAAGTGAAGTGGAGCGTGCTGGCTCCAACGGCTCTCTAGTCGGTCAGTCTATCTATGCGTTATTGGTTGCTTGATCTGAGAGTTCAGTTCAGTAGCCTATCCTCGTCGCGGATTCTGATGCCAAGAGAGTCCCTTGCTGTTAGCAAGTTTCACCGAATGTGGACATTAGCACCGCGTAGTCCTTCATATCCAATCATGGAGAATTAAGCGTTTCAGACGGGTGTGCCGCCATAGCCCCAGTACGCCGAAATGTTAACAAATGATCAAATAAGGTCAGCATGTGGATCTCAGATCAGTAGAGCATTGAGCACGGCCACTCTCCACCGCACGGCCACGATCTGCCCACTCTCCACCGCATGGCCACGAACTTGCGACGGCTCCACCGCACAGCCACGAACTTGCGGCAGCTCCACCGCACGGCCACGAACTTGTCTTGTGACAGTAACACCGCACGGCCACGAACTTGCGACAGCTCCTACGCACAGCCACGGACATGTCTTGCGACGGCTCTGTCGGCGCCGCTGCCTTCTTCTAGGGTTTGCTAAACCAAGTAGAATAGGGCGGGGCGGGTGCGGGTTTCCTAAATCCACATAGGATCGGTTATGATATTTTACATACATAACCCGGTGCAGGACAGGGCGAGAAAAAGTTGAAGGACTAGCGGGGCGGGTTCGGATTTTAGAAGATCCGCATTCAACCCGCCCCATTGCCATCCCTACGCGGGCTTTCTCTAGCGGAACGGAAAAAAAAAATCTGTAAAAGCAACGTTGTTTATGTTTTGTCAAGGCTATACACACTGCAAAAGAGAGCACCCATGTGAGGGCACCTAAATGCAAGCCAACCCTTGAAGATTATTAGAGAGTAAAGCGAGGAAGAAGGGGAAGCAGAGCATTCGGTTAGAAATTGAGGAGAAAGAGTAATCTCAAGTAAACGAGGAGGAATGTAGTCAGCCACACATGAGAAAGAAGCATTCTTAATAAAAGAGCAATTGTAAGAGAAGAAAACTGTTAACAGGTGATAATAATAAAAGAACAACGGATACGAAGAAAAAGCAAAACCATGCATAAGACCTTTCTTCTTCTTTTGTTATTATAATTTGGTAGATTGATGGCAGTTTTCGTCATAGAGGTTAGCAGCCTTTTGATGTGAAGTTATTTACGTCGAAAGTTATTGAATAGAGTGATATAAGTTAATGTTGATTTCCTTATTACTTTTTTTTTGCTATTATTCAATATATGATAAACTCAATAAGAAATATGAATAAAAATAAAAGTTCAAAAAAGGCTTCACTGCACTTCCTTAATAATGGTATAGATTATTCTTCTCTTGATTTTCTTTTCCTAAATAAAAAAGTAAAGAACCCTAACAAATGAAGAAAAGTTTTTCATGGCACATTCAATATTACGATAGGAAACGTTTTTGAGTCTTCACAAGCAATAATGTGGAACATTTTGCGTGTGATATATCTGTTTTCTAAGGGTGACCTTAAACCAACAAGGGTTGATTCAACAGTTCCAGGATTTCAATCCAGGTTTTTCACTTGGGTTTGAATTCTGTCTGTCGCACTTGTTGGTGGCAAATTTACGTCATCGCCCTGCATGTGTTCCGTACACGCGTCTTTGTGCGCTTCGGCCCCGATATAAGTGTGAGAATCGGAAATTTAGATGTATGTGGTGACCTTGTAGGTTCTCGAGGCACAATACTCTCTGCCCGTCGAATTAGAACCTTACAGTCCATCCTTTTATGTACAAAAAAAATTAAAATAAGGGTGACTCTAAACTCCTATTAACATTCGGTTTGGCGCGTGATTACTAAACAACTGACTATGTATTAGTATAAGTTTTTGACATCCAGAATGCATAAGATTTTGTGTAACGTTTCGACCTGCCAAAGAGGCACCAGAATTTTGAGAGGACGAGTGCATTGGGTTTGTCCGGTGGCACAAAGAAACAAGATAGCAGGCAGTCCGCTTCCTCAGCAAAAGGTGTGAGAAAGGTAAAGCCAAAAACCCCGAGGGTAGCAACAGCAGTATTGCATCAGCAGACTTTCTTTCACGGTGAATCACGTGCCACCCTCGTGCCTCCTCCGTCTTCATTCGTCATTGCTTCCGGTGCCATTTTGCCACTCTTCTTTTATTAATGAATGAATTAATGATAAGAAAGAAGACAAAGAGAGGCCCAACTTACTTTGGAATTTTCTATAGTTTCTCACATCTAGGACCCAACTTCGTTGCCTCGAGAGAAATATGCCTGCGTGCACATCATTATCGGAACAAGAAAGGAAAGCCGCATATGAACGGTCTGAGATACTCTCTCCGTCCCTCAAAATTTAATCTGGTTGACTTTATAAGTATATTAAAAATTTAAGTTATATATTGTGTATTTTTCTATTTTACCCTTTACACACAGAGAGAGAGAGAGAGAGAGAGGGGAAGAGAGGGAGTCAGGAGAGAGAAAATTAGTTGGTATAGTGTTAAATGTGGAGAGAGAAATAGAATAAAAAAGTATAAAAAGATAAATATATAAAAATACATACAAAATCTTTCTTAATTTGGAAGTGATCAATTTTTGTGGGACGTCCAAAAAAGAAAATCACATCTTTTAGGGACGGAAGGAGTATTAAATTATCTTACGCTTCAGGAAGCGTAAGATAATTTAGAATTAATCTCGTTTTTTGGCTGATTAGTTTAGCGCCGAAATGAAGTAACCTTGGAGCCTACCTTATAAGTTGTGAACTCAATATGCGCGGGGGACTTGCTGCTGACACCTAACATACCGTGCCTATCAGTTCCCAAAATAGAGCTACTTCGGATTTGATTCCATAACTCTCTTGTAGTGAACAAATTCAATAAACTATTCTCGAATTACTATTATGAGGGATATGCATCTTAATTAGCACTCGTTATGTTTTAAATCATACCTAATGTGTCACTGATATATTCTCAAAATTTTATTACTAAATTTTTGAATACTATAGAGGACGGGATCCTTATCGAATATAATAGTACCCGAGCAAGGGATCGGTCGGACAAAATTGTGTGGTTCACACTTCACAAGTATTTGCATGAGTAATGGGTATATATGCAGCTCCCGAGGAAGGATAGTGGAAGGAAAAATATCTCTGAGAAACCTCAACAGCTTTTTGTCCATTGAATCTCACTAGTAGTAGCTTTGGACCTTTCTCCTTTTTGTCCGAATCTTGGCATTTCACGCGTATATAGATACAGATACTGGACTCTGTTACTTCACACTCAAACAGCGAACGGCCTTTATATGAGTCATGGCCACCTTTAACCAAGACCCTTTCATTTCATGCTTCCACAACTGGATAGCCCAACAACGCAGCGACCTTGAAGACCTTCTTCATGCCATCACCTCCAACCCAAACGACGAAAGGCTCCACCTTCTCGTCGAGAAAATTATCAAACACTTTGAAGAGTACCATCAAAACCGAGCTGTGCTAGCTCAACAAGATGCGCCTTCCTTTTTTTCACCTTCTTGGTGCACTTCCTTTGAGAGCTCGTTCCTTTGGATTGGTGGGTGCAGGCCGTCGGTGTTTATCCGACTCGTTTACACACGTTCGGGGTCGGAGCTGGAGGCGCAGCTCTGGCAGTTCTTTCAGGGAGACAGGAAAGGGAACTTGGGGGAGATATCTCCTTGTCAGCTCAATTCGATCAACTCTCTCCATCGCAAGACCGTTAGGGAGGAAGAGAAGTTCTCCAGTCGCATGGCAACTTTGCAGGCATGCCTACTCACAAGCTGAGCTGATCTAATCGAAACAATTTTTACGAGTATATCCAGCGTTACGCGACTGTAGAGTCAGCTGAAAAGGCAGCGTTTGACTGTTGTTAAATGCTTGGCATAAATGTAGACCATACAAGGAAACAGAAAAAAGAAGCAATTAAAGATTGGATCATCATACATAAAAGATGTGGGTCAGTAGTTTTAGCAACAAATTAACGACAGATCATGATATAACATAATTTCTTGACAAAACCCTTTGTGTGAAAACAATTGGTGCTGAAAGTACGTTGGATTCTGGTGCTTTATGCTCTTCATAAAATGAGCTCCATGACTGGCATAATTTTATGTTCTGGGTTGAAAGTTTTGAAGTACCTCTGGAGAAGATTTATTAGCACTCTCAACAGCATTTGAAATTCGAGTGACAAATTTTTGACCTCTAGCAAGGCGTTGATTGAGAAGCTACTTAGATGATGCATGCCTAACATATTTTTTTATGTCTAATACTACCCTGTTTCAAAATTTTGATTTGCATGGCTTGCAGGAGGACATAGCGGACGAGCCACTGGCGATGATAGCAAATAATTGTAGCGAAATTGGCGAGTCGAACCAGGAGGTTAATCAGGTTCTGGATGCACATGCCTTCGCTCTTGCGCGTATACTAGAAGACACCGACAAGTTTAGGCTGAATATACTCAAGGAACTGATTCAGATGCTCACGCCATTGCAGGCGGTTGATCTGCTTGTTGCTTCAATGAAACTTCATCTTTCCATTCATGACTGGGGCAAAAGAAGGGACTCACACATGGGAAAGATCTAAAGTTAAACCTACGCATCCCCTGGTTTCATGTTGTAACTCAACACTATGTTTGTATTCTCTAGTGTAACATAGCATTAGTAGTAAGTTATCATGTAAGATGGTGCTAGCAGCTTGTTTTAGCTAGCTAGCGGGTTGTCTAATGTAGAATATGCAACTTGTGATGTTCTCGCAGCGATGTTGCATTTAATATGTGTCCAGAAATTATCATCATGTTCGGTAATGAAGGCTATACTTAAGGTGCACGGGTCTTACTGTCTAGCCATTGGTACTCCGCATCTTCACGCAGAATTCAATTTCACTTGGCAATCTCCCCTAGAACCTCCTATGCTCGTTAATTGCACACAGTTCGACTAAGAGTAGTGCAGGTTTCTGACAAGTAACTACCGAGATTATGCGTCAAGTGTTGAGTAGTTTAGAGCTTCGCTTCAAAGGTGAACTGCTGTATGTTCCAACTTATGACCTGGGACTTATTGGCAATTGGCATCACAACACTTTGTAACTTCTTTAGTAAAGCCACAATTCCAAGAGCATGTATGCATCTAAGAGACCAGAGTTTTCGGTCGAGAGGACGATACGGAAGAGACGCGACATGAGCAAAAGTCAATAGTTCCATCAACTCACAATACCAACAACTGAGAAGCACATCCATCCATTCTTGCAAGAGCGGGTTCAGTTAATCAAAAAAATATACTTCTGTAGCATAAGCGGAAGGGGGAGACATAACTTCGTATTTTTTCTTCACAATATAGTGATATACTCATCACTTTACGCCGAACAGAGTATTACAAGCGGTAAACATACGAATTAAAGAACAAGTAAAGTCAGAGTTGCGACTGTTCAACCGTGGCAAGTCATCTCTTGGTCTTTGCCTTACTTAGACCTGCTTATAAAACAAGAGAACAGAAACCATGGACTTTGATCAAAAGCACTAGCTTAAACCTGGAAAAGGGTACTTAACTAGAGGATTTATCACTAGAAAGTTAATCATATAATCAGATCAAGTTAATCATATAGTCAGTCCACTTAATATTTGTTTGTCAGACAATCATCGACCAAGCAGATTATTGCAAGTTAATCAAGCAGATATCACGAGTTGACCAAGCAGCAGATTTATTTTAACTCTAAGGCCAATTAATCACAGGTAGTAGAACTTCAACGTACTACTAGCTAGAAGAACGCGTAAAATCAGGCGTGCGACCTGCTCAACTCAGTCCTCTCCAGGTCTTTCCCTTGCTTATACCTGTTCACACAACATACAAAAAAGAAACATGAAGTTCCATTAAGACTTCCAAAATTTATCCACAACATACAAATAGTGGCGGAGCTAGGAAGTTTATGCAAGGTGGGCATATTGCTCCTTAATATGTTATTTCGAAGATACTGTACTCACTAAAATACATTTGTGAATGAAAGTTGTTAAAAATTCATAACAAACTGAATTTGAAAAAGCTTAACTTGCACGAAATTTATTCCCACCATATTCTAATCCACTTGGAATTAAATTCCCTCAAATAATCAATCTCTTGAAACCCCTACACATTACCTTCCAACACCACTAAAGTGCAAGTGGCCAATCTTCATGAAAAACCAGAAAAGCGAAGGAGAAAATTTCTATGAATAGGGTAACTACAAATCAAATCTCGTCACATTCATGTGGATATTTATTCTTTGCAAATTTATAAGGTAAACATCTAAAAAGTAGATGCACGATGCTAAGAGAAATGGTGTGCGAGAATCGATGGGTAAGTGGATAATCCATTGTTCCTCATGAAAATTTGCCAATTAATTAGTACTCCATATCAAGGAGTTGGGTTAATAAAGATTTTGCAATAAGGTAAACTATTGAATGGAGTGACAGAATTCCCGAGTCTTGTTGGTTTTTCGTAAAGATGAATGCAGCAAGATGGAAGAACCATAGAAGATTAGAGAAGTGATCGAGAGCTGGGTAGATTGGCAAAAGAGAGAAGTGCAAAAGCAACAACCGTAAAAGATTATGTTTCTTTTTCATCGTTTATTTTCTAACTTCGGTGAGCTGACGATTGTGACCCAATTTTGTTGAATTGAAGGCATAGAATGAGAGGGAGGGGCATCACAATCAGAGAATACTAGAAATATAGATATGGCATCAAGTGCCTTGGCAGACAACAGGAGGGCACTTGCCCACTCGTGCTCCCTGTTGTCTCCGCCCCTGCAGTTACGATTTCAAATAATGACTAAGCCATCCTATCCAAATGGAGTCTAAGAGTCAGCGCCGTGTCTACAACGTGTTTCCAGTTATTAGGCGGCTTCTCCTCAGAGCTGTCCTTCTTAACATCTTTCAAGTAGTACTTACTGCCAGAGAGTGGGATCCTCTCTATCTATCAACTACTAGCATAAGGACCTTGTGGATTCAGAAAGCTTACCCTACCCCGATGTCTAGAATATTGAAAGAGACTTGGGAAGACACCTCAAGAGCAACCTTTCGAGCATTTTTCCTAGTGTCGATAAACCAGATATCTTTTCAAGACACCATGTTGTAGGCTATAGACATAGCTTCAAATCTTTAACTCTGGATTTCGAATATTGTACCGAAAATTCTTTTAACTGGTTTATATCAAAATTCTCGAGTCCAATATCACGGATCAACAACCTTAGATACTTTAACATCTTTGACCATATGATGTTTCAAGATAGAATCTAATATATGCAAAACGTACCTTCATTTGACCTAGGGTGACGAAAGATAATGGCATCTTGCCATTATAATCCAATCCAATAGAACCAAATTTGGAGCATGAAACTTAAGACTCAGCACACGAAAATGATGGCACATGTGAAAATGCTTCAATGACTGGCTGGAGATGTTTAGAGTTTTTGGCACATTCTCGCCAAAGTGCTCACGATAGAAAGTGGTTGATTAAAGGAAAAACGCATTCACTGAGAATAACACCACCACAAGACCGCCCACCTAGTTCTCAAGGTGGCCACTTTACCCAACAATGCTACCACACGAGACAACACAATCACCTAATTATGAAACAACCTAGACTGCCACCATCGAGACCAGAACCACAAAACAAAACTCAAACAACTAGCACGAGCACCAAGCTAAGGGAAAGGGGGACATCAAACTCCAGCCTAAAACTACATCCGCTCCTAGATATCAAACCAACCACACACGAACTAAACCAGAAAGGGTGCCAAACTAAGAGGAAGAGAGAGAACTAAACCCTAGCCTGAAACAACACCGTCTCTACACGACCTCACCAAGTAGGGGTGAGCATGGTTCAATTTGGTTCTTATTGGAGTCATACTACAAATTGAGCCATAGCCCATCACTTTGGAAAATTATGATCCAAACCAAATCAAGCATCATCGATTTGGACGGTTTAATTTAATCGGTTTGAACGGTTAGCTTTGGTCGGTTTGGAATTTGGATCAATTTAAGCCTATTCAAAGTTTTTACCCTTTCCGCACCTGTTAGACATTTTAAATATTACACAAAAAATGAAAAGTTATAGCTCAAATCATTGCGTTCCCGTAGTCATGCTATAATTCAACATCCATTATTCATACCAAGTTACCAACATAAAAGTATGTCTTTACCACCTATATACCAAAGAGACTGAGAGAATTCAAGTAAAATTAGTCATTGGACTTTTATAAATCTCGTCTTTGAGGTTCTGGTTTGGTTGACTTTGCTTAATTAAATGTTCTAGTTTGGTTGGCTTTGCTTAATCACATGCGCTTAATGCTTAATCACGTGTGCTTAATCCCTTGATACAACACGTTCGCCGTCAGGACCTACTGCCCATATCCTTGAGGAAGATCAGTTGCTTGTATTTTAATCACCTTCTAATATTTCTGGAAAACCCTTTGGTCGGCTGAAGTTGTTTCTTGTATTGATTGAAATCAGCAGTGATAACAAAGAATTGACTATATTTTAGTGCGTCGCAGCTTGTGCAGGACTACTCTTCCAATTGTATACTGAGAGAAGCTTCGATGTACCTGCCTTTGAATATATTGCCAAGTCCCGAATTGAAATCGTGAACAAGCTCATGAGTTTTTTTGTTAGAGTCAAATTTACGGTAAGTAAATTTGACTCTGACATACACGTAGGCCATGCTAAGTCCAGTAAACTAAAAAATAATTTACAGTGTGCATCATGTTTAACGTATAAAGTTTTCATTAAATTCAAACAAAAAGTATCTAATTCAATAGTGCAACTTTCGGGAAGTATTATAATCGTAAGGATCATTTGCACATAAAACCCTATAGTTTAGGAGTATGTGTGCATTTCACCTTACTATTTCAATTTTGACACAATTTACCTTATGATTCCTCAATTGACGTGCAATTCACCAATTGACGGGCTGACATCCAATTTTTTGGATGTGCCCGTCAATTTCTAAGGACAAATCCGTAACTTCTATCATCATATTTTTCATTTGGCAGCCACAATATACATGCCACCACTGCCACCATTCAAGTAAACCTTACACCATCACCATATCTCAAAACCCATTACAGTAAACCTCACCTTTGCACTCTAATTTTCACCGTCACAAATATTGGCATAGTCAGATCCGGCACAAATCCTGGTGGCTACATCATACATGCACACCACCACCACCAAATTCCCTCCGTAATATACAGAGGGAAAGCCCACTCCTCTTCAACCCACGGGGGTCCTGTATGATGCTGCAATATTATGGGCCAAACTGAAATGAAGTGGTGGTGGGCCTGTATAATGTGTCGCTTAGGTATTCCTCATCCTCATTCTTACCAGAAAAAGCCCAGCCACCGCCAAGTCATCGTCGTCGACACCAAGCCACTGCCTACACACATACAAAGACAGATACACATACTGATGAAAATACACAGACACAAAACACCATTGCCCCACCCTCACCATTGCCTCGCCACCCCCCGCCATTGTTATTAAAAGCGCGCCTAGGCGCAAGGCGCGCTCGGGCTCACCATCTGCGCCTCGCCCAGGCCTAGGCGCAGCGCCTTCAATAAGGCGCGCGCCTGGTGCACCCAGGCGCAAGGTGTGCAGCGGCGGTGGAGGCGCGAAGCTAGGCGCATGAATACTAGCCGTTGGATATTTTATCATCTTATTACATGGGCCGTCCATTTTTCTTTCTGATTTTTTTTCTTTTTTTAGCTTTACTACTAATTAGCCCTAACTCCAAAATCCCAAATCAATTCACGACTCTCACTCTCAGTATCACTCTCACTCCTCGCCGGCCGTCCATCTCTTTCTCCGGTCGCCGTCAGCGCCTGTCCCGTTGCCGCCGGCCGCTCCTCTCTGCAGCTTCTCCAATCGTCGTCGCCGCTAGTTCTCCTCTCTATCGCTGTTGCTGGTCTGCCGCTCCAGTTCTCCACAAGTCCACACGTTACTGCTGCGTTGTTGCTGGTCTGCCGCTCCAGTGGTCCACGGCTCCATTAGTTCACTTACAATTACTCCCTTCTTTGCAATCGACTGTGACAGTACTGTAGTCACAGTATTAATTGCATGTCTTGTACCTGTAACTACTTGAATTGATTTTATATGAATTGCATGTCTTGTACCTGCTTTCCACTAACCTAATTAAGGAGAAAGAAGAACATGGGCTGGGATCAATTCATCTTATATGAATTGCAATAACCTGCATGTCTTATATGAATTGCATGAATTATTGTAGTCACGTGTCTTTGAGCTATAACCTAACTAAGGAGAAGGAAGAACACGGGCTGGAATCAATTCAAAAACATTAGTTAATGTGAGAATTTAGTGATTTGCTATTTTTAAGTGGTTTTCAGGCTTTTATAATGTTAGAAGTTTGTTATATTATGATGTTATGGAATTTGAAACTTTTTCTAGTGTTTGGAAGTTTGTTAATTGTAATGTTCTTAATTTTTTTTACATATTTTTATTGTTTTAATGCATTATTATTTATTTTAATTTTGCACATCGATTCAAAAAGGCGCGCGCCTACGCCTTGGCTCCGGAGATCTTTTGCGCCTTAGGTGTGCATGCACCTTTAATAACTATGCCCCCCACCGATCTTCAACCATAACCACCACTGCCTCACCCATTTCCATTGTCCTGCCACCACTGCCCAAAACAGGTGTTGCCCCACTGATTAGAGATCATCACAGTTCTTGGCTAAGGAGCACGATCGACGAGTGCAGAGAAGCGAGCTAGGGCTTAGGCTTGTTTTCAATAATTGTTTGCCTGCAATCATTTATCAATGTATGTGGTTGTGGGTTTGGCCGATTATCATGGGGGTTATGGTGATGAAGTCAGATGTGGCAACGACGGCGGGCTTTATCTGATCGTTGGTTGGCTAAAAAAATTATGGTGGCCATTGGTGGGAATGGTGGTTGATGACTACCAGTGGCCATTGGTGGGTTGCGATGCGATGGCATATGGGTTTTAGGATTGGTGGCGGTTCGTGGTTGTCGGTGCACCGGCTTGGTCGTGGATGGGTCGATTAGATGTAAAAATTGGTCGGCGGTGGTGGGTCTTGGTGGGTCGTGGTGGGGCAGTGTGGTGGCCGTTGATGGGTCTGATGGGTCTGTTGGGGTCACTGGGGGGGATGGTTTACAGGGGGTAGTGTGCACGCGCGAGAAAAGGTAAATTCATTTGTTTTTGAAGGTATCACAATCTTTTCATTTATTCTATTAACTCTGTTAACTTAAAAATAAAAATGTGTAACTTTTAGTGTAATAAAAACACTTAATAAGCGCCGTGTGTAATTTATAACAAACCTTAAGAGTGTCTTGTGTAATTTATGCTAATAATAATTGCTCCAAATCACATTCCTAAAAAGAAAAAAGAAAAGAAAGAAAACAAGACAAAATAAATTAAGAAAAAGTGACAAATCAGTCTTCTAATCTCCTTCATCGTTGCCACGGTTCCATCCGGAATCGGATTTATGGCGGGAAGCCAGGACCGGTTCGGTTTGATGGTCAAAGGCACTACCAACTGCCCTTAAAATATGATCTTAAACCCCTCACGGCGGCGTTATTCCTTCATTCAAAATCTACTAACCCCCCTCCACCGCCCATTACATCCTCTCGCCACAAACCCCTCAAAATCAATCCACAACTCAACTAATACTCCTTACAGTACCAACTTTCCCCATCTGTTACCCCTCTGCAAAAAGTTTGAACACTTAAAGCCTCTCAAGGCTACCCTCATTGTCCACGGCCTATTTACAAACAAACCTCTACTTGGAGAGTTCCTTAAACACTGCTTTCATCTGGGTGCTCCTGATTTAGCTCTCTCGACCTTTGATAAAATCCACAAGCCTAGTGTATTTTTGCAGAATTTGGTCGTGAGGTGTCTATCTGACAATGGGTTGTACGAAGATGTACTGGGCGTGTATGCCAGGTGCCAGATTTTGGGCTGTGGCTCTGATAACTATACGTTTCCGTTTGTAATTAAGGCATGTGCGGCTTTGGGTGCTTTTCAGATTGGTAGAGAGGTTCATTGTGCTGTTTTGAGATCTGGGTTCGGGGATAATGTTTTTATACAGACGGGTCTTGTTGATTTTTACGCGAAGAATGGTCGGCTGGAGAGCGCGCGCCTATTGCATGATAAAATGTTTGAACCAGATTTGGTTTCTTGGAATGCATTAATTTCTGGTTATTCTTTGCATGGATTTTACGAGGACGTTTTTAAGCTGTGTCAGACGATTGGAGCGGCAGGTCTGAAGCCTAATGTTAGCACTTTGGCCAGCGTGATTCCAGGGTGCTCGCGTTCAGGATATGTTCTTATTGGTAAATCTCTCCATGGGCTTGCCTTCAAGTGTGGTTACTCTATGGATGAATGTTTAACGCCCGCTCTAATTTCGATGTATGCTAGTATTGGGGACTTATCTGTTTCTAGATGCATGTTTGATTGTTTACAGAAAAAGAATGTTACCGTCTGGAATGCCATGATTTCTGCATATGCACAGAACCAGGAATCCACTGATGCATTTGAATTGTTTCGGAAGATGTCCCAAGATGATGTGCAGCGTAATGTGATAACCTTTGTGTCTATTATCCCATGTTCTGAGGACTTGGGTAGTACTTTACATGGGGAGTCCCTTCATGCTTGTATAATAAAAGAAGGATTAGAGAATCAGCTTTCTGTGGTCACAGCCCTTTTATCAATGTATGGCAAGCTTGGAGATCTGTATTCGGCCAAGTTTCTTTTTGATCATATGCCTCACAGGAACCTCTTGACGTGGAATTCGATTGTTTCTGCATATGTGCATAATGGACTTTATGATGCGAGTTTGACTGCATTTCGTAAATTGCAGTTTGCAGGATTTGATCCGGATATGATCTCCATTGTTAGTATTCTTTCTTCCTGCTCTAAACTGAAGGCCAATTTTCTGGGTAAATCCGTGCATGCTTATTGTCTTAGGAGGGGGATTCATGTGAATCTCAACGTATCCAATGCGCTACTTGCATTTTACTCCGATTGTTGCATGCTAACCTCTGCCATTAGCCTTTTCCGCAGAATGGAAGTAAAAAATGTTATTTCATGGAATACACTAATATCTGGATGCGCACACAATCGAGATGTTGAAAATGCAGTTATCCTTCTTCAGCGCTTGCAGCAAGAAGGACTAGACTTGGACTCTGTTAGCCTGATAAGTGTTCTCCCGTGCTTTAATGAGACTGAAAATTTGGTGCAAGGTATGGCTATTCATGGCTATGCTACCAAAGCTGGATTTGCCTTCGATGTATCTTTAGCTAATGCACTTATTAGCATGTATCTGAACTGCGGAGAACTTGACGCGGGGAAGCTGGTTTTTGAGGACATGCCTATTAGGAGTGTGATTTCTTGGAACGCTCTTATAACTGGTTATCGAGGTCGTGGCTTACAAAATGAAGTCATGGCCTTGCTTGGTCAAATGATAAGAGATGATCAGAAACCAAATCACGTAACCTTGTTAAATGTTGTACCTGTATGCGACACCTACCTGCGAGGTAAGTCTGTTCACGCTTATGCAGTTAGGACAGGGACTGTACTCGAAACTCCTCTTCTTACCTCTCTTATACTGATGTATGCTAGATTTGAAAACATTGATTCATGTCTCTTATTATTTAAAATGGGAGAAAAATCAAATACCACACTGTGGAATGCTATTATCTCTGCGCATGTCCACTCTAAAAATCCCAAGATAGCAGTTTCTTTCTTTCGTGACTTACTTCGGATGGCGATGGAGCCTGATTATGTAACAATTCTGAGCTTAGTTTCAGCTTGTGTTCATCTAAACAACTCGAGCTTAACAAACTCTTTGATGGCTTTAGTCATACACTTGGGCTTTGACAAAGATGTGGCCATTACCAATGCTTTCATGGATTTGTTTGCGAGATGTGGGAACATCTCATGCGCAAGCCAGCTATTTGATGGGTCCCTTATAAAGGACTCCATTTCGTGGAGCATCATGATTAGTGCGTATGGATTGCATGGTGATGGCGAAGCTGCCCTTGGTCTTCTCTCGCAAATGAGGCTTTCAGGTTTGAAACCTGACGATATCACTTATGTCAGCATCTTATCCGCTTGCAGCCACACTGGTTTAGTTGAACAAGGCTGGAAGATTCTCAACTCTATGGTAGAACATGGAGTATCGCCAAGGATGGAGCACTATGCTTGCATTGTCGACCTTCTTGGTAGAACAGGTCATCTGAGTGAAGCTTATACTATTGTTAAGAATATGCCATGCAAGTCTTCTGTAAGCCTGCTTGACTCGTTGTTGGGTTCTTGTCTGGTTCATGGCAATGTTGAACTTGGGGAGGATATTGGGAGATTGCTTCTTGAGATGGACCCAGAAAACTCCGGACCATACGTGATCCTTTACAATATTTATGCAGCAGCTGGAAGGTGGACAGATGCCAATAGGGTCAGGTCTGACATGGAAGGGAAACAATTAATTAAAGTACGTGGCTTTAGTTATGTTGAGGGGTATCAAATATCATCATGATGAGCATTCAAGGAGAGATTTTGTGGTGTGTAATCAATCACTTGAGAGTAATGCATTATTATATCGGCTCAGAGTCTCATCTCAAGCTGGGGCAGACAGCACGGAATTAGGAAATGGAATTTGGTTGGAGACCCCAACTCCGTTTCTGCTGTCTTGTTGCTCCAATCTTGCAGTTAGGAAATTATTTGAAATCCCTCACATACGAATTTGGCAATTCCTCGTACAGTTGCATGTTTAGATTAGATAAATCTAAATCCCAATCTATGGCCTCGGGCACTCGATCGAGAAGGATGTAACAGCATTGATGACCTGTCACACCCTTGCCAACCTGATTACCAGTTCTCTCTCTGAACATAGATGCCGTGGCAGATGTCAAAGCTGATGCTAGCAAGCACACTGCTTAGGTAACTTCCCCCCACCCCACCCCCAAGATAATAAGTGTGTCAATATATCCCATTTATGGATAAACATTGAGATTTCAGTTTGGATAGCGTGTGTAGACTGCTGAGACACCATTGTGTCTCCACGTATGATCGCATATGTATCTACTTGGGTCTCTTCAACAAAAAATGATTTTCTGTTTTGTTATTGCTTCTACAGGAAGAAGCATAGAGGTGATGGCTTGCAAGATGAGTACTTTTTGAATCAATCTTACTCGTGGACTTCTTTCTGAGCTTTGTGCTGAGCAAGTAAAGGAAGGCTCTGCTAATACTTTCTGAAGAGTCTCTGGATAAATGGTGCAGCACATTATATATAACCGGAATGTTGTCATCCCCGGAAAGTCAATGCAGGAAAGGACTGCATGCATATATGGGCTGCATCTCGCATGGGGGGGAGAAGTGCAGGAGGTCCCAACCATTTTTCGGTTGTTGCTGGCACTGGGAAGCTAGGAGGGGTAGAAAGTTACTTAAATTCGTGGCACATGAGCAATTGTAGTCTTTACTTGTTGTGGTGGGGGGGTCGCGCTTTCTACCTTTATATGTTGTGATTTTACGCAATGGAGCAGTTTCTAGATTCGTTGAGCCTCGGGCCTCCATTCGTATTCCAAATGTGTACAATATTCATTGAACGTTTCCTTGTACATTATAGTGTTGAAGTTTGGAAAGTAACCCCACTTCCTTCTGAGATGCTTGAAATTCAGATTGTTGGCATGCCCAGGAGGACTAAAGTGAAAATTGCTACGGCAGCCCTATGCCACTGTATGAATCAATTTGTAAACGTAGGGTAGGTTATACTAGTGTTTCGTGAAAATAAAATAAGAAAGTCTGGTTTGAGGAAAATCAAAGTGCAGTATACTCAAAAAACTTATTCATCGTCTCACGTGTAAAGTAATTGGGCACAATCGTGTGAAATTTGTTTTTCCTGTAAAAGGTGCTTGAACGCAAACACCGATCCGACCTGTATTTTGTAAATAATATCTTTTTAAAGTTTGCTTTCGTTATATTTAATACGAACGAGGGTATGTATTATCTAATCTCAAACTAGCTCGCACGTTGAGTAACTTGAGGTTTTTTGATAGAAGTCCAAACTCAATAAGTCAACAAGATAGGAAATATGTTTGAAGTTCAATTGATTTATCTTCTCCTGCTTGACCGACCAAAAAAGTTGCCATATAATAAAGCCAAAAGTTCCATAAAAAAGATCAAGTTGCCATACGGCTGACAAAGCTTCATGCTGCCACGTGTCCATATAAAAACCAAAGACTGAATCGAACAACAGAGCTTGCGCACCACGTGATGTAATCAAATCCTAGTCATTTCCAGCCCCGCCGCATTATCTTCTATTCAATCTCCATGTTGCAGAATGTTAAATCAACGACCTAACACGTGGGAGCCAACTAGACTCCCAGCTTTGGCCCTGTCAGCCTTCCTTCATTCCAACTAAGCCCCTCTTCAACATTTTGGAATTGACGTTGCCTTTCCACTTCTTTTCTCTTTTTTGTCGGAAGAATTTGAAATTAGTAACCAGAGTTTATCTTTTTTGTTATACAAAGTAACCGGACTACTTTGTAAAAAGATCAAGTTGTATAATTTTAACTATTACAGCATAACTGACAGTGAAATGAATAAGGCAGAGCCTGCCTCTTAATTAACTAAAGCTCAGCCTGGACATGTTAACCAGATTCCCCATAATTTCAACTAGAAATGTTTGGCTATTCTTGCGCAAAAAAAATAAAAAAAAGAGCGGGCTTATATATTTCTTTGAGTTTTATTGTAGCCAGTTCTTTTGAAGATATGTACGTGAAACTAACTAAAAACAACAAAAAAGGAATACATGAAAAATGTTACAAGTACCGCTAAGTAGACTCAGGCTCGAAACCGAAATATCAAAAACCAGAAAGAGGCCGCTGTCGGTCCCCCCCCCCGGATTCGAAAGAAGAGAGAAGGGAGATAGATTTAAATTTCACGATGTTGTTATTGACCTTGTGTCCTTACTTAGTTAAATGAGTTTTATTGTCGGCATATAGGTTGTATAGTGATACTTCTTGAAAATTGTACTTACGTTAATGTGTCAATATGATATTCTTGACTATCTAAAGTCTATTACCCTGTATATTTTATTACTCTTCCGATTCCTGTATGACTCTTTTTATTATTATTATTATTATTGTAGGATAATTTTTTTCATGCTTATATAATACCAGTACTCTATTATTTTCAATTTTAGTATCGCGATTTGCTGACAAAAAAGCAGTTGAAAATTTAACTGCTTCCAGACAAGATAGTGTCACGCAATTCAATTTTAGACTACTACTAAATCACGATTTGCTGACAAAAAAGCAGTGAAATTCAATAATCAGAACAAATAAAAGTACAAAGTAACCAACACATAGAGTTGGGCCGAACACAAAAACTGGGGCCAACCAGGGCACTGAACATTGTGCACCTACGTAGTACGTCCACCCTCTGAAAAAACAAAAAAAAAAAACAAAAAATGAAGTGGGACGCTGACCTACTGCTTTTCCCGCCTTTCTCCCAAGCTAAACTGGTGATTTTGTTCTGGCTTTGGCCATACTACCGATTCATACAGACAATAATTTCTGCCTTGGCATGTTTGACATTTGATCCGGTTTATTAACAGAAAGCCCACTTCGCGGCCTTCTCAAGGTGTTACCGGTCACTACTGCAGCTGCCGTCAGCTACAACGACAGTGTCCTTCTGCTTGGTGGTTTCAGGCTGCGGGTAGTCGGACACGGGGAAATTGGTCTTGGCTTTCTCCGAGCCGCGGAAGTCAATGGCGGCGCGGTCGTAAGCTCTGGCCGCGTGCTCCGCCGACTCGAAAGTGCCGAGCCACACCCTCAGCCTTCTGCGAGGGTCTCGAATCTCCGCCGCCCATTTCCCCCACGGCCTCTGCCTCACTCCCCTGTATTTCTTCTTCCCCTTCCTCTTTTCTCCTAGTTTGGCTCTACTTTTACTACTACCACTAGAATTTGACATGAAATATCTACAGCCCAAGCAGCCGTCGATGAAGCACACTGTGCACGTGTCGCCATCAGCTGGCAGAGAGAGCGTGGTGACGGTGGAGGTGGAGGAGGAGGTGGTGTTGTTGCGGTCAAACTCCACTGTGCCAAGTGTACGATCGCGAGGTGGTGGGGATGACGTGTCAAGCTGAAGGGTGGGGGAGGCGGCATTAGTGCGGCCAACGGAGATGACGTGGATGAGGGCGGAGACGATGATGGAGTGCTCTAGGTCCCTTGACCAAAATGGGACGACCAGGTGGTTAGTGCCGGTTTGGAGCCCGTCACCGTCAGCCAGGGGAGTGTTTTGCGTAAAACAGTCCACGTTGGTCTTTGTGTGGTCCATAATCAAAGAGAGAAAAGGGGAGGAGGGTGACTGAGTGAACATGGGATGGCTGGGGAACCATGCAAAGTTTTATTAAAAGCAAAGAAGATGTGAAGTGGGGGCTTCGCCAAATGTATGCTCCGTGGACACACGTTTGGGATGCTCCGTGGACACACGTTTGGGATATATATTGATTTTGATTTTCGGAGGAGGAGGAGGAGGTCTACTTGGCTGCATGGTGTAGGCAGCTTACACGCGGCTGAGGAGAAATTGACTTACGGTCATGCCACGTGGAAGCAGTGGAGAGAAGTTGATGGCGTCACAAGGTGCGTTAGCTTGGTTGTTCGCTTCCGTCAGTGGTTCCGGACACGCGGCAGCAGGGGAGCTTTGTCGCTTGTATACAAGCAACTGAAAGAGCGAGGTGTTTTTGTCCTAACGCTCATATTGTTAACGTTCCTGTTTGGGAGCTTTTTTTTTCTTCTTGTTTTGATTGATCATGCAGGGTGGGTGGCTAAAACAACTGATCGAAAATACTTTTAACCATCTGAAGTTCGTTTCCGAATCGGCCCGGAAGAATTCAGGTCGATACATGGGACAGGGACTGTATTCGAAACTCCTCTTCTTATTACCTCTCTTTTACTGATGTAATGCTAGATCTGAAAACATTAATTCATGTCTCTTATTATTTGAAATGGGGAGAAAAAACAAATATTACACGCTGTGTGTGAATGCTATATATTATCTCTGCGCATGTCCAGTCTATAAATCCCGAGATAGCAGTTTCTTTCTTTTGTGACTTACTCCGGATGGCGATGGAGCCCTGATTATGTAACAGTTCTGAGCTTAGTTTCAGCTTGTGTTCAGCTAAACAACGCTAACTTAACAAACTCGATCTCTGATGGCTTTAGTACTCGTACACTTGGGCTTTGACAAAGATGTGGCCATTACCGGCCAATGCTTTCATGGATTTGTTTGCGAGATGTGGGAACATCTCATGCGCAATCCAGCTATTTGATGGGTTCCTTATAAAGAACTCCATTTCGTGGAGCATCATGATTTTTAGTGCGTATGGATTGCATGGTGATGGCGAAGCTGCCCTTGGTCTTCTCTCGCAAATGAGGCTTTCAGGTTTGAAACCTGACAATATCACTTATGTCAGCATCTTATCAGCTTGCAGCCACACTGGTTTAGTTGAACAATGGCCGGAAGGTTCTCAGCTCTATGGTAGAACATGGAATATCGCCAAGGATGGAGCACTATGCTTGCATTGCCGACCTTCTTGGTAGAACAGGTCATCTGAGTGAAGCTTATACTATTGCTAAGAATATGCCATGCAATAAGTCTTCTGTAAGCCTGCTTGACTCGTTGTTGGCATGGGTTCTTGTCTGGTTCATGGCAATGTTGAACTTGGGGAGGAAATTGGGAGATTGCTTCTTGAGATGGACCCAGAAAACTCCGGACTCTACGTGATCCTTTACAATATTTATGCAGCAGCTGGAAGGTGGACAGATGCCAATAGGGTCAGGTCTGACATGGAATAGGGAAACAATGAATAGAAGTACGTGGCTTTAGTTATGTTGAGGGATCTCAAATCTCATCGTGACGAGCGTCCAAGGAGAGATTCTATGGTGGGTAATTAATCACTTGAGAGTAATGCATTATTATATCGGCTCAGAGTCTCATCTCAAACTGTGGCAGACAGCACGGAATGAGGAAACAGGATTTGGTTGGAGAGCCCAATTCCGTCTCGACTGTCTTGTTGCTCCAATCTTGCAGTTAGGATATTATTTAGAATTCCTCAACTACCAATTAATTCCTCGTGGAGTTCCACGTTTAAATTAGATAAAGCTAAATCCAAATATGTAGCCTTGAGCACTCGATTGAGAAGGATGTAACATTGATGACCTTTGTCACCCTTGGCAACTTGATTACCAGTTCTCTGTGTCAAATCCGATGCTAGCAAGCAAACTGCTTAGGTAAGTGTTGCCCACCAAGAATAAGTGTGTTAATGTATCCCATTCATGGATAACTATTGAGATATCAGTATAAACTGATATCTCAATAGTCTCAGCTGTCTAGACTGCTGAGACACGATTTTCCCCATGTATGATTGCATATGTTTCTACTATGTTCTCTTTAACAAAAAATTATCTTCTGTTTTTTGGTTTTTTCTTCTACAGGAAGAGGTGATGGCTTGCAAGATGAGTACTTTCTAAATCAATCTTACTGGTGGACTTTTTTCTGAGCTTTGTGCTGAGCAAGTAAAGGAAGGCTCTGCTGGTACATTCTGAAGAGCCTCTGGATAATCGGTGGCTCGGTGCAGCACACTATGACCAAAACGTTGTCATCCACGGAAAGTGGATGCAGGAAAGCACTGCATGCCTATATGGGCTGCATCTCCCATCATGGGCAGAAGTGCAGGAGGTCCCAACCCTTAGGCCTAGTTTGACAAAAAAAAATTCCTCTTTTTTTTTTCAGTTTTTAAAAACTGAAAAAAAAAGGAGCGTTTGGTAACCATTTTTTTTTTCAGTTTAAAAACCAGTTTTTAAACTGAAGAGTAAAAAAGAGTGAAAAAAAAAACTCCAGAAACTGGTTTTTTTTTTCACTTTTGGTTTTTTTTTCTTAGACCACCACCACCACCCTCCCACCGCCGGCCACCACCACCACCACCGGCCACCACCTCCGGCCGCCGGCGACCACCGCCGGCAGTCACCTCAGGCGACCACCGCCGCCCGCCGGCAACCACCGTCGGATACTGCCGGCAGCCGCCTCCGGCCGCCGGCGACCACCGCCGGAGACTGTCGGCAGCCACCTCCGGCCACCGGCAACCACCGCCGGCGGCTGCCGCAGCCACCTCCGGCCGCCGGCCACCACTGCCACCACCGGCCACCACCGCTGCACCCCACCACCGCCACCGCAAACCACCAAAAAAAAAAAAGTCAAAATAAAAAGGGTTACCAAACACCCAAAAAAAAAAAACCTAAAAAAAAAAGGGGTTATCAAACACCCACTTGTTTTTATAAAAAAAAAAAATTAAGCTGCTCTTTAAAAAACTGCTCTTTAAAAACTGAAAACCAAAAAAAAAAATTTGTCAAACGAACCCTTAGTTTCTGTTGTTGCTGGCACTGGGAACTGAGGAGAGATAGAAAGTTATTTAGATTCGTGGCGCGCGAGCAATTGTAGGTCTTAACTTGTGGTTGTGATGTTGCGCAACGGAGCAGTTTCTAGGGTCGTTGAGCCTCGGCCTCCATTCTTATTCCAAATCTGTACAATCTTCATTGAACGTTACCTTGTAGTCTTGTACATTATAGTGTTGACCTGTACAGCAACATATCAAGCCTGCTCCTTGGTGGTTAATTGAAAGATGTCTTCACCATTGGCGTAATGGAAGTTTGGAATGTAACCCCACTTCCTTCATGAGATGCTTGTAATTCAGATTGTTGGCATGCCCAGGACTAATGTGAAAATTGCTACGGCAGCCTTATGCCACTATATGAATCATTTTCTAAACCGTAGGGTAGGTTATACTAGTGTTTTGCTCAAATCAAATAAGAAAGTCTTCTTTGAAGAAAATCAGAATACAATTTTCATCGTCTCACGTGCAAAGTAATTGGGCAGGGTCGCGTGGAGTTTCGCTTTCTTGCAATAAAGGTGTTTGAATGCAAACACTGATCGCACCTGCATATCGTAAATGATCTGTTAATAATATCACTAACTATGTAAGGAAGAATAAGAATAAATTAACAAAAATTAAATAAACACGCATGTTTTTGAAATTTGCTTTCGTAATTTAACATGAGAGAATTTGACAAATGCTGACCAGCAACATGTATTATTTTATCTCAAACAAGCTCGTACATGAGTAACTCGAAATTTTTGACAAGTCTCAAGATAGAAGTCCAATAAGTCAACAAGATAGGAATTAATTATGTTCAAAGTTTGATTGATTTGCGGCGCCAAACAATTTCGAACAAAGCTCTTAAACAAGTGAGCCACAAGACAAAGCTGCACAATAAAAGAGTAAATTTAATCGAGTTTTTGTCCTTAATAATCTGTTTTTAAAACTTAATTACCTATTTTGAACCTTATTTACATGTGTAGCCCCTTTTTGAAAATCGTGGTTTCAAAGTTAGATTTTAAAGAAAGAAAACGTGATTTGAAACAGAGATTTCTTTTGAAATCTTACTTCTTAACAGAGATTTCATATGTTTTCAAAAGAAATCTCTATTTCAAATCACGTTTTCTTCCCTTAAAATCTCACTTTGAAATCACGATTTCCAAAAATGGACTACACATGTAAATAAGTTTTAAAATAGAATAAAAAAGTAATTAAATATTAAAAACATGTTATTAAGGGCAAAACTCAAATTTAATCTTCTCCTCCGCTTGACCGGCCAAAAAGGTTGCCATATAATAAAGCAAAAAGTCGGATGCATTTCAGCAGGAGCTCAGTCTGTGATTGTACGGCTGACAAAGCTTCTTGCTGCCACGTGTCCTTAAAAACCAAAGACAGAATCGAAACAACAGAGCTTACGCACCACTTGATGCAATCAATCCTAGTCATTCCGCGCCCCACTGCATTATCCCGCTATACAATCTCCACGTTGCAACCTTTTAAGTCGACAACCTACACGTGGAAGCCAACTAGACTTCCAAGCTTCTAGCTTTGGCCCAGTCAGCCTTGCAGATATTAGCTCCAATTAAGCCTCTTCAACTTATCTGGAATTGAATTTTTTTTTTTTAAGGTTAATTGAGAGCTTTTGATACAATAACAAGGATTTGTCTTTTTTAATTACACGAGTAATCAGACTACTATTCAAGAAGATCAAGTTGCATAATTCTTATTTTTACAAGCTTATTGAAAATTAAATGATTTAAAAGTCGGTGAGCCTACCTCTTAATTAACTAAAATTCAGCTTGAACAGGTTGACCAAATCACTCACAGCTTCAACTAGAGATATTTAGCTTTCAAGTGTTTGATTACCCAGTTTTTATTTTGAATTATTTCTCTTGAGTGTTGGATTATCCAGTTTTTATTTTGAATTTTTTTCTTTAGATGTGGTTTGCGGTGGCAGTAGTGGGGCGTGGTGGTGGCCGGCGGTTGTCGGCGGGGTGCAGTGGTCGGCGGTCACTTGCGGCAGTGGGCGGTGGCTCTGGTGGTGGTTGTCTCAAAATAAAAACCAAAACTTCTAAATGGGAGTTTCCAAAAATTGCTCTGTTTTAAAAACTGGTTTTCAAAACTGAAGGGAAAAAAAAACGCAAAAACTGTCTGCCAAACACATTTATTTTCTCCAGTTTACAAAATTGGAGAAAAAACTGAAAAAAAATAAACATTGCCAAATAAAGCCAGTTGCACACTTGATTTAGTGGTGGAAGTGAGCATACTGTTAATTAGCTGCTGAAGTGGGCATATTTCGGTTTGGATTGGGATTTTATCTTTACTTCGATTATTACGAGTAAACTTTTCTGAAACCTTGCGATGATGTGGTCTGAAATCAATGATTTCGACCATTTAAAACTGTTGGATATATAATAAAGTAATTTCATGCCTCTCTTAGTCCTACTTTTTATCTCATCAGTCTACGGGGACCAACAAAAGTCTAGAATCATGTAATATTTTTTGAGCAAAGATGATACTCATTTATATTATTATCTTTTATGGCATCCACATTCTACAAGTCATCACGATGCAAAAAAAACCTAAGGAATTAAATACCATATATCAAAAAATACAATGGAAAAAGAACCAAGACAAAACTTACTATATCACGATTTGCTGACAGAAGAGCAGTAACATTTACTAATCAAAATAGGAATTAAAACCAAAATATAGAGTTGGGCCGAACACAAAAACTGGGGCCAACCAGGGCACTACTAGGTAGTACGTCCACTCTCTGCCAAAAAAAGAAAAAGTGGGACGCTGACCTACCTCTTTTTTCCCACCTTTCTCCCAATTTTTGAAAAAAAAAATACTAGGGAGTACTCAGGGGAATCAAGCTAAACTGGTGATCTTATCGGGCTTTGGCCATAGCTAAGTGATAACCAGCTACTTTTACCATATTCTACAAATCCTAATCAAAGCTAGCGGGCGATACTACCGATTCATACAGATTTTCTGCCTTGGCATGTTTGACATTTGATCCGCTTTTGATTAACAAGTGCAGTGAAAGCTCAATTCGCGGCCTTCTCAAGGTGCTGCCGGTCACTACTGCAGCTGCCGTCAGCTACAACGGTAGTGTCATTCTGCTTGATGGTTTCAGGCGGGGGGTAGTCGGACAGGGGGAAATTGGTCTTGGCTTTGTCCGAGCCGCGGTAGTGAATGGCAGCGCGGTCGTAAGCTCTGGCGGCGTCCTCCGCCGTCTCGAACGTGCCGAGCCACACCCTCAGCCTCCTGCGCGGGTCTCGAATCTCCGCCGCCCATTTCCCCCACGGCCTCTGCCTCACTCCCCTGTACTTCTTCTTCTTCCTCTTTTCTCCAAGTTTGGCTCTGCTTTTACGACTAGCAGTAGCAGTAGAATTGGACATGAAATATCTACAGCCCAAACAGCCGTCGATGAAGCACACTGTACACGTGTCGCCGTCAGCTGGCAGAGAGAGCGTGGTGACGGTGGAGGTGGAGGTGGTGGTGGTGGTGTGGTTGTGGTCAGACTTCACTGTGCCAAGTGTACGAGGTGGTGAGGCGGCAGTAGTGCGGCCTCCGGAGATGACGTGGATGAGGGCGGAGACGATGACGGAGTGCTCTAGGTCCCTTGACAAAAATGGGACGACCAGGTGGTTGGTGTTGGTTTGGAGTCCGTCACTGTCAGCCAGGGGAGTGTTTTGCGTAGAACAGTCAACGTTGGTCTTTGTGTGGTCCATAATCAAAGAGAAAAATGAGGGTGACTGAGTGAGCATGGGATGGCTGGGGAACCATGGAATTTATTTATTTTTATTAAAAAAGCAAAGAATGTGTGAAGTGAGGACTTTGCCAAATGTAAGCCGAGTGGACACACGTTATTGATTCTGATTTTGGGAGGAGGTCTGGTTGGCCGCCAGGTGTAGGCAGCTTACACGCGGCAGGGGGAGAAGTTGACTAGCCGCCATGCCACGTGGAAGCCAGGAGGTTGGGTTCTAAGCCGGGCGGGCCTAGTGAGTGAGGCCCACGGGTTACTCGGACTGATGGGCGGTTGTTCGCTTCCGGACACGCGGCAGCATGGGTAGCTTTCGTCGGCCGTACGTGCAACTGACAGAACGAGGTGTTTTTTTGGTGGCTAAAACAACTCAAAATCAGTTGGTATCTATATCTTGTTCATTAAAAAGTTCGTTTCTTAATCGGCTCAGCTCAATACATAAATGACTCGGGAAAAGTTTCCCCTAAAGCACAGGGTCCGGGACACGTAGAACTAAAAAATAAAATGCAAGTGTGAATCGAATTCAATTACAATCGTAACTGAAAGCCCGATAAGCTAAAAGCCGAAGGCTCTGCCCGGATTAGCTTATTCAAGTAAAGGGATTGGATGAACTTTGGTCGACAAACTGTATAATTGGATTCGGGGCCTGTGTAACTAGCTAGGGACTGAAGATTTGATTACTTTCCAAATGCATTCCTAAAGAACTGGAGTAGTACAAAATACTAGCATCAAAACTTTTATGCGCTGATATGAATATAAGCAGTTCAATTCCATCCAACACAACAATGGCTTACAGCAACGGCAACGAGGGAGAGATTAAAGTGGCATGGAGCCATCTCTGAGACAAGACTGCCTACACTTCACACGGCATCCAGCCTCGGCCATGCCCAGTACCTTCTTTCCTAAGTGCACACTTCGGTAAAAAGCAACTCAAAAACTGCTTTCTACAACTTATGGTTAGGGAACCAACTTCGACACCTACAAATATTGGTCAACAAATAAAAAATCAACCACAACATGCCCTGCTGACTTTCTTAATTCTGCCTAAAACTAACGAAATCATCAATTCTGAAGAAACAGGTCCACTATGGATAATCTGTCAAGGTGCCCCATATTATTTGGTTCATCCCCCCGTTGAAGTCCCACCAGTGGTCTGCTTAGCCACATATATTTGCCTTACTTTTGATGGGGGGAAAATCTTTTCTGAGCCCAAAGACTGGTTCCTTCCATGAAACCCTATCCTGCGGTGGGACCATTCACCTACTGAACTGTTCTTTTGAGACACCCCTCCTCTCTGATAGCCATAGCCTGTGATGTGATTATACTGCTGGTTAGAGAAATTCTTCTGCTGGGAATGCTGAGTTTTAAAAGCATTGGAGCTCTGGCTACTAGTATTGTTGCTACTGACACCGTGAATTGTGCGAGTCACGCCAACATTTTCAATGGCACTTCCAGTGGAGCTCTGATTAACAGCACCTTGTGCCGACACACTAGCAACAATGGAGCTTGATGAGTCAACTAACCCAAGTTCGTCAGGAAATCGGGTGGCTGACGCGTCTGCCACCAAAGTAAAAGTTCTGCCATTTTCAGATGGTGTCGAAGTTCGAGATTCCGGGAACCTATTGGCAGTTAATGATTGCTCAACAGGATGTCCATGGCTGAACTGAGAAGGCAGTATACCCTCTGCTTGTTGCTGCAATGGCAGTGACAAAGGAACAGAGTGAAGAGGGGATGCAGGAATATGAGACCAGCGAGCTTGAGCTGACATGTCAGGCGCAGACTGGAAAGAAGTACAACCAACTGTTAGTTCTGTCTAATGAGAACCAAAAGTAAGCTAATAACAAGACAGGCAACAGGAAATTAATCAAACCACCCACCACCCCCTCACAAAAGCAAACCAAAAAAAAAAAATCTCAAAAATTACAGCTGTCTCAGGGCACGAAAATTCTTTCTTTACCTATTTTTCATCATCATCCGAGCCTCTGTTCCCATTTACCAGGGTGTTCAACTTAAAAACTACGTAATTTGAAAACGTAAAATTATAAGGAAATCATACAGGCACCAATTGGAGTCAGAAAAATGCTTTGGTTCCAAATAAGATGCTACAAGTTGGACTGCAAAACAAAATCCAAGGATAATGAAAAAGTCTTGTTCGGAATAGCAAATCATAAATTTAAGGGTCAATGACAAATCTATACCCTGAACTATAGACGCTTTTGCAAGTAGGTCTCCATAATACCCACGTCAAATACCTTGTATGTTCACTTTTAGTCCAAGTTGATGTCATGTGTAGCACATGAGACCTAAAAATTGGGACAAAAACGCCATTTGAAACACCCTCCAAGCCAAAACAAAAATGTAAAACATCAACATAAAAAGATCCACCAACTCTCTCCTCTTTCCTACTCCCACCATCACTGCGTATATCTCTCTCCACTCACCTGCAACAACCCGTCATACCCGGCCACGCCAAGCCGCTACAAGTAGTCAAGTATCACATCCAAAGCAAAAGCTCCCCTAATCAAAAGGAAGTACATAAACCAGGCAATCAAGCTCTTTTATTCTTGGGGGGGGGGGGGGGGGGGTGGTTGGACCCCTTCAACCACAACAATACATCTCCCAACCCCATCCTTGGTTTTCTGCGTTAAGTGGAAACGAGCTGCAGCCACCGAAACAGAGCTGGGGTGATGAAAATCAAATTCATTGTTATTTCACCCTAAATTGAATTTCATTTGGACAGCACAACTCTTTAATAGTTTTATCTGCCACCTGGGCAGTTTTGCAATGTCGCACCTAACTAATTAACGAGTATCAAGTTAGTGCCACCGTATAAAAGTGACTTCTCTCCGGTGATTAGTGTCAGGTATTGAACAGGTGCATTCTGTTATATGTTTCTAAACTGCTGTCAGTGTCACGTTCTGAACCACTACGTAATAAGGTTTTGCGAGTCAAAGTTGGTATTCGCGGACTTGCTTGCAAAAACGTGACATTTTGTCATTTACTGTTCAAGTATACGCAATGTTACCTGGAATGGAGAAACATCGAACATGGCCAAAGGGGAAGCCATGGGCAGGAGTGGCGACCCAGGAGCAAGATGCTGGATGGGAGCAGGCATGTTTGAAGGATTCCGCTGTCCGGAAATCATATTCATATTCATGTCTCCCTCACCAATCCCCATGGCAGAAGATGTGGGGTTATGCTTCCAATCAGGTTGCTTTCCAGATGGGATGTACGTTGCACCCATAAAACTCAACCCAACCTGGCCAAATTGTCCAACCGGCGTATAATGATTATAGACCACCATGTGAGGGGGGCCTTGAACCCCTGGCATACCTCCAGGGGGACTAATAAAAGGACCAGTGAACCCTGATGGATGACCATAAAACGAGTCGAGAGTGGAATGGCATTGTTGCCAGGTCCCTAGATGCCCTGGACCTGTCACCGTACTCTTTTGGGACTGTGATTGGGTGCCACCAGATTCTTCATGTGGTCCAAAAGCAAAAATTGGACCGCCTAGCATAGGATTCATCTCATAAAAGGGAAAGTGAGATGGAGGGCCCCCAGGGAAATGGGAAAGCATCTGGCTTAAAGAATTCTGTGGACTCGGTAAAGGTGGCCACAAGGAAATTGGCGGAGTTTCAACAGAGAGGTCTGCAGGAAGAGAGACACTTAGAGACTCTTCAGCCCTCGATTGACTTCCTGATTGCAGATCACTAGCCACACCTGCAAGAGATTGGAAAACCGCTCTAATTAGAAACTAAATTTCACACAGTAATCTAATGAAGCAAAAGCAAGGTTACTGGTTATGGGAGAAGGGAACAAAATTATGACCTGTAACCACGTCAACATCTGCACCCCCAAAGCTTTTGGAATCTGAAACAGAGACAGAACCCAGCCCACTCCCACCAATCTCATCGCTACTAATAGCGGCAACTGCAATAGCTGAAGCAGCTGCCTCAGCTTCAGCTTCACAATCTTCTAAATGAACACAAGATTCACTTGGGTGCTTATCTTTTTCGAAAAATATAGTACAACCATTCTCAGCTGGCGAAAGATTGTGAGAAATTTGGATGTCAGACCGGAAAGACCCAGGAGGTCCGATCCCATGTGAAACAACACGGCTGCTGGGAGGGAGGACCGTAGGAGATGTAACAGCACCTGAATTGGAAGGGAAAACTTCTATCAGAGGCACGAGAACTGCAACTTCAAGAAAATACACTTAACTGGATACAGATACTTACCAAATTGAATTTTCTCACCAGCAAGCAGAGAATTTATTGGGCTTGCTGAGGATGATACTGATTTATCCTTTGCCAAGACGGATGATGATGATGATGGCAAAATGGTGTCGCTAATTGGAGTCGTACGACCTCCCATAGACGTAATGTGTGTATCAAATCGGGCAGGCTTCATAGCCTCATCAAGTTGCGTCTGTGTTAAGGCCATAACCTACCAGATACAGATAAACCAGGAATAACTATACAGAGGTTAACTTGGCAAAAATCTTGGTAAAACTCATTCCATTGGAAAACAGCAAGAACAATATTAAAGCAACTTTACCCAAATTAAAATCATCCAAAGTCACAAACCGCACGACGTATAACACTGTCAGCGTCCAAGTAGTCTTGCATTATACAAACATAAAGGAGATGAAATAATTTCCAACTGTAACCTGGTACTTAGGGGCCAATGCTTGGAGCAAAGCTGAAATGCTCAAGCTTGACATGGGTGAGACAACGGATAGCAATTTCGTATGACAAAAGCTTGCACTTGAAATCAACTCGTGGCCAAACATGAGCAAGCCTCTTGCACAACTATTGCATGTAGGTGCAATAAGTGATATATAGGTTGTCAATGATGGAACTTCCCTTTTCCTTTATTAATTTGTTGGGGTGGGTGGGTTTCTCTTACTTTGGTGGGTGGGAGGGTGGATTGGATCAAACACAACCAAATAAAGGCTTTTTACAATTCAGAAACTAAAACCAGTTGACTGCTCGAAACTTAAAAATTCATCAGATCTTAGGGAATGTGTATTTTCTTAGCTTCCAGGTTAAGCAGTACCAAGACGGAACAAATACAAACTTAGTAGGACTAAAAGAAGGTCCACGGGACAAGTAAATATCCAAGGGGACAAATACTAAGAAGGATAACTTCATGTATCTTGAATCAGTATTGCACAAAGGGAGAGAACTTAATGAGGATGTTTACATTGCGTCATAATATTCCTCTCAAGTTGGAGCAAAATTTCATTGTGAGGCACTGAGACCAGCTAAGCTCATGGTTAAGAATGTTGGGTAACTAAGAAACACCGTCCACATGAGATGAGAGTAGCTAAATGCAAACATTTAGGTGGATGAGCAGCAAAAAAGGAGAAATAAAAAAAATGAGGATATTGAAAGAAGGTGGGGTGGCAGTGTGGCACCAATTGAGGAACAACGAGGGAAGATCGCTTGAGAATAGTATGGTCATGTCCAACTTAGGTCATTAAACACCCCTAAGAAAAAGTTGTTTACGCCAAGTTGATGGAGTAAGATGAGGTACGTACGGGTAGAACAAGACGGCTAAAGTTTATCAAACAACCTGCACTTGAATAGGGGACAATGAAAGAAAAGGACTCATGCCGCCAACCCTACATAGTTTGGTGCAAAGGCTTAAATGATAAAGATGATGACGAGTATCATATGCAGAAACTCTGTCTCCATGAAACGACAATGGGAGAATCAAGGGGAGAGACGGGAAAAGACAGTGGAAGAGAGGCCAATGTGGTTCCATAAAGATGCAGGAGCTTTGTTCTCCAGAGAGCCAAATTTAAAAATAAACTACAAAACCTGCTAAGCTTAATTAGACCAAGTACAAAAAGTTAGCCAATTGAAGGTCAAACAAGCATTAAATACATCAAACGCTCTAAATCATAGTCCTTGCCCCAACTAAAGCTACTTACCAATAGTAATTAAAAAAAGTAGGAGGTAGGAGCAGTACATAGATTTAAAGATCAAAAGCTTCTTTTACTTTTATTGTTTCTGGGGGATGTTTATGTATGCATGATAGTGAGAGTACAGAGGTAAAAATATTATAATACCAAAAAATAAGCAGCTGCTCGTATGAAATAGAAGACGTATAGAAAGTAGTTAAGCACAAAAGAATAGCAAAGAATCCAAGACAAATCATGGGACCACCAAATGGACATCTAAATATTCTAGCAAGAAATCTTATAACTATCCTAGAAGTTACTGCCAAGCAAAGAATAACAGTTTCCCACACCTGTTGATTGATCCGTGCATTACCCCAAGAACTCAAGGATGTTTGAACACTATCCAGGACCTTATTCTTGTTTTCAAAAATTAAATTGGGCCCCAGGTCCTTCCCACCACCAGTTACAACAGGAACAGAGCCTGTTTGGAGGGACCTGCAAAAAAAGAACACGAATATGAACACATCAAGAGGAATGTATATTCTCAGGAAATATCAATCTAAAATGAGAAGTGTATACTTGATAGTTTGGGATCTTATATCAGCCTGAGCATCAGCATTCGTTGTGGGAGTGCCAATTGGAGCCAGTGGTTGAGTGCTCATAGTAGAAAAACCTGATGATACTTCCTTATTGACTAAACCTCGCCCGTCAGAGACAACATAATCAGAGCGAACATTTTTCACCGCTTCTCCACCCACTGACGAATAAATTTTATTTGACCTGGTGGGGACCACAGTACCTTGAGCAGCATAGCGAGCTTTCCGCGGTGGCTGGAATAAAGAGATGTTGTAATTAAGTAACAAGAACTTCACTGCAAAAACAGGAAAAAGAAATTTAAAAATAACTTGCATCGTAACCTTTGTGACGCGAGACTTTGCCTTGATTTCTTTTTCTCTCTGTTCACGTCTATCATTCAGCATTTGCCTCTTTGACCTAACCTCAATAAAGTCATCTTCATCACTGGGCGCTTCTATACCAGGTTGTTTGAAAACGCGTACAATGCCACTTTGCAAGGGAGCATCGACATCGTCCTCAGTATTGTTCCTTTTCAAGTTTCCCTGCCCAGAGTTACCCTGACTCCATGTCGACGCTCCTTTTGTAATGCCCTTCCCCGCCCTACTTTCAGAACCAATTTCCTGAGAACTGATTGGATCTGAGCTCAAACTTCCCAACTCAATTGTCTGCTGTGGTGGTTTAGTAGACATGGTACCACGCTTAAACCCACTTCTTGTAATGATTCCCACGTCTTTGCCATTTGAATTTGACCTATCATCAGGCCCTGAGTTGCTAGAAGAAACCCAGACTGATGGTTGCCTCCTATCGCCATTCTCCCGAATTCGAAACTCAGTTCGTTGGACAGCACGTCGAGGTCTCCTCTGATATCCAATAGAATCTGAACGAAATGCCTCAGAAACTGGAAAAGAAGATCTCGAGCCAGAATTTCTGAAGGGATATGCAACTTTTTTCACCTTGCTGCCAGATAAATGGCCATGAGCCCCTGACACATTAAAACCTTTTTCACCAGAAACAGACCGGGATAATGCAGGTGCTACCCGCAATTGGCCTTCAGATCCTTTCTCATCTGACGATGGTACAAAATCCTTCACAACATTTTTCTGGTTCCCTTTATGTTCAGCCAGGAAACCTGGTTGGGACCTAGTCTTGATATCAGCAGATTGGGAAATCTCAGTTCGACCCTCGTGTATCAGAACATTCTTTTCTCCGCTGTGTCTCACAGAAAACGAACTCGGCCCACTAGACCCGCTCTCACGAGACACATCCAGCTTCCTTGAAAGGGAGTCGGACTGATTATTGTCTTTCTTCAGAGTGTGAGTAGAAGTATCTTGACCAGCTTGAATAGGCACAGAACTTCCTGAGTTCTGGTTCAAACTGTAATGGTTCTGAACACCGGGCTGAACAAAAGAAACTGATTGAGGAGTCATTGGCAAAATTCCCTGGGAAAGTGGAGATGTATACCTTAGCTGACCAAACTGGAACAGAGGAGGTTGGGACGGGTGCATATGGGTTACAGATGGACCAACAGGTGGATGCAGATGGAGGGGCATCTGTATAGAACCAATTTGTATGGCTGGAACAGGAGATGGTATCAGAGAAGGACCAGAAAAGAGCCCAAACTGAAGTTTAATTGGCAAATCAAGCTGACTTGGAAGAGAAGATACAGAAGACGTGATTGCTTGATCAGAAGAAGAATGTGATACCATGCCAACTGAAGAAGAGAGAGCATGCTGATCAGATTGACTGGAAGCATCAACACTACCCAAAAGATCAGATGCCGCTGTGGTGTGAGGAGCATTTAAAGGCTGAAAAATTACATGCTGGACGTCCATAGGCTGAAGGCTTTGCCCATCCCCCCGTATGCCACCAACAGCTCCCTCTTCTCCTACAATGCCAACAGAAACTTCAGGCATCCCAAACTTATTCTCCTCAATCTTTGAATTCCCATCAAAGTCATCACATGGAATTCCAACTTCAACACCCTCGTCAAAGCCTAAGACCATGTTGTCCATCATATGGACTGAATTTTTCTCCTCTAAGTGCATCTCTTCAAAATTGTGGGTCAGGTCAATATTCTCATCATCTCCTTCATGCACTTCATCTTCTTCCTGATAACCATCTTCATCCTCATCATACTCTTCTGGCTCCTGCATCTCTTCATTATTTTCAGTAGTCCAATCTTCATCCTCGGCGGCAGATATAGAACTTGACGCTGTAACTGTATTGTCTTTACCAGATCTTTCATTCAAGACCACTGATTCATGGTCGGAAAGAGGTATCCCTTTTCCTTCTGCTGTGACAGGAATTGCTAGAGAATCCCCTGATTCATCCAACTCATCATGTGAAAGATGAGTTGGAGAGCTAGGCGGACTTGAAACAGAAAGCGACGACTGTGAGTCACACCTTGGTGTAGTACTCTTATCAGCTTTTTGCTCTTCATTCATATTACTATCTTGCTGGCCATCATAAAGTTCGGAGGATTCAAACTTCTCCTGACCACCACCATAATATTCCTTCTGCAAAGCAGAAATGTCATTCTCTAGGGAAGTAGAAGGACCAGCACAATCATTCTCACCTCTGAAAGAAGCTTTGTGCATAGAAGCTACAGATGGAGGGGGAAGGACACGGGGCTGTCTCAAGGAATATCGTGACCTTCCATAAGAGAAAAACTCATCTGCGTCAGAATTTGGATACAATTGTTCTGGGTAGGGAGAATGAGGACTGCCATGAGAACGACCCTGTCCCCATCCAACGTCACCATACTTTTCAGCAAAATTCTCATACATATCCGACTCAAGCTCCCTGTTTTTCTTGAAGTGGCCTCTATCCCCAGTAAGGTTCCACCTATGCTCTTTTAGATGATCAAAGTCATCCGGATTAGGTTCTTGCATGCCACCTTTGACGTGAGTCCTAGAAGACATGTATCCAGCTCCCCCATAAAATTCTTTCCTGGGGAATGCTCTCCCACCAATAGATGCATCACGTCTTGGACTGTGGTGAACATTCTCCTGGTCCTGCGGTTGGAAAAAAGAGCTGTTCCCATTCTCAAATGCATCCCTCCTCCAAGGGTTAACAGGTTTTCCTCTGTCCAAAAAGCCAGAAGAACCATCTCTAGAGTGGTGAGGCCCAGAACTCAACTCAAAAGGTCTGTTCACAAAAGATGAATCAGAAGATGCTGAAGTTGTTATTCTCTCCACCATTCTCTCACTATCTTCCCAATTGTCCAGATCCAGTGCCCTGGAGACAACTTGTTCCATCGGATTGCCTGACGCTTTCTCTTCAACAACAGCGACCGAATTACCGCCCTTCACTGTTTCAGCCCGTCTCTTGGCCATTTTTGCCTCCAATTCCAAGAGTTTTTGTTTCGCAGCTTGTTTTCTTCTCTCTTCCTCAGTATCCATCCTTCTCCTCTCCTCTTCTCTGGCTATTTTCTGCTCTTCAGCTCGTTGAAGAGCCTCCAACCGGTCCTGTTCTGCCCTCCAAGCGGCCTCTCGGGCTTCTTCTTCTAGTCTTATCCGCTGCTCTTCCTCTTCCCTAATCAGCCTCAGTCTCTCCTCTTCTTCTCTCCGAGCTTGTTCTAAAGCTCTTTCCTGTTCCTCGACCATGCGCTGCCGCTCCATCTCTTGCAGCTTCTGAACTCTCTCAAGTTCAGCCTCAAAAGACTCCCTAACAGGGTCGTGAAAATCAGCATCCTTAACCGCATCCTTTTTCTTCTTGATTACCCCCACAAGACCCCCTGAAAAGGGATCTCTTTCATCATAACCAGTCGAGCCAAAGTCTTTCAGAAAAGGATCCTCTACATAAGGTACTTCGCTCTTTGAGAATGCACGTTTCTCCCGGCCAAAATTCAACCATGGATCATTTGTAGGAAGCCCTTTACCACCTGAAGAAAATGAGGATCTGGAAACTGTGCTATTCTGAAAAGCATCAACCCTATATCTATTGGATTGGTCAGCCCCATATCGATCTCTTGTATGCCACTCAGTACCTCGGTTGCCAAATGATTCCCCCGTGTGATTCCAATGTTGTCTCCCTACTTGTCCATGCCCGATATCCCGCCTTCCGAATGCAGTAGCTGCAACTCCACCATTTTGAGCATTATCCCGGAGGGCTGGGGTGTATTTAATCTCCTTTCCTGTTTCTCCGTAAGGACCAGGTGGCCTACCAATACCATTTCTGTCATGCACAATTTGCACACTAAATCCATCTTTTTGAGTTGGTGAATTTCTCCACAAATTGTTTTCCCTGCCTTCCCTGCTAAGTGTTCTAACATCCCTGCGATAGGGATCCACTTTTAGAATTTCGCTGGAGGAACCATTCTGAATTTCATGACCACGTTGACCCCACCGTTCAAATTGATTATTAGGTAGCTTGTGCGGAAAAATAGTGCTCCTTGGCATATCGAATTCTCTATCCCAATAAGCTTCAGCTTTCTGAAACCCGCTATCTCTGCCCCGATCTACAAAACCGTGGCCCGTATCTCTCTCATCATCAGCCCAATCAGATCTCGGGTTCAACCGAACTAGTGGCAGCGGAGCTGGGAAGTCCTCCTGTTTCCGAACTTGATCAGGCATGAGTGAACCGCCCAACCTATGAACCCCGCTACCATTGTCATTCAATCCACTCCCTGATGTAGGCTGGGAAGATTGCCCATGTGGACGCATGTGAACAGGCAATCCGAGAGGGTAATTTTCCGCCCGGTCATTGGATAAACCCTCGTCCACAATCTGCTTCTGCCTTTGATTTGAACTGTCTTTTTGTTTCTGCACGGAGCCAGATGATGTTGTTGGCAAGGCAGCATGCAAGGAAGGGAAATCCTCACCCCTCAATACCATGGCTCTCTCTGGTTGATAAGGCTTAACAGCTGAAACAGCAACTGTAACCCCAACACCACCTATCCGAGCCGAAGGTGGCATATAAGTGCTACTACCCCTACTAACACTGTCAGTAGGGTGCACACTCTGCTCCACGCCGTTGGCTGCTGGAGTATCACCCTTCTCTTGGGAAGCAACAGCCCCGGGCTTCGTCCAACCCAAACCCGAAGAAGTCGGCCTTGACCCATTTCCCGCACCGGCACCACCAGTCGATCCACCACCCGATCCTGATGAATCAAATCTCTCATGCTCTTTCCTCAACGATGGCAAATTCAAGGGGGGCGGAACAGATAGTTTCGGTAGAGCTGCCTTCTGCGTGCTCCGCTGCCGCGATAAAACCACCATTCCACCTCCTCCTCCACTAACTTGACCTCCAGGACGGGCGCGGCTCGCTGGAGCCGGCCCATGAGAGCCACTATAAGGTGGATGACTATGATGAGAAGGCTGTCCATACGACTTGTTCAGATTCACCGACACAAATTTTGCCCCGCCGCCGCCGCCAGAACTGGCCATCGTAGACTCCAACCCGAAACCCTAATCGGACTGACGGATTCAAAACCACGCCAAAGCATCAAACCACTAGCCCTAACTTCTCTCTCAGCAGATCTCGGCAGCCAATGGTCGCTAAATCAAAACCCTAAAAAACCTATAAAGCAAAACAAAACAATAGGAATGAATATAAATCGATCATAAGTTTGGATTGTACGGATAATAATCTGTTGGGGACAGTAATTAAACAAGTGTGTTTTTTCTTTAATTAGCGATTCGAATGAGTTAGATCGAGTTGAAACGGGAAGGAAGGCGGTGAGAAGTGGGATATTGAGCTTACCTGGACCGGCGTGAGATAGTGCGGCGGCGGAGACTAACGTGCGCCGCGTCGAGAGAGGGTAAAGACGACGGGCGAGAGAAGGCTTTCTAGTGTCGCGAGTCGGGGGAGAGAGAGGAGGAGAGGGACAGAGTCGGGACGAAGTGAAACGCGAGGGCCAATTGAGGTGTTTTGCTAAATATTGTTTATTTTTGGTTTGTTCCCCTTCCCCTTCGCATTTAACATTTGTTGTTGATTTCCCCTCTTGCCAATTTTCATTTATCAACAAATATTTATGTTAAGTTGTGACGGCATGTATGAAATTCGATGCGAGTTATGTAACAAAGTATTTCGAATGATTGGGATAAGTTTATTCATACATTTGAAAAATATAATTGCATGAGCTTTTATGTATTAGTTACTTTGTTAGAAGTGGATAAAGGTTGATTGTTCCTATAATCTGTAACCATAATGCCAATTTCCACTTGCTTATATTTTCATTAAATTGACATGGAAACTGAATAGAATTATCTTGAGGATTGATAAAAATGTAGCCGTTTGAATGAAATCGATTACAATAACCTAAGTTTCTTATCGTTTGTTGTTCGGGGATGACGTCAATAGTAGGGGAACAAAATGTTCAAATATTTTTGACATAAGTTGCCATTGATTCATAAGTTAAAATTAAAATGTGTCATTTTGTATCTATCCTAGTCCGATTTAAGAGAAACTCATATAAGTGTTTCCTAATAAACCATAAAGTTAATACTAATATCTTCCGAATCAACTGAAAGAAAGGAGATGGTTTAAGAAGTCAAGCGATTTATCATACCAAAAAGAGTTGCACGTTAGTTTGGAAAAAATAATTATAGAGTGGATCGAATAAACTCGCGTGAACATCTCATGAAGAGATGACAAATGATTTTAATAATATTACCATCGAAAACACATAAACGACCTGTAGTATTAGTTCTAATCAGATTGATACACCCGCAAAAGGAAAGTCTACTTATATGAGAGTGTTAGAGGAACACTTGAATTTTAAAGGGAATTGGAAGATACTAAATGAGCTTATAAGATTTAATAAAAATTTGAAGGCTTAAGTGCTACATATATGGTCTTATTAAGCCCGACAAGCTTGACACGACACATTAATTGAGCTTGTCTTTGTTATACACACGCATGCACACATACTCTCACATACATGTTTTTATTACAACTAGTCATGTTTATAACGATAATAAGCAGAGAGTAACTTGTCCGCAACCGAATGTGTCATGTTAGTGTTACAAAACTCTCGTTTTCATTGATGTGAGTTGAACATATATTATTAACAAACTTAATTAGAAGTCGATGAGCCCGTCTAATAACGAAATGAATGGTAATTTGGAAACAAAAGCGATTCATCCTCTCATTTTTCGCTTTCGTTTCAAAACATCAAACATACATATGTTTTGGCGATATATAATTTACCAGGAGACAATTTAGTAGTGCGTGGCATTCAACTATCAAACTCATTTGGGCATAGAAACTAAACGCAGTCATCACTCGAGTTACTTAACGCAATAGCGAGAGGAAAAACGATGTCTAAATGTGAACGTCATGTTAATAAATACCCATCAATTCCCATTGCTTTTTCTCGCCACTTTAGCCACCAATACTGTTTCACAAAAATTACTTTATATCATGGACTGAATTATAGTTATAAGATACGGGATAACTTATCAAGCTCTACTTTTATTCTACACATAATATTGTTGCATCTACTGCTACTAACTTATTGCAACCCTTTATTTTGTTTGCAGAACCAAAATGCTCACCTTCATATTTGTAACAAGAATATTACATATTAAAGAGACGATTTTTATCCTTAAAGTTTATTTTGTCGCTTAAAGGTTAACATTCGTCGTCTATTTTAAGTGACAAGAAAAGATTAAAAATACCGCCTCTCTACACATCTTGGGTTCCTTCTCGTTTGCGGGGTACGAACGATATTTCGTAAAACATGAGGGCCTTTTCAGATAACGTCCCTGACAAACTTTAAACGGCTCATTCTCAGAGCAGATGGTGCCGAAGCTTCAAGGAATGGAAGCAGTTGAGACACCTTCCCCTCCGCATTCCAATTTCAGGTACTAAATCATACTCTTTCCTCAAGGTAATTCTGTATTTTATCTGCTTACATTTTCAAATTGAGGAACAAATTTTCTTTTCTTACTATTCTCGTTTGTATATATTTTTTTTGGTAGTCAACAACGGCACTTCTACCTTGCCGTAGACAGGCTCAAATTCAAGATGGTGCCGCCCTAACCGCATTAAATTCGACTTGTTGATGGATTTATCAAGTAAATTCCAAGTTGAATTGAAATATATTGAATTGGATTGGTTTGGCAGGAGACGGTGGTGGAACTACTGGGCATGGCAGGCCGCCGTCGGAGTCTCCCGATAGTGGTGTGTTGCGGCATGCGTGACGAGTTGGACGCCGTGTGCTCCGCCGTGTCTAACCTCACATGCATTTCAATAGCCGCTCTGGTATCTGTAAATTTCTCTTTTTTTCGGTTTTGTAATATACTATAACTTTTTTGAGGCATCATACGTAGATTAGTTGTACACAGTAGGAATTGATATATGCATATGAGGAGTGATTTGACTCTAATATTCATGTGAAGTTGAAGAGAAGAGTGATAGTGTACGGTTCAGAAAGCTGGGCAACTAAAAAATGCTGTATGCATCGGGTAAGTGTAACTGAATTGCGAACCCTTAGATGGATGAGCGGCCAATAGCTATTAAGCGAACCGAGCTTGACCTCGAAGCTATGGCTCGTTTAATAAGTGAGCCAAACTTGAACATCACATGGTTGTTCATGGATGGGCATGTGAGCAAGCCCGTCTAATTGCCTTTAATAGGTGCTTATGGATATGTATAGTATACTGCACTATGTCCAGTTCTAAATGTGTAGAGCTTAAATCCAACGTAATATAGGGTCACTCTTTCATACCCAAGCAGCAAACATGTGAATTGCATCAAATGACGTCACATATTCAAATGAAAATCTCATTCATTACCTCTCTTATGTCAATATACAGTACGTTTTTGCTTTAGGTCTCTACGTATGACGTGCGTGCATAGTTAGTCAACTGATAAATTAATGAACTTGAGTTGCAAATGTTCGAGGTTTGTGGACTCCAAAAAGTGGCCAACACTGATTTGCTACTTCTTCACTGAAGAGTTGGAAAAAATGTAGTCATACTAAAGTAATCTTAATATTTGCCTAATTACCACAGATTATTGATTATGTCATATCCCTTTCAATTTGCTGGTACAATGCTTTGTGGGACAGGTATAACACAGCTTATACATATTTTGGTAGCATCCTCATGCAGTAATCTGTGGACCTGTCTAAGAACTGGTTGTTATACTAAAAGTCATTTTTGTGCTACAAAGTACATAATGTTTTTATTTTGTTCTACATTTTCAAGATATTCTGTGAAGTTTAGTGTCTTGTGGCATCCTCTCTATATCCATGTTTTACAATTGGTAGTTGTCCTAGGATGTTGCTTACTAACATAGCATGTATGTGTCTTTCTGCACGTCCCAGTACAGTGACCTTGCTAAATCAGAACGTGCACTTATTTTAGACAAATTTCGTCAAGCAACAACCAAGTGGAACCAAAATGTCCCTGTTCAATCTGAAGATGAGGAGGAAACTAGAAAAGAAGAGCAGAAGTCTGAGATGATAATTGTAACTGATGCTTGCCTTCCACTTCTTGCTTCAGGAGAATCACCGATTAGTGCTCGTATCTTGATTAACTATGAGTTACCAACAAAGAAGGTACATATCCATTCTTTCTACACAGAGTTTATATGTGCCAAGTTCCATGCATTTATCCAGCCAACTCTGTTTCCTACTTGTATACTTGTGAAGATATTAATTTATTTGCAAACTTTCTTCGCTTTAACATGTAGGAAGCTGCGTTATATTTTTCTCGACCCACATGATAAGCTTATGGTGACATCTTCTCATCAAGCACTTTATACTATATGCAAGAGTAGCAATTGTATAAGTAGTAGTATGTAGTAGTTGGAACAGCTTGATTCCCTAGTTAATTTTATGGCATGGGTATTTGTGAACCCTCATCATTCTTGTGCTACTTCTCGCAGATACTTAATATTGTTCCATAATCATGGACCACATTAAATATTGACTCTATAGTTTGTTTCAATTATTGGAAAGGCTCCCAACTGTAAACCCAAGCTAGCTCTCATGGATGCTCAGGCATATTTTGCTATTGTATACTGCATAGAGCGGAGAATTTCTCCCAGCCACCACCATGCTGATCATATTTTTTATTACAGTAGTAGTCAATGATGATAAGCCGTTGATAATCAATTCACATGAAGATGGCGACAACATATATGACAGCTTAAGCCTGTTGAGGAACTGGTAAAACAACTTGGGAAAATGGTATGCGTGGAGAGAGGGATAGATCGAATTTAGTTAAAGAAAGAGATGATCCCGCCAGTTTTTTAAGTTATGTGACAATCATGACAGGGATTTTATACTTTTATATAAAACCTATTCAAGATGAAATGGCTGCTATGCCTTTAACCTGAGAAGGGTTTCACTTAAACAAGGAGCTAATCCCGTCATTAGAATTTTAGTGAAGTGCTGTCATGTATTCACAAGGATGATGATTTCTTTTTGAGGCCGTGATGAGAAACAGTTTGAGTTGAAATTGTTTCTGTTGCCATCGAAGTTTGAAACTAGTTACTTCTCACAATCAATTACAAGTTCTAGCTAAAACATAGTCCGTTCTTCTTGATGTCTTCATGGTACCTCGCAGAATGATTATTTCTAATTTGGCCTCTTTATATCCAGTAAAAACTAACTTGTTGGATTTGTTGGATACTGGATACGTACATCATCTATATCATACTAGTGCTTTTTCACAGATACCCTATGACCCCAGTTTAAGTAAAAGTTGGGCAACATCACAAAGAGTCTAAAGGCTGACCTCCCCTGTTAAAGTTGTTGTGGAGATGCATTTCCTTTTTTCTTCTTATCTATCCTAATACCCTTACATTATTTTCTAGTTCTAGATCAACACTCTCTCCATTACTGCTGCCATCATCGACACCTGATCATCGACACCTGTCTACCACCCACCATGGACCACTTTCTTCGATCTTCCACCATCTTTGTTGGACATTTTAATGAAAATCTCATTTGTTTGACTCAAAGCTTGACCTGAATAAGGGTGTATTCATATAGGTGGTTGTAAAATTCATTATGTTGTCAAGGTAGGCAACTGTAGATGCTCAGGTTCCGAATATTATAGCAAATGTATGAAGGCACCATAATTACCCTTTCCAGATTGGTCAGATGTAAGTAACTTTAGACAAGTAGCAAAGTCTCCATAATGTATAACTTTGAAACGAATGAGATAAGAACATATTTCAAAGCTAAGGATAATAGAAAAAAAATGAGATACTACCAAATTTCAGCTTCTTTTGAAGTATATCTTACTAATTTTCAAAACTATATGAAGAAGAAAAAGGCTAAAATAAAGAGAAAAAAACATGATGAATAAAGAAGAGAGAAGAAGAGGAAAATACTGGGCAGATTCATTTAAGAAAGAGTTAGGTACTTACATATTGTGCATGGAAAGAATTACTGTTTCATATTGGCGAGATAACTGCTCTAATATTGGAGAGATACAACCATTGTCTCAGTTTCTTTACCCATATAAAGAATTTTTTTCATCCCCTTAGATCTTTGACCACGCACATCACACCACAATATATATATATATATATATGGGTATATATATATGTATATGTATATGTATATGTATATGTATGCTCATATGCAGTTTGAGGTTTAACTGTAAGAAGCTAAGTCACACAATCCGCCCAAATAGGGCGGCCCTCTGTCACTCCAGGCGATAATTCACAATTCAGAGCGAAAACGCACCAAACCACAAACTTGGATCTCGATACAGCAGATTAGCGTCTGCACAGCTTTCATCTTGTTAAATCCTGAAAACAAAGAAGCAGATGCAACGATGGATCATCACTGCTGTCTGAGCTGCCAGAACCACTGAGGCGAGATAAACTCTATAGGTTCCCGTCAAATTAGATTTCATTAGGCGAGATAAACTCTATCGTGGCAGATACAACTGCCACGATGCACCTATGTGGATGTGAAGAGGAAAGACCTAATTAGATTTCATTTTACCGTTGGCTTGTTGGTTATTACTCTTTCAAAAAAAAAAAAACTTAAGCACACTACATTTGTAAAGTGATTCTTTTTTTAATAACAGTAATTTATTGATATGTTCGTACATACAATATATATTTTATTGTATTGTTTTTGGTGATGCTCTGGTGGTGCCCTCACTGTGAGCTACTTTTCAAATTTGCCGCTTTAGCGTTTTCACTCACACTCGATGTGACTTAGGTAAGAAGAGTAATATGTACTAATTCCCATCATATCTAAAACGTGTGGTGGCATTATTAAGCACATTCCGCTCCCCAATATCGCACGTGCATCCAATTTGGATACACTGCTGATATCCTTGCGTGCTTGTCTGATATTTGAACACGGGTATTCATCTTTCTTATATATGTTCTAAACTTCTGATACCTCTTAGCACGCTTGGGGTGCGTTCCGACATGTTAAGACGCTGAAAAGAATATAGATTGCAAAAGCAATGTATTAGACTTGCCGTCCCACATTAGAAAGATTAGTAAACGTTGAAGGGTTGATGTACACCAAGGAGCCAAGACCTATTGGCTTAAGCTTTGAGGTCAATTGGGCTTCAAGGTGGGTATCAATTCCTTCTGCCCAGTCTCAGGCAATCTTGCTCCTGAACAAAGATGGAGTATCAGACTAATGGAAGAATAGAAGTGGGAGATTCTAGTGAATTATAAGAGTGGAGTAATGTTGAACCCCAATCTTACTGTCTTGATCTTCGATGGAGTTGTAACTGGGATAGCAAGCTTCTGCAATTTATCCAATACTAATTGATGATCCTGGAACCTCAAGTTCCTCAACAGCAGGTGTGCCATTTATTTAATTGTTGATTGTCGACAAGTGCAGTACAAGAGAAGGAGAAGGCACGGGCGGCAATGGTGTTCATGAACATAGTCTCCGCTCGATTTGTCCCAAATTGTCATTATGAATGGCAATGGCTTTGCATACAGCTTTTAACATACCGATTGTCAAGCCTTTAACAAAAGGAAATTGTGGACCATTTTAGGTAAGATAAGGCGGGATACATTTTAGATAAGCTGATTGCTAAACTTTATTTATTCCCCCACTAGAATGTCCACTATTTTCAGAATGACCTCAAACTTTTGGTTTTGTATTCACAAGTTATACCCTAGTCTCAATGAGTATTTGGCGCAGAAAATTTAGTTCACATATAGAACGTTATAATTATTTAATGTTTGTTGAAACTTTTATCTGATGTATCCCTATCTTTTTTTCATCTGAAAAGGCATATGCATGTATTAGGACCCATTCTGTATAAGTATAATTGCCCATATCCGTGCTTGGCAAAAAATTTAGGTGGAGATTCCCGTATGTATCTGTTAATTTATACGTATGACATTACATGTTTATCATGTATCCCGCCTTATCTTACCTAGTACCGCTTTGTTTGACATGTTTCGTACACTGAGTACGGAGAACTTGTAACTTTCCTTTTCTTGAGATAGAAGGTTCATATACTATTTAGGAGAATTATTTCCCCCCATGTGGTGGTTCTAAAGCCCTTTCTCTCAAACGCCACCTTCTGGGGTGTCAGACAGCAGAATTTTTGTGTGGAAGTGATCAGTTTAGTTGTACACCGAGTTTCTTTTTTTTTCCTTTGTTTTTCTTTTTCATTTTGTCCGTACATGAAATTTGAACATCTTTCTCGGTTTTATTTCATATCGTTCTCTAATTTCTCATTATGGTTAATGTTTTCACCCAGGAAACATACATGAGGCGCATGACAACTTGTTTGGCAGCAGGTTGTTTCATGAAGTTACTTCTATGGTGTATAAATTTGGTTTGTGTTTGACAATATTGTTGGTAAATATGTGCAGATGGAATTGTGATTAACATGGTCGTCGGGGGTGAAGTGGTGACTCTGAAAAGCATCGAGGAAAACAGCAGTCTCGTTATAGAAGAAATGCCCATGCATGTAAGTTTCCGTGTTCATAGACTTGAAATATTAGACATGCATAGTCCTGATGGAATTAAGTAGGTAACAGATAATGCTATTCATGTGATCCATGGTTGGATGCCTTTGTGGCGGACCTTTGTTGTTAGTTACATTATTCTTTGACCTGTAACTGACTTTTTTATTAATGAGGTTGACTTAAATTGTGGTTTGTGAGCAGATTTTTGAGATACTGTGAAGATCTTAGGCTACTTTGAATGCAAAAAGACAGCAGGACGTGATTACCGGTGCTCTCTTCAACAAATGAGGTACTCTATGGAATTAAGCCAGTACCTCAGTTCAAGTGAAATAGTACTGGGTTAAAAAAATTTCTCTTATGTATGTTGATACAAACTTCATTTGGACATCATTAAAAGTTCGTTTAGATGAAAACTTGATTGTCTATGTAGTTGCGTACCAAAGATGAAGGATAAGAAAAGGCAATTCTGGACTCATAGCTAGGTAGGGGTTGGAAGTAATATGACAGCATCCGTGTTTCTCATTTCTTTCCCTTGCTGTTCCTGTCAATCAAAGTTGGTACATCTTTTCTTCTGCATCATAGTTATTAAGAAACTGTTCAGCTTTCCTTGGAGATCTTCCTGTTATCTGCTTTCCTTGCTAATTTATTTGGTTTTCTGTCTGCAACCATAAGCTTAATCCTTCCTTCAGAAATGTTAGCAAGTTATGGTATGCCACGGTCAATTGCAGTGGCCATGGCATAGTTCCCCGGTATGAAATCTCATGCCAGAAAACTCCTTTTTATGCAAATTACAGCGCGGTCTGGCAAATGCTGTAAAGTTTTCAGTGATTGCTCGGATAAATTTATTTGCAGAACTTGAAACTGGCCAACTAGAAACATGATTGCGTATTCATGGACCTTCCACCACATGCTTTATGTCTGTTTCAACATGCCAAAGAGGGCGGAATTGGTTGGGACCTGGGTACATGTTCTGCTGTAGTAAGAATGCAGAGTTTTATAGGATTATCTTTTGATAATAGTCAGAAATAGACCTACTTCAGGCCCAGCTCAATAAATGTTTTGCATGTTCTGAAGCAGGTCTTAGGCTCAGTCTATGACCCCCTTCTATGTAGTGGTTGTTTCTTTCAGGCTTATGCTTCTAGTAACACTTTATGTTTTGTAAATAGTTGTTCAAAACCTGGCACTTGCCGATGACATTCCACTAGCTTAGTTTATCAGTGGTATGTAGATTATATGATTGGAATATAGATATACAACCAGTCGTATTGCCTACTTTGGTTGGCAAAAACATGAAAAGGTACGACTTGTATTCATGTGGTGGCTGGAACTCCAAATATTTATTATTGCCTCAAGACTTCTTCAGGTTGGAGAACCTAGAATGGCGTTCCGTTATAGTGGTCCTAAAAACTTCTGGAAGTCCATTTAAGACATGCTGGAGACTAGTTGGCATCTGATGCAAATTGAAACTCAAAACACTTCGACATTTTCTGAGTGAACAAGTGCAGACGTTTTGGCTCACTGCGTGGGGGCAACTTGTAAAAGTATCTAGGTGATACTGCCCTGGATTTATCATCATAACATGAAGAGACAAAAAAAAATCCGTTTTTGGGCATGTGAATTTGGAATCTGTCTTCAGATGATAGTCATGATATACGTTTTTTTTTTATCGTTTACATTCCTGTCCCAGGTATCAGCTGACGCAAAATGGGAATTTAGAAGCATGTTACTTTAGTTTTCCCTTATTTAAAAGATGAAGGAGCACGTCATTTTCGGACTCTCTGGTAGTGTACATTTTCGCTTGGGTCGACGTTGGGACAGAGCCGGTCCCCATGACGGAGGAGACGGATATGTGAAATTAATGAGTCGGTACTGATAGTGGGCCGCCGGTAGGAGTTGCAGTTGGTGCATGATCTCAAGAGCGTGCCCATTTGCAGCGGAAGTCATTCCCCCTCTCTCTTTCTGTGTCCTTTTCAATTTCTTTCTATCACAATAAAAGAAGTTAATAGAGCAGGGATCGTGTCCAATAGAGGGGAAGAAGGGGGGACAGGAAATATGGTCCCCTATGGTGTGTAACATAAGCAAAGTCTGACACTGTATTATGCAGTACCATTCTCTCATTTACCGTAAAAAAACAGACCATGGCGGTGTCCAAAATGATGCCCAAGTTGCAGTAATGGTCCATATAGACCAAGTGACCAAGACATGCTAGATACGGTTTATATGTTGTAACTTTTCAATAGCATCAAAGTTACAGCATATAACCGTCACGGCACATGACAAAGGGAGCGAAGAGGAACAGAATCCTCTTGGTACAGGACGAAGACCCCGTACCTTAGTTCAAGATTGCTCATGAGAAGTGATCCATTTTGGCTTCTCCTTGTTGATTATCACCAACTCTTGTACTGGTTTAGCAACTCAAAAAAGTACAGAGAAACTCCAAGTCCGTCATGCATTGTTTGAACGTTTTCATCTCTTGTATTTTGGATTTCGAGTATTTCTTGCCTCTGAGGAAGCCTGTGCTAAGCAGACAAGGAAAAAGAGAAGCCATATTATGAGGGTAATATTGAGTTATCGCTCACCCATGAGGAAAAAGGAAAAAAGGAGGTACTCATACCCACTCGTCATGTGACGACAGTTTTTGCAATTTTGGCTTCTGCATGGCATCTTTGCTATAACTGGGACAAAGAGTTGAAGATGACTTCTTTTTCTTTTGGGTGGTGGGTGGGGTGTGGGGTGGAAAGGTTGCAGAATCAAGACGGACCCCTTGACAAAAGGACGATACCTTCTCGTTTCCACCTTCCACCTAGCTTATCTCGTCTATTCTACACCACCAACCTCTTTAACTAATTTGCACGTATATGGCTCGGACTGTGTTGGTGAAATGAGAGTACTGTGTTTCACAGTAAGGAGGTGAAAGAAAGGAATGTTCTCTTGATAACTAATCCTAAATGAGTCTTCACTGACATTAACTGGACGAATAAGCTTCCCATTGCCTCATCTTTCTTTTCTTCCTCCTTAAATTTCTTCAAGGAAAGGTAGAGACTAAAGAGAGGTTCTTTGGTCGATCAGAGATGTATGATATGGCTGTAGCTTCAGTTCCTCTGCTGATGTACCCAAGCCACCCAAAACGCAAAGAAAGCGCTCATGAAGGTTCCTCACACAGACAAGATTCTCCTTACCAATGGAGGCGACCAACGCTTTCAGAGGTTAAATTTCCTCCTTTACTTCCTTCTCCCATCTGCCTTTGCATGCTTTCATAGTTTCATTGGGTGCCAATGTTGAATGAAAACTCACTCTTATAACGCAGGCAGTGGAAGAGATAAAACAGCTCTATGCGATAGCTTTCCCATTGATTATCACTGGCCTACTTACCTACGGTAAGTCCGCCATATCAATGCTGTTCTTGGGAAGATTAGGGAAAGAGGCGTTAGCTGGTGGATCGCTCGCCATTGGGATTGCCAACATCACCGGCTACTCTGTCATCTCTGGCCTTGCGATGGGCATGGATGCCATCTCGTCTCAAGCCTGTGGAGCCAAGCAATGGCCTCTTATGGGACAAACCCTACAATGCACCGCCGCGATGCTTCTATCGGCTTGCGTACCAATCTCATTTTTGTGGCTACATGTTGAACCAGTCCTCCTTTTCTTTGGTCAAGAGCCTAAAATTTCCTCCGTTGCTTCGATTTATCTCGCGTTTTCTCTCCCAGACCTGCTTTTTCAAGCCCTCATCAACCCTCTTAAAATTTACTTGAGGGCACTGAACATAACATTCCCTCTCATGCTCAGCGCGGCTTTCGCCCTCTCCCTCCACGCACCAATCAACTACTTCCTCGTCTATCATCTTGGCCTTGGAATCCGAGGCATTTCCATTGCAGTAGCTGTTTCGAATTTCAATCTACTTGCAACCCTTTTGATTTACTTCTGTTTTTCCAGAATATGTAGAAAATCATGGCAAGGCTTTTCGCTCCAATGCTTGGTCCAATGGAAACTGATTCTCACCCTTGCCATCCCTAGTTGTGTGTCTGTGTGCTTGGAATGGTGGTGGTATGAGTTGATGATCGTGTTATCGGGATTACTTGGAAATGCGGCCGAGGCGGTTGCTACCATGGGGATTCTCTTGCAGGCAACTTCACTTGTCTACATCTTCCCTTCCGCGCTGAGCTTAGCCGTATCTACACGCGTTGGGAACGAGTTAGGAGCCAACCAACCTGCCAAGGCTAAAACTTCATCCCTGATAGCATTGTCATGTGCCACCTTCACTGGCTTCATTGCCATGTCATTCATGACAACAATGCGAAATGCTTGGGGACGTGCTTTCATGTTGGACGAAGAGATTCTCTTGTTGACGGCGGTGGCAATGCCAGTGGTGGGACTCTGTGAGTTAGGGAACTGCCCACAGACCACCGGTTGTGGTGTTTTAAGGGGCAGCGCCAGACCAGCTCTGGGTGCTAACATAAATCTTGGCTCCTTCTATGGGGTTGGGTTGCCTCTTGCAATTTTGATGGGCTTTTTTATGGATATGGGCTTGGTAGGCCTATGGTTGGGCCTTTTGGCAGCGCAGGTGGTGTGTGCTATTTTAATGGTGACTGCATTGATGAGAACAGATTGGGCTCTACAAGCAAGCAGAGCCAGGGAGCTATTTGGTTTAGATATGAAACAAGAAGCAGAAAGCAAGTCCCATCAAGATGGCGACTTTAGCTTGAGCTTTTTGGCTTTATAGTGTAGCTAGTCTTTTCTTTTTTTGTTTCTTTTTTTGGGGTTTGGGAGTGAGTTTTTGTGTGGGCATTCTGAAAAGTTTTTATGTTCATGAAAAAGAAAAAATTGGCTCGAAGCTATAGCAACTCGATGACAGAAATAATGGAATTATCACATAAACTTAATTTTACCGGATTGAAGTGAAGGAAGACCAAGGATGTTCTCAATATAAATATGTATAGATGTGGAAAAAAGTGGAGCTACACAATAGAGCAGGTAACTTACAGCTAAAGAGCTCAGTTTGCAGTTCGCGCCCCTCATTTTGGTAATCACCTACAACATATTGTTTTCAAGGTTAGCTTGTCATTCCTTATAAAAATATATGATTGAAACCCTCTCTCTCCTCTCTCCCCCACCATTCGGCCCTCCTCCTGATCCCTTACCACTGTCGAGTCCTAGACCTGGCAAAATGTGAACCGGACCCGTTACTCGGACCGTACCTGGTCCAAAATGCCGGGTACGGGTACCGACCCGTGAAAAACAGACACGTACCCGAACTGACCCGTAATTTTCGGGTCGGTCCGGGTCGAATGCGGTTTACCCGGGCTACCCGTTTTTCCTCTATAAAAAGTGCTAGGGTTTTCATTTCATTGTTCTCATCATTTCTGATCTTCTTATATGTGTGACTGGCTGGCCGCCCTCTCTCTCTCTCTCTCTGCCTTCGAACCCACCACACGCCGCCGCACTCAGCCACGCCGCCGCTCTCTGCCAGCCACGCCGTCACCGCTATCTGTCAACCGCGACGCCTCTTTCACACCCACATCTTTCTCTCTCATCCACCAGTCAGATCTGCGACGACCACTCTACTTCACGTGATCTCGACGGCGTCCCATTGTTCCTCTTAAGCTCCACCGCCAGATCCGCCGCAACTCCGCCTCATCGACGCCGGTTTATCTCCCATCAGCTCCGACGCCGGTCAACCTCATCGACGCCGGTTTATCTCCCATCAGTTCCGACGCCATGACCGAAGTGTCCATCGGCGATGATACCCACTATGACGCCTTCACCATGCTGTTGGATCTGCCGAAGAGTATAATTTGCTTACAAAATATATTTTTTTTCAGATCTACTTGTAAAATTTGTGTTAAATTTTTTTTTGTATGTAATAATTATGTTAGTATCTCAGTTATAGGAACTAATTTATAAGTGATTTTATGATATTTTTATTAAGATAATGATCTTGTTGTGTTAGGAAATTTGGGAGTTGAGATATTTGTGGTGGAATTTTTGTGATAACCAAATAGAAGGAAAAAAGTTTTCTGACAAAAATAAGTTAATAAAAAAATCATAAATTTAATAACTTACCCGTGGGTAATACCCTACCCGCAAGGGTACGGTACGGATCCCAGATATTAGTACCCGGAAAAACCCGGGTATAAATTACTTGACCCGGTTTTACCCGTATTCGCGCGGATCGACCCGTTTGCCAGGTCTACTGTCGACACCTCTCCCTTTCGGTCACCTCCCCCTCCGGTCCTCCCTTTTCACTTCCACCTCTGGTGTGTGTGTGTGTGTCTAGGTGCGTGCATGAGCGCGCATGCTCCCATCTCTGCGTGTGTGTGTGCGCGCGCGCGCCAATCTGTGGGGTTTGCCAATTTGTTTGTGTGCGCACGTGTGTAATGGAGTCAAGGAGATTGTGAGGCAATAAGATGTTGGTTGTGTTGGTAGAGACAATGATTAGTGCAGCAGTGGTGTAGGATGACGATGACGACAACCAAAGAGGTTTTGGGTTCTCGGTGGTTTACCGGTGGTTGAGTACCGGCGATTGGTTGTAATTAATGGTCCATCTATACTACTTACAAATGAAACACTCTTTTGATGTTGCATAATTATCTATCTCAAATTATGACACTTGGCAATTTAAGAAGAATTTTGAGAAGTGATAAAACTACCTACAAGAACATGTTTGGTTTTCACAATTTAAAATTTATTAAAAAATATAGTTAAAAAATTCTAAAGCCAAGCATGATATTATAAAATATCATATTACTAACTTCAATTTTACAAACGGATCAAATGCACCCATTTCACCATTAGTGTAAGTAACAAACAAACATATTAGGGGACATTACTTTAAACTGGGCTCATAACAGGCAAGTCACCCACTCGATTGTGCAGCTTCGATCTCCCTATACATATATAAGATGAAAAATGCTAGCCAGAAGAGATTTTTGAATTGTTTTACCCAGATAATGTGGTAGATTCATTTCAAAAATCAGAACTGTGAAGATTTTTTTCTTCGAATAAATGTTGCTTATAAGTTGCTAGATTATAGAAAGTTGCATGTGGCACACGGGTTGTCTGCTTCTTTATAATGGAATTGCCAAAAAGAATAGCTCCCATTGTTTCTAGTTTCTGCTATATCTCCCAAATAAAATATTGACAGCAGGAAAGGTATGTTTTCCTTTATGGCCGGGGAACATTCATATGCAATTTGTCCAGAAAAAGGGATTGGAGTCTTGGAGATCGTAATGCCAACTGGCAACTTGCTCCGGTTATATGCTCTAATTCTCTTCGTTTGTGAGTTAGTGACTGGGAATAAGAATCCCAAATTTAAATTCTGAAAGTTTGCCCCATTGTACTCAAGATGAGAATATCCTGTCATCAGGTACTAGTCACAGCGAGAATAACAAAAATGTTGAAGCGCGTATCAGAAAGAACATCGTTTTGATTAAACCATCGACACATTTTTCCATGTACACAACCCAGCTGGGTTGTGTATCTGCGCCACATATTTCTTATTCCTTTAAGAGGAATCCTTCAAGGGAATAAGAAGAAAAAGTGGGCATGAGGCACCCCTTTATAAGAGGTTGGTACTTCACTTGTAGAAATATGTTGTGTTCTTATTTCTTGCATCAGAAAAAGGATGTCAAGTTCGAGTTTCCTGGATTTTCGTTATGGCATCTCAAGGAAGCTCTCACGTAAACCGGCGTCCCAATTCAGCATCGCCAAGGAGAGGCAAAGGTCAAGCGTTCCTAGGGTGTTCAAGCCAAATGTGGAAGAAATGAAACGAGTGTTCGACAAATTTGACGCCAACAAGGACGGAAAGATATCTCGCGAGGAATACAACTTAGCAGTCGGGGCTTTTGGTAGGGAAAAAGGTAAAGTTGAGGCGTTCACTGGATTCGATAATGATGGCTTCATCGACTTTGAAGGGTTCATGAAACTGCATAACATGGAAGGTGGAGTGAAGACAAGTGATATTCAAAGCGCGTTTCGGGTGTTTGATTTGGATGGCAATGGAAAAATTAGTGCGGATGAATTGTTGGAGGTTTTCAGGAGGTTGGGAGAGCGGAGTAACTTGGAAGCTTGCCGTAAAATGGTGAGAAGTGTGGATGCAGATGGAGATGGATTGATTGACATGGATGAATTCATGAGAATGATGACACAGACCATGACAATATTGGCCTAAAGCAATAGTTGTTTTCCGATTAAATAGCGCCGAAACTTTTATGTCTGTAATAGTTACTCGTGTTTGAAACTGTAGGGAAGCATGAACTTGTGTTTAAATAACTTGTCGGGAAATAAGAGTTGTATGAAAACGTAACCGTAAATATAGTTGTGTGTGATTGTACCATGTGTGTTAACAGTGGCGGAGTCAAAAACTTAGTTCAAGGTGGGCACTTAATAACCAACTTAGTTCAAGGTGGACACTTAATAACCAAATTTTTTTTTTTTTTTGCTTAAAATACATTTGTCAATGAGTTAAACCTAACAAACTGATAAACGTGAGCCAAAGAGGCAAGAAACAAGAACTTCAATTCGGTAATTGGAACTTCCCAGCTCATCAGGTGAGCAGTATATTCAACTTGTTCATGAAAACTCCAAATTCTCAAACTCCAATTACCAAATTCAGTGCTAAATTGTCCTAAATGCCAAATTTTCACTTCCTAATTGCAACTACAAGCAGCAGCTGTCAATCTCTCGATCCAAAATAAAAAATTCCAACAAACCTCAATCTGAAACATATACACTCACCACCCACGAGTAACAATTGCAATCGGAAAATAAAAATTCAAAATCTCAATCTGAAATTAAGAATCCCACTAGCGGCCCCAATTCCCAATTGGGACTTGTAAGTTCCAAAACTCAATTATCAAATTCTAATTTGAAATAAAAAGGAAAGGGTTCAAGTTCAAGGAATTAGAAATTATAAGAATAAACACCGGAAGTCTAGATCTTACCTTGCTTTCAAAGTAGAAGATTAGGGTTTGCGACTTTGTATGGAGGTAGTGGAGCAATTCCAGTAATCAATGAAAGAATGGTGGCTTTAAATTTTGGAGGAAAAAGATGGTTCTTCATGATTTTTAGGCTAACATGATTGTCATGAAGAAAATTAGGAGAGACACTGATAATTTGGGAAAGAAAATATGAGGAGAACGTCATTGCAAACACACATGACGAATCGACTAAGCTGGAGGAATAGATGAATCGATGATTCGAGTAACACACCACGACTTCAACCATGCTGTCGTGATTGAATCTACGGTCTACACGACTATGCTGGTCGCCAGAGGTGGACCTGCCGGTAGAGGCAGTAGGCCGTGGTTTTGAGGGTGAAAGGCCGGTGAGGGGACTGGGGAGACGGTGTGTTACGTGCCTCTCTCCATTATGTAGCTTTCAGGTTTTGGAAATAGGGAGACTTTGAAAACAATAAAGAATAAGAGTTTTTTGGTGTTGACTTTAAGCGTATAACTTTTTTTATTTAGTAAGTTTAGCATTTTAATGACTATTTTAAATTATTTTTAGAATTTTCATATAGCTTAACATATAAAGCGACTAAAAATACATATCTTTTAAGCATTTTTAAAAAATTTAGGTGGGCATTTTTCCCATTAAGGATAAACTATACCATATAATATAGAAATTCACCGAGAAGCAGATGGGCACAGGCCCACCTATGCCCCTCATTCCCTCCGCCCCTGTGTATTTACTATTGTATATCAGTATGACAAGTTACATCCCCAATTTTGCGTCTATGTCATTGTGAATGATAGGCTTCCATGCAAAATGTCCTAAAGAGGAACTTTTCAAGTCATACGACTTATGTTATGCTTCACATCATAGTCTTAAATCAGTTGGGTTTCAATGTGGTCCAAATCCCGCACACAAGCCTTGAGGTTACGGTTTCAATACACGTTTTTTTGGTAAATAAGATAATAGCATTGATAATTAAAGGGATTACAAAGTTGTCCAACAACAAATAAAGGTCACCACATTTCCGTGACTCTGTATATACAAGACCACAAATGTCAGAAACTAACAACGAACCTATAAACTCGATATAAATTTAAATTAAACAAAAGTAGAGCATATCCTACACTTTAGATTAACTTTAAGTAACAAGCGGAGGCCTAAAGGTTATTTAAACACCTAGTAAACTAAAGACAAAACACTGTAAATCTAAACAACACAAATATTACAATGAGGAAGTCCACCGGAACAGGACGAAAATCGAAGATGTTCTCGACAATCAACAGGATCACAATGCAAATACAAGAGGCAGTCATCCTTGCATTGTTCACAATATTCCATCGACGTTTCCACTCTAAAACACGGCCACCATAAAGCCAGGCAGCAAAACCAATAATCACAAACCAGGGTAAGCTAGATTGTACTCGATTTCCTCCCCCCCCCCCCAAAAAAAATATTCCACACACAAAACCCCTTGAGCAAATTACCCTGGATGGCCTGGAAAACCCCCCCCCTCCCCAAGGCCCCAACCCCCCCTTCCCCACCCCCACCCAACGCACAAACACGCCTAAAACCCCTAAGACCCCCCCGAGGCCCTATCCTTCCCCACCCCCAAGGACATCACTGTGCAACATACCAAAACCCTAGTCATAGTGCCCTGTAACCACAACAGACACCCCACAGCCAACTCTTGAGCTCTAATTACTGCCGGCAAAAATTACGGCCGCCGCCGGTAGGATTCCGGCCACCGCCAGCGACAATAGATCTAACCCTAGCAAACGCAAGCCTCTTCAATCAACAATAAAAAATCGATCAACCCACGACCATCACTCCGATTTAGACCTCTCAGATCTAAAAGATGAAGAAAATACCCAAGATCTTCATAGATCTTAAGAGATCCGGCGAATTGGCGCATATACAGGCATCGTCGTCCCTGATCGTGGCTAGGGAAGATGGAGTCGGCCACCATTGTCCATTCGCGATATGCTGCTGCCTCGAATGATGCCTGTCCTCAGAGCATATATACACACTAAAACAAGACAGATTGAATACATAGTCCTAGGTCGGATTCCGGCCGCCGTCCCACGCGCGCCATCGCACGGTGGGGCGGCCGTGGTGGCTTTCTGTGGAAGTTTTGTTTAGAGAGATCTTTTTAGAGAGAGAAAGTTGCTTGTAGTTGTGATTTACTACTAGCGTAGAGCATGGGTTGTTTCAGTACACTTGAACTGAAATGACATACCTCACATGACCACTTCTATTTAGTCTCAAATTTTGCATTATCTTACATAGATCTAGTTACTTGGTAAGCTTCGCGCTCGCCCTTAAAACTCAATTTATCCTTTATATTGGTAATTCCCGGTTGTCTTCTTTCTATTCTTTTCAATTACGCATTCACTAAGGTTGTAACTGTTCTTTACTTTTATCTCTTCAACATTCGGCTATCAACTTCAGTTACCAATTACATGATTGACAATACGATCCTGGTATATCATTTGATGTAACAAATTAGCGACTTGTATATTTAAGTAAGTTTGTTTTGAAAATCCAGCATTAGAGATGCACAAACTGGCAGCCATTGAGCAGAAAAATCAGGGGGATTAAAGCCACAGAGTCATGCAGGTGAAAGTTGTTTGCGTAGCTCGAGCATTTGCCTGCCTTCACCTAGTCATGGCGCCCTGAAAGGGAGCTACTGGAGTCCCTCGGGTCTGTGTTCTGTCTGTTCATGTTGGCTTGCCAACCTTCATTCGGCAAACATAAACATGTTGATCCATGAAAGAGCAAAGGATCCTATCCAATTCGTAAAATGTGACGCGAGTATTGAATAGTTGCCAAACCCGTTGGTTGGGAAATGAAAATTTTAAGATGCATTGTCACATTTCAACATGTTCAAGTTAGACGCATGATTATTTATTAAAATAAAAGGGTTATAGAAGAGTGTCACAAAAGATTTTTTTGGCACTTCACCAATGCTTTTCTATATCTTGCAAAAAGGTCCTTCTGGAATTTCCCGATGCTTCCGATACATGCCAACTTATGGCGCTTATTTGCAACACATTTAAGAAGTGTCTCTTATGAGTTCTATGACTCAACTTAGTTTGCAACACTAAATATCAGTAAATTTGCAACGCTTCCGTGAAAGTGCCAAAAACATTTGACGGCATTACCTTGTAAGTGTTGTTTCTATCCGCGGCACTTTTCACCAAGTTTTACTATGATTTAGCCACAAGATTTTGAAAAACCATTACGGAACCAAGTGACTAAGTACTAAATAAGGTCTGCTTCACCTACCATTACGGAACCAAGTGACTCAGCCCCAAAGTAGTAGATGGTTGGGCGAGTTACCACTCCTGAATCTTGTATCACATCCTCTGTCAGCGGCAGTCGAAGTATTAAGAACATGTCATGGCAAAATGGGTAGGCGGGTTGGTATTGAGTTTGGGTGAAATGAGTGACTGACCCATTTATTTGTGGGCTATATGGGTCAACCATCAAAAGGGTTGGTTCAACCCACATTATTGACGCATTTATCAAGACCCGTCCCAATTCTGACCCGATCCAATTATATAAATGGGCGGCTTTGAGCGAATAAACTAATTTGGGTTGTGATATAACAGGATAGAAAACGGGATATGCAATTCTAGGGTGCTGGCTAAGGACGTCTCTTACCTGTGAAGGGCAGGCTCCCATGTGAAATACTGAAGTATATGTGTTATCTTTAGCTAGATTTTTACTGTGAAAAAAACGTCTATTTCTCATACGACTAACTTGTTTGATTACATTTCGTTTGTGATTTCAAGGTACGTGACATTGAATCCAAGCAAAGTTGGGCGTGAATTCAGTTGCTTGGAAGTGCATCAACTTTCCACTCCACGGCCTTCTTGAGACCAATCTTCCTTTAGGTTCACAAGGCTGTCTTTTAGATCAAATAAATAAATAAATGCAAGAGTTGAGTGCCATTTTTTTCTCATGAAAATGGAGAGTTCAAAAACTTAATTCAGTAAATAATCACAAGTCAGTTAATGTATATTTTCACTTAAATGTCACTAACGGATTAGGGTTCTCTTGTGTAACAAGAAAGTGTCATTAAATATATATTAGCGATGAAAGTTTATCACTCTGAACGTTATCAACATCAACAAAATACTTTTAGTGACGATCTTTGATTACTAAAGTCGGTACCACATAGAATCGTGTACAGAAGAGAATTCTTATCTGTCACAAATGCACTTAATAGTGAAAAATGCAAATGCAAAAAGATATGATAAGTTGTGAAATTATACGTTCCGCCAACCATGATATTATTGTATTTCAAACCAAGCTCAGTGACAGTAACAAGCCTGATACGGCCCTAATTGGACCTTCAGATGCTTGTGTGAGTTGTGTCTCTGAATTTGGGCTCAACGAGATATTAGCAGTCTTGTGGATTGCATGTCAGCCCATCCTGAGCCAGGACATATCCGCCATAGCCTAAGCCCTCCAGGAGATCTCTTACATATCCGATATTACATTTGGGCAATTGTTTACTCTCATGATTGAAGGAATAAAGTTGCTAAATCTGAAGTGCAGGTATAAAGATCAAAAGAGAATTATATTTAGACTGCATCTAAGGTGGATGACCTCACACCCCCAATCAACATAAAATATGCTATCTATATGTATGGGCCTAAAAGGGATTTAAAAGAATAACAAACCTAAAGAGAACAAAGTATTAGTTTAAAAAAGCCATGATTTATACATGTCACATAAAACCTGCCCGCGTACCACCAATAATTAACTATAGTGCGCCACAATTGGTTGGGAAAACATGATATATCACATAATTGTGGGTCAGCAGTGATACGTAATTGAGATCACCACTCACAACTCGTTCATTAAGCGTGAAAAATCATAACCTGTTTTCCTTATCGGGGATTAGGTTACTAGGTAGGGTTGATACTCACCGTTACCGGTCGTTGTTGATGTGGTGGGGCTCCAATTAAAGCGTATAAGCATGAAAGCAAATTCAAAAGACAAAAATTAAAAATAAAAAGATGCCATTCAAAAGTTCACGTGGTGGTACAGGGCTTTCTTGCAGCATAAATTCCTCTGGCACTATACTTCCCTTTAGCCTTGTCCATGATCAGTTTAAAAAGCAAATTGAACTCCTCCATCTCAAGCCACAAACTCAGTTCGCTAGCAGTACTTGGGTTATTATTATTGCTACCAGCTCATCAAATTCAAAGGCTGCATAGATGGCTATTATGTGTTGCGTTCAAGTGCAACCCAAGGGGGAGATGACCGTGGATGAGTTCAAAACTTGGCTCCGCCGTTTCGACTCCGATTGTGACGGTCGCATCAGCCATGGAGAACTAAAAGAAGCTCTCCGTAGCCTGCGGATATGGTTCGGGTGGTGGAAATCCCGCCAAGCGATGAAGGTGGCGGATTCCGACCAAAGTGGCCATATCGACAGTGCCAAGGAAATCGAGAACCTGGTGAACTACGCCCAACAAAATTTGAATATCAAGATTTGTGAAAGTGGTTGGTAAGATGTAATCTTGCCACCTCTCTGTTTTTTAGTTTGTGATCCCTTGTGCAAGTATAATTGGTACCATATGGATTGTAATATTGCACCAGCACAGGCCTAGTTGTGCTCATCCTCGCAGTCTATCTGCAGAGTCTCGTTTCATTTTCATTCCAATCTTCTTGATTAACGCATTTTTCTGCCTCTAGTATGAGCAGATGTAATAAACATTTTTGGTATTTGATATGAATTGCTTTGGTTTGGTACATGTCACGACCCAAATTTGCTGTAGGCTAACAGTCTCGATTGCGACAGGCCTTGGGCCCATTTGACACCGTGAGCATCGTTAAGCCTAAAATAACACTAAGAGCAACCAAATCCAAAATGTCTATCATTGTACCCCCAAAAGTAGCTTTCACAAAATATCATTACGTACAACTCAAATTCTTCCAACAATATTTAGCGACAAATATGAAATAACGGATTCTCTAAGGGTTCGTTTGACAAATTTTTTTTTTTGGTTTTCAGTTTTTAAAGAGCAGCTTAATTTTTTTTTATACAAAAACAAGTGGGTGTTTGATACCCCTCTTTTTTTTGAGTTTTTTTTTTTTTTTTTTTGGTGTTTGGTAATCCTTTTTATTTTGACCTTTTTTTTTGTGGTTTGCGGTGGCGGTGGTGGGGTGTAGCGGTGGTGGTGGTGGTGGCCGGCGGTGGTCGCCGGAGGTGGCTGCCGGTGGTCGCCGGCGGTGACAGCCGGCAGTCTCCGGCGACCGGAGGTGGCTGCCGGTAGTCTCCGGCAGTGGTCGCCGGCGGCCGGAGGTGGCTGCCGGCAGTCTCCGGCGGTGGTCGCCTGAGGTGGCTGCCGGCGGTGGGAGGGAGGTAGTGGTGGTCTAAGAAAAAAAACCAAAAGTGAAAAAAAAAATCAGTTTCTGGAGTTTTTTTTTTTACTCTTCAGTTTTAAAACTGGTTTTTAAAATTGAAAAAAAGAATGGTTACCAAACGCTCCTTTTTTTTTCAGTTTTTAAAAACTGAAAAAAAAGAGCAAATTTTTTTTGTCAAACTGGCCCTAAGCTCTTCAATTTTCTATTTTTTTTTTGTAAAAGAAGTGCTACCTGCCCCCCTCCCCCCACCCCACACGATTCTTTCAACTTAAAATGCTAGATAATAAGATAAGTTGCCGACCAATTAATGCCTCCATTTCTCCGTTCCCCCCACCAATCAGTTTCATTTTCTGGTTTTCTTTTGCCACAAGCAAAATTGCCTTTTTTTCTCTTTCATTTGTAACAGGGGACAGATTGCTATGATGCTATCCATTTGCAACAAGAAGACCAGTGAAGTGATTTTTAACATTAAGCAAAAATAACTTATGAAATACAGTAACATTTTTTTCGATAAAAGAAACTTCCGAGGTAAGGGGAAAGTTTGGGCTAAACCCGAAAGCCTCAAAAGGGTGGGGGGGCCAATGACAATGACCCGTGTGACTTTCGTTCCAACCAATTTGGATCTCTCTTTCAGGGACCCTACTCCTTGTGCCAATCACATACAAGTACGGTCCACAGGACTTGTTTTGGCTGGTCCATGAGGATCACACTGCATATATATTATTATATTATACGTTGCATTTCGAAGAGACTTTGGCTCTTATTCAGGTCGTAGAAATCTTCTTCAAACTCCGTTTATAGTGATAATTAATAGTCGCTAAATGTTTCGAGTGACTTTTTTCTAACACTTTCAACGACAATTATTAGCATCATTTTTTTAGCGTCATTAAATAAAAGTCATTAGAAACATTTAGTGACAATTGATTGTCGCTATATAAGGGGTAGGAGAAAGATTCCTCCAACCCAAGTAGCAACCAAATTTTTTCCAATATATTCCACCCATCATTCCGAAATTTTCGACCATATTTACTTTGACTAGCCCTGTTGTCGAAGTGTAAACATCTATGAAATTTTTTTGCGGCTCATCGAATTGCAAAAAAATACATATGAACCCTTGTATAAAGATAATTAATTATTGTTAAGTATTTTTAGTGATTCATGTTTAGTGAGGTTAAAAAAATATTGTTAAAAATTGTTGCTACTAGTGACAACAGAAAAGTCATTAAAATTATTTAGCGATAATTAATAGTCGTTCTACAAGAGATTGTAAGTATCTTCTTACAACCAGGGTAACATCTAAAATTCTTCCAATATCAATTACTAAAGTATATGCAATTACAACATCAATAATACGATGATCCTTCAATAAACATTGTTTTGACACAATTCATTGTAACTTTGACGGTACTGGTTGTTATCCAATGTTTCATTCCAAGTTGACAATAAGAAGGAATAAAGCTAAAAAGGGAGCAAAGTGGTTCTATTAAATATATACAATTGCTTTCTTTCGTTTAAGAGACCCATTTTTTGATGGACAATTCAATCTATTATAATGGTGACACAATTGTTCCTCGTTTGCTTGGCCGGGCAGAATGCACCTCTAAGTGGTAATAGAGATTATAATCATCACAAATTTATTCTTTCTCAAATGCAGATTTGTAGATTGACAGACGTTAACAATACTAGATAAATGAAGGATATTCGTTTTTCTTTACAAGCATATCATTCGATCTAAATAAGCTATTGTACATGCGATCAAGATAGCTAAGAACATGCTTAGAAGAAAAAAGAAAAAAAAAAGAAGATAGCTAAGAACAAAGCTAAGCAGCTGTTTGCAGCAACAATGCTAATTGACCATGTGCCTCTTGAATCTATCTATCTAATGCTATCATGTAATTATTATGTCCCCTAGTATGAACTTTAATCTGGAGGTCGTATCTTTCGATCCCTATGAAAAGTAGCTTCTCAAAATTTGCTCTAATTTCGGTTCAACCCTCCTTGTGATCAGGCCGCAAAGAATAATTATATTTCAAATCCCGTAAGTCGTGTTATCACCGTAAGTATTTTTGATATTGCCATTTGAGTTTTAACTGAGAAAATATCAGAGGATCATTTGATGTTATGACATAATTATAGTGAATCATATCGACTTTTTCAAAATTTTACATTTTACAGACCAAAATTTTAAAAGTTCATAACATATATACTATTAAGCTATAAACGGTTTAATTCGTATTTTATACTTTTCTTGCTTGTGTAAGCATACATTCTCTAAAACTCTTTGCCCCGTCTCTTCTTCTTCTTCTTCTTCTTCTCTCTCTCTCTCTCTCTCTCTAAAACTTCCTAATCCTTGCTTGCTGCCACACCACCCCTTCCTCTCTTCGCACTTAAGTTATCATGTTGATTTTGTTGGAATCCTTGTAAGTACATAGCTTGAATTTTGGAAGCTACGCGTGTGGCCTTTCGTAGATCTGCTCAACAATTTACACAACCACCACCAAATGTGCAGACATGCACACAAAGCAAGACCACAACCCAAATCCATCCCAAATTACGCATACTGTCACACATCCCCCTACCCCCCATCATCACACAATCGAATAAAATGGGTGCTGCCCCCGCTACACATTCCCCCTTCCCCCACCAGCGCTGCAACCTTAAATTGCACCTTCGTCAAAGCTCCGCGAGTTCTAGCATGCACACACACTTGTGTGCTCTACGCGAGTTTCACGGTGGTTCTGCAATTGAGACGGTGAGGGGTCTTGAACAGCGACGGTATCAGTGGTAAGGTGGTGGTGATTGAGACAACTTGAAAAAAGAGATGACATATGAAAGGCAAATTCAAAACAAATAAATGTATAAACGAGTTATTTTGAAAATCTGATATCTCTATGACTCTATTTGTATATTTTTTGTTCAAGTGATGTAATTAATATTTTTCATAGTTAATAAACACTCTTATAACTATACTGTAATCTTAAGGGGGTCAATGATATTTTCCTGTCAACTGTGTCGCTGATCTTCACAGTTAGTCGACAAGTACAGTAATCTGGGGAGTATCTCATTTGTTGTTTTTGTGCTTTTAGATTTCATTTAAAAAAGGAAATCTAGATCACGTGGCCCGGTTCAATCCATAGGTATCGCCAGCTCATCCTCTTCTGACACTTACAAGTCAGAGCTTGGTCAACCCTGCCAAACCCTCCTTCCGGAGACTTCCTGGCTTCTGCCATCACCCCTCTCCCTATGTGTGTGTGTGTGTGTGTGTGTGCGCGTGTGTGTTTTCAAGTTTATCCATAAACATAGAAAGCAATTTATTTACACGTACAAAAGACCCGATGCCCATCCTTCAATGTGATTCATGTTGCAGTAAAATTGGCAGCATGTGCATCCACAGGTTCCATGCGTGTTACTACATGAAAGTGTTTCATTAGATGTGTATCCATGAATCAATCATCATCCGTACATTATAAGTGTGTTCTAGTTTTTTTTTTTTTTTAATAAATTTGAGAATTGCATTGATAATATAAGTTACACAGTCGCTCTGTTATTGAGCTTAAGAATATTATAGGTCACGACATTCCCGTGACTCAGTATACATGACCACAATGGTCGACAGTAACAGAAGAAACCTAATAAACTTATACACATTACAGTTGAATTAAAGCAGAACACATCATACACTTTAACTCAACTTAAAGTAACATGCAAAGTTTACAATTTCAGAAATCTAAAAGCACTGAAACAAAATAAGAACAAACAACAACGCACGAGATGGTAACAATATGGCAGTGGCAAAACAATCGGGAACCACACGACCCAAACGCGAGCGCACCGTTTAAGAAGGCGCATCACACATCCCAGGCTCATCAACACCGTAAAGTTCATCCTTCAACTACCACATTCAAATTCGAATCAAATCGCAAGACAAGCGGAAGAACCATTACCCACCCACAACAAACCAAAGTAGACACACAGGCTGGCAAAAAAGAACACTAAAACCCCGAACCCCCTCCCCCCCCGACCACCCCAAACGGAACAGATTGCCTCACAATACCCCAGAGGCAGATCTTCACCCCCCACCCTCTCGGGTCCCCAATCCCCCCACTTTTCCCAACAGAAAATCACCCCAACCTCCCCCCCCCCCCAGCCGAGACCCTATCCCCCCCACCCGCCCACCCAAGACCCCCTGAAGTCCCAAGAACAATCCCGTAACCAAGACTGAGCCGTCTAACCCAAGCCCTCGTGTTACTACTATTGAAAACAAAATTGAACAGAAACCCAAAAATCCACCACTGTAAATATCGAAATAGATAAGAAAGAAATTTAAAAGGCGGAAGGATAGTTCAGAAATGACGGTCAAAAAACGCCGTTGAGATTCATGTCACTGCCGGCGAGATTCCGGTCATCTCCAGTTGACGGTGGAAATAGGTCGATCGAGCAGATTTACTTCAGATCTACCTAGATTGACCGAGATCGGAGACTTACCTTAAGGTCGCCGTCTCCGATCAAGATCTGGTGAGACGCCTGCCACCGACCACCCGTCGCTTGTGCCGTCGGCCGCCAACGGTTCACACCATAAAATAAATCACCACACAAGACATAAATAACCTATAACCTAATTGCCGGAGTGGTTGCCGCCCCACACGCGCAGAAGCACGGTAAGCTCATGCATAATCCAGTATTAGAACAAAAGCATCCAAGACTTCATTCTTTGTTACTCTTTTTACTAGTTGAATTAAATAAGTGAAACTAGACGCTAATGCTACTGCTCAAGAACGCTGAATGATGAAGATCACCTGACCAACCAATGATGGGACGTTAGAATGAATACACGGCGGAGGACAAAGAGTCAACGACGATACCAGTCAACTATCAATAGATTTGACGTTGTTAAAGCAAAAAGGTGGTGCATGTCCCGCCACATGGACATCAATCCCGCCATTAGCACAGATTCAATGATGGATCTAAGGGAACTCTCCCCTCGTTAATCCACACACCTAACAGTCATTTTGAGCTAAGGGCAATGGTATATCGGCGGGGGCCTCCTCGAGTAGCTCAATATCTCTAAGAATGAGTCTGATGAAGATGGCATGCATGGTGGATGAATCTAGGAGCTAATTAGGCAAGTTGCCTTTCTTGCTTTGATCGACTCGGTAGGTCAGTTCGGTGTTAACCACAAGGAGGAAGCACGTGGACAATTTTTTGCCAATCGGACATGGGGCGGTCACAAGTTGACACATTTCAAGGAGATGAGGGTCGAAATTGCTTAATTCCTCAAGCTTTTGCTGCCCGTAGCATATATGACATAAGGACTATTCTCAAAGAAAATCACTAAATCCAGGCTATCTCGTTGAAGGTAGGGATGGATCGACCTATTGCTGAATTAATTCCACTTTCGCTTAAGACATTAAAACCTTGAGCCTCAAGATATGACCCCATATACCAAAAAATAATGATTTTCACGTATCCCTCCTAAAGCAGGGGCGGACCTACGTGGTGACAAAGGGGGCTGAAGCACCCCCTGACTTTAAAATTTTGTTTTGTTTTCGGGAATTGCACCGAGACCCCGTTCCCGATATCTCGTTCCCCGAGACCCATACTCGGCAATCACATCTCTCTCTCTCTCTCTCTCTCTCACCCTTTCTCCGTGACCGTGACTCCGTGAAGACTGTGAATGACCGCCGGTGGACTAAGCTCAGACCGTGACGAGGCTACTCCAACCAGATCTAGCCCCTGCCGGCGACCGTGAGTCCACGACTGAAGCCGCTCAAGCAACGCCGCGACGACGCCGACGAGGCTCCCTGCTGGCTGCTTGACCTGCTGCTGCTTCGACTGCTTGTGGAGTTGTGGTCTGTCTCAGTGTCTCGGTGGACAGTGTGCCTTGTGATTTGTGAATGTGAGTCTATATTATCAGTGATAACATATTGAATTGTGCAATGCATGTGATATATTGTGCCTTGTAAATTGTAATTTATCACTCAACCAGAAAAAATTGTGCAATGCATATGATATATTGAATTGTTTGACAAAATATAAATGGATAACTGGATAAGGGTTTGCACAGCTTTAATTAACTTTGAATAATTAAGATTTACTGTAAAAATTATCGAAGTATCTTACTATAAATTGTTATTATAGACATCCTATTAATCATACATTATTTGGACAATTTGTCATACTAGTCCTTTAAAAAAATTATCGAAGTACACTTTGTTTTTAATATTATTTGGTGAATTCGATATAATTTTTGTACCCCCTGAAAAAAATTCATGGTTCCGCCCCTGTCATGAAGGGGCATGTCTTGCTCATGCCTCTCTCAAGTAAGTTCCTAAATTGTGTTCTAGTCATTCTCATCAACAAATTAGCACTTTACAGATCAACCAGCATTACAACAAATTCTTCGGGGGTTCATATTTTTGGGTGACCAGTTACATCTCAAAAGGTTGTCACAATAATCAATAATTGTCGCAATTATAACACTCAAGTTTGGTAACCTTGTTATATTAACTCAATCATCTCTTAATCTCTGTGTTCACTTTAATTGCACACAATGTTACAAAAAGATCATTTTCAATTGTTTGAGATGGACTTTGACTGCCACGTTTGAACACGGCCAAGTTATATTTTCCCTGCCCAAACTTCTGTAGCGGCAAGACAAAAAACTTGAAGACTGATCATGACTCGATTATCTAATGGAAATCAAAACATAGTGAAAACGGGACATGATTGACCGTTGGAGAGGAAATTTGTACTCTGCAGATTTATGAACATTAGAAAAATCGGCAATGACTATCCATATTGTAATGTTAAACAAATACCTTGAGAAGTAGGGGGCGGAACCAAGATTTTTTTCAGGAGGTGCAAAAATTATATTGAATTCACCAAAAAAATTTATTAGTAAATTAAGAATTAGCAAGCAAATTAACCAAACATATTTTTTAAATTTCTATATAATCACTGAAATTAAACAAAAATTTAATAACTTACCTCATAGTCAGTAGTGCAGAGAAGCAGTAGTGAGTACTGAGTAGCCTCAGTCCATTCTTCTAGTTCCAAATTTGGTCGTACCGTCGGAGTGAGTCACGGACTCATGATCGTCGCCTCGTCGTCGGTGTCACGGCGTCTCGATGGCCGGTGCTCGATGAGGTCGTCTTCGTCCGTCACCGTCGTCAAGCCGTCAAGGTCGCGGTCGTCGTCACGCCGATCACGGTCCAGATCTGGTCACAGCCCACAGGCTCACCGTCGCAGTCGTCGATCGGAGACTCGGAGTGAGTGTGAGTCATCGGTCGGCGGTCACGGCCTGAGCCTCAGTCCTCAATGGTCATGGTCACAGAGAGAGAGAGAGAGAGAGAGAGAGAGAGGACTGTCTCCGGGAACGGCAGTGCAATTCCTGAAAAGTGTAATTCTCGAAAAAAAAATTAAAAAAAACTATTTTTTTCAAAATTTCAGGGGGTGCTCTAGCCCCCCTAGTCTGAATGTAGTTCCGCCTATGTGGAGAAGCACGGGCAAGAAAAACCTTAACCAAAGGATGTAATATGCTGTATGTATGAATGTATTTCGTCCCTTCGGAAACAATAAAAAGGACTTGCTAATTTAAGGTCTACCTGTACAGAAAAACTTTGACCATTTATAAAACGAAGCATAACAACTTATATCGTGTTGAACATACAAGATTCTTGAGAAAAAAAATACCTCTCGCTGACTAAAAAAAAAAAAACCCTCTTTACACAAATACTATCTCTACAACTCCGACCTCTGTCACCACCGTCGGTTTTCTTTGGTGGGTGATGACGTGGTAGAGTAGTTCCCTTTGTTTTGTGGTTTATGTGTGCGATTATAGGGTTATTTCAATTGGGGCTTTTGTGGTTGAGGTGTGGCGGATGGCCTTTGCCATATGCGGCGGCTCTTTTTCTGGCAGATGTGGGTTTTTCTCTGTGTGCAACGTCGAGACGTACGTAGGTGTGAGCAATTGATGGGTTCAACTGCCTGGGGTTTGTTTGGTCCTCGGCGATTAGGTTTTGGGTGGTTCGAGGGCATGTGTTGGTCTTTTCATCGGGGTTGTGAGCATGGTAGTGCTGCGGGTTAGAAAAGGTGCGTGAGTCTGGTTCAAGGGTTTGCTTCTCTCTCTCCCTTAGTCGACCCCCCTCCCCTAGTTTTAAAAAGGTGTTGCAAATACGATTTTGGTGGTGGTGGTATATAACTGTGCCTGTTGTGGTATAGTTGGATTCAGGTTGATGGGATGGATGGACAGGGCTGTGGCCTGTGGTGGTCAGCTATAGGTTGGTGGTGGTTGTCCGAAGTGGACTTGTGTAGTGGTGGACTGCTATGGCTGGTTGTGTAGGCAGAATCCGTTTGTTACTGGAGTTCGATGGTGCTAGGCAGCCACGTGGTGGGCTGGGTGTAGAGGTGGCCTCTGGTGCTACAGCGATGCTCGCGAGTCTTGATGGTGTGCGTAGGCGTGGCTGCACAGGTATTGCTCAAGCATAGACAAACGTTTTGTTGGCATGGGCGGTGGGTTTTAGCTGACAGATTGGAGTTAATTTTTTTGGTTTGGGTTATCTATTTGTTCTCTTTAGTTGGTACGTGCTTAAATAATTTCCAAAAAAAAAGGTTAATTACAATAATGTCTCTGAAATTAGGGTGAAGTTACAGGCGTATCCGTTAGTTTGAATAAATTATACTTATATCGTTGATCAAATGGAATCTTAAAAAACCTAAGGGTCCGATTGGATCGTGGAATTAACCTTGGAATTGAATTAGATTTCGGAATTGGACCTTATGAATTACAATTCTGCTGATTGGACGACTTATTTGGAATTGAAATTACAATTCATACCCAATTCCATGAAATTAAAAACATACCTTAAGGCCCACAGTCCAATTCTTAAGGCCCAACCTCAAAGTTATAATTCCAGCCCATTGTATTTTGTCACTGTTTCTCCGTCTCCACTCAGAGCCTCTGCCCGACATTCTCTTCTTTCTTCTTCTTTTCCTTCGTTCTTCTGATTCAACCTCGACAGTTCTTATCTTCATTCTCTCTTCTCTATGATTGTACCTCACCATGGAAGCTGCTGCTTTGACGGCGGCAATGATCTACTCTTTTTGACGGCAGCGACGGTAATTTGGCTGTTGTGGTATGTATCTATGTATTTCAAATCTTAACTTTGTTATTGATTTTGATTTTGAGTTTGGGTGATGGTACTTGGTAGTGTGGCCGGAGCAGTTATTGATTTTGATTTTGAGTTTGGGTTAAAGATTGTAGTGTATCTATGGTAATTTTTCTTTTCTTTCTTCTGCAGAGATCACTGCTTTCAGCGACCGTCATGGTGAATTTGAGAAGATAAACACAGAAATATTGGGTGTTTGCTTAGATAAGTGTGGTAAAGGCACTTTGCTATTTAATCCATCTTGAAGATTATAATGTCATACTTCCCGCTATTACTTTTCTGATGTGCTACCATTAGTTGACCATACTCTGGCTTATGAGTTTGGATAGAAGAAAACCTATAGCTTGCTTGACTTAGTGGTTCCCTCAAAGTTCCAAGGTAGCTTAGTTGGTGAAGTCTACTGGGGGATGTATCATTATGCTATGTTAATTAGTGATTCCTATTAAGCGCTATTTCCTGTAGCAAATATGTTTGATGTTCTTTTCATTCCACTTGAAGCATTTTATTTGTAGAAACTCTCTCCCAGTTTGCTTTGATTTTCAGTTTCAAAATGGGTTTAGTCAGTAGATTACAGGACTAGAACACGAAGAGACTCTTATCATGCATTGTTGCGGTTGCAAAAGGAGAACTTTTGGCTGATGAGGTTTTGCATTTTTCCCGGCTTTAGATAGCAGATACTCTGATTCTAATTTTGTACTAAAACTTTTGATGATTTGGATATTATATGATATAATATACAAGCTACTTCCAACTTAGAGCTGCTCTTTTTGGTTGCCTGGCACTGGCAGAAATTCAAAGTGTTTGGATAAGTGTGATTTAGTGGACTCTTTGGATTTTGAAGTGATAGTTTGTGATGCTGGTCGTTCATGCCAAAATAGTGAAGTCATCGAATTACAGAGATGGGTTCATTAGTGACCGTTTGGTGTCTCTTTATGCCAAAGAGGGATGCTCTAAAGATGCACACCAACTGTTCGACGAAATGCCTGACAAAGATTTGGTATCCAGGAATTCGTTAACTTCCGCATTTTCGTGAAATCAGTGTTTTAGTAATAGCATGAAGGGACTTGCATTCATGGCTTTGCATTGAAAGTAGGTTTGTTGTGTGATAAGGTTGTTAATTCTCTAATTAACATGTATGGGAAGTTTGGCTATTTAGGCTCTGCTTGTAGGTTGTTCAAGAATATGTTGCGGCCCAATATAGTGACGCGGAATTTGATTATTACTGTTCATGTTCAAAGTGGTTGTGGTAGGAAGGGGTTGGGCTTTTTAAATATATGATATGATGAGGGCTGGCATTTATCCTGACCGAGCTACTCTGGTGACCCTTCTTCAGGGTTGTGCTAATATGGGTGTAGGACAACTTGTAGACTTGCTGCACGGTTATATGTTACACGCTGGTCTTGTTGAAGAGGATCCATTGCGACTGGATCATTAACCGTTTATGCGAAGTCGGGTAGATTAGATAATTTAGATTTGTTCATGTGAGGTTTTTGGAGGGATTAAAAACCCGGATTGATAGCTTGGACAACTATGCTTGCAGGTTTTGCTGTGCATGCTTTTTTTTATAGAAAACGGATCGAGTTATTTGAGCTCATGGTTAGCAACGATCAGGAGCCTGATCATGTCACTTTCACTCATTTGTTAAGCGCTTGTAGTCATTCAGGACTTGTAGAGGAGGGAAGGAGATACTTTGAGATCATGTCTAGTGTTTATAGGGTTCAACCTAGATTGGATCATTATTCTTGCATGATGCTAAAACATTGCTGTAGGAAAATTTGAGAATGTTGGTTAATTGGTTTTTTTTCATTTTAGTTATACTCTATAAATCAGTTTCTATTTTTATGTAGCGGTAAATATATTTGCTTTTATGTGCAGAATTATTTGGTAGAACTATTTGGTCGAGGTTGATGCAAAATAAGCAGCTGCTCCAATTCAGATGACAAGAGCGATAAGGAAGTGATAAGATCTGTTCGACTTACGACTGAAAGGACCACATTTAAAGAGAATTTAGTTAAAGGCATGTTAGCTGAATATCAAGCTAGGCGTGGACGACAAATTTGACATGATTGACTAATCACCTATCAGAAATATTATTTCTTTAGGAGCTATTTTTTGTTATTGTCTATATGAGATGTTATTCCTTTAGGAGCTATTTTGAAATTGTTCTTTTTACTGGATGTTGATCTATGGGAATTGAAAAAATTGTGACTCGCATTTTAATTGGTGCTGTGAAGATTTTTACTTACTTTCTTCGGAAAAATTTCATATTTTTATATCTATAAATGGTTGTTGTGCAACTTAATAAAATTAGTTGTGGCTATTGTGATCAAAATATATTTTTTGCTTTAGCAATTTGAATTTAATGGAATTACAAATTTTACTTTAGTAATTTAAAATATAATTTTTAGTTTAGCAATTTCACTTTTTTACAATTTTTTACTGACAGCTATCTTGTTACTTTATGTTTTTTTTTTCTTCCTTTAGCAATTTTCAATTCTCAACCTAATTTTCTGTGCTAACCAATCAATAGAATTACAAATTCTATTCAATTCCAAGTTAATTCCAATTCCTTGAGAATTGGAATTGAATTGCAATTCCCAATTTCAATTCCAATTCCATTTACCAATCGGACCCTAACAGTTTTAAGAAAATGACTTTATTGCCCTTGGATTAGAAGGTTATTTTCTTTTCAAATGCGATTACTTAATCTCCTCTTATTTCTCTTCATTTTGGAGAACCTACTACCTCAGTATACCACCATGCCCACCGCTAGACACCACACCTTAGTCTCCACCTCCCATGACCACCAAGATTTCGCTCTCCATTATAGTCAGACCCCACCCTCCCCTCAGCCGTCGCTGCTGTCCTTACCCTCTCTCACCCCTCCGCTGTTCCCCCATCCCGTCTCTGCTACCCCACCCTCCTCTACCTCGATGATGCTGCTCTCACCCCACCAGTGCTGCCTCCACCCTCCCTCACTCCGTCGCTACCTGCCCTTACCTTTCCCCCACTCCGTCGCTACCTACCCTTACCTTTCCTCCACTCCGTCGCTACCTCCATCCTCCTCGTCTTACTCGCTCGTTTTGCATGTTTTTTCATCGTTAGTGTTTGCCTTTTGAGAAAACATTGACAGTGAAATTTGCTTCTTGTTAATTGTTGTTAGATAGACCCTAATTTAGAAATTATGGTTAAAACCTTAATTTGGAGAGAGATAGGGGGAAAGAATTAGGCTTGAAACCCTTATTTAGGAATTTAGGTTTGAAACCCTAATTTTCTAAATTAGGATTTTTAATCTTTATATAGTGTCTATGTAGATATATCGTATAAGGTAGTATTGACATTTAGAAAATACACATGGATGACATTTAGAAAATACACATGGATGACATCAGCCCAAAAGTACATCTTTTTAACAGATATGGGACGGATGGACACAACTAATAGATTTTTAAAATTTTTGGTCATGATATGTTACACTTTGAAACTTATTATCCTTGACTGTAATTTTACATAATCTCAGGAACATTGCTGTAATTATCAAGAGAGAGAGAGAAACAAAAAAGAGATTTTGTGTGTGTGTGTGTGTGTTAATGTTGCTCTTTTGTGGTTGATGTAATTTACTTGTCAGATTGTTTCTTGGCTAAAATTCAATCGTGATGCCTACTTGGTGGGGTTGTCATCCGTGTAAGTGTCTGCCAATTTCGTTGTCTTAACGAGTAGCGTGCAACTTGATTGCTTCTTCACAGATATAAATTTTTTATTAATCTGAAAAAACAAATGTTGAACATATACTTTTTATCATAATGATATTAAACATATATGGCAAATACCATAAAGTAGTTAAGTTATACTCAATCTATAAAAACACATGAAAATAAAAGTACATATACACAAGTGACAATCGCATCCGATAGAGATGTCAATGGCTTGGGCTTGGGCCGGCCCGACCCGGGCCCAATGGGACAAAGTGAAAGCCCGGGCCAATCGGGCTTAGGGTCGTGGGAACCGGGCTCAGGTCGGGCCCAAGACTGGGATATCAAGGCTCAGTCCAGGGCCAAGTCCTAGGCCCTAACTTTAAGGCCGGGACCGGGCTTTAAATTTTGTCTTTTAATTCCTGGAATATCAATGAAGAGTTCGTTTCTTAGAACCAATACATTAAGCTGTCATGTTCATAAAAAATTAACATGTTATCTTATACAGCTTGAAGTCTCCTAATCCAACTAAAGTCTGCATATATATTACTCTAGGTTGTATAGGACATTACCAAAATAATTTTGGGGTAGCTTTTTTCGGTTCAAAGAATTGATCTTAGTTGAATGATCAAGCTCATTAAGTGGAATTGTCGTCTTCGAATGGTCGGTTTGAGTTCAAGTGACATTTATAACCGTCGAGTCCCTTAAGTGCGGCCGCAGGGAGCTCTTCGATTGTTTTGTTAAGTTTGTTTTAATCGTATTTATCTACCCAAAAAACAAACCTAGCCATTGAATTCTATTTTTTTACTTATCCGGGCTTTTGTTTTAGCATGAAAACATGCACAGGAGTTACCTCAGGAATCGGTAGCTTAAGCATAAAAAATTAATCTAAAATTACTTTTGGTCTTTACCTACACCAAACTAAAATGGTTAAGTTCCTGTCTATTATCTTTTGCTCATACTTTTCCAAATAGCTAGAATAATTTAACAAAACATGCTATTTTTATCTCTCGCAGCCTTTTTACTTCCTATTGTTCTTAATTAAAAACATTTTTGTGATAGTTGTTAACTTTCAAAAATACACTATAAAAGTACTTTTCTCGAAACACAAACTAGCTGTTATATAGCTGTTAGGCGATAAAAGTGAAATATTAGAAAAATGAGAGAATATAGCCGTTGAGGGGGGGGGGGGGGCCTAAAAAACGAAGCGGTTTCGGGCCGACTCGGGCTGAATTTTTTGGGTTAAAATTCTGGCCTCATCCAGGCCCTACGGTCCATGGACGGCCGGCCCGTTTGACATCGCCATATGATAAACGCCAAGATACAATAATTATCCAAGAAAAACAAAAACTGCAGCAACATAATCCGTATATACACCCCAGACAAATGATTTGACAAAAAGTTGTCTTTGACCACAAGGTCACATAATATAGACAGGAAAAACAGTAATTTTACCTGATTCTGTCAAAGATTTGGTCACCGCTCAATGCCAATCAACATGTCATGACAAAAACCATCACATCCTGATATGAACATCCATGCACTCAAATACACATCCCATCTCATCCTCTCCCACAATAATAATAACATCATACATACACACACACACACACACACACACACACACACACACACACATATATATAATAACAATAACAAATAAAAATAAAACCACACATAGAGCTTCAAAGCCAAAGCTCCTCCCCACCCACCCTTGCTCTCTCTCCCCCTCTCTCTTATATGGAGTACTACGGAGTATATAAATACAAACAATCTACTGTGCATATTTCCAAACAGTAAAATATAGAGCAAGAGGGTCCCCGGTAGGAAAGAAAAATGTTTGCTTTGAATGCTCCATGGCTTGCTTAGACACACACACACACAGAGACACGAACAACATGTACAACAAAAGTTCACAGCACAGAGAAAACCTTGCCGCCGCTCAAATGAACATGAACCCTCGGATCTCCTTCTCCAATGACTTTGCGGAGTCCAGTGCCCAGCACCAAATGGCCGGAACGACGGCGTCCAGGGACTCGGCACCCGTCTCGTCGGACTTTGAGTTTTCGGTGACGAATTACTCCATGATGAATGCTGATGAGCTGTTTTCCAAAGGCAGGTGGTTGCCGTTCAAGAGTAACTTGCAGAAGACCACTCTTAGAGAGGAGCTTCTGGCCGGTGAGGAGGAGGACGACGCCGTCTCGTTGAGGCCCCCCAAGGGGTCCGGGTCAACTCGGTGGAAGGGGTTTCTGGGTTTGAAGAAGTCTCACATTGGGTCCAAGAAGACGGGTGATAAGAGTGATGGGTCAGGGGATAAAAGGGTTCATGTTTCAAACACATCTCAGGTCTGTTTTGGGGATCCGCATTTTCAATTTTCATAACGACTGTTTTCACGCTTTAATATGCTTTTTAACCGTCATTTTGCTTGCTAAAATGTTGTTATTTTGCCTGCAACAAGTGAGAGCGTGAAAAAAAAAAAACAGAGATGCTAAAACAGACTGTTTATTAACTTGTTTTGGCACATCTCTCTCTATGTGTACATGTCGGTGATTTCTTGATCTGGGTTTAATGTATTTTGACAGGAACACTTGAACGACGGAGGGTCAAGTTGCAGGGAGGCGGAGTTTCGGGTTTAACCATCGAAATACGTGTGCAATGGATTTTGTAGAGTTGTGGTGGTGTGGTAAAATTTTCCTTTGTTTGAATGACTTCTAATATTGACGAGAGCTTTGCGGGTAATACTCGGGGTTCTAATGAATTGTTTTAGTTGAGTTTGAGTTTAACTTCTTCTTTCTCTCTCCTTTTCTTCTTTGGTCCTAGATGTATGTGATTGTTAATTCTACTTTACTCCTTACTATCTCGTAGAGTAGAAGTTGGTTTCTTCCTTTGTACAGAATGTTGGCTGTCGCTTTGAGGAACTTCAGTCCATCGTGCACTGATGGTCTCCATCTGAATCTCATATCCTGCAAAGTTTAAACTTAGATGAACGCATGCATGCATTTTGTTTGCCCACTTTCTTACAATTTGCTTTGGCACGAGTAGGCATCATCGTCTTGCCAATAAGATTAGATTTGATAGCTGTTCAACTCCTGGAAGACCGAGGTCGACTTCACTACATTTTTTGGGTATGAGTAGCAAGAAAATGATGGAGAATTCGGTCTTCAAGGTTTTCTTCAGCTTGGTAATAAAACTTTAACGAGTACGAACCAACTTCTAAGGAGAATATATATGTTTTTTAATAACTGGGTTTTAATAAGAAGATAGTTATAATTTTTTCGTATAACGATAATTAATAATCGTTAAATAACTTTAGTGCTTTCTATTTAGCGATGTTAAAAAATTACTGTTAAAAATTATCGTTGAAAATATTATATGAAATGTCATTAATGTTATTACTTTCCTATAAAAGAGTTAAAATTATTTTTTATAACCTGCAGGGTAGCTACAAAAAATTATCTGTCTTCCTAAAATAGTCTCATGTATGTTTTGTACCACGAATAACATCTTCCTAAAATAGTCTCATGTATTGTACCACGAATAATGCGACGAATCTGAGTCAAGACATTCCGAAGACAAAGTTGCAGTTAGAACCTTCAGATGTTTGGCAATCCCCTTCAAAATGCAAATATATAAATTTATTGTGCATGTATAAACTACATTTTACTGTATCGTTTATGAGTTGAAGTTTTGAGTTAAAGAAACTTATTAGTATCTTTAACATTGACTGTTTACCTTCGCCGCAAAAGTCATGATAAAAACTGGAGAGATCTTTAAAAGAAAATATTTTAGTCACTGCCCGTGTCGTTGCCAACGATAGTTTTAATACTAGTCGTTAGTATTCTTAGTGATGTTTGTTTAGTAACACTAAGAAAGTGTCGATAAAAATTGTTGACGGTTAACAGAAACGCCAATAAATGCTTGATTGACGATTGTCACTATATACTATTAATAGTTGATAAATATTTTTCGTTATCTTTGTTTAGTAACAGCAAAAAAAATTTGATAAGAATTGTCGGCCGTTAAAAAAAATGTCAATAAACCCGATTATCAATCATCATCGATCATTTAAGAATTTGTAACTTTCACAGCCTGAATTTCATCTTTCATAACCATGATTTCCTTTCCACCGCACCAAAGGCTATTCTTTTTTTTAGATAATAAAAAATACCTTCGTTCGGATTAATTTTAGTGTCAATTGTGACCGTGTCCCCTCTCCCTCGAGAGATCTTGAGGGCGCACCAGAAGCTATTCAGTGCTCTTCAAACTGCTAGTAACAACAAAATTCCAAGTACAGTTGAACTGACATGTTATTTACGGCTCTACTAGTGGAGTGGAGCTACACGAACTAGGAAGGAGTAGTTAATGAGATTGGGAGTGAGGAGTTTGACTGGCAGTCAGCAGTCCAGTCAAAGAAGACAACTAATCAACAGCTGTGAATCATGTTGAGGAGAGAACACGGGGAGGATCACAATATATTTAATGAATGAATTCTGACAGAAAATGAGAGAGAGAGAGAGAGAGAGAGAGAGAGAGGGTAATTTCCAACATAAATTTGGGTAGATTCCAGTCAAGTACTTCCCCTTCCCTGTAGCTGCTGTCTACTTGGTCAGACAGCTGCTACTAGCAGCGCAGCAGCACCAGCAGCACCAGCAGCGGCAGCTGCTTCATGCATGCATGGTGTCACAACCCATATGATGGTATTAATGTTCCTGAAGGACCCAAACAATTGCTGCCCCCTACCATTTCTTCAATGAATGACACGCTTTTGCTAACGATACTGCTACCAGTACTGCACATGTACCATCAATTGGCGTTTTGAAGTTTGAACTCCTCCCGCCACTAGGCTTTTCAATTTGGCGCTCAACTTGATACAGCGGATACATATCGTCTATTGTATTTCGCTATTATCAATTGTACTTTCTCCGTTTCAAATTATTTGATACTCCCTCCGTTCCTTTTTAAGTGATCCATTTTATTTTGCACGTAGATTAAGAATTTAGGTTATATATTGTATGTCTTTTCCATTTTACCCTTTAGAGAGAGGGGGGAAGAGAGTGGGCCATGAGAGAGAAAATTGGTTGTGTTAAATGTGGTAAGAGAAATATAATAAAAAAGTGTAAAGTGGTGGGCCATGAGAGAGAAAATGAGTTGGTAGATAATTAAATGTGGTGAGAGAAATAGAATAAAAAAATGATAAAAAGGGTAAATATGTAAAAATACTTATAGAATCTTTCCTAATTTGGAAGTGATCACTTTTTGTGGGACAGTCCGAAAAGGAAATATGATCACTTTTTAAGGGACGGAGGGAATAATTTTTACACTTATTTAAGATATAAATTGAATTTATTATTTTACTATAAAGAGAGGTGAAGGAAGAAAGTGAGTCATGAGAAGAAAAATGTGTTGATGGGAGATTAAATGTGAAAAGATAAATATAATAAACAAAAGTGTAAAAGGGTAAATATGAAAAAATACCTTCATAATCTTTCTTAATTTGAAAAGTGATCAATTTTTTTTAAGACAATCCAAAAAAAAAATATGATCAATTTTTTATAACGAAGGAAGTATTAGTCGGAGTATTGTTGTTCGACTCGAACTTGCGGTCTTAAATAAAAATGATTATTATGTTAATATTATATAAATTATAGCGGAAGAAGCAACAACTCCAAGAATTTGTAAATAGTGCTATGTTTTCAAGGTGTACAAAATAAGCATTGACTACCTAATTTTTATAGAAACTTTACACTTGCCTTATCCGCCGCTGTGTGCGGCTTACTTTGTTGGAAAATCGAGTTTCAAATTAATAAAGTTAGAAAAGAAATTTACATTTTTTTAACTTTAAAACGTTTAAACCTTGTATGTAATACTTTGAAGTTTCGGTTTTCTGAACTGTGTTCTTGTTTTTGACGTTGTGCTCAATGTGCTTTGACTACATTCGATTTAAATATTTGAATGTGGTAAAAATGGTGGTTCAATGTTGCAAGTATCTTATTGCTTTATTTGATTTTCTGTTCTTAACTAGATTTATCTTTTGCTTATGGTGGCTAAAGTATCTTATTACCAAGAGTGAAGCTTCTTTTAAAAAGACTTTGCACTATATTTGTAATTCATCGCGAAGCTTTTCTATATATGCCTAATTGGACAGAAATAAACATACAAGCCATTTCATGAAAAAAATATCTTTCTTAACTAGGCAATAATTTGAGTCAGGTCGAATCTAAAAAATAGTTATCACTTTCTTGTACAGACCAGTAGGAAAATGTCTTTTAACAAGTTGATCCACGAGCTTGTAAGCATGAATGCCTAGATTCCCAAAAATAAAATATTTTTTAGTATAAAAGAGGTATTCATATAAGCTGCTGCTTCCAAAAAAGAAAATGTCAATCAAAGACTAATAACTTGAAAGAATAAAACGAAGATGCAAAAAATAAGAGGCATCGGCAATGAAACGAGGCCCTAAGGCCTTTTACCCACCAAAACCCCCGAGATCGTAGGGCGGGCGGAAAGACAGCAGGCCCATCAAAATGACAGTCGTGTCCAGCATAAAAGTTGGGCTCGATGGCCAGCCCCCATGCAAAATATGATCATTTGGGGCTCATCTGGACGAAATTTCATCACGAAAAAAAGAGAGAGAGGCAGAGTGGGTGCCAGCAGAAACCTGTCACTCTATTTCCCTTAACTTGATGAGAGAACTAAATATGCACATCAAGCTTGAGAAAGGTTTCAGAATAGTTTACAAACATCTGAAACCCTCCCACTGTTATAGGAGCTAGCAGTTCTACTGCAGGGTGGGCAAAAATTTACATAGATACTGGAGTACAAAGACAATTTTGTTACATGGTACATGCTAAAGAGAATTCTACCACGGAGCATTGGCCTCTTCTTGAAACCTAAGCTCATACTCCTCAACCTTCGACTGCGGGGCATCAAATTTCTCAGAGGCTCCCTTCAACTCCAAAACCTTTGCTTCCAGATTCTTTATTTCATTGACAATGCGAGTTTGTTCCGATTTAGCCTCCCTCTGTGCGTCTGAAACACCTTTGGAATCAATGGCGATGCTCAAAAGACGGCCTATGCGATTGTGTAAGAATTCAACATTCATGCCCAAAAGCTCAAAAGATTTCAACGATTTCTCCCAAACTGCAAATCCACTTAGAAAGGTGGTCAACTTGCAAGCTCTGATGGCATCTGCTATATTTACAGTTTCACCAATTATACCAGCCGCTAGCTTAGAGTAGAGGCCTGGAATAAGACCAACATGTAGAAACTCATTCCGATGGCGACAAAGCTCATAATACTTCATCCGTAAATGTTCTGGGAGCTCTGAGTCTATGCACAACCCATTTATTTGAATGTGAAAATCCTCGAACCTTTTGACATCTTCAAACAAAAAGGCAGGCCCAGAAAAATCGGAATCTGCCACAACTTTCGAGCTAGTGCCTTCACTATCATTCCCAGACTTTTCCACCTGCCGAGCAAGCTGAGGTACGGACCTTGACAGGCCTGTTCGCTTCTTCTTTTGGCATACAGTTAACAGAAGAGACTTAAGAGGCTTCCTCTTCCTGGCTTTCGAATTTGTAGTAGTCCTCTCTTTAAAAAAACATGTTAGAAGGGAAGCAAGGAAACAGTTAAGACCAACGGAGAAGCAAACAAATAATAGACTGCAAATTGGAGAAATCAGTCAGCGAACCTGCATCAGTTTGTACTGTATGGGCATCTAAAATGCTGCAAGGACCATCTTCTTCAGCCATATCTTTTGCCCTAACTATATGCACCTACAAAGAGCGAGTGCACTTGCACATATTAATCAAAGGAACACAGGTCAGAAAATTCAACATGTGCAGATTAATAAGACTCCTAACACACACTCACAATCGCAAAGCGCTAAGGTAGAGCCTTGGCACGACGGAGAGGCAGCTCCATTTTGACCTGGCCCTCACAGGTTCAAAAGGCTGAAACAGGATCTCTTGAAAATGGGACTAAAGATGCGTACATCTGACCCTCCCCAAACCCTGCAATAGCGCAACCTCGTGCACCGGCCTGTTGTTTTGTATCGGAACTATTCACATAATGCAACAAAGAGAGCTGCCCCTGTCCTATTTTCAGTAAGAATTCGCAAAGGGTGACGCCCAAGAGAATCAGCTTTTCTTTCCAACTTACTTCGCAAATTGGACTCAGTATGACCTTCCTGATTCACTTCACCCCATATATGGCTTGTACAAATCCTAATGTTGTGTTTGTCAATTGCAAGACGTAGGCGGCAATCATCACTTCAAGTTACTCAAGGGTCCACCTCTAATCCTAGAGCGTTTTGACGAGGGTTCAGATTTGAGACCAAGGGAAGGCATGAAGACACCATTCGATTTTCTTCTAGGAGATAAATGCAATCAGACCAAACCAGGATTCTGCTCGGCAGGGAACCAAAAATGCTTCAAGACTGCTAAGTCTAATTTAAATAAAGCTCTTGCATGACTAATTACTATTGCTTCCATTCTGCAATTTGTGACTCTCCTACTTGTCACTTGGATCTATGGTAAAAATGATTAACACAATCAATATTCATGCACTAAACTAAGTCTCTGAATCAAGTTGAATAGCCAGACGAAACACAAAATTTTGGACGGAGTGACAAAGCTTTTGACATTGTGTATGGAGGGTGAGCCCAAAAACGCTACTGAGAAAAGCAAAACAGAGAAGCCTTAAGATTCATAAGCAATATCAAGCTGAATAGCCAGATGAAACACAAAATTTTGGACGGAGTGACAAAGTTTTTGACATTGAGTATGGAGGGTGAACCCAAAAACGCTACTGAGAAAAGCAAAACAGAGAAGCCTTAAGATTCATAAGCAATATCAACTCGGACTGAGGGAATCCTGCCAAAAATCAAAGGGGGCTGAACTTTTAAGCGTTATTCTGCTATCGAGTCTTGTTGCAAAAGTACAGTTACCAAGTACTCCAGCTCGTCCAGAATTGAGTGCCTTACCATTCTACTGCCAATTTTCCCAGAACTTATTTGCAAACCTGTAAGCTTTTAGGTACTTCTTTGCAGGCACTATTTGTTCTACTTAGAAAAAGACCTTGGTCAATTTTGATTAGCACCAAAGTTGCTCTAATTAATTTGTATCGAGTCAAGTAAACACCCAGCATGAAAGGATATTATATCACCAAAAAAACAACTAATATATTTGTTTTATTCAGGACAGGATATACCATGAACAGATGTAAAATCATTCTGGACAAAATCATATCATCCTTACTGATAAGATTTCAGGCAAAGGCATATTAATTTCACATCTAACTACTTGCATCAGTTATGTCCAGCACTCCAGCTCTTCTACCACTATAAAACCAGTTCGAACCATGCATGATGCACACAACTGGAGGATCAAAGTTTACTAAGGATGACCTTCTTTGCTCTAGTCAGCGCCTAACTGAAACATTTTGCCTCTTCTACCACTAATCTATCAATAAGTCCTTTCCTTTGTCCCAGACACAATCATTTCATTTTTCTGAGATTTAAATCAACCGGCTAAGTCTACGGCGTTTGTTGTCCTAGGGAGAGATTGACATTTTTTTTTCCCTGAACATTTGTAATCTTACCCTTTTAACATGCCAAGCTCAATGGGACCATATGGATTCTATATGTGGACACTAAGGTAGCATCAATGTATATTAGCTTATGTAATTGGCCCGCCTGTCTACTTAATCAATGACTTTTTTCTCCATATAAATATTGGTGATGAATGAAATTGTCAATGAACAAAATACAGGTGCTATGATCAACAACTTGAATTGTCACCTTAAATTTGTTGGGTTTGACCATATGAAATACCAAAGCATCTCCTTCAAGCAAGTTGTGTCCAACAGCAAACTTTCTCCACCCTCCGCTTAGTCCTGTCTTTTCGGCAATGTATTTGAGGTCAAATTGTTCCCCAGTTTCGTCTTCGAGTACAAGTGTAGTATTCGTCCTCGGCAGGTGTGACTTGCTGAACAATTTGGGAAGGCCCTACATTGAAACACTATTAGCAATAAGTTACATCTGCCTTCTATAAACTACTTCCTGCTGAATTATAATTTTTAAAATGCTAGAAACAGTTCTCACCATCCAAAAACAACTGGAAACATGCGATCTAACCATCAATCTAGTGAAGCTGGGAAATTGAGATCCTAGACTAGACTGAATCTCCTCTGCACGAATCATGGCAGGTGACTTGGCATGACCAGGACTGTTTTGCGGCTTTGGCCCATTACTAGTAGCCACTTCTTGCTTCAGTTTCATGTAAAATCGTAGTCATAATCATGACAAAGTAAACCAACAGACAACTAAAAGAATAATACAAGCACTTCAATTTCTGAAAAGTGACCTCACATATTCTTCTGCAACATCAAAAACCACCTGTTCATGAATCACTAAACTACTCATTTCCAGCATATTCTATCTTACTTAACTGAAGAATGGACACCTATTAAAGAAGAATCGTGGAGTTTGAATGATGAGCCTAATATAATGTGGAGTGAGATGTAAACTTGCTTTAGAAGAGTTGCAAGAGGTCCATGAAAAATTTAGAGAAACTGGTCTTGTAGGTAAAGATACTTGGTGGTGAAATGAGGAGGTCCGAAATTAGAGGATTGCAGGAGTGTAAGAATGAGGAGCATGTTAAGAACTATAAGTCGACTAGAAAGGAAGCAAGGAAGGCAATAAGAGAGGCTAGAAGTAATGCATATGAGAGTTTATACCAAAGGCTATGAACCAATGAGGGTGAAAAAGAGATCTACAGACCAGCTAAGTTATAAGAGAAAAGAGAACGAGAGACTTGCATCACCTAAATTGTATCAAGGATGAGAATCAGAGGCTATTAGTACTAGAATATGAGTCAAGGAGAGATGGAGAGGTTACTTCGATAAGCCATTCAATGGTGAAACCGAAGATAATTTAAGAAATCTCGGTGGCTCATTTAAGGATACTAATCGAAGGTGGTTTCTTCATAGAATTGAAACATCTGAGGTGAAGGAAGCTTTGAAAAGGATGAAAAACAGAAAGGTTACTCGAAGACAGTATCAATATTGAGGTTTGGAGATGCTTGAGCGATATAGGCATAGATTGGTCAATGAAGTTGTTTTAACAAGAACTTAGACATAAAAAAGTGCCCGCAGAGTGGAGGAAAAGCACTTTGATACCTGTATACTAGACCTGGCAAAAAAATGCCCCTACCACGCAGGTCGACCAAACCCGCTGCCAAAAAACGGGCACGGGTATGTAAAACACAAACCCCTAGAAATTTGACCCGTACGCTAACCGACCTGTAAATCCTGGTTAGGTTTGGACATGTTCCAGATGCATGGCCCTATCTACAACGCCGTAGAAAGATCGTTAGTCCTCGTAGAAGGAGGCGATCCTAGTGCAATAACAAGTAGAAAACCCTATCTACAATGTTGTAGAAGGGAAGACGATCCATTATACAGATTCTGATCTAATACATGTCAAGTGGTGTGATGGTCATTTCACTTTCAAAAGTTAGTTCTCGGTTTTCTTGCACCACTCCTCTACTTTAGTTCAAACTTCTCACTCCAAAATTTGACACTACCACTAGTCTACTACTAGTCAAAACCTTGACTCTAGCTGTTGTTTACGTCCTAGTTTGACTTGTCAAACGATACTTGTTTAATTGATTTGCATTAAAAGCTCGAGTCTAACTTTATGCTTGGATCCTTCATTTCTAGCCTAAAAGTTCGCAAGAAATTTAAATGGGACAAAAATTATGAGAAGGGGGGAGGAAGAGATAGATATTACAAGGGTGTGAAAAAGGAAATGCTCTTACACTCTGTAATTTGGAACTAGAAGGCTTCTTCTTCTTACTTAGCTTGCCTTTCTTCACATTGGACTTGTTACTTCTGCCCTGGCAAAATTTAAGCAAACCCGATTCTAATCAACAAAGTTCAAAGAGTGACCATATATATGACAAATGTGCTCGACAATTCGAATGAAGCCTTTACTTCAGGCACGAAGGACGGGGTCGTCAGACACAGGCGACGAAGTTGGAGCGGTGGCGACTCTCACCAACTAATCAATACTCAATAGTATTAAAGCCCACTAGGTACATAAGCAGTAAACCAACCGCATATTTCTAATCGATGCTGGGTATATATATCTTTAACAACAGGCAACATATCTGTACGCTACGCAGGCATAATACAACGAAAATATCATGGAAATATAGCAAGAAACCTCGGAAGCAGGGAAGGGAGTGGAAGGAGTTGGGGCGGAAGGGCTGGTGCCGTGGTGTCTATACATTTGGGAAAGTGTCAAATTGTCTTCCACAGAACAGGGTATCGTCTCATCATCCTCTGATGATCTAGTACTAGCACTGCGAGGCCCTTTTTCATAACCCTCCTCAGTTTCCTCTTTAGTTACCTCTTCATCGTCGGGTTCATGATCATGTTTGCTTTGGGTAAGGTTGTTGAGTCTTCTCATCCTCATCTCTCACCAGGCTTTGATCGTTATTGTAGACAGGGCCTCACTTGCAGGTTTGATTTTCCTTTTTCTTTGGGTGTGTCGAAAATGGACGTAAGGGTTAGACCACAAATCCAATTTCATACTCCATCTCGGCCACCTGCTATACACGCGTTACCCGAGTTTCATCGGCTTCTATTCGTAACCCCGAGGATTGGCCTGGTGGCCTTGGGGTCAGCACCCAGAGAAAAATTTCTCTGAGCGATGTGGGGGTGCGCCCTTAAAATTGTCTTGGGGTTGGCCTGGTGGTTAAGGAGGTAAGGTCTCTACCTTAACTTCCTAGGTTCAAGCCTTGGGATCAGCACCCAGAGAAAAATTTCTCTGAGCGATGTGGGGGTGCGCCCTTAAAATTGCCTTGGGGTTGGCCTAGTCAAGGAGTTAAGGTCTCTACCTTAACTTCCTAGGTTCAAGCCTTGGGGTCAGCACCCAGAAAAAAATTTCTCTGAGCGATGTGGGGGTACGCCCTTAAAATTGCCTGGGGAAGGGATTTAGTCTCGGTTGACGCTAAAGCTGGTCCGAGGATACTCCTTACCGTTTAACAAAAAAAAATCAACTTCTATTCGTTTCTTTGATTGATATTTTAGCCTTCAGCATGTGCTATTTGCTATGTGCAATTTTCCCCTCACTACTTTTAATTAGCACTAAACTCTTTATAGTTAAGAAAATTGGACACCTTAAACAGAAACCGTCAACTTTAATAGCACATGGTCAACACAAGCATTGATTAACGGGTTTTTTCTTTTAAGTGACAATTTTGATCTTCTTCCTTCGGTCAGCCTCCCCCCTCTATCCCCCCGACTTCCAACTCAGCACGCACACTCCCCCCCTTCCCCTTCCCATTCCCAACTCTTCGCGTGCGCTCCCTCCGTCATCCCATCCCTCAACCACCAACTCCCCCTTCCTTACAGATCTGCACAGCTCCACAAATCTGCAAACACCCATCACCCCACTGTGCACACACCCATAAATGCACACGCACCCTGTGCGTGTTTGCATGCGCAAATGTGTGCATGTGTTCGGTGTGTTCATTGCGCGTGCAGTGGGTATATGTGGGTGTTTGTGCGTGAGAGCAATGTTGATGAGTTTGTGGGTGTGTGAGGGGGTGGGAAAACTGTGGTGTGTGTATGTGTGTGTTAGGCGTGTCTGTGTGTGCGTGGAGTGGGTGCATGTAGTGGGGGTGGGGGAACTCGAGTGGGTGGGTGTTGTGGTGGTAGGTGGTCGGCAGGCGAGTTAGGGTGCTTGATTGGATAAAAGTGAGAGGGGGGAGAGAAACGGAGAATGGCACTGAACTAAAATAGGGTAAGAAAAGAAGGATATTTCACTATTTTGGTCATTTTATGCAATTCATAACAGATTTGTCCAAGGTGCTTGATTTACTAAATTGTGGGGTTTAGAGCTCAATTTTGAAATGGAAGGGGGAGAATCACATATTGCGTATAATACAATGGGTCATTAGCTACTTTTTCTTAATGATCATGTCTTTTGGTTCATTTTAGTTTCTTAATTAATATTTTTTATTTTATTTTAAGTAGCTTTTACCCTCGCATTTAATACATGAGAACAAGGTTTGATGTTGAATTATATATATCGTACTTTTGTTATTTCTAATGACAGTTCAAGCCAAAGTACAAATATTTTCAGCCAATAATAAATTTATGAGCAATAAAGCCCTGAGGCCCATGAACATGGTCTATGAAGGGAAAATGTGGTATAGCCGTGTAAAATTTCTGAGTGAAATTCATTTTAGTTTGATTTCTTTCGTGGATTAAAATATAGATTAAAAGTCAAATTAGATTGTACATTCCGTGCCCAATAAATGATGTTCAGAAAAAAATTCCAAATGTGTCCTAGAAATCAAATTACCTATAATTTGGATGATATGGAAATGCCACAAGAACCATACATAATTTGCAATATTAAGAACTTTAAATTGCTAAATTTTTAGTGACAATTAGAGGCTTGACGTTACGAATGTTCAGGCCAACATGCCAAAACAAAACCTTGGTTTCCTAAGCAAGGTACAACCTTAAGAAGCGCTTGGTCCCCAGGCCCATTGGACCTTCCAAGCCCACACTGTTAACGAGGGTGAAAAGGAACTCTTGAAATATGCAACCGGCGAGGTGCTGTAGGAATGGGGAAAGTATAAGCCCAGTGGGCCTCGTATGTTCCACGTTTCAAGATGAAAACCACACACATGATTATAACCCAAAAAACTTTGTTGGAATCAGCAGTATCAGTCAGGTATGTTATTCCTGTTTTCTGTTACTTCTGTTAAGTGGCAACAATCATTTTGTTCCACTTGATGAGGGGACTGATGTCTTAAAAGAAAGAGCTAAAAACAGGCAGAGGTATTTAATAGTAATTATCAACGGTCTTAGATAGTTAGAACTATTAGTCCTTGACCATACATATTTTCTAAAAGTTCTTGGTGTTAACGTGTATTACTATGACAGTTACCTCTGCTAATACATTACCACCAATATTAAACAACACAAGTTTTGAAAGTAATGACTTCTTCTTAAAAGTTAAAGTCCTAGGCCCTTTCCGAGTACCCATTTTTTGAGGGAGTCAGTTGGTCCTTCCGTCGGGGTGGTGAGAATGGTGGTGCCGCGGTTTGGAGAAGGTTTTAGCGAGTTTGGATTCAAGGTCTTTACTTCTAAGGTTGTTTTTTCCGCTCTCCCTTGATCCAAATAGGTTAGTTGGGTTTTACTTTAGGGATAGAGCAGGTCATGTTTGCGACTGATGGTGGTGTGTTATTGGAGTAGGTTGACAGGGCAGATGGATGGAGTATGGTGGTTTGTCGTAGGTTGTTGTTGCTGCCGAGTATGGACTTACGCGGTGCTGGGTGTGCCGGTAGAGGGCATCGCTACGCCTTTGGTGGCTTTGTTGGGTTTCTGACGATGTCGGTGTTGGGTGGGTTGGGTTTCGGCAGATCTGATAGTGTTGTTGGAGGTGATTCTGGTGATAACTGGGTCAAACGGTGATTTAACGGTGGGGCGCTTTAGGTGATTGATGACATGTGGGGGTCAGGCAGTAGCGATGCAGAGCTACAAATCTTTTGCCCGTGGAGGTGTTGCAAGCGGTGGCCGGGGGGGGGGGGCTTAGGACATGTGTCCTTGGGTTAATAGGTGTAGGGCATGTGTTCTTGTGCTGACAATAGGCAGAGATGACAGTCTTATCTTTGTTTGTCCTTATCTAATTTTCAAATTAAAAAAGGATAAAGAAAAACAGTTGCTTGTTTTTCTGTTCCCTAATTTCATATTACAATGCGTATCGGATAATGTTATCATCCGTATACATGTGTGTCGAATTCGATGCCTTTTACGGACTTTTGTACAACTTGATTGCTTTGTAGTCTCCTTTATATGTACGTTTTCTATTACTACAAAGCAATCAAGTTGTACAAAAGTCCGTAGTTGCATGTAGACTTTACAATGAGAGGGCGTTTTAAACATTATATATACATTTTAAAGCGCATTTTATAACAGTTTCATAAAACTTCTAAACCACATGACAACTTAATAGCAGGCAACAACGAAAGTGTGCTTCAGAAATACAAGGCAGGCAAAATATACGAAACAAGCATTACGCAAGTGATCACGTAAAATGCGTCATGGATACGGGAAAAGGACTCCAATAATGATTTTTTTTAATTCATATGACACCTTACGAGTATTGTTTGGCCCGGTATATCATATCATCGTCAATCAATATAATAGGAATTTAAGTAAACAGTGATGAGATATTCTTGATGGCTTATTAGTTAATTCAAAAGTTTACGAAGTAGTTGCAACCAAAAGTTGCATGCAAATTACGTATATTTTTTTCTTCTTTTTTTATTAAGCAAGATAATTCAGAATAAAACAAAAAGCCTGTTTTTCCAGTTAATCCATTATCTTTCCGGCCCCTTGCGCTAATTGTTCCTATCTCGGACCTACCAACTTGTTCTGCCAAGTACTTAGCACCTAGCGCATGCAAGTAGCAGCCGATGGCTGATGGCCTGAATGATGTAATTTAAATTGTCATAAACACTTTGGCCGTTGACATGAAGGCCCTATATATGTTCCATATTATTTATTACCCTATTAAAAATAATTGTTGACCAAACTTTACTTTCTTATTTCTCTGCAATAATCAAATTAAGTAAAGTAAATTTGGTATTGACCAGAATCACATGATGGTGGCCAGCAGGCAGCAGCGCAGCGTATCTACTTGAGACCCACGCCTCATAAAATAATGTGTGAAGGCCAGCCACCGGGCTTAACATATGCTAGTTAGGGTCCTAACTTCATATTTGACGGGCTTAAAGAAAGTTTTGATGGCTTTGCATTGTAGTATTGTAACTGCACTATTATATTTATAAAGGAGAATACTTTTACGGTAAAGTCTTTATGAAAATTTTAATACATCTCTTTATAATATGTTAACTTTACAATACTCTCACCTTTGTAGCCATTTTTTAAAGGTTATTATATTTTTTTATAACAAAATGTTTTCCCTTCTCACACAACCGTGATTATGAGTTTTTAATGTTGATTTACTTTCTGACGATGACATATTTTGCCCTTATTTAACAGTTTTTTCGTGCCAAGAAAGTAAATCCACCGGTCCAATTTTACAAAAACTTTGAACACATGGACTTTTGACTACCCAAATCGAAAAAAAATAAAATTGAAATTCTAACTTTTCCTAATATTTAGCATGTCTCTTTTTAGTGAGGACCCTTTTTTATTGAGGCGAAAACACTTGGTATCTCAATGAAATAATCAGATGTTAGTTAACTTTGTAAGAATAGCAAGTACTTAATAAGTAAGCCTTGGCCAACATATTACCGTATTAACAACAACTATTTTGGAGATTGATAATTGTGCTATACTACTTTTCAACATTTACACTCCCCTTTCATCGTCCAGGACCGAAAAATATTAATAAAGGTCATTAAAAAATGTCACTTAAAAATCTTTCACGGCAAAGTGGAGTGTTTGTGAAGGTTTTAAAAAACCTTGGGACATTGATTTTCTTCGTCAACAGAGACTTCATTCAAATTGCAAAGTTTCACATTATCTTTTTGATAAATCCAGCTAGAAAGAACAATTCAGCCGTTTAATCTTCTAAACATTTTAGATAAGAAAGAAAGATAATCAATGAAGGTCTAAGATATAAACGAAAAATAAAGCAGTAGACAGGATATATAGAACTATATTCGAAGAAAAAGGTGGAAACGTGGTGCTTACTCAAGTGAAAAAAAAAATTGTAATAAAATAAATATGGAGAATAAAGAGGGCCTTTTGAGTCGCTTGGCTAAGAAATGAAGAGTCGCCACAATGCTTGGCGGGAACGAGCTTTCTGCTCATTAAATGTTAGCATGATAGTGATTTGGGAACCCCAATTGCATCAGTGAACCTCTCACTAATTGCTCTGCTTATGAAAGTAGATAAGCTTAATTAATACTCACTAATTGCTCGCTTGGCATTTGTCTTTTCAACATTTAATAAAGACCGTTTCCACCTAATTATAACTAAAACTTTTTTGTTCATCTCAATATCGTTGCTCTATTCTTACCATCCTCCTTCCCCTTTACTCTCCATTTTCATAAACTTAATTAATTTAGACATATTCTTGTTAATAAGTTGTTTAATTATTTCAATCTATTCCCAATTTATTAAGTGAAATCATAAATAAAATGTTTGATTCTTTGAGTATGTTTGATGCATGCAATGCTGACAAAAGGACGAACAAGTTAAGTGCATTTGGTTGCATACTCAATTTTTCATAAGTATCGACTACGAGAATTATTGTCATCATGCGATAAATTAAACATTTTATTGAAAAATTAATCGTGCTAACTTCACAGACGAAATAGCTCTCGTGTAAGTTAACAAGTTGCAAGTAACTAAATTTAAAAACAAAATTGAAACTCCAAGATAACCTCAGGTATGGAATTCATGAGCCTGAGTCTGAGCCTGAGCATAAGCCTGATCCGTGAGCACCTCCAATAGAAGACCGGAGGTATAAGGTGGTAATCATTTTGAGAAAACAAAACCCTGATTGACCGAAATCCAAATCCCTAAGCCAACCACTCCGTCTGTTTCTCCGACCAATTAAATACATGCAGACATATCTATATATATATGTAGTGTATGGATGCACACTGTTGTCCCAACACTTTGCTGTTACCTGGCGTCTCTGCTCTTTGATTTTGGTTGGTTGTCGGGTCCCCTTTTGTTCTCTCTCTCAATCTATGTCATCATCTTGCACCCCAAGCCTCTCTTTCTCTCTACCTCTCTCTCTCAAACACACGAAGACATGTTACTAGTTGATTAGTGCTTGACCTTCCTGATTTGGAAGCTATAATACGATTTGGGTGTAATTTATCCTTGGACACTGCAAGATACCATGCCAGACACCTTGAAAGATTGGTTGAGGATCATCTATGTCGTTTCTTCCTTCTGCTCTGCTCTCTTTTTTGGTGCTCTCAAAAGTCCGTATTCTTTCTCTCCATTCTTGAATTTTAATTCCATTTCTGATATTGGGTTCTATACTGTTAGTTGTCATGTTTATGTGTTATTCTGTTTTTCTACCAAAATCCTCGCAGGTTTACTGGTGGGTCCAATAGCTGCTCTGATACTGGTGGTAGGCAATGTTGGGGTAATTTTGGTTCTCTTCCCAGCACATGTTGTTTGGACAGTGTATACCCTTGTCAAGTAACTTTCCTTTCTTTTATACTCTTGATCCATTTTCTTTTCCGGTTTTTGGGTTTATTTTGTGATTGCACAATTGACTTGCTCACTGGACTTTCAGTTCCTTACACCAATTTTAACTCTTGACAGGACTAATAGGTTTGATGCACCACTGAAAGTAGCTTTCCTTTTGGCTTTACCTTCTTTGTTTGGAATTTGGTTGGGCCTCAGTATAGCTGCTAGTGTTCTCGCGGGTGTGGGCTATGGCTTCTTCACTCCCTGGGTTTCAGCTTTTGAGGCCTTCAGATGTGACAACGAATCCAAGAAATTCTTCCATTGCATTGTGGTAAAAATTTTGAATTTGTCGTAGTACTATTAATGCAATTTCTGCACCATCAATTTCGGTTTTCTTCAATCGCTTCCTTGTATGAACATTTAGGATGGAACTTGGGGAACTATTAAAGGAAGCTGCACTGTGGTTCGCGATTTTGCTGATATCTGCTATCATTCTTACCCGGTCTACTTGAAGGAGCTGCGGGAATCCCCTTGTTCAATTGAGCTTCAACCACTTAGGTAATGATTAGTGGATTAAGATTTCAACCTCTTTATTTTCTTGATCTTTGCAATTAGGATAGATAAGAAAGTAACGTAACTCCACAATTTAGACTAAACAACACCAAAAAATCTAAGTTAGCCGTGAATGTGATAATGCTGGACAGTTAAGTTGCTCATATCCTGTGAAATAAGCTGAAAATCTTGCAATTCATTCCATTAAAGCTCTCGTGCAGGTTTATTCATGTGCCGGGATGTATCATTGTGGGGCTGATGGGACTGGTTGTGGAAATACCTCTTTATACCGCTATTGCCCTAGTAAAGAGTCCATACATGCTGTTCAAAGGCTGGCAGCGACTGATACACGACTTATTCAGCCGTGAAGGCCCATTTTTAGAAACGGCTTGCATCCCTATTGCTGGTCTTACAATCATTTTGTGGCCTCTTATAGTTATTGGGAGCATCATAATGGCTGTTTTCTCAAGTTTTTTCATAGGATTGTATGGTTCAGTTGTAGTGTACCAGGTTTGCTTGAATCCGAATATAATTTTGCAGTGTTGATTTTGCCGCTTTAATATTGATCTTACCAATTGTACCCTTGTGTAAATTTAGGAAAGGTCTTTGCGGCACGGAGTTGCTTTTGTGATTGCGATGGTTGCTGAATTTGATGAATACACGAACGATTGGCTTTATCTGAGAGAGGGGTCTATCCTCCCAAAGTAATCATTCTCTAAATCTTTCGTTCTCCTCTTAATGCTTAACTTAGCAAACCAAAAGATCAGCAATAAAAAAGTAAGATTACAGCCTGTGGACGACCTCTGATCTGGCCCCCGGTCTCTTATTACTTCCATCTTTGGCATTTGCTCGTACGGATTCTTTTGTCTATAACAGGTACTCGTTTTCTTTTTCCAATGTGATCTCTCCAGGCCCCAATACCGAAAGAAAAAGGTCTCCGACTCCTCAGAGTTTTCTGTTGGAAGAAATCATTCAGTCAAAGGAAGTGTCAGCTCTGTTCTTAGGGAAGGACCTCCAAGGAGTATGCCTAGCCTAACATCATCAAGATCAGTCAGGGAGGCAATAAGAGAAGTAAAAATGGTCCAGGTATGCTTTCTGGCAAAATGAGAATGTGAAACCTAATTGAAATTGTTAGTGTGAAAGGTCTGGTGAAAGTTGGAAAACTGTGTAACTGCATGTTTTTCTCATTATACTATGATGATAGAGGGCAATCAACTTTAGTGCAAAACCCGCTCGCACATAAATTCACAAAGAGGGAGAGGGAGAGATTGGCCGGGGGAGGGTTTTTTTTTTTTTGGGGGGGGGGGGGGAATAAATAAAGGTATAATCAGTATGCACAAGTAGAACGAGACATAACCATATAACTTCATATGTTAGATAGAAACAGGAAAATGTTGAAAATAATAGAACCTCTGCTGCCTTTTTTTTTTTCCTTCTCTTTTTTTGGTTGCAAAAGGAATTAGAAATAAAAACTAAGTGCTGGCCGTGGGCAGCTCCAGCAGCATCCACCTTTGGAAGCGGTGCAAATACTAATAGACAGAGAGTTCGCTCGCTACAGGCTACTATTAATTAAAAGGGCTTAGCACAAACCAAGTCATTCTATATGCTACTAAGTGGTACAATATTCTATATTCACGACTTGGCTCCAGAAACCGTCTTTACATTGGATGGTCTGAAACAGAACAATTATCATATGAAGATGCTCAAGCGAAAAGATTTGCTGGGAATTGATTGAGGTAAACAAAAGCGCCTTCCTGATTTGTTCCCATATTGGCTAGCCTATCAGCGCATTGATTCCCTTCATAAAGCACGTGCATGATGCTTGAGTTTGTTGCCTAAATAGGAATCTACCATCCTGTATTACATTACCCAAAGGTTGGAAGTTTTGTTCTTGCTTTTGTGGCACGAGTTGCTTAACTGTTATGGAGTCCGTCTGAACAACTGTCCTTGTAAGTTTGTCAGTGATGTTATGAAGCCCTTTAAGTATGCCGTGTAATTCCGCTTCCAGACTATTGTGCATTGCTAGGTATCCATAAAATCCACCCGGCCGCTAGCCATTCTCTTTGCGGGTTAATTTGCCATTTCCTACTTTTTGTCAGGTTTGGTGGTTCCATTCGTATTAACTTTAACTTTACCTGAAGGGGGAAAAGATTACCCAATCGGTCTTGGTTCTTTGTCCTTGCCATAGTCCTTGTTTATCCCAACATAGGATCAAAATTTGATTTCTCAATTGCTTGTTTATTCCTGTCACTCCAAATCTGCCACATCAAGGATATGATAATGTGTTGCCACTCCATGTCCATAAAACTGTTCACATTTTTTACTCAGTAAATTGTCCTGATCCAACAAATCCAAGTTTAGAGAGTTGTGAGGTTTTGTTCGGGTATCTGTTTTTGCCACATGACTTGAGCTTTAGGACATTTCCTTTTGATATGATCTGTGGATTCGGGTTTGCCTTTGCATCTCTCACAGAAGGCATTGCTAGATATACTTCTAATGCTCTAAGCTCGTTTTAGTGAAGTCTTCCATGAGCAATCAGCCATAGGAAGGTTTTAAGTTTTGGGGTGATATCGATTTTTCAAATCCATTTCATGTTTATGAGGTTGCTGTTAGTTTCTTCTTCCGGTATCATGAGGTTATAAGCACTGGAAGTGGAAAAGTTGCCATTGGCTTCAACCCCCTAGTAGGGACAGTCATCACTGTTGTCAAAGTTAGGGTGGTGGCTTCTTCGAGGGTGATAGACTATCATTTAGGAGTTGTATGTCCATTCCGCATGTTGATTTATGACTTGTTGGACAGTTTTCTCTGTATCGTCATCCCTGTTAGGACTTAGGATTAAGGGGTCCCTCGCCAAATCACCAGTCTTTCCAAAGATTGTTTCTTCCATTCTTGATTTACAATTTGATTACTTTCAGAAGGCACTCGTATCCGCACCATGAAGAAGTAAAAATCTATATCTAATCTGAACTTTTTCTATGTTTAACCAAGAAATGATCTTCATAAACTATTGTCGAGAAAAAAATGAAGTTGTATACTTTTTGATTCAACGTAAACTGCAATCAGGTATGGGAAAACATGATGAGGGCATGTGAACTGCGGGGCAAGGAATTACTGGACTCTAATATCATAACTTCAGCTGACCTTAATGATTGGTTGAAGGCGAAAAATCGCGACGAAGCATCCATTATTGGAGTTGGATTGCCTTGTTACTCGTTCTTTCAGAACCTCTTGTTCTCCATAAAAGCTGGATCAGATGGTCTGTTGCTTCTTGATAATCTTGAAATCACTTATCTAAATAGACCCCAGGGCAAATTGATGGACTGGTTCTTTCAACCGATAATGGTTCTCAAGGAACAGATCAAGGTCATTCAATTGGAAGAGTGTGAAGCAAAGTTCCTGGAGAAAGTTATTCTTTTCGGAAGCAATACTCAACGTATGGAAGCTTGGCATAATGGCAGTTTGATACCTCATGATACTATTAGAGCTGCTCAGATGGAGGGCATCATTAGAAGGTAAATCCTTAAACAGAGCTTGCTGCTGTTTCAATGTTGATGACTTCACAATTTGTGTGATATTGTGATGCATTTCTTTTTCAAACCAAAGAAGCTCATATTTTGGCCAACATAGAGAAATTTTAAAGCACTTACCATACTTGTTAGGAAACTAGTCTCCATAATGGATGAAATGTTTGTGCTATATACGAAAGACACAGATCATATATTCATTGGTCATTGCAACATAAAAAGAGCAAGATGCATTTCTTCTGTTTGGCAAAAGGTGTACTTGCACTCCGTTTTCTTTCTTACAACGTTACATTGTTCACAGTCATATCGGTGTAGTATGGCAAGCAATATCTTGCCGACCTAATGTCTTACCTATTTTAAGCTCTTTTTAGCCATGCTCCACAATCGTTCCCTGGGAGGCACATGTTTTACCAGGCTGCACTATTTTGAGTCTTGAGAAGGAGATTGGTTCTATTAATCATGTATATCTTAATTATGTCCTCCTTTTATTGCTTTTGGGTCTACGATATTATCTGTTTTACTTCACAATTGGTTTCGGATCCAAGATCTGTTTTGCTAGTTACGCTGCATAGAGACTATTTAGTGCCCCAACCACCTCAGCAGCATGATTTGCTTCGGCTACGTGTTTTGGTTCTTTTCTTTTATTTGTTACGGGAAGACCTTGAACATAAATTACATAGTTATTTCCTGGGAACAACAGCACTCTTCTCCCGTTCGTCCTGAAGATCAGGAGCCTTCAGGATGAGGCTTTTCCAGTTCGTCTACATACTTCGTGGGTTACTTGTTGATAATTCACTTCTTTAAGGACTGACGTTGCTTCCAGAAAGTTGGCTACTTGTTAGACATCATATTATTCAACAAAGTTTCCTCCCCATTCCCCTTAATCTGTCACGATAAATAGTGATGGTTCTGCAAAAACTTAAACCTGCTTTTCTTTGGGGCTTTGGCAGGATGACGGGAATCATAAGAAGTACCTCAAAATTTCCCACCTACAGAAGGAGGTTTCGCCAGATTGTGAAGACCTTAGTTATACATTCTGAAAAGAAAGAGGGCTCGACCAGATCATTGGCATCTGCTGAAGCTGTGTAAAGTGAACTAGTTAAACTTGGTAGCTTACCTTCTCTTTTCTCTGTATGTACTTGTCCATATAGAAAGTCGTTATATCAAAGGCAGGAAATGATTTAAAGTCTGAAACTGCTCCCTCTGTCCCCATTACCGGATTCTAAGAGGTGTACTGACTTGTTGGCTTCCAACACTGCAAAGTGAGTCACATTGAACGTGAAAAGTGAGCAATTTAGTACTGGAGCTAGAGCCTGCCTTCAATATCATCTAGAGAATTTGGAGACAAACTCGTAAAAATTGCAATCTTTTGTAAGTTTCAGCAGTGGAACAAACGCTCTTGCCAAATTTGGGGAGGTAAAGGAATCTCGCTCTCTACATTTTACTGCAAAAATAGGGGAAATCGAATCGTCATAATCAAAATATTACAGTTACTGTCATTCTAGACGTAATGATGCCGTCTGCTCTCTAGTCGTTGAGCTCGGCAATGGCCGAGAAAGACTCCCAGAGAAAAATATTCAATAGTCTCGGAATATTTCCTCTGATCTATAATCTTTTCCATACTATACTATGTAGCTCCCATTATCATGCCTTCTCCATGGGGCAAATAAAAACAAACTCACATTTCACTAAACTCATTGGTTTTCCTGACATATACTATCTCCGTTCCTAATTAATTGACCGTATTTGGCTTGCACGTTCCTAAATATTTGATCATATTTATTTTTTTTGAGTTGTCTCAAAAAAATTAATCACTTTTCAAATTAAGAAAGATTTCATAGTTATTTTTTCGTGTTTACTCTTCTTATATTTTTTTAATTTAATTTTTCTCTCCACATTTAATCTTTTACCAACTCATTTTTCTCTCTCCTGAACCACTTTCTTCCGTCAATCTCTCTTTCTCGAATGAAAAACTTGTAAAATATAACTCATTTTCTAAGTAAGCGTGTAAGTAAAAACGATCAATTAAAAAGGGGCGGAGAGAGTAGCTAGTTATTTTGTTAGTTCTTATAAGTTGAAGGAAGAAAAATAAAGTTGGCCACTAAAACTTATACTAGTATTATTTTCTTGAAATAGAAAAGGACGAGAGCAAATATCCAAAATAACCCATTGACTCGGGATTGATGTTTTTTCAAAGCCTTTCTTAAGGGGGCGGAGGCAGCAGATCCAAGAGGAATGCTAACGTAACAAGTGACGGCAGCGTTACTTCTTTGGTTTCCTCCTTACGGCGGTGCAGAGTCTATTACTAGTATGTGCTAGTTTTGGTCGCTGCTATATTACTCTCATTAATACTACTAGTAGTACTCACTGAATATGTGAATACCAAAAACTCAGACTTTACATTAATTATATTCCTAAGTTTCGTGCACTAATTTGTTGAGTTTTTTCCCTAAATAATACATATTTAATACTTAATTACCAAAATATACCATTTTCAAACTTATTTACCCGCATACCACATTTTGGAAAATCGTGGTTTGAAACCACGTTTTTAAGGTAGAAATCGCTGTTTCAAACAGCGATTTCTACTTGATTTTTACCTTAAAGTAGAAATCGTGGTTTGAAACCACATTTTCAAGGTAGAATTCGCTGTTTGAAACAGCGATTTCTACCTTGAAAACGTGGTTTCAAACCACGATTTCCCAAAATGTGGTATGCGGGTAAATAAGTTTGAAAATGCTGTATTTTGGTAATTAAGTATTAAATATGTATTATTTAGGGAAAAAACTCCTAATTTGTTGAGGATTACTTTAAGGCTTCATTGGGATTCTAAACACAAAATATCAAAGTCTAAGTGCGTCATCCATATCACTCACTGCCACTACGCCCATCTCAAGTTTCTTACCAACCTTTGATTTGCCAACTCTTTTGCCTTCAATGCAAGCAGAGTAACACCCCTGGAATGTGGAATAACAAGTACAACGCAATTCCAGGAAACTGAAAGTTTCATGGGACAAAATCACTATTTCAGTATAGCAATAAGATTGTGACGTATGCAATTAAATATGTTTATCTCTTTATCAACTCATAAATATGTACACGAAAAAATTAAGTCTATCGAGTGCATGAATCAATTTCAGTACTTTTGATCGATGCACATATAAAATCACGGGTATATGAATCGATCCACAGTATAAAATCACCGTAACAGAAAACCATACTATCCATCATCATAACACTCTGTAACATACATACTTGAATCATGAGAGTAGTCCACCTTTGCCAGGCTTTTCCAGAACGAGAATCAAGCAGTATATTTCTTGCCGAGCAAGTGTGTATAAGATAATAGCAATGGACTACATTAGTATAATGATTACCAAGGCTGGAAAGTGCCTGCTGGCCCTTCACCACCCAGAATCGAAATGCAGGGATGCCTCGAATCTCCGACCATGTGCTCTCCTTTCTGCCTCTCTTTCTGTTTCGATTCGTAATGATTGTCACTTCGTATGTGGACAAACGTTACCCTCCAATTATACCATTTTTATCATTTAATAACTTCATCACAAGCAACTTTAAAAATGACGTCCAATCGGGGTCTAAGGTTTGTGTTCTCACATTACCCACCAGAGCTTAAAATACATGGACCACCACTGCTCCACTCCATTACACCCTCCAACCTTCCCTATGGATTACCTCTCTCAATATTCCCCACAACCGATAATTAATACCTCTATTTTCCGTTCCGCGCGCTCGCTCAGTCGCTCCTTATCCAACGCTCGTAAAATGCGACGGATTATGTATGTTGTCGCTGCAAACTACCGTGTCGGTAGAAAAAGAGAACCTAAAAACGTGAATGGTTGAAAAGGATAAGACTCGGGAGCATGAACGTTAATGCTTGGTACAAAAATCTGGGCAGTCAGTAACTACTTTCACTAAACGAATTGGTACTGGAGGTGAAAATTCCCGAGTGAGTGTACTTGTAAAATAGGGAAAAATGACACACACTTCCACATGGGGGGCAGATCTGAATTTCCGATCTTCAACACGTGTCCGTAGCTTACACGGCAAGGCGTGTCTAGTCCTAGTTCCCTTCTCGATCTCTGCCGTTCTCTTCAGTCCCTCCCCCAAGTCCGGCATATTCCAGCCAAAATCCCCCTCCTTACCCACCGCCACAGAAAGACAAAAAGTACCCTTGTAGCCCAAAAGAAACAGAGTTTCACAGCTCTTATCTGTTGATTCTTTCATGGGAAATATCACCCAGAAAAAAGATCTCGGCAGTTGAAAAAGACACCGACGAAATCACAAACTGAAACGGAAAAATTGGTGACCACATTCGCAACATGATAGTACGAAGGAAGGGCAGAGAAGCAGACATGGCTAGAGACTTACTAAAGCAACTTTTATTCAACGGTTTCTTTCTTCTCCCGTTTGCAGCAGAACCTTCTCCGTGTACAATCTTCGTACCACAGATAACAGAACGAACACCAGATAGATAGCTAGATAGATCCAGCTTCTTTCAGTGAACTGTACATTAACCGAAACGAAAAAGACCTAACTAGCTAGATAACATCTAATTAAAATTAAAATTAGTACTACCACTACCACTTAATCTTCCAAAATACGCACTTCTCGCGATCATCGTGGCACGTTATAGACAAATCCGTTCAGTCTCTCCTTCACGGCTTCACGCGAACCCACTCGTACCGGCCTTGCAACGGCACGTCCTTGGCAATGTCATAATTATACCTGCAGATTGTAGAATTCACGATAAGCTAAATTTTGAGGAACTTGTGAAGCAAGAAGCTCGAATGTTTGGTGACCTACTTTTCGGTAAACTTTTTCTGGAGGTCTTTTTCGGCAGTCGAGAAGAACTCTTCCAGCTCAGCTTCTGACGGCGTCCTCTCCGCCGTTTCTCGACGGCGAGAGCACGCCTCCGACGGCCCTGCTGTGGATTCCAGCTCGCCTGATTCTTCCTCCCCGAGCTCGCTAGTTGACGGCGTCGCGTCTCTCCTGCAAAAGGAACGTGTAAATTTGGAATTATAGAGAGGCTCTGAAGCTGAGGTTGAATTATAGGCCGTTTTGGATCGTTCGTTTTAAATTTCGAATTGAAGAGAGACGTGTCCAGGCGAATCACGGCATTAATATGGAAATTAAATAGGGCCGTGTTTAAACCTTTCTCCTCCTCCGCAGGTGAAATTGAACGCCGATCTTTCAATTTCCTGCACAAGAAATAAATTCTGAATAAAAACGAAATTCAACAAAAACTAGCAATTAAAAGCAACACACACACACACACAGTCACCCAAAATTTCTTGCTTACTTCCAGGTCTGCGAATTTGAGCCTTTCGCTCGCCACCTCGGTTGATCCGTTGCTCGAGCAACAAGACGCCGGAATATTATCGGAGCTAGGGCTTGAATTCCTCGACGTCGCCGGAGATACCGGATTTTGAGGCGTGTTGACCACTCGCCGCCGTCTTCTTAGCTGAACCAACGAAGGCGAAAACTCCAATTCTCCGGAACGGACCTTCCGCCTCTTCGCCGCCATGGCCAGAGTTCGAGCTCTCGTCCTTACTCCTCCCACCTGCCCTATCTCCATAACCGCCACCTCACCAACTCCCTTACACTTCCTCATATACTTCCCCATGTATAAACACCTAGAATAGCCCTAATTCCACGATCCTAACCGTTCAGCTGAAAATTCCCTTCGAAGAATAATTATGAGGACAATTTTCTCTCTCTCACATTAGAATTCAGTTATGGAAGCACTGAGAAAACGGGAATATTTTTCTGTTCGGTTAGTTTCAGAGAGAGAGAGAGAGTAATGGAGGCGAAGGTGATGATAATGACGACGGTGTGGCAGGAATTCCGCTGAGAGGTTCGGAATGCTTCTTATTGGCTCAGTTCTGTGGTCCTGACCCCGTTAACGGTTACGGGGAAACCTTTTTTCGGCTGTGACGGGATTTTTGACGGCACCGTTATACAGATCTGGGGCTCGTAGGGTGGGGTTTATACGCCGTCGGGCTGGCCAATGAGTGAATGCCACGTGTTGGTGGTGCTGTACTTGTTACCGGTTGTAGCCGGTGAAGACTACGGTAGGGTTTGGAAGTTAGCGTCGTACCAAGCGAGTGAACCGGATTGGTTGTGGTCACATGTATAACGCTGGGAATTCCGTTTGGTGCGAATTGTTGTGTTGTTTGCCAGAATTACTTTGCTACCCTTTGATGTTCACAACAGAGTTTCCCCTCCGTCTTTATTTGTAATGGCAAATGTGATTATCTATTTTCATACTTAACATGTTATTTTAAAATTTTATTTTTTGCTAAAAATATATATTAATGATAATATAAATCTTTTAACGATTTATAAGAGTGTGAAAAAGTATAACAAAATAAGAAAGTAGACACTTCTTGCCAATATACCCTTTCATTTTATTATGGACAAATTATGCTAATGAATCCCTGACTTGCCTTTCAATTGTTTGGTTCTAAAAATCTAACTGATTTTGGTGTGATGGGTGGATTCCACAATGTGAAGATTTACTTATTCAAGCGTTGCACCTAATGCTTAGATAGCCGCCATTCTCAAGCACATAAGTTATCGATTCATCAAGCTAAGCCAACAGCGAGGGTGAAAGCGGGAGCATGCAAGGAGGACCAAGGGTGGGAGTGGGAGTGAAGGTTGAGGACAACGTTTAATTCAGATAAAATTTTCATATCATGATAGCAAACGTCTGAATTTTCAAAATCCCCCAAGGGTGGGAGTGAAGCTTGAGGACGACGTTTAATTCAGATAAAATTTTCATATCATGATAGCAAGCGTCTAAATTTTCAAAATCCACAGCAAATTACATGGAGTTCTTCAAGATGATGTTTTGCAATATCGCGTTTCTTGGAGCCTATAGATGAATTGTATTTTTATTCGTCAAGAAAGGGAGCACATTACAGTAACCAGTAAGACGAAAAGAGTATATTCGAGGTTACTCTCTACCCATTTGTGCATAATGGGTTCGTTAGACAAATAAAACAAAGTTTACAAGCAAAAATCTATACATGAGATAAAGTTTCGCAAGCCCTGATGCTTGAACAGTAACTCGATCCCCAAATCAATAGAATGATCAGTTTCGCAATAGTTTAGGCCAAAATATATTTTCTCCGAAGGCACCGAACACGCTTATGGGTTGCAAGGGAGAGGGAGGGCAAGCGACATGACACACGTGGGCATTTAATCTAGGGCCATCACGGCACGACCGTTAGGTGAATATATATGTGTAGAGAAATGGAATGAATGAATGCAAGAAATGTGCAAATCTTCCGATGCTCGCAAAATAAGAAAGTATATGCTACGAATGTCACAGAAATGGAGCTGAGCATCACACGTGGGGAGCTTCAATGAATTTTTAGAGATGGTCCTTAAGGCTGGTGGCAACATGGACCACCCAGCCATAAAAGTCACCATTTGTGTGATCCATCGTAACCGTCGGTACTAAACTAGTGGAGCCCATTACCCAATCTTGCCATGCGACAATGCATTCATGATTCGGTGGTTAGATCAAACAATGAGATAAATAGGCCATTTTCTTTGTCCCATTTTGATAGACTCGCTCCTAATAGAAAATTCAGTCGCTAATTACATTTTAGAATAAGAAATTATTGTTAAAATATATTTATCAAAAGTAATAAAAATATTTTTGAAGATAATTTTTGTTACTAAAACTATTACAACATAAATCATTTACAGCAAATTATCCTTGTCCCATTTTGGACTCGATTAGTCAATCATCAAAGAAAAACGGGAAAGTCCAAAAATCTCTAATTATTATAACACCTCCAATAAGAAAGAGAGATTAGGACTGTGATAAAAAAAAACGACATGCACTTCTCGAATAAGATGGGTTATAAGGTTGTTATAATCTTTAATTTTCACATGTTTTAGCAAGTTATCTTTATCGTCGTTGTAACAAATATTTTATGTTATAACTTTGACATATATCTTGTCATTACGTGTAATTTTTTGTGTTCTGACATGTTATCGGATCTACAAGAGATCGAAACAAAGAAATAGGAAGGCCAAGTCCTTAACATACATATTCGCAAGAAAAAAGCTGGGACTATTATGAAAAAGAAAAACAAAATAAACACTTAATATTTACTAATATTTGCAACCTAAAACAAAGCTTATACGACTAATCAAAGATAAAATAGAAGTGTTTTCTTTGTGTTCTTGCGATGCACGACCAATTATATAAGGCATGCTACTTTTTAAAAAAATGTCGAAATATTCACCTTGTTCTCGCTAAGAGATGGTCCAAATGAAGCGTAGGGAAAGATACCACTGATACAAGAAAGAGCATTGTCAACGCACTCCTACTCTTTTCCAAAAAAAAAAAAGGAAAGAAAAGCGAAAGAAAGAGCATCGTTGGAGTCACTACTAGTATTGGCTTGTAGGTATGTGGACTCAAATCTATAAAAAGTGAATAAAAATGCTATTTTCTTTAGGCTAAATCTTTTGAACCCATTCCTTTTGCCCTTTATGACATATTTAATATAGTTGCGGTTACCATTTTTAGTATGCTTAAGGTTATATTCGTTGCTAAATGAATGAATATAGAGTTAAACTTCAACTTACGCGCTGTGTAATAGTTATGATTTAATTTACCGCAGTTGTCTAGGAAGATTTAAACTCCAAACCCTTTATAACGTTGAATCAGAATGCGAGATAATGGAAGAGCAAACGGTTCTAAATAGTCGGATGCATCGGTCGTGGACCAATCCAAGCTTTATTATTGGACACATTTCATGGAACTCTCTGTTCCGGTGAGTGAAAGAGACTTCCACTTCCCTTTTCGGTATATGACTTTACTTTGTGCAGAATCTTACAGATAAAACAGGAAGGATGGGCTATACATGTCATAATCTTATAATTAGCTGTAAAAGGTAATTGCAGGCCGCTCCGAAATAGCCACACCACAGCCACTTCTCTGTCTTTCCCCAGTTTTAGAGTTGAAAACAGAAGACAATCATGAATCTTGCATCTTCTATTATATGAGTGAGTGCTACTCATGGTACCCCATCTTAGGATGCTCTGAGAAATTGTTAGTTCTAAAGGGTCAACATATATGCCTTTTCTATACATGAATGAATGGCTCAACTGTCCTCGTACAAGTGCACTTTTTGGAGGAAGGTTCAATCCAGCAATGGATTCATATATATATATTTAAGTTTTTTCATTTCAACACCGGCCGGCAAGTTGATTGAGTTATTTTTTTTATTTTATTTTTTTTCGCTAAGTGGTTTTATTAATACGAAAGTGAAAATAAATCGGTATTCACATCGTCTTCCCCATTCGACAAAAGAGGGGAAGAGGGCGGAACGAAGCCAAAAGTGTTGTACCAAAAAAGCCCTCGCCGCTAGATTGCGGGCAGCCGTATTTCTGGATCTACGGATCAAGGATATGTTTGGAGCTGTTGGATGGCTGCTCTAACGTCGAAGATGGTGGTTCTAGCAGACCAATTTGGGTGGGAATGAGGGATTGTTGAGATCTGGGGGCAAGTTGATCGAGGTACCAAGTGCTGTGACTGACCCCAAAATGAAGGGAAATCAGTGCACAAGTACAGAGTCCATTTAGCATGGAAAGTAAGATGAAAGATAGGAACATAAGAAGTGGCAAACCAAGTGAGTAATGAGCACCTCTGACTCAACCCTTTTTATGGTCAAAGTACACTATACATGGTGCATAAAATTATTGCATCGAAGAACTTACATGTCTTTGTTCCGTACATGTTTTTTGTTTGTTTTTAGGTTCGAATGCCACTTCTAATGGTGTTTCACAGACCTTGCTCTCTTACAAATTTGTGTCGAGCACTTGCCATGGTACAATTTTGTGACTGCTATGGTCAAACTTAACCAGTTTTTTTTTTATTTTAAAAACATAACATAGAATTTTCATGATAAAATAGGTAATCATAAACATAACATGAAAATAAATGAGCAATTTTATTACAATGTAGACTAGCTTCAATAGTCTTCTATCATAGTCGTGTAACGCTCCTTACACGTGTAAACTATGTAAAAGATAATACTTGGTGTGCTTTGTGCTCACAGATATTCTCTATACATTTTATTTGTCATATATATTAAGGACTACTAATTACTACTCCGTCCGCTCTAAAAAAATTGTTCTATTTTGACTTGACACGCATATTAAAGATGTAATTCATTTTTCATTCTACCTCTGGGGGGAGGGGGGAAGGAAAGGAAAAATTAGTTGATGGATGATTAAATGTGGAGAGATCAATAATATACAAAAAAAAGTGTAAGAAAGATAAACTTGAAAAAAATACATACAAAATCTTTCTTAATCTAAAAAATGATCATTTTTTAAAACAACTCTAAAAGAATATATAATAAAAAAAAATTAAACGGAGAGAATACTGAGGATTTTTACGCTTCTTGTATGCATGGACTTTGTTGGTCCCATTAACAATTTCAATAAGTCACGGAATAATAGTTGAAAACAAATTGTAATCTACACACAAGAATATGATATGTTTGTTGGTACGCTAGTAGACTCATGGTGCAAGTTAAAGAAGTGGGTGTAATCAATGGTGACCGAAAAATTTGCCCTCTTCGTTTGGTATCCAAAAGCAATGGGCATATTCAATGGGCAGGTAATAAAGATAGTGTGTACAACTCAAACAAGTAAATGGTACAATCAGTGGGAGAAGAAGTTGCCAGTTTGATCTTGCATTTGGATCTACGTTTAGCGTGGAGATGATTGCAGAGTTTCCAAACGATAAGACTGCACTTGTCTGTGGATGAAAGGATAAGACAGGCCAACTAAGACGAAAGCTTCGAACTTTAGTTAATGCTGTGAGTAGTAAAAGCATAAACGTACGCAAATCATCAAAGGTAAAGAAACAAAGTGAAAGATTCCTCTGGAGTGTGATTATGGAGAGATCGGAATGAGCAGGAGCACATGCATGAGCTTGTATGGAGGGTGGAAGGAGAGGGTGGGCACAGAAAACTAGAGCAGGCTCTTTGGGGCGGCAGTCAAATGAAAAGGACATATCCGCCCCCTCTCCTAAGGCTAATGATCCAACTTTAATCCAAAAGTGCATGCTTTTAATGTCACTTTAGTTGAACCTAGGAATAATTAATTATGCTGCTGAAGCATGAATGACTAAAGGGGGGCAATGAATTTTGCCAATTGGGCTGCAAAGCTGGGTCTTCTTTTTGCACACACCATGCCACTTGGGTTTACCAAGTTTTCGGATGCAAGATTTCTCCATTTCTAAATTTTGGAGTTCCTGTAGTTCTTTTTATTTAGTTTGATAGAAGTATTAAGATAGTGTTTGTGATTAATTTTAGAGTGACCAAACATGTTATGAACAGTTTAAAACAGGTTTATTGACTGTATGACAAAAAAAGAATGTGTTCTAAACGTCGTCTCACAAAACAAAACAAAACAAAACAAAAAAAGGTGTCTAAAACCAGAAACACTACTTATAAATGTTTCCAGTTTTAAACACTTTCGAGAAAACATGTTTTGTTAAAAAAAAGTACTAGATTACACTCAAATTGCGTGCGCGCGCGCCCACACACACACACTCTATGGTGTTGATGTTATAAACCATTCACATTAAGGTCACTAATCTCTAAGAAAAGAAAGAGGTATTAATATATATATTTTTTAATTTCGGCTCTTTACACTTTTTTCAAATTTAACTGTTGGTGAGTTGAATTATTTCTTGTGATCCTTTATAAGTATTATTATAAGGGATATGGTTGATAATAAAGTGGTAAGAGAATTAATTACAATATATAGTTTGCTTATAAAATAAAGAATCTGATCACGGGTTAAGCAATAGCATGTCCCTTCGATGCCCTTATTGGTCACTTTTAATATATTAAAAAATATTTTTGGTAGTTTTTACTCAAACACATTTCACATCTTTCAACAAGAGTTTTTGTAACTTTTGTCAAGCAGCTAGTGGTTATGCTTAAATTTGCTTAAATTATTTTTGAATATCGTTTTTGTTTTTAATCTGAAAACTCTGTAGTAGAATCAATCTCAAACAGACTTTAGCTGGAATTCGATTTTTATCGTGTTTTAATAGTGAATGAAAAATTGATCAAACACAATACAGGAAGCATATTTCTCTCTTTCTCTTTCAAAGCCCAAGGGGGTGGAGGGGGGGTCGGGGTGGGGTGTCTATCATTATTGGGACCTCTCACCACCCCCCTCAATGTTCGTTTTCTCCGTCTCTTATCTAGTAGATCATATTCGAGTGTTTTTACCCTTTTTTTGTTTGATACTGGTGTCTGTATATGAGATTTGTTAGGTCCTCGATCAATCATGGAGATGAAAGTCATTTTCTCTTCACTAATTATTGTATATGCTTTTGTTGATTGGGTTCGTGATCCTGTCTCCTTAGAGGAAATTTCCTCTCGTCTCTTTTGGGGGGATTTAACTATTCCTTCAGTCAGAGAGTTTACTTCAGGAAACAGGTGCACTGTTGATCGACATTAATTTGATATGCTTTTCTATTAGGAAAAAAGTAATTTGCATGATAGTGGAAAGACATCAAAATAGTGTGATTGTCCTCCATTATCTGAATTTTTTTTGGTCCTCCTCAGGGGATGCCTTTTTTTTTTAATTTTATAAATTATCTTAGAATGAAATGGGAGTTTTTAGGTTAGAAAGAAAAAGAAAAGAGTAGCTCAATTTACATACATAAATCTTTCGTGTTTCTGACACGATCAACTGAAACACACATATAAACCTAATAGACAGAGAAGATATCAATATACAACCTAACTAACTGTGCACTCGTTCGCTGTCACTTGCTTGGAAGAGTTGAGGACTAAATGAGTAGTATTTCTCAAATGGGATTCCATATGTTTTCATCAAAATGTTTGAAATACTTCCCACGATTGACAACAGTGTAGAGCAGGTAGGAGACATATATATACTTACAAGCAATGGAACATCCTAAGATGACTAAAATGAAAGGCCATTACTAGGAGACCAGTAACCTTGTAATATGTTAGAAACAACTTGAGACTAGAGTTAATAATTATAGATAGTACAACTGTATGGCTTCTACTGCTTTAGAAGAGTAGAACTGCAAATTAGTCAATTATTATTATTATAACAGCACCAGCAACTACAAGTTAGTCAACATTAGTATCTACGGCTCCACTTCTAATTTTTCTGCCTCACCACTCGCTTTAGTACGTATATGACTGCATGATCGAGAAACCGCATCCGTACGATGCCTATATGGCAAGCGATCACGCCTATTGTGCTCGATATAGAACAAGAATAACATCTTGTAAATATGAGCAACACCAAATCCCCAATTAAGTAGTAATCTTTTTTTAGCATTCCACTACCCGCCCCAAGGTGAAATATTCTATTTACTTTATTTGGAACACATGTTAATATGGTCTTTAACCCATTCGGAGTATCTTCACGGATGGATGTAGGAATAACATGCCACTTTTTCTCTTCCCGTGCACAGAATAGAGTCAATGACGTTGATCCGAGAAAAAAAAGGGAAGTAAAGGAAGATCCCAAAGGGAGAAAATCTCTGCATTTACATTTACAATATTCTAAGGGTTGAGGACTTTAGGTTTTCCCATCCTTTTTAGAGCAGTAGCAAGACTTAAGGGAAAAGAAAAGAAACAGAAAAAGGGTGGCCGAAAAGCGGAAAGAAAAGCAAACAAGGAATCCAAAGATAAAAGGGGTGGGAAAAGAAGGGAGTGAAATCAAATGTGAAGTGGGAGGGAAATAGTTTTGGTTTCCAAGGCTTGTTTTCAAATGTTAGTGCGCAAATGGGGCCTTTCTCAATATCCAAAAGCATTTCTTTTCCTTTCTAAAGTCATCCCTTTGGGCTTTGGAAGAGACATTTTTGGACCCTCTTCTTTTAAAAGCAAGACTTTTGTTGCGGCTTGCCTCTTCTTTGTAAGCAACTTTGTTACGGAACTGAGAACACAATTAGCATCAGGTCTCAGTAACCTTAAATTAATCAAACTCCAACGTCTGCTTTTCCTTTTCACCCTTTTTCTAGTGAGCTGATGCTTCGGGTCAACGCATATATTTTCGGTCGCTAACAAATCTTTAGAACGTGTACGGAAAGATCTCGAATTAATTATCGCTTATATTCTGAATAGAAGTGAAAGAAGGAAATGATTGAGTCATGGGCACTAAAAATTAGTGAAGCCACCAAGAAACAAGTGACTTACTTGATTTTGAAGTGCGATTTATTATTTTCTTCAATGTTTTGCATCTCGACTAGAACGCGGTTTATACCGGTGTCCCACGAGACTAGTCATCTACTTATTCAACCTTACGGAAACATGAAATACTTTCCGCAAAATGGCATCTCCTTTTGTGATTATATCCTGTCTCGACGCTTATGTTTTTCTGTGAAAAAGGATACAAGAAAACAAAATAGAATTTCTTAAGACGTGAGAGTTTTCAAGCCATGTAGTGGACTTTATGCACATGGCAGACCTAGAAGAGGCTAAGATAAAGTGGTCCATAAGCGAAAAAGATATAATGGCCCATAGCTCAAAATGTACACAGACCCTTTGACTATCAGTAGGATGAAGAATGACGAGACGATCATCAGGACCATGTGTGCGCGCCCCTCAGGCAAAAGGCTGAACACAAGTTGTTTGCGCTTTCAAGCCATGGCCAAGTTGGAGCCTTCCAGGGTCTTCTGTCCATGTTGGTTTCACGTTCAATTTAGCAAGCATATCTTCACCCTTTAGGATTGCGAATTTAAAGCAAAAGAACGTGAACTTGACGTCGACATTTTGTTCTATTCCACGGATCGTGCTCGTCAAGGAAAACGTTGTCAATAAAGTTGGCGACAACGGCTAAAATTAATTGAAGTTCCGGTTGTTGTCGAGAAAAAAAGTAATACAGTATAACTTATGCTTTTGGTATAAGTTGGTGATTGATGTGAAGAATTGTCGGGCAATATAGTTCAAATTCCAATGATTATTGCTTTTGCAAAGACATTTCTATTTCTTGTTTAGTTATTTTCATTACAATTGGAGAGAGAAAATATCGGTAAAACTGTCAAAGGCTATCCAAGCGATAGTGAAGCCATATAAAGCCTATGGGGAGCACTGGTCCAACTTTTTTTCTATTTCCTTAACTTCAAGTAACAACTTTATTATATCCTCAAGTAATAAAAAATTAAAATTTTGGCATTGCATTAGGCTTTATTCACCTTAGTTTAATTTCAATGGATACTAAACCTTGCCCTACCCTATCCCTAACTCGTGACATCACCGCTGCTCCTACACCTACGGCCAAAGTATGTAAAAGCTTCCGTGACATTGTCCTTTTCTCTCCTCTCCTTTTCGACAAAGCAAACCCTACTTTACTTAATAGGACGGTAAATCTATAAAGGAGCGATATCTCTCGCTACTTGTGGCGGACATGAGTAGTATTGTCACTTTCAATTAATACATGCAATGTTGATAATGTTGGGTGAGATTAAGCAGATTACACCTTACAAGTTGTTTGCGAGTTTTTTTTAGGGGAGAAAAGAAAATAAAGTGACCACTTTCTTTCTTTTTCTCTAATTTGTGAGTTTTTTTAAGGAGAGAAAAGAAGAGAAAATGAAAGGAAAGTTTGAGCCTCTTTTGTCACTTAATCTTTCCTCCCAAAATTGGGAAGAAAGTGAGAGAAAATAAACTCTCATAAGTGATATTTTAATAATACTCATAATACCCTTGAGACTATGATGACTCAATTTTTAACAAATTTCATGTCCTAGGGTTTTTTACAAAAAACATATCATACTATTTATTAAAAACAAACAGAAGAAGTGGTGGTTGACTTCATCTCCTGCAATCTCAGGCAAGTGTCACAAGCTTTTTCTTTTGAATGGTTGGACGTTTGTAGTGAACCGTGACTTTTATTGTGGCATTAACTGGAGATGTGAGACTTATCACATTATTATGGTATAAACTTTCTGTGATGTCCATGATGACCAATTTTTTTTCCCGTCTGAATTATGTTCTTAGCTAGGATCGTACATTAAAGTCTTTATCTGAATTAACACGCTGTTGTATAATGGTGTATATGTAATGTTGTGTCTTTTCTTTTCTTTTCTTCTGAATTCACAAATAAGGGAAATGAATGATACTTTCATTTCTCCCTTAAACTCACATACAAGAGGAAAAAAAATTGTATTCCTTTCTTTTATTTTCTCTTACTTTCTTATCTTTTCTCTTCTCTCAAAACTCGCAAACAAGCTATTAGTGTCTCACGCGGCGCATTGTTTATAAAACATATATTTACAATATTATTATTCGGGATAAAGTTCAAAACATTTAAGATCGTTGAATAGATTAGGTATTAATTTTTTAATATTTTTTTGATATCTTCTCCCGTTACATTTAAATAGTACGGGGTAATAAAAGGCATGCGACGTTTGCTAGGAAAAGTTCACATATTTTTTTTTTTGGGTACAACAAAGGTTGGACCGTAAGGCTCTAATCCAACCGGCAGGGAGTATTGCGCCTCGGAGACCTACAAGGCCGCCACATACATCTGAGCCCCCGATTCCTGCACCTATGTCGGGGCCGAAGCGCACAAGGACTCGTGTGTGGAGCACAAGCAGGGCGATGACGTAAGTTTGTCACCAACAAGTGCGGCAGGCAGAATTCGATTTTAAAGTTTGAATCTGAATCCTGGAGACCGCTGAACCAACCCTTGTTGGCACATTTTTTGTTCATGCAGAGCTAAAAATGCCTCACAATCCGCAATGCCACCAAGAACTACATGTGGACAAGTGGTAATCATTTGGTGATTTTTCATGCTCCGAGCTCAAAGCTTTCTTCCTGGGAATTTGAAATGACCTGCAAACTCCAACCTAAGTTTCCACCATAACGCGAAATATACTGGGCTCCCTTGCGCTCTCTGACACCTCACAGAACCTACCAACTGGGTCGGCCGAGTCTGACCGGGACCAGTTACGCTGCGTGGCGCCAAATTAAGTAAGGCCCCACCTTGTGGGTGTTGATTGATCCAACGCAACGGCAATCGAGCTGAGCAATACCGAGTGTTGTTGTTCGGACAGCATTCGCGGGACCCCGTGGGGTTTAGAGGAACCGGAAAGCGACGGGTCACCGTAATTTGGGCCGATTTGGCGGTAAATGCACTTCGTCCGGGGGAGGCGAGGGGCCTGTTGGGCCTTTCTTATGTCAAGGCCCTTTCGATCCCTGTCTGTTATCTTAGGTTCCTTCAATTCGTACGTCACCTATCAACTAGAAACCAAAAGCTTTTGCTTTTTCCTTCGTCCTTTCTTTGTGAAAGAAGGCATCGAGCCTCCCTCTTATGGTAAAGATTTTTTGAACTTTTTAAATCGATTGTACCTCTTTTTATTAAAATTATTCATTTTCATCTTGAAAGGAAACTTAGTAATGACCGTTTAAGTAATTTATAGATTTGCTTGAAATTTAATATTTTTCTATATTCAGCCCCGGCTCACCACCTACTTCTACTTCACTTTTCTCTTTATTCATTTATAACTACTCACGTGACTCGTGTTTTTGTCGTCCTCCCTCACAATTGCTTCTACATTTTACAAAATAACATAATAACTGCCCGATGAATTGCTTTCATCTTTTTGTTGCACACCGGAAATCAAAAGCTTTTGTTTCTTCCTTCGTCCTTTTATTTTCTGTAAAAGGGCATCAAGCCGCTTATAGTAAAAGATTGTTTGTACTTCTAAACGTACTCTTTTATTCATCTATATTACGTAAGATTATTTTTATAGTGAAACCTGTTTTAAACTAATTATACCTTTTTATTTATTATTAAAATTATTCATTTTCATCTTTAAGAAAGAAAAAAAACTTGATAATGGTCGTTTAAGTAATTTATAAATTTACTTGATATTTAAAACTGCCCACTTATACTTATCTTTTCTCTTTATTTATTTGTAACTACTCACGTGACTCGTGTTCTCATCGTCTTCTCTTATAATTTCTTCAACTTTTTGCAAAATAGCATTATAACTAGCCTTTGAAGTGCTTTATCTCTATTCGTTTAACACATTACGTGTGCCCGCGAAAACTAGTAAACGTAATTTGAGATAACTGAGATGTTATTATGTTATGGAAAAAAAAATTATGGCACGACTCAAAACGAGACAGCTTTGAGTAAAAATTTTAATAAAATTTCTATCGTCGTAACTATAATTTATACATTTTATACTAAAAAAATTATGAAACTACATTGTGTTTTCGAGTAAACGTCATAAAAAGAATCTGTTATGAGATATATTAGATTTTCCCATTATAAATAACTGGACTGCCTCTACGTCTTATCACAAAATTTAATTTGACTTCTAAGATGCCTCCATGAATTTGTGACATTAAAACTACCTACAAGGACAAAGTTTTAATTCAACTAACTTTTAAACGAGCGAGTGAATAGTAAAAACGGTGTCTCGTGTGCAACATGAATAAGAAAACAAATATATATGAGTCCCTCTTTAGGGGTTAGAGAATAACTTTTTTATAAGTGAAAATAAAAAAATTAGCAATGTCCTAGTTTTTTGCCAAGTTATTTTGATAACTTATTTACTTAGTTTGGTACAACCGAAGTTGACTTACCTTGATAACTTATGTACTAAAAGTCTAAAATGTTTTGCCGAGTTATTTTGATAACTTATTTACTTAGTTTAATGCAACTCATTACTTTTAAGTGTTGCGTGAAGAAGTTATGTCCCGACCATATTTTCCGTTTTTGGCGTTTTTAAATTCTTGTCGTTGCATTACCGCTTATGAAATTCCGTTTATCATAAACAATTACAGATCAATTATCAACTCCTTGCATATATATTTCTAAAATTTTTTGCACTCATTTTGCCATAGTTGTGTTTTAATGATTCTTTTCTTTTCATGGATACCCAGGTGAGGGCATGGGCTGGTTTCGTGAGTTTATATCATCCATTCTCCGGCCCAAGCCCAATTTAGGAAAAATAAACAACAAATAGCTTTCTCTACAGAAACAAAAACTGAACTGGGCTAGTGCGAACAACTAGAGTTGGGCCAGGCATGTGATATTGATATTGGGGCCGAAATAAGTAACTCAGGCTCAACGACCTCCGATGAACTACTCTAAGAGCTCGTTTGGATGATGACACGATCGGATTGATTGATTTAAAGATATGTGATAGACATTATCGGTCACGGACTCAGTATACATGATCATAAGCCGACCTAATAAATTTATACAAATTACAATTGAATTCAGGCTTTAACTTAACTTAAAGTAACATGCAAAATTTACAGGTGTAAACTGAACATAAATAAAAACAAACTATAAGTGGTAACAATAACGCAGACAATTGGTAACCGCACGACACAAAGGTGATCACACTGTTTAAGAGTCCATCACACTTCCCAGGATCTATAACACCGCAATGTCCATCATTCGACTAACCCGTAATAAATCCGAACCAAAATGCCACAATACAGGGCGGAGGAACCACAACTCATCCACAACTTACCAAACTACCCAAAGTAATCGAAATCGTAATTATAAGGTACTAGTTAAGACTGCATGCTATGTACCAGATCTGATATATAGTTGTGAAAAATAGGACGGTTATAAGTCATTGAGTGATCCTTTATGACCAATTATATACTGACACCTATTTAATCTTATTTAAAAATTAGAGAAAGTAACTTTTTGGCCAATTATATGCTATCATCTATTTAGTTAATTTTATATAATAGGAAAAAGTCTAGATTTTTTTTTTTTTTTTGAGGTTTAGGATGCAAACAAATCCGAATACATATAGTACAGATATAACGAGTGTCTTTGGTTCATTACTAGATATAACTCATTAAAAATGTAATTGCGATTACCTTTGGATATTTGATTCAAATAAATATACGTTGAAATGCAATAAAACATTATATTATCGTGCATTACCTTACATTTTTCTACATTTAAATGCAATTGACGAACATCACTCCTCATCTTCTTAGCAGTATCTGTCAAGGCATGCATAACTGAGTGTTACCAAAACGCAAAGTGATTCTACTGAAAATTCAGGTCCAAAATTTTTTATATTTCTCGCTTTATTTTCTACTCTTTAGTATGGAAGGAAACAAGTACTCCGTACTTTCTTTGCAACATAAAACTTAAAGCAAAGACAATAAATAGAATATAAAAATATGATATAACAAGTTTTTCAAGCAAATGTTATAGCGCAAGATTTTATTTATAGAAAGGACAAATAGCAACATAAGGTACGAGTTTTCATTAAAAAGCCTAGTGTAATAAAAAAAAGGGGAAAAAAGAAAAGTCTCAATGATAGAATGAAAATGACGCAATTTTTTTTACAAAACTTATGTCCGTAATAACTTCTAAACTGAATTTCGATAAATTGTTATTTCGATCCTCCTTTTTTAGAGCATCTTAATGTATATGACTAGAATATCCGCCAACAAGAGTTAGTTCAGCGGTCTTCAAGAAGTGAACAACCGGTTAGATTAGTCTGGTTTTTTTAAGAAAGGAAAAAAAAAGACTAGAATATCCCCAGCCTAAAATTTGTTCTTCTTGATAGGGAACATTGCGTAAAATACCCTTGTGGTTCGGGGTAGTTGCAAAAAGACTCATCTTGTTACAAAAATTGCATAAACACATACGAAATTGCAAAGGCGTTGCACCGTAAAATTTCCGTAACAAAATAGTAGAAATGTCAAAATTGCCCTTCTATATAAATGAAAAGGGCACGCCATTTCCATTTCTCTTCTTTTGATTCTCTCTTCCACTGGATTCTTAGATCTGGACATGCACGAAGGCCAGCTGTCTTGGATCGACGGCGGGCTCGCGGCGGCGCAAGCATGGATCGAATTGCACAAATCAGATTGAATTTGTGCGATTTGAAATCGAATTGCGATTTGAAACCCGAATTGCACAAATCAAATATAAGTTTTCAAATCAGATTTATAGATTTTCAATTCGTGCAATTAGGGTTTGAATCGATTTGATTAGAGTTCGAATTTGTGCGATTAGGGTTCGCAAGCATGGATCGAATTGCACAAATCAGATCTGAATTTGTGCGAATTGAAACCCGAATTGCACAAATCAGATCTAGGGTTTCAAATCGCAATGTGCGATTTGAAACCCTAGATATGAATTTGTGCGATTAGTGTTCCTTCATTGCCCGCTGTTCTTACTTTATCGCCGGAAAGGTAAGGTTCTCGCCTGTGTGATTAAGTTTGGCGGTGATGTGATTGTGTGCACAAGTTGGCGGTGGCAGGGTTGGATGAGAAATAGGGTGGCGCCGGTTGTGGATGGCTCAAGTGGCAGACATAGTGGTGGGTTACATCAGCAACGCATGGTGACGAGGCTGGCGGCTGCTAGGCGCACAGGGCCGGGGTGGTGGTGGCGCCGGTTGTGGGTGGCGCAGGTGGCAGACTGGGACAGTGGTGGTGAGGGTGGCGGCTAGGGTTATAGTTAGGTTTAGGTTTTGGTAGAATTGGGAAGAGGGAGGGTATTTTAGTCTTTTTAATATATAGTTTTCTTACTACACGCATTTTTCAAGAGCGTGAAAAGCACGCCCCGTTATTTTGAATGACTTTTCTAATAGTTGCAACAAACTGAGCGCTAGAGTGAGGTTTTTGTAATTTTTGTAACAAGAAGAGTCTTTTTGCAACTGTCCCAAACCATAAGGGTATTTTACGCAATTTTCTCTTCTTGATAGTCAGGAGTGAGTGCTGCATTTGTCTGAGAGGAGGAGGATAATAATAATAAGAAGAGAAATTGTGGAAGGGAACACGAAACAGTGTCCCAAGGGCCAAGACAGACCATGGTGGGCGCTCCGTCAATTCACCACCGCATCCTCTCCTCCTTTGTCGGTGACCGTCGCTTCATTCAGTCCACGCATCCCCTCCACCAACTCTTTCGCTGCACCCCAGGTTCTTACTTCCACTTCCTTTCTTCAATTCGCACCATGTGAATCTCTGTTTGCAGCCTTTTCTTGCATGATTAACAAGGCCCTTCTTTGCTTACTTCTTGATTCTCAAGTCATTGCCCGTTTGACTTCTTGCACAATGTTATCTGAACGTGTAAGCATTGGCTTTACCAGTAGTTCTTGCCCTAGTCTGAGCGGTCAAACCAAGCTTTTCGATTTTTGATTCCCGTTCGAGTTCAAGGTGATATTAATATCTTACATATTCGCAAGAAGTCTTGGGAGAACGTTAGGAACGGAGAGAGTATGCGTTAGGCCTGTTGTTCAAGCCGTGGGTTTTTCTTTGGTGGGGTTGGAAAGTAATGGGATTCTCTGTGCGTGGAGAATGACAACATTTGTGCGGGTTGGTGGGGATAGAGTTTCCGCCACAATAGATGCCAGAAAGAAGACAACAAACAGTCAACACATTTATAGTAGCTGATTACGCTGCATTGTGTCCCTAAAGAGACTTTCACAGGAAAAGGCCAGCTGATGATTTTTGCCAATGAAATTTAATTGTCACTAGTTTTAACTTTCATATTAGCAATACAATGTGCTACATCCTAACTTACTGTTCAAGTGTTGCTAAGGCACTTATTACTGAGCCCATTAGATTATACTCATTCAAACAACAAAAAATTTATCCTTCAATACTTGGGAGCTGACAGTTTGTACCCGAACCCAAGTAGGTGGGAATTGTAATTTTGAAGGCTTGATACATCTTTTACCATATATCATATTTTAACCTGCTGTTCAAACCTCACGCGACGTCTTATTGGCCGTCTATTATTTTGTATGCAAATGCTATGCCATTCTGCTGTTCCACTTCTTAGCCAGGAAAGTTGGTTCTCATCTATGTAGATTCTGCTATTGCCAGATTGGAGGTTAAAATTTTTGCTTTCAATATGTATAGGGATCAATGATTATAGTTAATATAGTGCACAACTTTAATGTCCTCTTTGAGGTATAAGGGGAATTTTAGATATTCTTCCCTGAAATTTTGTCTCCATCCCATGAATATAATATCTAGATCGAGTATTGTAACCCTTTGTCGCAGTTAGCGAGCAATTGCCATAAGTAAAACAGATTTATCTATTCACCTTTTAGGGCATCGCTTGATTTACTTACCCGTATAAGGGACCCATTACTACAATCTTGATATCAGTAGTTTTTGTGACTTGACTATTCTGATTTGAAGCATATAAAAACCTTGCTTATGGTTCACTTGTTCTCTTTCTCGCATAGGAAGCAAACATGCATCGATGCAATTATCCAAAACATTTTCTGGCTTAACCAATCTCTTATTCAACAGAAGGTATGCTTTTCTAGATCTCATGCAATGTGCAAGTGTGCCCCTTTGTGTGTGTCCACTTGCTTATGTCTTTCGCCACAATCGCACAAGGTCATATATGATCCTCTTCACCCCCTACCCCTTCTCCCCCTCTCCCCAACACCCGACTTATTGATATTGGAATTACAGGCTTCAGTTCATTCTTTCTTTGTTATGAGATTTTGCGTCGCTGGGGTCATCCATCCATGCTTTTACTTCTGTCCTATTGCACATCGACATCATACTTAGTGCCATGCAACGCAATGACTTTTTTCACTTATTATTCTAGTTTTCTGTGTTTTGTATAGTTGGTATAGGTGGGTTAAACAACACTTTCCTGTATTAAAGCTTGTATAAGGTTTTGTTTTTGTGCTTATGATATCTACTTATAGCCGCTCGAGGAAAAAGATTTAGGCACTAAGGCGAGGAAGATGTTATTCCATCGAGTCGTACTTTGTTCAAGTGACTTGCTCTTTGTGCTTATGTTCCTGAAAGGATATGTTGTAGTTTAGCACATTGAAATAGCTTTGTTTGTGAGCTTTTATGGGCTCTTTTGTTTTTAGCTGTGTATCCTCGCTGTTCTCCCTTCCACGCCTCCCCCTCTTCCCACCCCTCCGCGTGCGAGCCAATTTCTTGTTGTGAGTGCATCTGGGCATCTTCGTGTGCATCTGGAGCTAATTTTCATTAAAGTTAACAGGAATATAGATGAAGTGGCAAATAGCCAGCGTAAACGTCTAAGGCCTGGAAAAGTGTCTCCTTATCGACCTGTTCCAGATCACATACCAAGGCCTCAATATGTCAGTTCTCGCAAACCACCTGGAATTTCAAGTGGGCCAGAAGTACATGATGAGAAGGGGATTTCCTGCATGAGAGCTTCAGGTAGGCTTGCAGCACAGATTCTTCAATATGCTGGGACTTTAGTCAAGGTGATATTCTGATTCTCTTCCATCTTTTCAATCTCCCAAAAGAAATATTTCTCTCCATGTTACTTACTACTGTTAAGAATACGATCAGAGATGGACATCGTTATGAATTCCATATACTGTTGAGGTATCTTTATCTCGCAGCAACTTAAAAACCTCTTTAAACCTCCTCATCTCTGTTAGTTCTGCTTTTCTCATAATTTATTCTACTTCATTTGGTTTCAGAGAAATTGGTTTTATTGACTTAGACGTCAAGTTTCAAGAGTATAACTTGTTTTTCTTTACGACCTTGAGGCTGTAAAGCTGCATGCATAATAGGATTACGATGTATCTGTCTTTATACAGGAGCACGACACCTCTTAGATTCGCGTGCATTAGGTAGGATTAGGAGGCTGGCATTTTGCTCATGAGAAATTCTGAATCTATGGCAGCCAGGCATTACAACTGATGAGATTGATCAAGCAGTTCATCAAATGATTGTGGACAATGGCGCATATCCTTCACCTCTTGGCTATGGTGGGTTTCCAAAGAGCGTATGCACGTCAGTAAACGAGTGCATTTGCCATGGAATTCCAGATTCACGTGCATTAGAGGTTTGTCCTAGTGAAGCAACTAATATACTTTATTCGTTGATGCCAAGTTTAACTGTTAAGGAATCACTCGGTAAACTTTTGCATGCAGGATGGAGATATTATCAACATCGATGTCACTGTTTATTTAAATGTAAGAAATCCTTTCACTTTATGTGGACATTGAGCATCTTAGTCCCTCTTAGCATAAACGAAATCATTATCGACATTATTTATCGTTCAAGCGTTTGTCCTAAGCTAATTGGTATGTTTTTCACAATCCCCCCTTTTAGCATAAACAAAAATGTAAAGGGCAACTAATTTCTGAAACAAAAAAGAACTAGTTTTTTTTCACGCCAGATGGTTTATGGATGTTCTTCTGGGGTATGTTATATATCTGTTCACCAATCAAAAACACTTCCATCAAGATTATGGATAGTTTCGACATTGTTTTCCTTTGATGAGCAATATCTGGCTCTCTCATGTTGTTTCCATTGAGTAAGTGATAATGGAAAACTGAAAGCAGGGAGAGGTTTGTGGGATGGAAGGGTATGCTTTTGGAAATGTAGCTGCTGCGGCCTCTTGTTAGTTGAACATGAGGAGAACAGGAAGGAAAAATATGATGCTTATAGTTTTCGGCCCATGGAAAAATGTCATTAACTGTTGTCGTGGGGGAAGCAGGTGAGTAGGCTGGAGAAAAAGCTATTTTTAAGGCCGATGCTATACTCCAGCCTTCCTTTTCCCGCTTGGCAGCTTCAGAGAAGGAAAGAGTCTGTTAACCGGGGGTTCATGCGCAAAGCTGTTGTCTAGCTGCGCAGGGGAATCTGGATTTAGTGTTCCATCTTTTGGGCTTGAGCTAGGTGATGCCTAATTAGGCTTGAAGTTCTCTAGGATTTGGTTCCTCTTTAAGAGGAGGTGGGGGGATGGTTAGCTTTGGGGATCGATTGCTGTCTGTCTTTTTTGGTTTGTTTGGAGGTGAAGGAACAGGAGAGCTTTTGAGGGTGTGGGGCTGCCTATAACTAAGCTAAAGCCTTCCTTTCTTCCTTTTTTTTTCCCCAAAACTTTTTGCCTCACATGACAGCTTCTTAGCCTTTTTAGACAGATTTTTGGCTTTGTATGTATAACTTATTTACGTATGTTCTTTTAGTATCTGACTTTTGCCCCCTTTCTGCATTGTTTTTTGAGTACTATATACTTATGAATGGACAAAGAAGCTTTGGGAGCATTTTACTGTTTGCATCAATTAACGGATCTGTTACAACACACAGACACGTACACACCCAAGAAAACAAAATAAACAAATGGAAAATAAGTAAATTAGAAACACGGAGAGATGTTGGTTGGAGGTTGAAATAATGGTCGTACCTTCCCCTTATTTGCCCCACCTTTGGCTTGAGGTGGTGTTGACAGAAACAACTCCCTTTTTTTCTTCCCTTCCCCTTATGCTCCAATCAAATGAATGAAAACTCTCTTCATCTTTTGTTCCTTTAACCTCTTTCTTTCCATCTTCTCTACTACCAACAGAACAATTTTTTATTTTGCTACAGTTCAAAGCTGCTAACATGTTTATGTTTTCGCCAAGGAAAAAGAAACAGGTTTTAACTCTTGATTTAGTGGCGACCTTTTGTTGTGCTTCAGTTGATGGCAGAAACATATGATGACCAGAGTTTTTGAAGTTAGATTTCATTTTAGGTTTAGCGGGTGTACTCAATGTAATCTGATTTTCATGTGCAGGGATACCATGGTGATACATCAGCAACTTTCTTTTGTGGAGATGTTGATGACAACGCTAGAAAATTGGTAGAGGTATGGCTACTTTTTTTTATGACTAGTGAGAGCTCCAGGTGTATAAAGGTTTGTTCTTCATGTTCTTAGTGAAAACATAAATTTTATTGCCTTTAGTTTTGATTAGGATTACTTTCTTTCCACAGTTGTAAATGCATTGGGGGAGTGTGTTGGTGGGTTGTTATGGGTCTTCTTTATGGTGCTTGGAAAGCAGTTTTGAGTTCAATACTGACATGTGAAAATCTTCGAAAAAATCAGTCTATCTCCGCCGCCTTTTGTGTATTAGTGTGTTAATAGTTTTGCAAGTCATGCGCGATAGAGAGAAATACATCTCTTAAAGCAAAGTATATAGATTTACGCTATCTCTTGGGTCCCGTTCTCTCTACGATTCGGGTAGGCAATCGATAAAGCAGTCTATGGCATTGGATTTTTAATGTCGATATGTCTCTGAGGAGTAACCGCCTATTATCTCATCTGCCATTGCCCAGCTGTGATTAATTTTGGATTATTGTTCTTTCGGTATTGATGGGTGAGGGTTTGTGAATTTTTCTGGAGCTGGACTTTATATAAGAGAAAGAAGAAGACAGTATAGATAGGAAATTTGTCCCATTCTGCTGATTCTGTCGCCTATGGTGTGAAAGTGATAAGCGAGCTTCTGAGGCAGCACGATTTTGTATATATAAGCTCAAGGCTTTTGCTTTTGCATTCTCTTATGCGAGCACTAGGATGACTCACAAGGCTCTTTGAAGCCTTTTTCCTTTTTGCCTTATGGACTGCTTTCTGCTTCGTTATTTTTCAAAGCGCTCAACTCCTAACCTGTTTAATCTAGTATTTAGGAAAATGGTATTGATTCAATGATTAATACATGGAGAGTTTTGTTACGTTACCTAATGCCTCCACATTTAGTTATTTCATGAAAAGTCTTGTTACCTTCATGCTTTAGGTGACCAAAGAAAGCTTGTCCAAGGCAATATCAATTTGTGCACCAGGTGTAGAGTTCAAGAAAATTGGCAAAACGATACAGTAAGATATAGCGGTTAAGTTTTTTCTCTTTACTGTTTTGTTTTCAAATTCTCAACTCCTAACCAGAAAATCCGTTCTCCAAGTTGATAATATTAATTCAAACTGACAAATAAAGGATTATGATTATCTTGTTCAAAATGTTCTGTCAGCTGTGTGTCAATTCGTTGTTTGTCTTTCTAATAGCCTGTTGCAGCATGTAAAGTACATCGTTGGCAAATTACTTCTTATGTTGTCTGTGCTAACACAAAATGTTATTTTGTTGATCACATACACCATGTTATTTCTATCCCAGATTGGGAGTTTTTAGCATGTTTTATTAATATATATACGAGGTTACATATGTACTTGACATCAATTTTCTTTTGTAGTGATCATGCAGATAAGCATCGCTATGGTGTTGTCCAACAGTTTGTTGGTCATGGAGTGGGACGTGTTTTCCACAGTGATCCGGTTATCCTACACTTTAGTGAGTCTTTTGAGCTTTAGCACTTCATTATAATTTCAAAGACGTAGGTCTTTGAAATTATATCTTTCAGGCTCGTTTGTTGATCTTCCCTTTTACTTTTCTGGAAAACCATTTCGCACGTTCTTACTGGAAATAGAGGCATAACTGGGTAATGAAACCTGAATTTCCCCTCTGCAGTGACAGGAGATAGTAAACGTCAATTTTGTTGTTTGTTTGTATTTGCTCAGCATGTTCTAATCTTTATCAATTTCGTATGCGAGTTACTGTCAAAAAAGTAACGGAAGTAAACGAGAATTCACAAGGACCAGGGTAGTATCTTCCATGGTTGTGGTCACTCGAACTTCTAATGAGATCAGACATTACCTTTTTGAATTATTAGATGAGCAATTATGCAACTAAGGTTCCTGTGTGTGATTAGATACATGGTTGCTGCAGTGAACCTCTGTAGGTTTTTGGCATATAAATAGTGTATCTTTGTTCTTGGATGCATGGTAACAGCTGAAGGAAAGTGCATTGAATATCCCTGTCTGCTAGATATAGTATCTTTTTGAAGTGTTAAATACTTAAATCTGAGAATCTTTGCATGTGTTCTAATGCATTTGGTGCTTTGTCATTTCAAATAAACTTAAAATCGTAATCTGGGTGTGTAAAAAGTGATAACAATAATTGATCAAAGGCGCAACCAGCACAAGATTATAATTTACCAATATCTTAGATTGCAAATTCACGAGATGTTGCTAAACAATGCAACAGGCCACCACCCAAATTGTAACATGAAGGACTAAAGAACTAAGGATGTTCAACAATTCCACACAGAGCAAGTCAAACATATAACACGTAAAAAAAATCAAAGAAAGAAAATTAGGCCGTTATGTGTTCACTAGTGTGCCAGGGTGCTTGAGGTTTTTTGGTTTCTATTTGTTATGGAAAGGACTCCTTTTCCGGGTCGGGGTGTATATGTTTGGGGTGACTTCAGTCTGTCTATTCCCAATTGAAGGTCAGCAACTTGAAAGACAGCTGCCTTGAGCGGGTGAAGGGTACTATTCACATTTGTTCTTGCTGAATTGATGTGTTTTATGCTTGATGAATTAAATAGTACACATCCTATTGTTTTTTCTACTTGACACGAACGGTCTAGTTTCTTGTCTTCCTGTAAATAACATATAAAACTGTCAAATTAAACCCGGAAGTCCACTTGTGTTATTAAAGATGATTCCATGGTTTGCGAAAACTGAGGGACCAATATACATGGCTAAGGCAGGATGCCTCTCTCTCTCTCTCTATTGTTTTTTCTACTTGACATGAATGGTCTAGTTTCCTGTCATCTGGTAAATAACATATGAAACCTTCAAATATATAAAGAGAATGACCCTTTTGGCATAACACCCCTTTTGGTGTTACATAACTAACTATCTAGAAGGTTAACTGTTGGCATTCTATATATATATATTTAAAATAACACAAAACAAAAGCTTAAACAGTAAATAATTACTTATAAGGACATGTTTGGTTTTCATTCTTTAAAATTCATTTTTTGATTTAAAAAACACTTATATGCGATGCTTGATATTTTCTAAGAAACTTCAAATTATTAACTTTATTTCTAGACGTGCATCACGTGTGCCACTGTGACTCGTTATCTATATTATATATATGTAATGAGAACACCCTTTTTGGCTTTAAATAACTACCTATCTAGAATAGTGACAAGTGACATGTCAAGAAATTTTTAAAAAAGTGGCACAAAATTAAAATCTTGAATGGTAAATAACTATTATAATGACATGTTTGGTTTTCACAATTTAAAATTTCTTTAAAAAGCATAGTTAAAACTAAATCTAAAGGCCAAGTTTGATACGATCTAGCTTATTTTTGCACATGCATGGCTAACTTATTTTTGTACAATTTAAGATTTATTTTACCAAATGTGACAATAAACACTTAGACGTGATGCTTGATTTTTTTCTAACAAAATTGATATTATTAAAATTTATTTTTGTACGCGCATCGCGTGTCCCACGGTGACTCGTTATATTTAAATTGAAGGATCCTTTTGGTGTAGCACCTTTTTTGGTGTTAGATAACTATCTATCTAGAGTGTTGATACTTGACATTCTGTATATAAATATTTTTTGAAAATAACACAAAACAAAAGCTTAAATAGTGAGTAACTACTTATAAGGACAAGTTTGGTTTCCATTATTTATGACTTATTTTGTGAAAACTGGTGGACAGACTCTTATGACTAAGGCAGGATGCACCCCCTCCCCTCCCCGGCTCTCTCTCTCTGCATTTGGTCATAATGTGTGTGCTTTCTTTATGCAGGGAACAATGACCGTGGACAGATGGTGTTGAACCAGACCTTCACTATTGGTAATTATCTTCCTTCTTGTTCTAACTTTTCTTAACAAATATCATACGTTGAATATACGTAGGCAGTAGATCTATATGTAATGTTTGCTCTGAAAGTTTATCTCAGCTGTCAAAATATTATATGCAGTATATACTTCTTTAACTTGCAGAGCTGGTTGATTCAGTAGAATCACTTGATGTTGGAGCTCTAATAACTGTATATAGCTCATAAAACTGATGGTGAAGTACTGGTCTCCAAGTTTCTGTTCGGCTATAAAACACCACATTTTCTAAATTTGGGGCGCTTAAGAAATTTGGAACGGTCAAAGCCCTTCACTGCATGAAACCTCCACTGGACTTGATATAATAGCTGGTAACGTAGTTTCAAGCAAACAATAAATAAGATGATACGGAAACTGCCAATACACCATAAGGGGGGGAAAAAAAAAGAAACCAGAAAAGCTTCGTCTTTAGCCATGTCCCTGGATGCTTGGATTTGGAAACAAGACAAAACCCAAATATTCCGTCGGTGAAAACGGACTTTTACCGACGGAATATCACCGACGAAAAATCCGTCATACCTGTACTTGATCCTTGTGACATAGGAAGTGCTAGTTCTGCTACATGCCACCAACCACCTAGCCTCCCAACGTGAATCCTTTAACTATTCCATCACCAAGAAAAATACAATCACCAGGCACCAGCATCCAAGTGGCACCTTACAAACACTTTCCGGTGTCATTCACTTGTGCACTCAGCTTAACCCAGTTTGTTGCCAGAGAAGCATCTTTTGCCTCCCCCGACACCGATGACTTGGCTAACTATGAATGCTTCCTGACACATGACCTTTATTGGCCACTCAGAGAGAGTCAGACAGTCCAAATACGATCAACTAGCCACTACCACCAAAAGAAAACAATTAGCGTTAAAGAACTACCATGAATGCTGCCACACAGAACTATGACTGCTTTCTAAAGTTAGAAAATGCATATGAAGAAAATTGGAGTTAGCAAGAGAGACTTGTATAGATGGGATGCTGAGAGACACAGATGAGCCATATCAGACCAACTAGATATGTGATCTTATAAGCAAGTCGAACACAATCGAATTGCAGTCAGAGGCTCTGAGCTGTGGAGAGGCTATTGATGGTAGGACTGCATAGATGATGGAGAGAGGTTAGTTCGTGGTGAAGATAGACCGTTTGGGATAGTTGTAATCAGTCGGTGCTAGGGAAACAGCCTTCGATCACTGCAATAGCAGCCTCCACAACCGCCCGCGGGGTGGGTGGGGGTGTGGGTGGGTTCTCGAGCACTCTGATTGCAGATCAGCAGACCTATGCTTCTTGGGGTGGTTTATGGTGGTGCTTTGACCGGTGGTGGAGCCAGAAATGTTGAGCGGGGTGGGCACTTGAATTTTTTTTATGATTCAGCTAGAAGGATATATCTAAACTCATGTTCTAATATGTGTGTCCATGCTTTTTTGTTGTCAAAATTATATGGTGATGGTACAAAAAAGTATGATAACATTTTCACAAAAGTTAATTATATGTTAAACCATGAACCATGACATTTTACAATTGACCACGAAGAGGTCGCATCTTTTGAAAGTGTTTAATAATTACATCATTTTTTATACCATCAAATAACTCCTTTTCGATATAAGTGACCATACAATCATTCATAAACTCATCTATAATTAAACTAAGCCCATTGTACAGACTATTGGAATGGTGGGATTCAATATTAAATTCCTTTGGTTGTATCTAGTTGGCTGAAGCTCAATAGAAAATTTGGGGTTAAACATGCAAATTATATTTCCAAATTCCCAATTGCAAAATTTTAAATGTGGAATTGAAACTCTTCCTAAAATTTGAAATTATAAAATCCTAATCTCATAATACTAAATTAAAACAAAAAATTATTACTAAGAAGGGGCTCAAAGAATTCAACTGTGTAAGAATCAAACAAGGATCTTACTGTGAAAATTGCCGCCGTGATCTTTGGGTGTTAGAAAACTAAAACGGAGTCCACCATGAAATTACCGGCGACAGCTAGCCAACAAGTAGCACTTCAGCTTGATTCAAGGCATCTCAAAAGCAAAATAGAAGAATTTCATTCCGTTGCAATACCAATTAAAAGGAACAAACCCCAGAGCCATTAGAGGTTGGCTGGACTAATTGGATCTTACGTCATAAGTGGACCTGCGGAGGAGAGAGAGGAGAAAACATGTGAGGGCAGATGCAAATAATGCGGTGTAGCGGCCAGAGTCCAGAGAGGAGGTGTGATCTGTCGCCTTGTAAACTGTGTGGTTAAATCTTAATGTTGACGTTGTCTTTTTATTTATTTGGAGTTTGAACTTTGCTTTTTTGGTATTTATTTGTGTGATTTAAGATGACCAATCCCCAAAATTTTAGGAATTTTACATGTAAAAAAAAACTTAAAAAACATCTCCTTTGAAGTACTTCAAAACTTTTTGGTGAGTACTTTTATCATTGTGGTGTTTTGGTTAAATATATCATATATAAAAGGAAAAAAAATTGGGAGTAACAGGTGGGCACCGGCCCACCTGTGCCACGCGCTGGTCGGAGCTTTGCCAGTGGGAGAGTGAACAGGCAGGGTGGTGTGACCGAGTTGATCCATACTTCTACCTAGCTTAATGGCTTTGGTAGGAGCAAAGGGGGTGGGGAAAAGGGGGCGTGCATGGGTTACAGTGGAGGAATGTGACGGGCCTCCACCAATAGACCAAGCAAGCCTGGGAGTTTAGTAGCATAGTCTCTCTATTCTTCCTAAGAATTATTTGACGCGACCTGCTATTGTGAAGTGATGCAAAGAAGGGGGTATCCTTCCAACTACACGAAGTCACATCTTATGTACTGGCACTAGATCATCATCACTCATTAGTACACTCCAAAGGTTGCCGACCTGACCTTTTATCTCTGTACAGCTTTCCTTTTTCCTGTTAGGTGATGGGAGATGATACAATAGTATGAAGGTACTAGATTATATGCATGTTCAGGTTGACATATGTTTGTTTGCCGATCCTTCATTTGTTACAGAATTATGTTAGCTGCTGATAAAAATACCAAATTTCGGGCAGTGCCTATGTGTTTATCTTGTGCGCATGATCGTTTATGCCAGTCTTGAAGCATCCCTTTGATATTTTTAATTATCAGTCGCTGATCTAGCCCTGTATCTTGCTACATGTTTGCAGAACCAATGCTGACAATGGGTAGCATAAATCCAATTATGTGGGATGATAACTGGACGGTTGTCACGGAGGATGGGAGCTTGTCGGCACAGTTCGAGCATACCATTTTAATTACCAATGACGGTGCTGAGATACTAACGCAGTGTTGAGTGCACCCCTCTCCACGAAGCAAGGGAGGGAGGCAGTGGGTGGCACATTTGTAATTTTTATATCATTGATCCACGTCTTCCGAACAGAAATCTTTTGCCTTGGAGGACGCATTGTGGTATAGCTATTCGTTTATCAACTCACAATTTGTCTTTTCTATTTTTGTAGAATAGTAGACATATATATATATTATATACACATAAACACGACTGCAAGCGGTCGAGAGTTCCTGGCAATTTTAAACTTGCAATTTCAGAACCAAAGGAGGTGGTTACTTTTTTTGGAGAGCCTTCACTCAACAGACAGTCCAAGGCTGATGACATGACTGAGCCTTCACTCAACAGTTCCAAGGCTGATGACATGACTGAGGGGATGTGATGGCAGGAAATGGGCATGTAGTAGGTGTACCATTCGATGTTGTTCTCCAAAAGGAAAAGGAATGCAACCACCGGTTTAGAACCGATCATTTGAGAAGTACAAATAGTGCAGACAGACAGTTCACAAATCACTTCAACCGACATTTACACCACGATACCCAACAAAAACGTACAACTATTTTCCTACTACTGTTACTAGACAACCAGAATTTTTGTTCCCATCTTTCACGACCACCGGAAGGTATGCTTACTTCATAGTTTATACACTTCTTCATTTAAAAAAATGACAATAATAACCTGCTTTCATTGTTTAGACATGGGTCTCGGAGTCTTGGACTTCCTACAATTATTGTATGATGATCTTAGACTAATTGTCCCGATCATTTTGAAACATTGAACTTACGCGTTAGATGTGACAAGAAATATGGGCTAAGGGAGGCAGCCGGATCACACAATAGGTACTGTGGGCTTTTGAGGTTTATGGCCTATGCTTTGCTTTTGAGGTTTATATGGGTTGTTGCTACTTGAACGAACAAGTCTGATAAGATATTATTTTGTTCCTATCTAAACTGAAATATTTGTCTAAGGGATGAACTTGGTAGATGCACGTGTTGACTGAATTTAACATTAAAAAAAATAATATTATGTATCATCATTACGGGAGGATAGTGTAAAAGTTTAGCTTACCATAGCTAACAAACACTTGGCACTCTCTACAACCTCCAATCTGATTTTACCTCGATCACCGCCTCTCTTTGCATTCAGGGAATTCCTCCCTTCAATTCAATAAAAATTAACAAAATCCAACCTTCTTCTCTCCCTCGAGAGCGTCACTCTTGCCACTCTACCACTCGCAGTAGTAATTTTATCGCATGGATTCCGCGCCCGTGAATTGGGAGGCTCTCGACGCCCTCGTCATCGAATTCGCCAAATCCGAACACCTTATCGACGACTCTGTCTCTTCCTCGCCACCGCCTTCCCCCTCGCCGTCCTCCTGCTCGCCGCCGCCGCCGTCGTCGTCCTACCGGTCGCGGTTGCTGATCCGGCAGATCAGACGGTCGCTGGAGCTCGGTGACGTTGATTCCGCCACCGATCTCCTCCGTGCTCACGCCCCTTCCGTCCTCGACGATCATCGCCTCCTCTTCCGATTACAGAAGCAGGTATCACGCATTACCTGTGTCTCAATGCCGATAAAAACCGGAGGAATTGTGTTGGTTGTAAACTGTCGAGTGCTTGACGAGGTCTGATTCGTGTTTTGTGCAGAAATTTATTGAGTTGCTGAGGAGAGGGACAGCGGAGGACCGCGATTCCGCAATCGATTGCCTGCGGACTGCGCTCGCGCCCTGCGCGCTTGATGCCTATCCAGTTTGTTCCCTAATTCCTCTCACTTTGTAGGTTTACCATTACATTACTGTGCCTAGTACGCTGAAGATTCATTCCGTTTTCAAAGTAACGAAGGAATTAATAAAAACATAACAATGTACAAAACACAAAGAAGTACCTTAAGTTTACGTGCTTTTTTGGGGTTTATAGGTTCTTAGCTCCCGTCTTTGTCCTTGAAGAGTTAGCTGTTAATGACGAATGTGTGTTTTTGTGTTAAGGAAGCGTACGAGGAATTTAAGCATGTCCTACTCGCGTTCATATATGATAAAGATGATCAAACTTCTCCAGTGGCAAATGAGGTAAGCAATAGTCTAACTCTGTTGCACCTGTTACGATTTGTATGGACTCTTAGTCCGTTTAGATTCTCTCGGTGCGACTGTATTAGTAGTTATTATGTGCTCAAGACTGCCATGTGCAAAGTTATTACGGTTTTGCAAAGTTGTGGGGAAATGAATCCATGCATCAAGTGTTTGAGATATGGGTTTTTGCCTGGTCATAAGAGTGCGCGCCAATTTGATAGTAGTTAAGCAGATTTTCCATTGAGTTATGTCCTTGTGGAAATAGAGCACCTGGCATTAAAGAATAAATTCAGATGTCATTAGAATAGGTATAGAATTATGAAAACATAGTCAATATGGTATATGCTTACTCAGAATATGGTCGACCTCGTCATATGAGTGTATGCAATTATATCAACGTTATAACTTATAAAAGTGTGGTTGGTTAGGAATTATAATTTTCCTTACGTGCCAGTTTTAGTGGATTAATCGTGAAATTCAAAGTGCAAACATATATTTAATAATGAGGTGTATCATTCTTATACTCGTATCTGATAATTTATTTTACGTTTTTAGTATATCCTTAACGTCTTGTTTTTCAACAAAGTTATGTATAACGGCTAACAGACCTTTTTTCAAAGGCAGCATCATGAGCTAGGTTTATGGAAACCCATTGGTAGTGGTTAGCCAGAATTTATACCAAGATCCGGTTTAAGGTGGGAAATGGGGGGATGGCAAGATTTTATACGGATTTGTAGTGGGGCGAGGAGCCCCTGTGTCTGAGTTTTCTGGATCTTTTTTGAGTGGCAGCTGATCGAGGGGAAGGGGTATCATGGTGCATAGAGGTAACTGGGGAGAGAAAGATGTAGAATTCTCTGCTTAGGCGTGATGATGTGCGGCGTTGTTGTTGAATTATTTGTGTCTTCGGTCGACCATAGCCATGAGAGCAGTGATTAAAAGGATATAGGGTACTCAGACATTATCGAGATTTTGTCACCTAGGATTTGACAGCTGTTTCTGAGCCTACTCTTTTTTCTGGCTGCATAAGGATTTTTCGGGCTCTGATGAGTCCTTTTTGGAGTGTAAATGAGATTTCTGTTGGGGGCAGTGATATAGGTATTTTGGTGCCTTCGTTCTGGGCTTATAGGGGCTGGGATTTATTCTTTTTGGAGTATAGTCCCATTGATTTCCCGCCTTTTTGGCAGTTTTTTTAATACAATTATGTTTTATTTAAAAAAACAGGTCTTGGATCATTTATTTGCCCGCAAAAACTCTCTGATTGCAGTAATAAGAAATTCGTTCAGGAGATAAAAGGACATTTATTGTACCATGGCTCGTGAGAAGTCACGTGTGCCTCTATGCTAATTATATTTTCTCAAACCGTACTACAGAATAAACTCACATGGATGAGACTTCTATGATAGAAAGAGTGTGTCCTTGAATGAAGGATCAACATAGGGTTGAATCACTGAAGAGGTAAAAACACAGTCAAATTTTTATAACCACTACCTCAGTGGACATAATTCTTCCAGTTACGGTTGTAAATCTATTGAACGTAAACTGTGTAAACGTGCCAATCACAACATGGTTTTCATTCTGGTTTCATGATCGTAGACGTTTTGCAAGATGATTGTGAAACTAGACATTCTGATCTTGATGTGCTTGTTCCAGTGGTCCGAAACAAGGAGATTCGACATTGCTGGATTTTTGTCCTCCGTTTTGAGAGCTCATTTACATGCCTATGATCCAGTCTTTTCGATGGCGTTGAGATATTTAATAAGGTGTCTCCAACTTTTCTTTCATTTACTTTTACTAAACATTTCTTTGCGTGTATGCGCGTGTTTGTCTCTCTCTTCTCAGTGTCGAATTCATTCTGGTCATCCTTTTGATGTTCTCCTTGTAATATGCAGCATACACAATGGATTCTGCTTTCGGCAAGGATTTCCGTCACCAATTGCGGATCTGACTGTAAGGTTACTCCTTGAGGAACGTGAACCTGCTGCAACCTTGCAGGAAAGTTTGTATGAAGCGCCTCCATTCGATGAGGTGACATATTCGTGGATATCCTAACTCTAATTTTCTGGTCCTTTGGATAATATTATATGGAAGTTGGACATTGAACTTACAGATGTCAATTATTCGTGTTAGTCCATTTGGCCTTCTGAAATTCATTTATCTCTGGTTCCTGTTTCGTATGCTATTTATGCAATAGTTGAATTTTGCCTGTTTGATTCTGAAATCAGGTGGATATACAAGCTCTTGCACATGCTGTAGAGCTTACGAGACAAGGGGCAGTTGATAGTTTGAGATTTGCCAAGGGTGATTTATGTCGAGCATTTCAGGTGAAGGACACTTCTGATGTATCTTTTGGTTATTCTTTTGACCTCTCTTGGTATGAACTATTAATTGGCTTGACATAAACTAGATGGTCAAGTGAAGCTAGTCTTCATTAAATCAAATAGTGCTTAGGTAGTTCTACTACTTTATATGAAACTTTGATGTGTATTGGCACTTGCCTACAGCGGTGCTCTTATGCCTGTGAAGCATAAGATCATAGGAACCAAAAGTTGCTATTGAGAAGCCTTAAAGCTTGCTATTTACAAGACTTAACAGTGAATAATGTGTTGACTTTGACCCTTCTGCTTGAGAGTATATCTGCTCCAAAGGGTTTGATTTCCCTGAGGTCTTGGATGCCAGGTAAGCGAGGTGAGAATAGTAGATGAGGATGAGGCAGGGAATTTCTTGAGGCACATTAGATACATGTTTGGTTGAGGTCAACATATGAGATTTTGGCTCAATCCTAAGGTGGTGAAAGGCTAAGAAGCACAGGTGCGGGAGCGGATACGACATGGGTGCGGAGACGTGGATACGGCAATTTTGAAAATTTTAGGATACGGGTACGGCGGGGATATGGCAAATATTATATATATATATATATGATATATATATATACTATGTACACCTTGGATTTTTTTTTCATAAACAAGTTGTATCTTAAGAGAGTGCATAAAAAGACATGATGCAATTTAATTTAACCATTCAACGTAGTACAATACCATCCTTTTCAAGCCTAGTCACATACTTCTACAATGGTTTTGTCTCATCATCACCAAGACCAGAACTAGTGTAGCAATACTATCTGAAGTTGACATATTTGACATTAAAAATTAACAATGCCTGAAAGTGAAAAAGATGAAACAAGATTTTAAACATGCTTTAATTTAAGCCTTTAAACCTTTTAACACAAAAAAAAAAAAACACACACTATCACAATGGTCCAAGTCACAGCAGAAAAAAAAAATTTGATGTGGGAAGTGAGACTAGAAATCCACAAAAACACCTAACAATCCACATTCCACATCGTCCAAGTCACAGCAGAAACCCAAAAAAAAAATAAAAAAATATGAAGATAGAGAGGAGGTCAGAGACGTTCCTTCGAAGAAATGCTGCGGAAAGGTGAGTAGGGTGGTCGCGGCTGTTCGGTGGTGTCGTGGGTGGTCGTGGCTGTTCGCTGGGTGTTGCGGGAGGTCGCCGGTGTTGAGGAGGTTGCGGCTGCTGCTATCTCTCTCTCTCTCTCTCAGAGACTCGTGTGCCCTAATTTGGTTAGTAACATTGAACTTATGTTTTCACCCCCACAAAAATTAGATTTTATGTTTCAACCCCCGAATTTGACCCATAAGTGTCGGATCCGCACACGAACGGTATCCAATCCGCACCCGAATTTTGGTAAATAAAAAAAATAATTGAAAATTAACTAGTGCGCACCTGACACGCACCCGAGGCGCACCCGTGTCTGATGTGCACCCGACCCCGGTACTCCCCCCTTTTTGAAGCACCCGTCCTTCATAGGTGAAAGGTCTCTAATGGATATGTAGTAATGCTAGAGAGAGGGAGGGACGGAGATGTCAGTTGCTTTTTCCCCCAATCGGAAGAGCATGAGTCGTCATCTCCTTGTTTATACAGGAATTTTAAAGGACTGGGAGCAGGAGCTGGTGGGTCACTGAAGGTACTTTTAGTGTGCTAAACCTTCCTTTTTTCTCTGGGAGGCGGCCTGGTGACAGATGCTCTATAGTAGATAATTGATTTAGGTGAAGTCTTACTACCGTTCTCTTTCCAAGGATTATCTGTTTGAAAGGTATAAATGTAGAAATAGCTCCTTGTGCCTACACGTCCTTGATAGTATTTCTCAATCCGTGTTTGGAGTCAATGTGATGGAAATTTGTATTTATCCTTCGTGGAACTATTACCAAGAAATGTGGACCGAGTGAAGCATTGAGATTGAAATTGAGACCATTAACCATTGGCTTTTACGTGCTTGGTGGGTTATCGTATCGACTATTGGCCAAAAACTCGGATACCTAGAATGCTTATTGGGCGTGGCTGCATAGAGGGCTATTATTTTCAGGTTTAGTTTACAAGTTGAATAAGAAGGTTAATCACTATGTTAATGGGATTCTATTGTATATGTTAGACCGTATGGGCTTAGGCGAGGCGTAAGTGGATATTATTTTGCATATTCTCAGTTACATTTTCTCATGATAAGCATAGTGGATTGGTGATTGCAATAGTGGTTTTGAGCTGTTCCAACTACTTGGAGCTGCAGCTGGCAATATCTATCTGATGCCAGATAATCGGGTTCCTAAATTTCATAAAGACTACTCCGTTTCTTCTTGCTGCCATGTTCATGCACTCATCACTTTGACCTTAAAGCCACGAGTCCTTAAGCTCCGATCATGCCACTGAACCAACTCACAAAATCATTTCTTCGGAATCTTATATTGTTGGGGTGATGCTGGCATGCCGCAAAGGTCAATAGGTGGTGGGATGATGGTTGTTCGATGCTGGGTGGTGCTGCAATGGTTAGTACGTGGTGGGGGTAGTTGTTTGATGGTGAGTGGTGGTTGCAATCGTTTGAAGGTGATATGGGACTGTTGGGTGGTGCCTGGGATGATTGTGTTGTGGTTGTTGTGTATTTGGTGGTGGCTGTGATCGTTGGGCGGTGCTTGTTTGCCTGTTGGTGGTGATTGTGCGGTGTCTGCTAGGTGATCCAGCAGTGCTTATGGGGTTTATGGGATTGTGAGGGACGAGGGTATTGAGAGAGAATCTGATGAGAAACTTTTTAGCGTGTTCTCTCAAATGTGAACAGTGAAATGTTGATTGTCTTTAGGGGAAACAACTGTAAACTCCTAATTGGTGTAAAATGGCCACTTTTCACGCACTATTTGAGTATAATTTCAGAAAACAGAAAGTGATACTTCTTGTGGGTATCATTTTAAATCCAATATGTTGTAATTATTTTTGTGATCAGGTATAGGCTGTATGCAATCTGATCATTTCTGGGTGGAAGTTGTTATGTAGTTGAAAGCACTTATGCAATCCAGCCCAATATTTGATTAGATTAAGTTAATAATTTTTGGTGAGGAAACTGCTTTGGGAGTGCCTTTCTGTACAGATTTAGTATAATATTAAGTGTTCGATGGAAATCTGATCGAGTATGTGATATTTCTCCCATTTTAAGTACAGTGAGCATGCAAAACATATAAACATATATCAGAGTTCTGTAAACACCCCCACACCCACCTCCCAAAAAATGAGAAACGAAATAAAAATAAACGTGCTCACCGACATTAAGAATGATGTGCACGTTCAAAGCATTGCACGATTAAACTCATTTGATAACTGCACACCAGTTTGATATACTTCTTTCTTTGGATCTTGCGATCCATTGAATATTGAAAACATTGGAGCTTACAAGCCTTTCATTATTTGTTTATCACAGAATGAATTAAGCAGGATGAGGTTGGATGCTTCGATGCTTGATGAGCTCGTTTATGAGTATTGTGTCTATAGAGGAATTGTGGGATCTGATCTTGTGCCCCCTTCTGGTGATTGCTAAAACTTTGTCGTTTTACAGTTCTATTTATAGAGTTCTCCTTTTTGGTTTCTAATATTTTGCCATCTAGAGTCGTCAGCATCAGGAATGCAATTTGGCTCTGGACAACTAAAGGTGGAGCCTGGATGTTGTGTATCAAGAAACTGGTCTGAAGTTGACTCTGGAACCAGTAAGCATTCTGATGGCGAAGTTTCCATCAATAATTCTCACATGGAATGTTCTCCGGAAAATAATGCTAATGTCTTGAGCATTCAAAATACGGATATTGAGGAGAGATACCCTTCTGAGCCATCTAGCAATTACGAAGACTGTAGTACCAGTGGAACACATCATCATGAAATTTCAAAAGTTCTGCAGCGAAATAGAAGTCCTAGAACTGGTGAGAGGAACAAACGCAAGCGGTGGAGGGGAAGACATGAGGAGCTAGATTTCATTCCTGAAGTTCTCAGTGGAAACAGCAAGCAAGAGCTTTCTGCTACTACCTTACTTGACAGCATAGACATATCAAAGGAAGAACAGGTACCTAATCAGTAGGAGTACTACTGTTTTTAATATGAAATGATCATTGACGACTTTTCTATGCAGCCTTCCAAAAAATTATCCACAGTGGATATTATGGGCAGTAGGGAGGACAAGTATGAGATTATGCTGGGAATGAAGGAGCTAGCTGGCAGAGGGATGGCTGATGAGGTTGTGGAAGAGATTAATGCTATCGACCCGGATTTTTTTGCACAAAATCATGTTTTGCTGTTCCAACTTAAGCAGGTGAGTGGAGCAATTATGCATGAATTTACCCCCCACCCCTCTTTTGTGGTTCCCTGACCGGTTCTCTGGTTACAGGTTGAATTTTTGAAGCTGGTTGGCTCTGGTGATCATTCTGGTGCATTAAAGGTTGCTTCTTCTCATTTGGGTCCTTTGGCAGCTAGTGATTCAACTTTACTGAAGCCCTTAAAGGAGACGTTGTTAGCTTTGCTCCGACCCAATGAAGAGGCACTTAGAGAAGGCTTGCCCTTATTTACTCTTGCAACTTCACTCCAGGTATGTGCACTACTCTTATTTTGTTATTTGAGATGATAAATTATCAATGTTGAATGTCATATGATACTACTATGTCTGGTGCACATAGGACGTGTGTGCAAGAATGATAGAGTGTACATGAAATGAGTTATTGACAAGGGAATCCCTTAGTTTGTCATACTATGGATTCATCATCTTAAGACGCCTAAGAGAAAATACAGAATTTAGATAAGCTTGAACTTTAGTTTTGCGATGAATACTACATTAAGTTGAAGTGCTACTGGGAATGGTCCAAGTATCTTGGGTAACTTCATAAAATGCGTTAGCAACACACTTACGAAATGCATCCTTGTTAGAACAATCAAACTGTTGAACGTAAGCCTGGGAGACTTGCCAGTGGTCTCTATGATTATTGCTGAAAGTAACTACCAAACTGAACTCATGTGCCAACATGTCCTCACATGGCTGTTGCATCTGAAAGAGGGACATCATTGTTCTTGTTTATGTTTTGCAACTGAAGCCTAAAGGCATAGGGGTTTTTTGAGTCTCAAACTGGTGCATTTGAGAATATAATTAACTGACAAGTAATGGTATGGCAATAATTGGAAATCACAATGCACAATACTGTAAGGGTATTCTCCCTTAATGGTTAGTACAAATATGCATGCAAGATAAGTTTAACTCTTATCCACCTCTCCAGCTTGGTATGAAATTTCTAATAATGCACAAGGTGTAGATGGGGTATGATGAAGAATGCAACTGTGGTATCCCGTCTAGACAGAAGAGATGGGAAAGGGCTTTGTGCCTGCACAAGAATTTCTGATTCTTTAACCGTATCTTGCTCTCCTTTCTACCTGTCACTCCAGTCTCCATGAATTTTGGGTGGGGGGGGTGGGGGGCTTCAAGTTGTGGATGTATTTTTTGGTCATCTGGATGTGTATATTTTTTATATAGAAGGGACTTCAAGTTCTCGGAATATTTCATGTTGCAGTTCATGAATTTCCAATGAATTTGAGTCATACTTGTGCAGCATAGATACTATAGGTCGAGAAAACAGAATTGCTTTCTGATGTACCTTTTCTCCCTATAAAAATTTCCCTGGATATCTGAGTTGTGAATCTATTCACCATTCAGTAGCTAAATTTAGTGGGCTGCATTTCTCTACCGAAGTTCTCCAATTTCTCATTTGTGAATAATATCCAATACATCAGGGACGGACCACCCACATAACCTGCCCATTGGGATTGTTTTCTTGATTTTTCAAATACACCCCCCCCCCCCCCCAAGCTTTTGGTATTGTTTTTTTGATTTTTTAAATAATGGGTAATCATATTTAACATATTTATGAAAATGCCACTATATGGTAGCATTAATTCATTAGGGTTTTATTTTGTTATGTTTTCCACTGTTTGTGTCACCGGCCGTCATTATTTTTGTCTTTCTCATTCCCTTTCTCCATCTTCATTCTTTCAAGTTCCAAATCTCCAGATTACAAAAAAACAAACGAATCGATCAAGGTTAGATCCTTTTTTTTTTTTTCAATTTAAAATCTTATAGTGTGTTAATTTATATGTAACTATTGTAGTCATACAATTAATAATCACATTAGTAATACATCTATACAGTGAGAGTTGAGCTTCTTTCATGCAAGATTAGTAATTTGTTACCAAGTTAAATAAATCATTATGAATAGAAAAACTATATGATTAGTAGTCAAATTGAGCAATCTATTTTGCAATAACGTATTGAATAGTGACGCTAATTATAATATGCTTCTTTGTGTAAATAGGGAAGTCCCAAAGTCACGCACAATTGATTTTCTCTTTCAAACAAAAATTGTTAACAATAATAATGCTGATGAACGACTTTCGTGGAGATTGAGAAAGATATTGTGGAGACATTTAATATCGACTCGACAATTGATGACTTCCGTGATTATAAAGAACGCCGAGTTCTGCTTTGACCATTGATTCATACATATTAGAAAAGTTACTTTTTTTATGTTTTCTTGTTTTGTAAAACCTTGACGAACTACTTCAAAATTTAATATTTTTTATTTTTCATGTTTTATGTGAACTTGAACCTTCTAAATTCTTTTATGTTAACCATCAATTTTTTATGACTTTTTGGCCCCCTCCAATTAGACTTCCTGGGTCTACCCCTGCAATACATCCATGTCATGTTCTAGTTGCATTCTCTTTATGCGTGTCTCCATCTATATTATAGAAGTAAACCATAGAGGAAGGTTTGTATGCCCTCTTTTGATTATAACACTGCATTTGTCGCTAAAATACTAGTCAGAGACAAAAAATTTTACGTTTCAACACAGGATGCGGAAAAGGGGTCCTTCTATACCAAGCATATTGCTGGTTTTTTATGCCTTAAAAAGGGTATGACTATCATAGACAAGAAGCCAGGAATGTTTATGGCAGGATTACCTACGCATATTTCAGGATATTCTATCCTTAAAAAGGGTTCTTTTATAGGAATGTCGGTCCTAAGGAAAAGGAGAATGCTGGGGGAGTGGATTTCTAAAAGTTAAATTACTAGCTAATCTTGTTGTGGAAATTGCAATCCTCATTTATAGTTCATCTACATCATGAAGTCTGATTTATTCTCAGTTCACATGATCATAGTAGAAGGTTTGGTTGGAGACCTTCGAGTCAAACTGTTTCCGAGCTTCTTTCCTTGTTATACTGTACTGGTTTTTGTTAAACACGTTAGAAAGTTTTCTGTATGTATATATGCATGTGTATTTATGATATGTATGTTTACATGTATACAGTTAAGTATGACAACAATTCTTATATATGTTGGCATGCACAGGTTGCTGTTGGTAAGCGGCTTGGAATCGAAGAACCCCAGCTGATGAAGATAATAAGAGCAACCCTTTACACGCATGGCGAATGGTTTAAGCTTCAGATGTGCAAGGACAGCTTTGAAGGTCTTTTAAAGATAGATACACTGAAAGAAGTGAAAACCCATTTGCTTGCTGATGCTGATGCCAAGAACGCAGATACTTGCACCCACGATTCTTCCCAAGTTACGGTATCGTCAAACAGTAGAATGCAGGAAGATGGGGAGAGTCCGCCTCAAGTTTCACCCGGAGATGCATGTGATGAAAACGCAGTGCTTAAAGTTATGGTGAGTCTTTCTGAGCTTTTGGCTTCATACTACTACTCGAATTTGTGCTATGCTCCTGTCCCATAACTGTCATTTTTTTCTGAACAGCCATGCACTGCGGGATGGGGGGTTTTATTCATGTGTAGTTATTAGATGATCACTGTATTCCTAGATACTCATGTCTCTGCTTGTTGCAGGAATTTCTCGCTATGCCAAGGGCCGATGCTATCCATCTTTTGGCGCAGTACAATGGGAATGCCGAGACGGTGATTCAGCAGATATTTGCATAGATTGTAATGTACATCGTAGCAAAATTGGGTTCATTTATTCATTGATTCTGAAGTTTTACTTAAATCATAGGGCCACAGAACATTCTAGCATGTAGAAATTCTTTGATGAAAAAGGAAAGAAGCTATCATTTTTTAGTATTGGATTAGTTCAGACGAGTGTGGTGACAAGTTTTTGAGTGTCAGGGCTTTTTGTGCTTTTTTGCTGGCATATTGGGTAGTTTGAGCTCAAAGTTTGAAACATCATCTCCAGTGTTGTATTTGCTAAATTGTGCATTTTGTGTAGGTTGGGGGTTGCAAATGTACTATATGTGCTGTTAGAAATGTCACTAATAAGCTTTAACAGCGATTTTGTTGCTGAATTGGTGGAAGTTTGCGGTATGAGCTGTGATATAACAGGGATTACAAGGAATTCCGTCTAAAGAAATTTATTAAGCTGTAATATAAAGGGATTGCTGCATACAGGAATTTTTGTACTGAAATTTATTCGAAAGATGTAACGTTCTAGCAATTCTTTTGAAAGAGATGAATCAAGATTAGATGAAGAAATCTCCCTTCTGTTTAGCAAGTTTTGTAACATGAGTGTGAAATAAACAAAAAATGGATAATATGATTACCGAAGAGAGTGTAAACCTATAAGAACTTCTATAATGAGCACTTTCATGGTTTGTGTTGGTGGGTGGATGTCGGAAAACCAAAAATTTGTCCATACAATTATATTATTTTTACATGATACATCAATAAAAATACTCTCTACCTTCTCTCTAAAAGCAAGCACAGCAGAACGTCACCATGGCCGCCCCACGCGCAGTGGGGCGGGAGCCACTCCAGCGAGTAGATTGTAGGTTCCTTGTACTCGTCTCGTGTGGTGGCCGGCGGCAAAAGTGGTGGGAGAATCATGGCGAAGCGCAGCTCACCGGATCAACGGAGACGGCGACCTCAAGGTAGGTCTCCAACCTCCGTCGATCTAGGCAGATCTAAGTAGATCTGCTCGATCGTCCTCTTTCCACCTTTCGCCAAAGGTGACCGGAATCTTTCCGGCGGTAACCGGAATTTCACCAGCGATTTTGACCGTCATTTCTGAATGATCCTGCAGTTGTATAAATTTCATTCTTATTTGTTTCCTATTGCAAAGAGGTAGAGGACGGGTATGCGGTTGGTCGTGGTGGCAGTAGTAGTAACATGAGGCTTGTTGTGGAGGGGATTAACCTTGTTTTGGGTTTGTTTCGTGGGAACCCTAGCGGTTTTGGGAGGGTGGGGTGGGGGGGATAGGGTCTTAAGGGGGGGGGGGGGTGAGTTCTGTTGGAAAGTAAATTGGGGGATCCGAGGCCCGTTTAGGGCTCTTTCCTGGTTTTGAGCCTCCTGTGTAACTACTTTGGTATGTTACGGGTGAACAGTGTTTCCTTCGTTCGGATTTGATACGCGATAGTAGAAGGATGAATATTGTGGTGTTGAAAATCCTTGGGGTGTGCACTTTCTAAATCGGTGTGCTCACCTTTGGGCCGTGCGCGGTTCCTGATTGTCTGTTCTATAGTTACCACCTTGTGTCTTGTTTTGTAAGTTTATTAGGTGTATTGTTACTTTTCGACCTTTGCGGTTATGTATTCTGAGTCACGGGAATGCTGTAACCTATAATCTCTGTAAGCTCTATAACAGAGCAATTTTGTAACCTTATTTTATCAATGCAACTCTCCTACTCTACCAAAAAAAAAACCCCCATGGTTGAGACAAACTTTCAATATCCCCCTTTTTAGCAACAAAAAGATTGTGGCTATATTGCATTGGTGATACTTTTAACTACACATTTTGCCGATGGCATATCTTTTCTTGAGATTTCGTAAAGATATTAGTCGTAGTATTACAGAGATTAAGAATGTCCTAACTTTATACTGCAAATGGTCGAGTCAAGCTATTAACTGGAATAAGTCAAGCCCTTTTGATAAGCCCTAATGCTTCGAGTGCGGTCAAATAACTTATTGAAACGGGTTTTGAATTCACTGCCTCCACTTCTTTGGGTCGGTATGTGGGCGTTAATTTGGATATTTCGACTCAAAAAAAGAAAAAATTTCATAGTCTAGTGGGCCGGGTTCAAGACCGATGTGCTCACTGGTTGGGCTTACTTCTCAATGAGGCTGGCCTAGCCACTTTAATTTAGTCTGTTCTGTCCTCTCTTCTTATTCATTACATGTCTGTTTATAGATTTCTTGTTCATTGGCTTGCAACTTGATTAAATTCTTGCTCGATTTTGGTGGTCTGGCGAGACAAATAGAAAGTCAATTCATTGATCCCCTGGCCTACTCTTTGTTTACCTAAGGGTCTTGGGGGTCATTATTTTTGTACTTTCATCATTTGTTTAATCAAGCCTTGTTAACTAAACAAGCTTGGAAGCTTTCACATCAAAACATTTCCTTGATGTTCAATACACAAGAGTCGGGTTTTGGATTTGGCTTTGTATTTTAGTGGGATAAAGATCGTTGAAACAGGATCTTCAATGGCATACTAGAGATGGGAGATCCATTTCGTTTTGGATCGATTGGTGGTTGCCAAACATCGTTCCATCTAAGCTACAAGTCTTTTGTACCCCTAAGTACTTACATTTGAAGGTTCATCACTTGTTATTGTCAAATTCGCGTTCGTGGAACTTAAATCCTTTGCTGCATATCTTCCTCCAGCAATTGTCACTCAGATACTTCATCTTGGCCTTTCTTTAGACAATTTGCAAGATGACAGATTTTGGCCCCTTGGGCACCATGATTCCTTTTTTGTTAAGCGTTGCCATTAGTTTTTAGTGCTCCAAAGCCTAGGACATGCTGAGGTGCAGACTGGACTCCGCGCTGGTATTTGGCAGAAACTTTGGAAACCTTTCCCTGAAAAATTCAAGTACTTTATTTGGCAGCTCTTATATGAATGATTACCACTTCATTCAGAACTGGTCAAGAAAATGTTCCAGTTTTCAACCTTTGTCCCCTATATTCCCTGTTCTCTAAAACTCATGCTCATTTGTTCATGGAATGCTCCATTGTTTAACCGCTTTGGCAGACAGTGAATGGAACTGCATGCTTAGCAACTCATGGTAATTCGGTAAAAGCCTGGTTAATTCCTGGATAAGTTGTTCTGTGCCAATTCTACTTTGATGCTAGCTCGTAGCTCTTTTTTTATTAGATTAGTGCTACCCGTACCTTTATTCGCTGCTTATGGACAATTAAACAGAAGGAACTTCGACCAACTCCTAGACACACTCATCGTCTTCCATCCTTCCAGCACTTTTATCCCCCTCTTTACCCTCTTCATTTCTCTGTCGAGTGTCACCGTTCTGTTCCTACTTCCCCTACATTTTGTTCTATCTCGGTGGTTCCAACTAAAGATTTGCCTTATTATGGCATTGGCTTGGTTCTGCTCAACTCCTCTTGGGTTCCAATGGGGACTAGTACTGTGAATAGTTTTACTTTGGATCCTTTCAGTGCTATGAATTCTGCTATTCTTTTTGCTATTCTCTAGATGCACAATGCTAATCTATTTCATACGATCTTCTTACTTTCTTCTTCACAAATTTTGTATCAGATTTGCATTAGTTCCTTTCAGTCGGCAGTAGGAGCTCTACTTTTGTCCAGGATGACTATTTGCTGCAAGAAGTCGCATTTGTTGTATATCGCTCAGGACAAAAACGGAGTGTTAGTTTTTGCTTCATCTTTGGCTTTTTTTGCTAGTCGATCAGGGCAAGGAGTGCAGCAGGAATGGATAGATATATGTATAGCTTGTGGTTCTCCTTCTTGATTGGGTCATTTTTGTTGCTGCCCATGTGGTATTGTTTCTTGCACTTTTTTTTTGAGTCATCTATTCATGTTGGATTGAGTTGTAATCCATGTTTTATTTCCTGTTTTATGGATGAGCTAGTCATCCATACTAACTACGCTTTGTAATTTTTTTTTTCTTCTGATCTTGATATATATTCCCACTTTCAATCAAAAAAATATATATATACACATTTTGCCACACTTTTCTAGTTTTTGCTTATGTCTTTTCACAAATGTAACTGATATGGGTAAAAATATACACATGTGGGAGAGCGACACGTGTCGCAATCAGAGAAGTCTGAAACTACCCCATGACTCTTGGAGAGGTAGGAAGTGGCATTTACCCACTCTCCCACTCTCCCATTATGGGTAAATAACTACCCATCAATTTTGTTAACTCCCCATTAAGGGGACGTAACCGACCATTTAATACTTTCCTATAAAATGAAAGTGAAAGGGATGAAGATGGTAAGGTCTGACACTTTATAATATTATCAGATACTCTCTCAAAATGATGGACTGACTTAAGCATCGGAGGCTCCCCGCCGGAGCCCCCTCCGGGGGTCTCGGCGCGTCACCGTTTGCTCGTGTTGTGCTTTGCAGGTCTGCTCGCGTGCTCGTTTGGTCCCAACCGACGCTCGTTCGGTCCCGGTCAGTTTTTGGCCACAACAGTAACCAATAGTATTTGTGCCAGCTTTTGGTTACCAAAGGGGGAGTTGCAGCGAAAGTTTTCCTTATCAATTGCCACAGATCGAAATATGAGAAGCAACAGTGGGAGGGATGTCCTAGAATTTCTCTCTTGAGACTCTGGCGATAACCCACTGGTAAAGACCTTTCGCTTCATATTTCAGTGTCACAAGAGCCGAGATAATTGAGGTGAAAAATCATATAATTGTCCAACTAAAATGACGAAGAAAAGGGAATTAATCAATATAACTGACAAAATCCGTTGTAGTCTAGTTGGTTAGGATACTCGGCTCTCACCCGAGAGACCCGGGTTCAAGTCCCGGCAACGGAATTCCCTTTTTATATCCCCACCCACCTTTTGTTTTCTCCCCCACCTGCTGGGGCTTAGGATATACCCAAGGAGATAGTAAATTAAATATAGACTTGCACTGAGGATATGATAAGGATCTTTTATGGAAAAAATTTGATTGCAACTCGGGTTGAAGGAATCTTCCTCCTACACCCCATGTAGCGACAATTAATGGTTGTTAAATATTTCTAGTGACTTTTATTTAGTAACGCTAAAAAAATGCTGTTAAGAGTTGTTACTGAAAGTGTAAACAGAAAAGCCACTAAAGATATTTAGTGACTATTAATTGTCACTATATATGGGGTTGGAGGAAGATTCTTGCAACCGAAGGAGCAGCCAAAGTTTATTCATCTTTTATTGACATATTTCATTCTAAAATAGATATAAATAAAATAACTCACTAGCTTGATCCATTAGATGCGTTATCTTCCAATAAATCATACTTTTTTATTCACACCCACCTAACTAGCTTGATAAATTAGATGCGTTATCTCCTAATAAATTATGCTTTACAACAACATGGTTCATATTCTGTGATCCTGAATTCCTTTTTCTATGAATTTTGACTCGCGAAGTTTTCTTTCATCCGAGAGTAATTTCGCAAACCTGCAAAGTGTAACCAAGAAACGATTAGTGATGCAAACTGTTGAACACGTTCTAGTAGTTCATACTCCCTTTATCATTAAAAAACACTTATTTTAAATCTGTTGACGAGTTACGATTTATTTTTAGAAACGCTAGGAATGTCAGCACAACTTTAAATACCGACCAATATTTATAATTAAAAAGAGTTTATAATAAACAGAGTCATCAAGCGTGTCTTTTTCAGGGACATATATAGCATGATATATATATGTACCCAGGGGCGGACCTATGTTGTGGCAAGGGGGGGCTGAAGCACCCCCTCACTTCTGAAATTTTTTTTTTTTTTTTTAGGGAATCGCACCACCCATTTTCCGAGACGCCGTTCCCCCATCCCCGATACCCCGTTCCCCGAGACCACAACTCAGCGCGCGCGCTCTCTCTCTCTCTCTCACCGGTGGACAGTGGACGTAACGATCGACGACTAGATCTGGCATATTGTCAGCGACACCACGCGACTGAACGGTCTGAACCCACCTTGTAGATCTCCGACCGGCGACCAGATCTTGAAAAAACGGCACTCCGCCGGCGACCAGATCTCCTAGTCCTTGTTCGGCGTCTGACCACGCGACCAGTCACCAGATCTGCTTGACGGAGTGCCACTACTTGACGCCGTTCGACCACGCGACCATATCTGTTTGACGGAGTGCCTCACCCAGTCACCCTGCCGGCTGCCGGCGACCGCGAGCTACTGCACTGACGATTGCTGGGATTTATTGTTGGGAAATTGTCTGTTGTATGTTGCTTCATCCCAATTCTTGGTGGAGCTGCATCCAGCCGTGGTGAATTTGTCTGTTGTCTGTTGAGTGTTGTCTACTTGAGACTTGAGTGCTTGACGGAGTGGCCCACTGTTTTGGTAAATTATCGTTAATTTATTGTTATTATTTATTTTATATTTGTATGTCGATGCTTATGCTACAGACTTTGGTTATTTTGCATGTATATAGATGTCAATACAAATATATTGTACATTAAAAGTATCATAAACCTAAAGTTTAATTCTAAAATTTTGAGTATCGAAATATTGGTATAGTTTAATTTCAGTGATTATATAGAGATTTAGTAAAGTTCTTAATTTGCGTTTAATTCAGTGATTATATAGAGATTTAAAAAAATCTCTTTATAATATTATTTTACTATATATATATATATTTTGGTGCATTCAAATGATTCAATAGAATTTTTGTACCCCCCAGGAAAATTTTTCTGATTCCGCCCCTGTATGTACCTTTGAAGTGCTTCCATGTTGGTGCCGCCGTTTTCAACTGTTTGATAGTGGCCGGTGTCCATATTGACCCGTGAAACTGGTTTCTTCAATAGCCCTTCCCCGACTTTCACCAGATTTTCCAAGTTCTCCGGTGTAGCAACAGCTAACGAACTTAGTACCCCGCTTAGCGTGTCGTCCTGATTTTCGACATTTTAGAGCAAAAAACGTCAATAAAAGCATTACTTGACGTACACTCTTCAATCAAATTAAGGCATTAGCCCCGGCTTACTTGGATCCGAAGGTATTTAGCTTCAGAGTGAAGGGCTTCAAAAACCACACTGTTGTGAAAATCAACTATATCTGCACTTGCTTCACCATAAGCATGGAGTAATGGAGTAGCACCATTGTTGAATAACCACCCCACAAGCCCCCATTTGGATGCCTTTTTGGCGTTAAAATTGTGCCTACTCTTGCCTGCACCCGTTCCAATTGAGATCACGAGAAAGCGACCATAATCCATAGGCTTGATCTGGAAGAAGTCTGGGTTCTCCTTGAAAACTTGCTTTGTCACTTCACTAATGGCAAGCAAAGTCTGAAAATATGAAAGGATGAAATTAAAAGCTCAAACATAAGATCTTATTGATCACTTCAGCATTGTGATTTTGGGCTTTGACGTTTGATTTTGCTTTACCGGGTTATTAGCTGCAACACCACCGTCGATGAGGTCGAACTCTCGCTCATTCCCTTCCCTATCTTGGTTTTTGAAGTAATGTGCAGGAAGATAAGTTGGTGCTGCGGACGTGCTGATGCATATGTCTGATAATGGTGCATCCAGTATTGAAGTGTTTGTCACCTTCATGGCCCAAAAATTCACAATATTATTGACACAAGAAGTTAATTATATGTAGCCTTGTATAACTTCTCTCATTGTCCCTTACAAGGTCTGAACAATGTGCAAGGGCCTAATTACGTCAAGAAATATATATATGATATCTCCTGTGGGGCCCAAAGAAATAGTGACTAAATAAATTTCTAGAGTAATTCTGAAAGGAATACTCTGCAATTAACCCTTTGCCAACAGCCAGATTTGAGAGAATGACCCTCGAGTTTGTGTGTGTGTGTGTGTGTGAGAGAGAGAGAGAGAGAGAGTACCTGATATGAGCTAAAGATGACGGGCTGGAGATTTTTGATGTCGAAGGTCGGAATAACAACACTAGTCAACGTTTGGTGCAACCTTGTGCCCCCTAAAATGTTTCTTATCAGCTTGTGAAGATACTTCCCATCGTATGTGGGTCCTGTGAAAGCCTTGAATTGGTTTATAAGCCCAGCAAATGGTCCTCTGCGGTTATTAACATCCAAGGAGAGAATCAATATTTAGTTAAGGACCATATAATCTGCACATCGCAATGGACTCCTTGCAACTCCCATTTTTCGAGTCTCTTTCAGCTCGAATTGATGAATATGTAGGAACCCAAATAAGGCCATTGCAGCAACGAAGTACTGATAAGCCTTGGGCATGTGTTCAAGTTATTAGATCTCGTTTAAATGCACTCGTACCATGCAGGTGAAATGAAGTAACATTTTAGCATATGAGATTTGCATGTTGTTGGCCCTTAAACATATGAAGCATCACCTATATGGTCCAAGTTATATATCTTTACCTAGTTTGGTGGAAAATCTTAGGACACTCCTCAAGATAGAAAGGAGTTATATCTTTAGCAGCATACAAAGGTCTCTGACTTCCATCAGGCGCAGTTAGCATGGCCGTGACAAGACCACCCGTACTTGTCCCCGCAATCACGTCAAAGTAATCTGCAAGCCTTGCATCCTCACCATCTAGTTCCTGCATCGCCAACACAATGCGGTCCTCACCGACCGATCGATAAATTAATCTCGCAAAATGCTGTACCCATCTCGCGAGCAAAGAAAAACAAACGATGGTTTCAATTACCTGAAGTTGTGCCTCAAGGTATGCAAGGATAACACCAGGAATGGTTCCTCGTATTCCTCCACCATCGATGCTAAGGATGGTGACAAGTTCCCCATAAGCTGGAGGCCGCAGTTGAATCCTTGGTGCTGTTTTATCCATTCTAAAAAGTTCACACAGTTGTACTCAAAGAGCTAAATGAGTTTAAGATGATGAATGATATTAGTGCCCCACTATTACTATATATGCATTGATAAATAATTAACAAAGATAACCACCACGTTTGTCGGAAATAACCTAATCTAATGGCGACAATTGTAACAGCTGTCTTTCCTTTTGCCTTGGCGGAATCAGAGGGAGGCTTTACATGCAAGAGTACGTCGTGCTTTGGGCTTTCATCTCGTGCCTAAGTTATAATATTCGTATAAAGTCATATTTCATTCTTAGTCAATTCCTTCGCTTTGCTTTACGTGCAAAGAAACTCTATATTACCTTTGTTTCATCGTGGTGATGGCTTCAAGTTGATTTTGTTTAACTCGGTATAGTCACGATGCCATATAATTTAGAGGGTGTGGTTTCCTTAAAATCTTCTTGGGATGCAAGCTGGTGTATATCATATGGTTTAATTAGGTCAGAAAACTGTGCATGATTTGCACTAAAGCACTTGGCTGGTACACGAACTTCGGATTGGTATGAATAATGTCACATGCATGCTAGGTCTAATTAATTGCTTGTCCCAAAATGAGCCAATTGGATGGGAAGCAAGGGAACATGTTAGAAGGTGCGCCAAACTAGAAACTTTAGCCTTGGCGATTCCACCAACGTTTATGAATTTGGACCAAATTAAATAATGCATGTGACTAGCAAGTTACACAAAAATTGCTTGTAAAATATAGAGCTGTAAATTAACCGGGTTATTCATGAATAGTTCGTGATTCGTTATTTATAGAGCCGAACATGAACAACTTTTTAGAGCTCGTTTATTAAACGAGTCGGGCATGAACATTTGAACGTCTTCAAGGATGTACGTGTTCGTGAATGACTAATTTATATTTTAAATTGAATTTTAAATGTTTAGAGCATGAAGAGTTTTAAAAAAATGTGCTTATAGATATCTTCTAAGCCTTAAGACCCTCAACTCAATTAGTTAAATCCCAAGTCCAATATTAAACCCAAACATTCTTACATGCAGCCCAAGCCCTATACTCCATGTGCAACCAAACAACCCAACCTATGAAGCCCAACATCTCACATACACACCCCTCTCTCACTCTTTCTCACACACACACAAACACCTCCACATATTCTCTCTCTCTCTCTCTCTCTCTCTCTCTCTCTCTCTCGCACATGCACATCACGTCTTTGATGCCCTCATCGTCCCGTCTTCAACGTCATCATCTCCCTCTCGTCGACGCCTGCATCACCCTATTATCAATGATTTCATCGCTGATCGACTTCTTGTTCTATATTTTTCATTCTGCATCTGATCCTTCCTTCTATGTTCTATACATCATTTTTATTTATCAGAGTCCATAACTTGAAGGACTGAGGAAACTAAGCAAATTTAAGGATTTCGTTGGAATTTGAACACGAATATGAGCCGAGTTGTCGAAGTCGAGTTTTGCTTGTATACTTAAATGAGTTGAACCCGAGTTTCACAGTTACGAGCTCGAGCCGAGTTCGAATGTTGATGTTTTGGCTCATGACGAACTCGAGCCGAGCTCAAAGACACCAAAACTTAGACGAACCGAGTTCGAACACACACGTGTTCCGCTCGAACTCGGTTTGTATACATGCTAGTTAAATGAAGTGATCAAAGTAGCTCTTTAGTCTACTAACACCCCCCCCCCCCCCCCCCCAAAAAAAAAGAGAGATAAGAAAAAGAGAGTAAAAACTCCATTATTTCTTGTTGCATTGGTTTCCAATCCATTTATGATATCATGGATAATATTCACTTTCCATTATTCAGGTGTTGAAAAGCAATTCTCTCAGAGCACGAGAGACCAGCTATTATTGTTTGGGGTTCATAACCCTAACTGGGGGCCGACAGAGTAAGCTCTTGCACTTTTAGTTGCCAAAACTATCCTCGTCATAATTTGGTGCAGTACCAGAATTTACGCTCCACCAAAGAAAATGGCGAAATTTACGCAAGGCACTTAATCACAATGGTGCAAATGTGCAATCACTTAGAATTGAAGGCCGTACTTCTACAGTTCTCTCCGCTACCAAAACCCACTCACGGAAAAACTCAAATGACACTTAGAAAGAATTTCGGAATGTGTTAGAGAGAAAGCGAAGAAAGTTTATATTGCAATTAGTTGCAAATGAATTTCAAGAGCTCATCCACAGGCAATGAATTGGTCCTTTAGGCACCCTTCTTAATGAAGAGTCGCAACTCTTTAAAAAGATAGTTTTTTAAAGCCTTGAAAAAACCGAAGAAAAATTCAAAGTTTTGAAGTTGAAAGGCTTATAAACCATCAGATAGGTGCCACTAGTCCGAGAAAGTAGCGACATGCCACGGAATTGCACTAATAGGTGCAACCGACGTATCATATGTACTGTCGATCCAAACATTACACTTAGATTGGGGCATATTTTGATAGGATAGGTTTCACCGGTGCTAATCATGTAGCATGTCTTCGAATTTTGAATTATTTTTCCTTTTATTTCTCTTCTTCCCCTTTCCTTCCTTCATTTCTTTCTTTCAATTTATGAATGTATATACATGTATATATGCAATATGTTTAGACTTAAGGACCATATAGGCAAGTACAATAAAGACACATGGTCATTAAAAATAAATGGAGTATACATAGTGACAATATATACAACACATCAGAACCGTCAAGCACTTGTTGCGAATTTAGGAGGTCTTATTGCCAAAGTTTTTCTTTTTTGACCAATCATTTTACCTAATTTCAAGATAGCGGAGTTTCATAAACATCATTAATTACAAAAGATGGAAACCATGGGGACTCAAATCCCAACATTGGAGGCAACCTACTTCTCTCGTTCCTCTCGCTTGGTGGTTGTAATGACTCGATCCACGGCCCCACCATGTTGCTTCCCACAAAAGGACTAGCCAAGTAGGTATTTATGATCAGTTCATGGGCAGAGTCTTATAAGACCAATCACAAATTTTTTCACATCCTATGTGAGATATCACAGTGGTCCTAACGGTGGTGGTGATTGTCGTGACGGGTTTTGATGCAATTGCACTTATAATGACTAGGAAACAGAAAAAAGAAATTGGAGATCACCTACCACCTATTTTCTACAGTGCTTTTGTATGATAAACTTTGAGAGTTAAATTTTGCTATTTGTGTAGGTTGTAGGTGGGCTTTACAATCATGCCATATATTGAGAGTGGTAGAACAACCAGGATTTAAGAAAGCGTTTGCCTTTTGGGTGCACGAAATAGGAAAAATATGTCACTTTTAAGAATTGTTAACTCCATGAAAGCAACAGCGCTGATTGTAGTTCAACAATTTTGAGAATTAAAGAAACAAGTACAAAGGACTATACTGTCAATGAAGATAAGTTTGATACAATGAGACGTCTTATTTTAAGAAAGCAACAAGAAAAACAAAAGAATAAAACTAATGTCATTTTGAATCTATCTTCACCGAGAACTTTGACTCGCGGAGTTTCTTTTCGTCTGAAAGTAATTTTGCAAACCTGCAAGTATAAGAAAAGAAACGTGATGGTTAGTACATAATGCGTAGAGCTAGATTGATCTTTATTCAAGGTCCATTAGAGCAAGATAAAGGTCTTATGCTCAAGTATTAGTACTTTTTTAGTGCCTCCATATTGGTGCCGGCATCTTCAACTGGTTGGTAGTTACCGGTAGCCATGTTCACCCTTGAAACTGGCTTCTCCAACAGCCCCTGGCCAACTTTCACCAGATTTTCCAGATTTTCCTTTGTAGAAACGTCAACCGAGGATACCGTCCCGCTTAAATTGTCCTCCTGATTTTTTCATTCAACAGAAATTACTCAATGAGAAAACAAAGATGATAGTAGTTGCTAAAGTTTTGGCCAAAATGTCGCGATACATCACAAATGATGAATGGAAGTGTTAAAGGAAACATCAAATTTTTTTTTAGCGGGCTATTGCATATATTCTACAACAATGGTTTTGTTTAGCCAATTAAAAATTTCGATCACCTATCGAAAACGTCACAATATGGTTCAGCCTTACAAGCTAATTGGGGGGGGGGGGGGGCGGAAATGCAGAGACTGACTTTCCGTCCAACAATTAAGCCGAACTGAAAAAATTCCTTTCTTTTTTCTAGGTAGCTCATGTATCACAATCACAAGCTTTAGTTTTAAATCTTCACCAACAAGGCATTATTCAAGCTAGGCACGCTACGTTGTTAGATCAATCATAAGAATATCTAAGTTTTGACATCTATCTGCTCATTAGAGATCGATGTCCGTAGCTTAGAGCGGCCTTCCTGAGACACAAAGTCATATAATTAAGGTCCGTTTTACTATTATCCTACGGAAACACTATGGTTTGAGCGTAAACTTACTTGGATCCGAAGGTAATTGGTTTCGGAGTGAAGGGCTTCAAAAACCACGCGATTGTGAAAATCGACCATATCTGCACTTGCTTGATTAAAAGTATCTACTAGGGGAGTAGAACCATTATTCAATAACCACCCCAAAACACCCCACTTGGAAGCCTTTTTAGCATCATATTTTCCTTCTTTCTGGGCTGCCCCTGTGCCCACTGAGATCACAAGGAAACGACCATAGTCCATAGGCTTTATTGGGAAGAAGTCCGGATTCTGCTTGAAAACTTGCCTTGTCACCTCACTAATGGCAACCAAAGTCTACATAAACAAACATTTTTTGGGAAACCAGTTAAAATATGTTAGTCCTAACACTAAGTCTGTTCATAGGATAAGAAGATACTGTTTTGGATTTAGATGCCAAAAGTTATTTCTTAAGGGATTCAACTCATTCAAACCAATAACATTCTCAAACTAGAAATTGGGCTACCGGATTGTTAGCGGCGACACCACCGTCGATGAGGTTGAACTCTTGTTGATTCCCTTTGGTGTCCTTGTTCGTGAAAAAATGAGCCGGAAGGTACGTCGGTGCTGCCGAGGTGCCGATGCATATGTCTGATAGTGGTGCATCCAGTGCAGGGTGGTCCGTCACCTAAATGATCAAAGCTTTATATTGTTAGGGTGTCTCTACAAGTAACACAAATAACTAAACTAAATGCCAAAATTAAACGGCAAAATAAGGATTGAGCTACAACTTTAGTACACATCTCCGCTCACCAGCAAAACCCGTCCGACTTTGTTAATCAGTGAATTATGGTCAAACTTCATTGGTGGTACTTCTGGCCGCAGTTTATTGACAAAGTGCTGCCACCGACAGTGTAATTGTGGCTAAAGTGTTACTAGATACGTCAGTAATATTTTCTAGCGTTACATTTTCGTTTATTTTTAGGGGTTAGAGGAAGTTACTCGCCAACATGAGTAAGAAAATTTTGGTGGGAGATCGAGGGGGGTTGTTTTTTTGTTATTATTTATTTATGCCCAAAGCTCGACCCGTTGGTCTTACTGAATTGGTTATTAATTAAATGCATAAAAATAAAAGCGAGAGAATAGTTGCGACAAACCACCTGATATGAGCTGAAGATAGTAGGCTGGAGGTTCTTGATGTCAAAAGTTGGAATGACAACGCTAGTCAAGGTCTGGTGCAACCTTGCATCCCCTAGTATGCCCCTTACGAGCTTTCGGAGATACTTCCCGTTGTATCGAGGGCCAATCATAGCCTTGAATAACTTATTAACCGTAGGCAAGAAGCTGCACAATTAAATCCTACTATGTTTATGACAAATGAAAGAAAATACAACAAGCATAAAAGAAGAACAAACTTTGAAAAAACAAAAAACAACTTTCGTACAGTGCTGTGGACAATCAAAATGGTGAGTTTTGTATAATCTTTAAGTTGTAATTGATATTTACCAGCATACAGACATGCAAGAAATCATGCTTGATGTGCATGGTTTTAGGAAGACATATTTGACAATGTGCATGGTTGCAATCAACCATATGAATTTTCGTGTGTATGGATGCATCAAATCATTACCTTATCTGAGGGAAAATTTTGGGAGAGTGTTGAATATAGAAAGGAGTTATATCCTTGGCAGCATACAAAGGTCGTTTGTTTTCATTTGGTGCAGTTAGCATGGCGGTTACTAGGCCGCCCGTACTCGTTCCTGCAATCACATCGAAGTAATCTGCGATCCTTGCGTCCTCCCCATCGAGCTCCTGCACCACCACAATGTTGTCCAATATTATCCAGATCATGTAACTAGACGATATTAGTATAACTTGTAATGGGGGTACTTTATATTAAGTGCTTCAAAATTCAATGCTAACCTGAAGTTGTAACTCCAGGTATGCGAGGATAACTCCAGGAATGATTCCTCTTATTCCTCCTCCATCAATACTTAGAACCGTAATCAGTTCCCCACAATTTGGAGGCCGCATATGTACATGTGATATCGTTGTTTCCATTAGGAAGCTTAATGAATGGTGGTACGTAAAACAGAAAAGATTCTGATGTTCCTTGATTCACAGCTCTTACAAGAGATGTATAGAGTTTACAAATGTTTAAGAGGGAGATCAATGGGTACTTAAAGTTGATCAATTGAAGAACTATTTATAACCCCCGGATTGGAAGTAGAGTCAATATACCCGGTGTGATCAATATGGAATTCATTTTTTTATATAAGTTTATTAGCGCAAGTAAATGACTGAGATTTGATTCAACGTTGCTGGTTAAAATCTTCTTTTGAACAATTTTTTGGTCAGAGAATGAGGCCACCTCCTGTTACTGCAAGAAACTACAAAAAAAAAAACGTGAATCCTTCAAAAGGTTGCAGCATTTACCCAATCTGTAAAGGATTCACGATTTGACTCTCCATAGGTACTACTTGTCGCCATGCATATTTAAATTTATTACTTGACTGACACGTAATGTAAAAGATTGTCTTTTTTTTTGGTGTAAAAGATTGTCAATACTTCTTTCTTGTATCAAGGCAGGCCCTGGATGAACTGGTTAGATTCAGAACACCTGGAGGTATATAAACAAAAAGATGCAAGCCATAATTACCTTTGAATATTCTTGGTTGTTCTCGCCAATAATTGAGCGCATTTTGTGCAACAGTTAGAACGTTTATCTATCTTGTGCTCATGCCTTACTCATTTAACTTGTTCCTCTATTACATACAGTAAATCATCCTCCTGTGTGGAGCCAGATTTAGCTAGCAAGTTACATTATCGTTTAGCAACAAGTTACATTTTTTCTCTAGGAAAACTCAAGTATTGTATGTACGCCTTGATTTAGAGAGATACAATGAGCTCGGGAGGAATATGGGAATTGAAGTGTGCTTAGGGTTTATTTGCATTGTAGCTGTTGTGATTATTGCCCATAATGGGAGTTAACAAAATTCATGGGTGATTATTGCCCAAACTCGGGTATGGGTGTACACTCGAGAGTCCCTTGCTTTGTTTTAGCTTGCCTGTTTAGCTAGATTGCACACTGTGGATGCAAACAAAGCCTTCTGTAAGTTGTAACGATGATGTTAAAGTAATGAGAATATTTGGGACCGTTTTGCTCTTGTGTTGAAATTTACTTCTTTGTGCACTGTTTTATGCAATGTTGATGCACTGCTTGTTGTAGATTGTTGGGATTTGTTGGCGGACTCTTCTTGCAAGAGGCAAGTCGAGTGCCACACACGGTTTCCTTTGTGCCATAAAGAACATGGAATGGGGGGCAAATGATATGTGTAATAATATACACCCGTAGGAGAGCGACACGTGTTGCCACCAGAGAGTTTCGAAACCGCCCCATGACTCTTGGAGAGGTGGGAAGTGGCATTTACCCACTCTCCCATTATGGGCAATAATCACCCATGAATTTTGTTAACTCCCCATAAAAGCTAGAAACTCCCCATTAAGGGGACGTAACCGACCATTTAATACATTCCTATAAAATAGAAGAAAAAAGGAGGAAGAAGGTAAGTTCTGACGATCTAATATTTTCAGATACTCTCTCAAAATTGCTTATTGACTTAAGCATCGGAGACTCCCCGCCGGAGCCCCCTCCAAGGGTTCCAGCGCGTCACCGTTTGCTCGTGTTGTGCTTTGCAGGTATGCTCATATGCTCGTTTGGTCCCAACCGACGCTCGTTCGGATCCGGTCTATTTTTGGCCACAACAGTAGCCTATTACGGAATGGTCAATTCGGAAACTGGTGATATACTTCAACGACATAACCACATTGGTAAACCTTGTTAATCTCTGGAGTCGTGTTTTTGCTTTCTCGGTTCTTATCTTCTTTCTTCAATTGCTTCTCGTCTGCTTTTTCATAACGCGTATACAACATGTCTTATTCCATTCAACAAATGACTCCTCTTGACTCGTAAAATAACAGGTTTTTTTGTAAACTATAATCTCGTCAGTTAGATTTCAAAATCATAATGAGAACACAAAGCCATCACTGCACTGTACGAAGTGATTTACTATGCCACCTAATAATTCTCCTCAACTCAAAAGCTTTTACAAGAGCTGATCGATCGGTCAACTGATAGCTACAGAAAATGACACCGGAACTACAATTCAATTGTGAGGACCGTTAGGTTTAAACTGTGCACTTCAGGTATAGGTTCATTTGAACCCTGAACTGCAAGTTTCGACAAGGACATCATCAACACGATAAGAGAAAATATTGTAGGACCATGAGCCGCCTGGGATGCACCTTGGTCTTCCATATTCACCTCGCTAATCGTTACACGAGTTCACGTCACGGCTCTCTTCATCATCAGCTACCCTGCTGCTGGGAAACAGGCGATTGTGGTTATCACGTCAGTCTTGTCTGATATATGATGAATATCTTGGTGGTGGCTTTTGCTTAAGTCAACCATGGTATGTAGAATGTGCAGATTAATAGCTAGGTCTGCATCTCCCGTCACCGTATAATTCTTTCCAACTTAATTAAGCCATGCTTTTATTGAACTAGCTAAGGAACTCATGCAAAGCATGGAATTTTCTCTAATGTTGTCCAAATGTCGTTTAAACACACTTTTAATCGATGGGTTACAACTACTTTTGAATTACCGGCAACGTTTCAATAGAGTATTTTAGCAACAAAAATAGAATGCATGATTTAGTGCATGAGTCATTTTTACTTGCAAATTAGATGTTATCTTTACAATAAAAAAATTGTAATATAAACCTAGGATGCTTTGTCATGAACAATACTTTTGACATATAGTTACAAAATATGGGAGACAATATTGGTGTACTAATATTTGAACCTGAATTCGGAACCTTTTAGCTTAGTATTGGAGCATCATTATTCTAATCGGTAGATAATACGAATCTGATATCCAGAACTAATATGAAGGAACAAAATCTCACCACCATTGTTCGTTTTCGTAGTTCTTTTTATCCTTACTTCAGGTTTTTGTTAACGGATTCTAATAAAGAGTTACAATATTCCTCTTTTATGTTTGATGTATATGAAGCTCAACCTCTCTATAAGTATAAACGTTAATTGAGTCATCTGATATCTTTCTCTTCACGAAAACACTTTGCGTGTATTTTTTGTCCGATACATAACGAAAAGAAAAGTTAGTACTCATAGTTAGCTCTACATATGTTGAGATTACTAAAGATTTATTAACATGACATATTGTATGGAATATGCATAACTTCGAGTTATAAAAGGAAATATACCAAAAATTACTATTTTTTTCCCGTTTTATCACTTGTCCAATCCAAATTCCGGGTATAACTCATCCACCACTAAGCGCTACCTGCTACTACCACTATAAAAATCACTTTTAATTTCCATCACTGCACTACCTCCGCATTATTCTTTTTTTTTTTTTAATTTATTGCTTGCTCCATTCATATTTAGAGCATAATTTGTCGACCACTACTAAGTCAGTGTTATCTCCAAACACCTTAGTATTACCACTAAACTAACTGGCACCCTAATCGTCTCCTCTGTGTTCACTACACTACTCCTATACTACTGCTTCGGCTACCACACCACCCCAACTATCTGCAAACTACAGCCAAAACCATTGTAACTGCCGCTTGCCACAATTAATACAAATCTTATTAACAACAGTACTACCATTAACAATTACCACTATTGTGTTTATAATTTTCATTAGCTTTACAGTTACCATCATGTTCAAACTATCCCATCTATTGCTGACATCTCGCTAGTACCATTACCATAACTACCACAATTGGCCACCCAGGCTAAAGCAACCTTTTTTTGTAATTATCAATTAATGGTAAAAATTCCTATAACTCATTTACCTTTTCATTTATTAAATTTCTACTTCAAACTCAATCTCAACTTTTCATAGCTTATTCTCCAATTGGACACTTTTTAAAAAAAAAATTCCAATTTCCAAGATAATCAGTCAAACTTAGTGTAACAGTTAACAGTATAGCTTCTAAAAAGTTAGACTCCTTTACTTAGCTTTAGCTATCATAAAGAGCAAATGTTTCTTAGCTTTAAATTCTCTTGGAGGTTCTACTTATTTCATATGTCCCCACAAAAAAAATAGTGAAGGTTATGCACTACAAAAGTTATGACAACGACTTAAAAGAATTGAAAATAAAATGACTAAATTGAAAAGAAGAATATTGAAATAACACGATTTATCAAGGACAATTTAAAGTGAAATCACGTGTATTTAATAAAACTTTCTCCTACACATTTATTAATTTTCATAGTTACTTCCCATGGTCAATTAAATCGGCAAACCGAACAATTGTACCGGACAAACCTTTATGACATCCTGTAGAGGATCAATAAAGTTGCTCTATACTCCAACAAATTGTATGTTCGCGTAGTACGGCAAGGGTATCTAAGACCTTTTGTGATTTTTTGTGGCAAAAAGATTATAGTTAGAATGTTTCATAGTAAGCGATGAATAGCTCTTAAAGTGTGCGCAAATAGAATGAAGAGTCAAAAGGATATCTCAGTTCGACCCTCGTGATATCTAGCCCATCTATGAACTTCCACTTTGTTGCCGAGGAAAGATGGTTCGCGTGCCACGTGAGGTGCCACAAAGGATGCAGTCTGCGTTGGCTTCCAAGTAGACAAAGTGGGAGACAGCAAGGATGGAGTAAGGGCTGAGAGCAAGGCTCCCCAGACAGGTCGCGAGGGTTGGCAGCGCCGCGCAGGCAGGGTGACGACGAACAGGGCCAGCGGTCGACAGTCCGTGTCAAGGGTGCAGCGTCAAGAGTCCGATGTCAGGGGTCCAAATGTGTTTCTCTCACTAGAACTCCAGAGAGAATGGGTTTTAGAGAGAGAAAGTGAAATGTGGAAATGAGGGAGAAGTCCTTGAATAAGCTCCAGAATCCACTATATATAGGCACAAATATGCGCGTGTCATCAGCCGACACGTGTCGTCCTCCGGGAGTGACACGTCGCCGTAGGGGGTCCCGCAGTCTTGATTGTCCGTCGAATTGCCGGTCCCCGAGTTCGTGTCGTCCTGCCCTTGCAGCGTCCCTCTGCCTGTCTGAGGAGACTGACCACACTGCGGTAGCATGGTCAGAGTAGCCCGTTGCCCCAGCCTCCAGTCCAAGCCCTTACTGAATCCCACGAGATGCGTCAAGAGACGCGTCGAGATCCTGGCAGCGGTGAGGGTTGCCCCTGCAGCCAACTGCTAGGCGTGCCGGACGCGATGCCCTCCGAGGACCTGCTCCCGTCCCGGAGTGACTCGCGGTTCATTGCCCTGGTGGTGTCGATGATCAATGGTATCATGAGTGCACATGCTTGCAACTTGATATTCAGAGTCTGTGGCGAATGGTCCTCGTGCTGGGGGAATTGTGAATGGAGTCCCCTTAAGCCCGTTGGGTGATTGTGTCGGCGATGGCCTTAGGGTCGTGAGCCCATCCCCGTTGCGAAGGCCGGAGCCTCCGGTTGATTGTGCCTGCGAGGGCCGGAGCCCGTCGGTTGATTGTGCTGGCGAGGGCTTTAGGGTTGTGAGCCCATCCACCGCGAGGGCCGGAGCCCCGTCAGTTTGATTGAGCCGGCGAGGGCTTCATGGTTGCGAGCCCGTCCCGCCGCGAGGGCCGGAGCCCTGTCAGTTGATTGAGCCGGCGAGGGCTTCATGGTTGCGAGCCCGTCCCGCCGTGAGTTTGATTGAGCCGGCGACAATGAGCGTCGCGCTACTGAAGATAGCGTGGGTGTGTTGTTGGAGCGAGAAGCTAGTGCCGTGCAGTAGGTCCCCCCCCCCCTCCCAAGGACAAGGGTGGCCGACCCCCTTACAAAGTGGGTGGCCGACCCCCTTCTCGGGGGGGTGGCCGACCCCCTTACAAAGTGGGTGGCTGACCCCTTTCTTAGGGGGGGTGGTCGACCCCCTTCTCAGGTGGGTGGCCGACCTCCTTACAAAGTGGGTGGCCGACCCCCTTCTTAGGGGGGTGGCCGACCCCCTTACAAAGTGGGTGGCCGACCCTCTTCTTAGGAGAGGAAATGCACTTTCAATCGCCGTCTGAATGCTTAAGGTACGGAACGCTTTGACCGAGCAACGATGTTTGAGCATCGGAGCGCTTTGACCAAGCAATGATGTTGAGCATGTTTGACTGTCAAGCGGGTGACGTGTCGTGCCACTGGGGTCTTTAAGCGGGCCCTGGGGTGCGGTCTGGATAGGTTGTGAACACACTTCTATCAAGCCCATGAAAGATTTCTCGTCAAGATGTTCCTACTAAAATTTATGGAACGTATAATACGATTATGACTTTTGGATTAAAAACGGTAAGTTACATACACAACCCCAGCCATATGTCGCTAAACGTATTATCCCAAGAATTTTAGATTTAGCGAGAAATGTTTTTCTCGAAGGGTTTGCAAAAAATAAGAGTCTCATTCTCAAAAATATATATATCTAGCTCTACCCGTGCTCGAGCTTCTAGAGATATAATCTATAGTGATATAGACTAAATCTCAAGAGAGTCTTATCATTGTAAAGTACCAACTATATAGATATTTTGTTGCTAAAACTTTATTGTTGGATCAAGTGCTTACCACTAAGCCAAAAGCTATAGTTATTAGTAAGAGTGCAATTTTATTTCCTTAAAGTTTCTCAGAACCGCATCTAGCATAAGAGGCTGCACCCACACTACAAGAAAAACAACTTTTTTCGACGGACTTTTAGCGACGGATTCGAACCGTCGCTAAAAGTCACTTTTACCGACGAATTTTCCGTCAGTAAAGGTCCGTTGTTAAAAAAACTTTTTCGAGGGATTTTTCGTCGGTAAAGATCTTTAGCGACGGATCTTTAGCGACGGACTTTTACCGACGGAATATTTCGTCGCTAATTTTTATTTTTGATTTTCTCCCTTTTTTTCTTTTGCCAAAAAAAATTGAAAATGACTTTTACCGACAGACTTTTGCCAACGGCCAAAATCCGTCGGTAAAAGTCCTTAAAATTAAAAAAAAAACCTTACCCCTTCGTTCTTTTCTCCCCGCCACTCACACCATTCCCTTCTTCTCTCTCTCAGTCTCTCTCTTTCTAACACCTCCCACACACCCAACCCGTTGCCGCACCCCCACCCCGCCGCCTCTACCGCTCGCCGACACACAGGGGTGGAGCTACGTATGAATGGGGGGCTAATGTACCCCCTCACCTGCGACGGCCACTCACCTGCGACGGTCGACGGCGACACGCGGACACGGCAGGGGCTCCTGCCTCCTTGAGTCGACTCTCTCTATTGAGCTCGGCTCAGATCTGGAACGAGTGGAGCCGTGGACGCGCCGATCTGGAAGTATAAATGATCGGTGAATGGCGACGGCGAGGCGAGGACTCCATCGGCCAAGAACCCACTGCCGGCGAAATTCAGAAATTCAGATTTTTTTTTAAAATATAGAAAATACTTTTAGCGACGGAATTTTCCGTCGCTAAAAGTAAATTATTCTGTCGGTAAAAGTAATTTTTTTTCGACAGATTACATAATTCCGTCGCTAATCTTTTAGCAACGGGGTTATAGGCAACGGACTTTTAGCGACGGGGTGTCCGTTGCTAAAAGTCTTTGGCGACGGATTTAGGGTTTTAGCGACGGAAATATCCGTCGCTAAAAGTCATTTTTCTTGTAGTGCCATTACAGGCACCATGGGTAGGAATGTTAAGCCCATCGAATCCTAAGGAAGACACTGACCAATTTAAGGCTAATAATCTCCCTCCTTTCCCCCCCCCCCTCATTGTCAGCCGGGGGATTCGACCCCATGACCTTGCTCTGATACCACTTGTTGGATCAAACACTTATACCACTAAGCCAAAAGTTATAGCTGCTAGTAAGAGTGCAACTTCATTTCCTTAAAGTTTCTCATAACTGCATCTAGCATAAAAGGGCTGCACCCATTACAGGTGCCACGGGCAGGGATTTTAAGCCCATCGAATCCTAAGGGAGACACTAACCAATTTAAGGCTAACGTGTACCAATCATAAACTTGCATATTTAGTCACAAATAACTTTTGAAAAAACTCGATCATAAAATTGATCACCTTTATCTTTAAGGAATGCTTACTACTGCTAATCGGGAAAAGAAAACATATGCTCGCCCCCAGCTTTCCAAACTTCTTTAACATAGTTCACTCACACGTAAAATCAATGCATAAAAAATTGAAGCCTCATTTTTTTTTCTCTGCCTTCTCTCTAGAGAAAGAAGCCCACCACAAAAACTCGTCACCGTTAGCCCCGCGGGGGGAGGGGGGGTCATTATGGCTACCTCTCTCTCCCCTCAATTTTCGTTTCCGTCTCTTTGTTCCTTTCCGTTTCTGTTTGTGTTAGTGGTTTGAGGAGGGCAACGGTGGCCAGCGGTAACCATGGGTGGAAGACGAAGTAGCAGCAGCAAGAGTGATCGGAGATGGTGACGCTCAGATCCCGCTCCGAAATTGCTGGATCTAATAAGATCTATGTAGATATTGACCTTAGTCTTGATCTACTAGATCTGAAATATCTACTCGTTGGGACGGCTGACGGTAGATCTGTACCTGTGCACGTGTGAAGTGGCTTTTGAGGGCTAGAGGTTTCATTAAGGGAGATAACCGGAAGTTCGCCGGCGGCGACCGAAAGTTTGCCGGCGGCGACTGGATTTCACTGGTGTAATACCCCAAAAAATTTTCTTTTCCTTGTGCAAAATTATGATTTTAAGCAAATAAGTTGTGGTCTTTTTGGAAATATTAAGAAAATGATTTGGGATTGTTTCTGAAATTTTCTGTTGAATGAAAGTGGTTTCATTCGAATCAAAACTTTTGATGTTAAAGTTTTTGAGTTCTGAAAGATTCGGTTGAATGAAAATGGGTTTGCTTCGAATGAAAGTATTTTACTTCGAACAAAAAGTATTTAAATCATGTAGAGCGATTTTCTGAAGTTTTAATTCGAATTAAAAGTTTTAATTCGAATGAAAACCTCTTTTCGGTTGAATGAAAAGATTTTTTTTGTGTGTAATGAGCTACTAAAGTTTTCGGTCGAATTAAAAGTTTTAATTCGAATGAAAACTAATTTTCGGTCGATGAACAATAACTTTGAGTCGAATGAATAGCACTTTCAGTCGAATTAAAACTATTTTCGGTCGAATTAAAAGTTTTATTTCTGAAGTTTTCATTCAAATTAAAAGTTTTAATTCGAATGAAAACCTCTTTTCGGTTGAATGAAAAGATTTTTTTTGTGTGTAATGAGTTACTGAAGTTTTCGGCCGAATTAAAAGTTTTAATTCGAATGAAAACTAGTTTTCGGTCGATGAACAATAACTTTGAGTCGAATGAATAGCACTTTCAGTCGAATTAAAAGTATTTTCGGTCGAATTAAATGTGGTCTCGATCGAATGGAAACTATTTTCGGTCGAATGAAAACTTGATTTTTGTCCCATATAAATAGCTTTCTTTTTCCCTTTCTAGCCTTTTTGGAGCTCTCTATTCTTTTTTCCCTTGTGGTGGAGAGAGAGAGAGAGAAGAGAAGGCTTGGGAAGTTTGTTTCCTTTACCCTTGTGGTGGAAAGAGAGAAAAGAGAAGGCTTGGGAAGCTTTTGAACTCTAAAGTGGTGCTTGAGGATTTGCATTCTTAAAGGCTTGATTAAAGTAAGGGTTTACTTTCGAAATTTGAAGCAGCGATTGACCAATCGCTCATGTAAATCTTTAGCTTCTTTTTAAAAACTGAACTTCTTCAAATAGAGTTAAGTGATTCTTCTTCTCCTTTTGTTTTGAACTTGGTTATGAATGACTTGTTCTCAATGCTATGATTTGTGCCAAATCAAATTCCGTCGAATTTGTTTGACCTCAGAATTTGACATATTGATATCGTTCGTTTCAGTGATTTAAACTCCACTTATTGTTTGACAAGTCCGTTATTTGATAATGTTATTTTGAAGCCTTTGAATATGGTTTGACATGTCCGATATTTGATAACGGTTATTTTGAGATTTTGTTTTGGTAATTTTATGAGTCATGTCACAGTGTATGTGACTTATTTCTGACTTATCCACGTGGAGTGAAACATGGGCTAGCTCAAGAGAGTTGAGCTAGATATTACAATCTTACTTTCTGAATCGGCCTCGTATGTCAGGAATGACGTATGTGACCACTTTCTGAATGGCTCTCTAGTGTCCGTCTCCGTGCTCAGATATATTTTGATAATTGGTCTGCTAGTGTCCGTTTCCGCACTCAGATATATTTTGACATTTGATATTTGGTCTGCTAGTGTCCATCTCCGTACTCAAATATATTTCGGCATTTGATATTTGGTCTGACCTCTGTTCAGTTGAATTTGGTGTGTCTTTGAAATCTTGTCTTTCAAACATATTTTGACATTTGAAATCTGGTTTGATTATCCGTTCCGTTGAAACATTTTGTGCTTCCGAAATTTCGTTTCTCATATATTTTTGATTTTGTTTGATTGGTCCTTTGAGCGACCTTACTGGGCATTTGGCTCATTCCCTTATTATTTTTCCTTTCAGATGATTAGTAGGTGAGATTTCAGATTTGAAGGGCTAGCTGTGTGACCAAGAGTTAACTGCCTTATTTCAGAGTTAGTATTGACATTTAAGTGTAACAACTAAGATAAGTTGGTATTACTTAGGTTTTATTTTGAAACAATGTGTTGGAGAAATTTTTGGATTGTATAAAAGCTTTGAGCCATTAAATTAGATATTGATATACTTTTGAGAGTTATTAGTGCATGCTCTGGATGACTGTTTAGGATATTTATGATATTTTAAGGTTTTTTGATTGCGTTTGGGAGACTTTCGATATTGTAAGGTTTCCTCTGAATTTCGATTTTTGGACCTTTTACGCTCCGAAAATTTTAATTAATTTTTGGGGCGTTACAACTGGGGCACCAGAGTTTTTACTGGTTGGGGGGGCTCTCTAGTCTGTGGCGTTGGAAAGAAAAAAAAGGGAAAATTTGTTTTTTAGCGTTTTTGTGGGTGTGTCATGACCCTTGAGAGGGGGGGGGGACAAGCCCTCGGATGGGGGTAGGGTTTAGTGTTTGGGGTTAGGGGGGATGAAGGGGGCCCTTGGGAGAGGTGGGGGGGGGGGGGGTTTCGAGGTAGTCAGGGTTCTGCATTTCTGCTTTGGGTTTTGCAGGTGGGATTGTTTGCGGGGAGGAGGGGGGGGGGGGGGGGTTAGGAAGGATGTGGAATGAATTAAGGAGTGGCCTGTTGGGTGTGCTCGTTTGGGTCCTTGCCCTGACTAGCGATTTTTGGTGTTGTTTTTGCATGTGGAATGTGTGAAATTTGTAGCGTTGATGGCCTTCACCCTCGTCTTTGTGCTGAGATTGCATAGGTAGTCATGTACACCTTTGTTTTATGCGGTTTCATGTTGTCTTCCTCGTTTATTTTACTTTGTTCTTTGTTGTAATAGGAGTTAATTTGTGTCATTTAGGCCTTGACATATTACTTAAAGTTATGTTGAACTGTAGGATATACTCTACTTCAACTTAATTGTAATGTGAATAGGCTTAAAGGTTATTCATTAATTTATGACCTAAAAATGGTCTTGTATACGTTTGAGTCACGGGAATGTCGTGACCTTTATATGCCATTGGGCAAACTTTGTAACCTTTCAATTATCAATGTTGTTCTCTTATTATAAAAAAAAAAATTCAATGCATAAATTGATTAGGACATATAACTTACCTTAATGGCAGAAGATGTCAGTACATGTACATCTACACGTAATTATGTATCTAAAGCAATATATATATACATAAATCGCATAACTATTATATGTACACGCTTCACACAACGTTAGTAATTTATAAGATTACTAATTTGACTTTATGGCAAGCAGGAAATATGTTATCATTATACCTAAGATTCTTTTGATAAGCTTAAGAGTCTTAAGTTCTTTATTATCTTTTGCTTTTTAGGTGGAAAGATCACGCTAGCGTGAAACATTCGGTTTTATTGATAGGTTGCAACTGTTGTTCTTTGAATTGCGGGCAAGAAATATATTAATGCAAAAGATCAGATATTGAATACATTTTTTCAAAAAGTATCCTTTTCAAAGTGTTTTCCTTTGTTTAGAATGATTTTCTCTGCGCAAATCGAATTCGCCCAAGAATACCCTTCCGATAAGAATTTCCTATTATTAGGAACATGGCAGGCTTGACACACTAATTTACTGCTGTGGTAGCATAGAACATTGCAAAAGATGGAGAATATTTGCCTAAGATAGAACAAAATATAGCCTAAATGCTGTCACATTTCCGTGATCCTACAGTAGCTTTTACTGAAAACAATTGAAAACATGTAAGACGGGACATCAACTAAAAAATGGTTTGGGAGGAGGAGAAAGGTGCCTGTAATGAGTGTTCTGAGAGTGAAAGAGATTAAGAGATAGAGAACACAAATACCTCAAGAGTTTAGGTTTTATTAAAACTGTAAACTTGTTCTTTCATGTTGATAATTACTGATTAAATAGTCCAATTGAGATGAGACTCTTCAGAGAAAGTTGAAGCTCACTTGGCACAAAGACAATGCTTCTAAATCCAACATGTCAAAAAAATATGAGAGTATTAAAATCCTAGGTGTTGCACTATGGGAGTTTTAAAAATCTTATGTGTCGCAATTATACACACACACACACACACACACACGCGCGCGACATCAAAACGTTATGTGGTAAGGTTGAATGAGGCTAGCGGTGACGTGATGCTCTACTTTTGGGGCCAAATTTAATTAGTAAACATGGTCATATGATTGGATCATGTAAAATAATGCTTGGAAAGGCATACCAATCGAGATTAAAAAGTTAGAAATAATGATATGTTATACATTGCGAAAGCAAGCTTCCTTCACTTGTGAAATCATTTTTGTTCGTAAAATAAACAGATTTTGTGCTATTATGTGTGTGTTTAGAAACTTGCTTTCAAAATGACAACCAAAATCGATCATAAAAAAGTCCGAACATGAAAGCAAGATAAAGCCAAATTACAAAAATAGTAACCATCTCGTAATTTTTTATGGACCATCTCTTTTCCTTTTCTGTATATAATATAACCTTGAAGCCACTTTTAAACAAAATTTACTATGAACATATAACTGTTAAACAAAATTGTTGTAGCAATTATGCTTTTTAACATGTATAAACAAAAGTAAATTACCAAATATTTGATGGCTTTTCGAGCGGTGAAGTGCGCTTTGCTAGGTCCAACTTTGAAATGGTTGTGTCAAAATTGCCGCTCTTTTTTATACAAAATAATTAAACTTTGAATAGTAGACGAATACAAATCAGATATGTCTCTCATTACTTTATTGAAAAAGAGTTTATACGCTCATTACTTTATTGAAAAAGAGTTTATACGCAAAGCATCGCTGTTACTTGTAGCATGAAGTAAAGGGATAAAGGTAGTTTATGCTGCTATGTGTTTGAAACGTACCGGTCAAAGACACCACATTACTTGTCCGAGGAAAGAGAGACAAATTCAAATCCGTTTTTGAAGTTTATCCCTCGGTTTTTTTAAAGTAAAGTTTAATAGATTTAATCCTATATACTTTGAAGTTTCATGAATCATTCACTCGCATTTTGGTAAACAAGGTCAACAAAGGTCACCTTAATGTCTTGAAAACCAACCTTCGTTAAATCATATTGCAGTGGCCAAATAATACTCCGTATTAACCATGGAGTATTGAAAGCTTTTAAATATCGGAGATATTAGTCATGAGTTTATTTATACAAGAACAGCTATATCTTTCATGTATTGTATAATATCCAGTAAGAAATAAGACTATGCACTCATCTCACGGCTATCTTAACCATGGAATATAGAACGTTATTAAATATATATTAGAGATATTACTCATATGTTCATTTATTCACGCATTCGTATTCAGTACAAAATAAAACAATGCGCTCATCTCACAACCATATTTGTGGTCCTTTCGCAAAATAACATATTCTTATTTAGGATAATAGAAAAAAGTATATTTCTAAACTAGTATATGCCAACTATTCAATACTACTTGCTCGAGTCTTTGTGTCCTTTGTACTCAAAATATAAATATATTAATATTTACTCAAAATACAATTTTGATAATTTTTAGCTTTAAGCGACAGGTAATGAAAATAGTAACACATAAAATAGGTTGAAATAGTTTATTTATTGCATATATGCATAGAGTTGGAACATTTTATTTTCTATATTATGGACTCATTTTCGAAGTCCAGAGCTTGTATGGGCTCATGTTCAAAGTTCATAACAGTGCTAGTAGTGGGCCTTCGAGCGCAGTAACAAGATGGCCCGGGCTTTGGTCTAAATTAAGACCTACCAGGCAGTCCAACCCCTGGCCCTTGGCCCTAAATGTATGGCTGGGCAAGGGTGGTTGATGTTTGTTTAAACTTATAATTTTTTCAAACTTAGTAGTATCTTACTGTACTGGTGCTTTTATTCATAAAAATAGTCAATGTAGAAAATAAAGTATCATTTATGGGCCGTGGGCTCGGGCCAGGCTTGAGGGAACCTTAGTGTAGCCCAGCCCAGGACGACCTTCCATAGAGGAAAACGGTGATCCAGCCCAAGCCCAAGCTCGAGCTCGGGTTTTTCAAGCCTGTGCTGTTCATGGAATGGGCCAATCGGGCTGGCCATCGACCCATTTGACCCAAGGGTTCGTTTGACAAATTTTTTTTTTTGGTTTTCAGTTTTTAAAGAGCAGTTTTTTAAAGAGCAGCTTAATTTTTTTTTTATATAAAAACAAGTGGGTGTTTGATAACCCTTTTTTTTTGAGTTTTTTTTTTTTCGTGTTTGGTAACCCTTTTTTTTTTGTGGTTTGCGGTGGTGGTGGTGGTGGGGTGTAGTGGTGGTGGTGGCCGGCGGCCGGAGGTGGCTGCCGGCAGTCGCCGGCGGCCGGAGGTGGCAGCCGGCAGTCTCCAGCGGTGGTCGCCGGCGGCCAGAGGTGGCTGTCGGTGGTCGCCGGCGACCGGAGGTGGCAGCCGGCAGTCTTCGGCGGTGGTCACCGGCGGCCGGAGGTGTTCGCCGGCGGCCGGAGGTGGTCGCCGGCGGCCGACGGTGGTCGCCTGAGGTGGCTGCCCGCGGTGGGAGGGTGGTGGTGGTGGTCTAAGAAAAAATAACCAAAAGTGAAAAAAAAAACCAGTTTCTGGAGTTTTTTGCTCTTCAATTTAAAAACTGGTTTTTAAACTGAAAAAAAAATGGTTACCAAACGCTCTTTTTTTTTCTTTCAGTTTTTAATGATTAACCTCTTATATCTATCAACAGCCGCGAGAAAAGTACTTCTAAGAGATCAAACTACGTCTTTGAATAATTTAGAGGTAAACAATTAACGTATGCTGGGAAACTAATATGATATATATCGCGTTCTCCTTCAAACTTTAGTTATTTTTTATTCCTCTAAGACGTAGTTTGTTTATAAATGATATTAATAAAAGGCGTCTCAGTTCCACTGCGACTTATCTACCCCATCGAAATTTCTATTTGTCTTGAATTGCACGATTCTTTATACCATCTAAATTTCTATATATCTTTTCTCTCTAGAAAAACTCTTTCCATTGCACTTTGGGGGATTCCCTCTCCTTGGAGGCACTCTCCCAGTCTCCCTGCTTCTCTCTCTTTTCCTTGCACCCTTCCTTGCTTTTTGTCGTAATAGTTTTAGATCTGTTTCTCTCAGCTTTACCCTTTTTTTTTCTTTCTTTTTTTTGGTTAAAAATCAGTGTATTGCCTTTAAGCTCAAACTATTTACTAAATCATACACCTCAAACTATACACTAGACAGTTGTATGAACATGAATAGGTATCCCTTCCCTAAGTTACTCCTCTAAGTACTCTCTGAGTGTTCATATCCCATACTTGGCAGAGGATCTTATTCCTTTCTGTAGCTGGAGGATTTGTCCAACTATATACTCTGTACTTTATCTAGTGCTGGATGACATAGAGACATCCATGGACAGTGGCACTTTTTTGTTAAAAAATTCTGAAATTCCTTTCCTGCCATATCCCATAGGTTGTTACTGTCACGTCTAGCTTACTCATTTTGGCCTGGAAGCTCTCCCCCCTGCATGTTCTGGTTGCTTCATGAAGAAATTGAGTCCATGAACCCCTGTTAATTTGAACCTGCAGTTTGTTGAGCACCAATTGTCACAGTTCATGTACATACTTACATAGCATGAAGAGATGATCAATGGTCTCAGGTTGTTTGCCGGACAGTACACATGCATCATCTTGAATGATATTCTATTATTTCAATTTACTCTTTGTTCTAATACCTCCTCTACAAATTAATCAAAGAATCATAGCATATATTCCCTAGAAACCAGATCAGTTTCCACCAACAGACTTTACGTGCTTTAGTTCTAGCACCCTCCCAAGTTGTCCTAGTAGTAAAATGTCCACTTGAGTGAAGGTTTCGTAGTATTCTGCCTGGATGTTCACTGTCAAGTCTAGGTAATGACTCACCCAACAACTGATTAAGGACTCTCAGCTCATTTAATCTAGTGTTAGGTAAATTTCATATGTTCCCTTGTATAATAGCACAGACTTTGCTATTTATATCCAGTCCAACATCATATACTACTCTATGCCCAAATCTGCTAAGCAATGTTTCCCCATCGGCCCATCTGTCAAGCCACAACCATGTATCCTTCCCATTTCCCACCCTGTATGTACAGAATTGAGTCAATTGGTCTATGATTTTGACAAGTTTCCTCTGATTTTTTTTTTTTTTTTTTGGTGGTCTTCAAGAGTTTGGGGTTGTTGCTTGTTTTTCTTCGGTTGACGAGGATATTGTTGTGTTAATCGAAGATTTGTTTCCACTTCATCTGCTTCCTCAACTACACCTTTGTAGCCGGAAAAAATCTGATGTTATTTAACAAAAATAATTTATGCGCAAGCAAGGTTTCAATTTATTTTATTGTATTATGGAATAATCTCTAAATGTATCTTCTTATGAGGATTTTGTATTCAGCCCTCTTTTTGCATGCCGTCACTAGCTGTATGCAAGTTAAGGCTGAATAGCTTGGTCAAAATTAATACTATATTTTCAATGGGTTAAAATGCATAGTAGATTCTTATCTTTTTCGTGCCTATGTTCTTTTATATATAAAGATACAAAATGAGCTCATACAGTAGTCGGCTCTCTTCTAAATAAATAATGTAATATTAAAAAGTACAAAATTAGTAATTTATTAAGTTTAGATGTAGACTTTTGACCGTCTAAGAGTTTTTTTTTTCACGAATAACAACTTTTCGACGGTCAAAAACTACAAATTAAAGTTGAAGAAAAGTCATCACATCCTTCTAGATAGATCAGTGTAGGTTGAGTTTACTTTCCTTGTATATCTTTTTGAACTGCAGAAGGCTTGGGATCATGACGTGGAAACATGACTTTCGCGCGGTTTGTCCCATTTTCAAGTCTCGTGTTTTACTCGTTATATACATTTTTTTAATTAGTCAATCAACTTCGATAAAAAAGAAATGAAAAAAGAAGGCTGCATAATTTTTATTTACAGTCATCAATGTATTATGCCATGAAAGCACATATATGAATTTCTTTTCTTATAGTTAATAACATTACATAAGATTTTTCATAATTCACTGATTATGAAGTATCAACATGTACTGAATATACTTTAAGAATGAGATTCTCAAAAAATTACTCCCTCCGTCCCAAAAAAGTTAATCACATATCTTTTTTTGGACTGTTTTAAAAATATTGATCACTTTTTAAATTAAGAGAGATTCTGTTAATATTTTTTTTATGTTTACTCTTTTAAAAAAAAATATTTTATTTTTCTCTTCACATTTAATCCTCCACCAATTCATTTTGTCTCCCTTGACCCGCTTCCCCCCCCCCCCCCCCCCCTCCCCCTCCCCCTCTCTCTCTCTATATTATAGTAGAATGAGAAACACACTTATATTCTTAATATGCTTATCAAGTTAATATAAAATATATTTTTTTTTGAAAAACGAGAAAAAAATTAATTACGTAATTAAGGTTATTAATTTACTGAACAATTACCAATGAGTCAACTGTACTTGAAAGTTGGAAATGGTAAGGTGTGGAGCCCAATCATTAAGTTATGTCTCGCAGCAAACTAGTACTAGTAATTAAGAGCACAAGTGAAGTTGCGTTGCGTTGGGGGCACGTTCTCTTTTATTCTAATTCCAATGTGATGCCTTCAGGAAAGTTCCTGGTTTTAGCAATTTGCGTTGCCCCGGAGAAAATAATACACTACTACTGTCTCTGTCGCAAAACACAATTGTTTGGAGGTCGTTGGGCCCTGTTTTGTGCACTACTTGTCTTCGCTTACAGCGAGATTGTACGGAAATATAGCATCCATGAAGTACTTTTTTGGAATGGGAAGTTCTTCTCTCTACTGCTACCCTATTTTGTTGATACATTAAATCGTCGCTAAAATATGTTCTATAAGTAAAACAAATATTAACTTGTAGACTTAATTGAAGCGTGGAAAAGCGTTAAGTGTGTGACGATAGACTTTTTCGTACTATTTATTAATCACAGGCGCGTACTGGCAAGGCCAACAACTAAAATGTTGCCTACGGTGAGCAATTGCCTGCCTTGTGCTCATTCAACCGGTCTGTAATATTTTTTTTTCTTCGTTTTTTTCACTGTTGCAATGAAATATTTGCAATATTTTTAAAGCGACAAAGGGAATTCTTTTTTAAAAAGGTCAATACTTTTTATTTAAGTACTAACATACTCGAATCATTCAAAAAATAGACATAAGTTGTGTTTTCATTCAAGTATTTATTGGGACGAAATTAAATCAAGTGATTGGGGCTATGTCTGCTATAGTCGGTGGATATGTCCAAACAAATCGGTTCAAACTTGCAATTATTTTGGACTTTTCTAGGCATATTCATTAATTATTGGGTCTTAATAATGCACATGAAGGATCATGTTTCTTTTAGGAGTCTACCTATTGATTAGATTAAGCTAAATAGTAACTAAGAATTAGATTAGAATTTAAATACTATAAATTGTAAATATATAGGTACAATTGGGTTTGGTTTAGAACGGTTATTAAGAAACCAAACCGCACTGACCAAACTGAATATTTATTTAAAAAAATAATGATGAGTATTTTTTAAAATCTATTTGTGATCGGTTAAATTTATCGGTTTGAACAAGTTAAATCAATTTTAATGGGTAAAAATACTCACTCCTATCTAACAATCATGAATAGGGCCATTTTGATATCATGTCACTTCCGTTTGAAGCAAGACGTGATTATTAAAGCAAGGCACATAATTTTCCATCGCTATAACCGCTAGAAGAGACGCTCACTTTTTCGCATAAAGCTGCTTTATTCAAGACCCTTTTGCTACCTGTAAAGCATGCCAAAAGATGCTACAGTTCTACTATTGCTACTATTTTTCTTTTCGATTTAGTGGTTAGGTTATATTATTGGCGACGTGGCAATCATTTTCTGGATCGAATGAAGACGAGCAATTTATGTTTGGCCTCGTAAGATACCTTACTCTTTTATGCTTCTACCTCAAGAAAACTCAAATTAGTGACTTCAAAAGTAAATTTGCAGTCCTTACTAGTAGCCATTCAATTGAAGTGTACCCCCTATTGAATTTGAGTACCAATTCAAGTTGCTATTCGAGTTGCCATAGCTTACCCATCCTGCTCTCTGAAATTATACTGATTTAATTGATGTGGAACGAGGTGCCTTAGCAAAGCGAGTGCCATTGTATGAATTTTTACATTTCATATTAGACAATGATTTTACTAATACAATACTCAAAATTAAGTCGTAATCAATTAGTATATCAATTAGGTTGAGTTTTAAAATTATATAAGTCTTACGAACATAACTCTAATTATTCCTATGAAATTAATTAAATTCAAAAATAAGGACCTAATCCAAATTTTAATCAACTGTCAGATCACATTCTGGTCTAAATCTCATATGTTGTTTATATTTGCTTGAAAAAACAAAATTTTCTTTTAAATCTAATATATTATTTTCTTTTTTAGATATATAAAACTTAATATTCATATCTAACATTGGTTTAAGGATACAATAGTTAAAATTAAGTCTAATAAGTTATTAATATACAAAAACTCTTGTCATAGTTTGTTATTTGATGTAGCGGACAATGTTATCTAAAAGGTGATTACATTGAAGTGGGCGAATACTCGGCCCAGCCGGCGAACACGCCAGTTGATTGAGTTCAGTTTTAACACGATTAAAATTACTTTATCAGGCTTGCGAGTATAACTCTCGTCATTCTTGTAAAAAGTAATTAAATTAAAAGTAAATACCTTATCCATGTTTAAATAGATTGTTAGATCAATTTTTTGTTCTAAATCTCAGAAGTTATTTATATATTTTTATGTTCATCCTACAGAACGTTTTTTATGAATATTATTGTGAAAATCAAGTCTTAATAAGTTAATATACTGATCAAGTAGAACTTTAGGAGTAACTTTAAATTATATAAGACTTACTAATATTAGAAATTAACTAATCTTGGAATAAGGATCATATTCAAGATAATGGTTGAGATTTTTAGCTTCACTTTTATGCTTGGTGTGTAGTGTTTATAATTTTACTTCGCATTGAAAACATAATGTGATGATATATCATGTAAAGAAGTTATCGTTGGGTTTTATTGCGCATGCTCTGGTTATTATTTATTATTTAGATAACAAATGATTTTTGCACATTATTGTTTTGCATGTGTGCGAACAAATTTTACAACCCCTTCCCTAGCTGCAAAATAAAAATAATAAAAATATAGAAATGAGCAAACTTGTCACCTACTGTACCCACATTTGAATATCAAATATATATATATATATATATATGGGGCCCGATCCACACCCACCGGTGGAGAAAAAAATTTTCTCCACCCAACCGCTTGTAAGACAAGCGGTTGGCTACCTCCACAAAAAGCCCAACCGCATGTAAGAGCAGCGGTTGGGTATGATTATTTTTTTGACATGGCCCCACCATAAAAAACCACTCCACCCAACCGCTTCTCTTATACGCGGTTGGGAAAAAAAAAATTTTGCCCAACCGCTTGTCTTAGAAGCGGTTGGTAACCCCTTTTTTTTTTAATAATTTTTTACACAACCAACCGCATCTAAAACAAGCGGTTGGTGGCTTTAATTTTGGGTGGCTCCCACACAAAACTTTTCAAATTTTTTGATTGGCTGAAAAAAAAAAAAAAAAAAATTCGAGCCAAGGCTGCCACGTGGCATCATCCGCGCCTGCCACGTGGCCCAACCGCGTGAAAGGACGCCGGTTGTTGCCGCGTGGCCTACACGCGCCTGCCACGTGGCCACCACGCGCCTGCCACGTGGCCAAACGCGGGAAGGTGCGCCTGGGCGGTGCCACGTGGCCTCATCCGCGCCTGCCACGTGGCCCAACCGCGTGAAAGGACGCCGGTTGTTGCCACGTGGCCTCTTCAGCGTCTGCCACGTGGCCCAACCGCGTGAAAGGAGGCCGGTTGTTGCCGCGTGGTCTCCACGCGCCTGCCACGTGGCCACCACGCGCCTGCCACGTGGCCAAACGCGGGAAATTGTGCCTGTTGCTACGGTGGCGGTGCCACGTGGCCTCCCCCGCTCCTGCCACGTGGCCCAACGGCGTGAAGGGTCCCCGCGTGAAGCCCTCTCCTTCTGCCACGTGGCGCCCCTCCCCCCACGCGCCTGTTGGCTCCCCGTGAGTCTGTCCTTGCTCCCCGTGACCGTCCTTTTTTGCAGAGACACGTTTTTTTTCTGCCACCACTCACGGGTGTTCTGCAGACACGAACCCTCTTTTTTTCTTCTCTCTTCCTTTTTCTTCTCTATTTATAATCCCCTCCCCCCAACCATTCTTCTCCACATTTATGCTCTGCTCCGAATTTTTTCTCCACAAACCAAAAAATTTTAGCGCTAGAAGAAGATCGGTGAATAATCGCTAGAAGATCGGTAGATTTTTCTTCAAATACATCAAGTCACAACAAGTAAGTATTTTGAATTTCTTTATACATCAAGTCAGCGTATTACACTTAGCGTATTACATTTATAGCGATTCAAAATAGCGTATTACATTACATTTATAGACAGCTTTTTCACGGATTTATAAAAAATAGCTAGAGCGAGATTTTGCCAAAGTGCAAAAAAGAGACCCTAGTTATTATGAAAGCATCTGTATCAGGTAAAAATTTCAGATTTTTCCAAGCGCTGTAGAGGGGCTAACTGATACGGGGAACCGTGTACCTTCGCAGTCTAATTTAAAATACCAAGCTAGCGCGATTTCGCGCGAAACTTTTACGAGCACCCTAGGATGTTGGGAAGTTCCATTCCCCAGGATTTCGCGCCATTCCGGCGCCGTTTGCTTTTTTTTTGCCCGAACGGCCCTTTCAGCGCCCGCCCTTTAATTAGACAGCTTTTTCACGGATTTATAAAAAATAGCTAGAGCGTGATTTGGCCAAAGTGCAAAAAAGAGACCCTAGTTATTATGAAAGCATCTGTATCAGGTAAAAATTTCAGATTTTTCCAAGCGCTGTAGAGGGGCTAACTGATACGGGGAACCGTGTACCTTCGCAGTCTAATTTAAAATACCAAGCTAGCGCGATTTCGCGCGAAACTTTTACGAGCACCCTAGGATGTTGGGAAGTTCCATTCCCCAGGATTTCGCGCCATTCCGGCGCCGTTTGCTTTTTTTTTGCCCGAACGGCCCTTTCAGCGCCCGCCCTTTAATTAGACAGCTTTTTCACGGATTTATAAAAAATAGCTAGAGCGTGATTTGGCCAAAGTGCAAAAAAGAGACCCTAGTTATTATGAAAGCATCTGTATCAGGTAAAAATTTCAGATTTTTCCAAGCGCTGTAGAGGGGCTAACTGATACGGGGAACCGTGTACCTTCGCAGTCTAATTTAAAATACCAAGCTAGCGCGATTTCGCGCGAAACTTTTACGAGCACCCTAGGATGTTGGGAAGTTCCATTCCCCAGGATTTCGCGCCATTCCGGCGCCGTTTGCTTTTTTTTGCCCGAACGGCCCTTTCAGCGCCCGCCCCGGACACCGGTTCGCGATTTTTGCGCGAAAAATCCGTAAAGTACTTTTTAGGCCAATGATGAACTCACGAAGCGTAAAGTAGAATTTCGAGGCACCTTTGAGATTTTTCCTGATGCCAGGGGCATTTCGGTAATTTGCCACCCCGCGAGGGGTGTTTCGGTGTTTTTCCCGCGCCAAGTTTTTAATTACACAGTTTTAGTCCAGGAATGTAATCACAGAAACTGAAATGTTGTTTTCAAGCTGGTTCGGGGGCGTTGGGGTGATAGTGAACCCCCGGGGGCATTTCGGTAATTTGCCGCTCATCGGTGACTATTTTGCTAGGAAGGATCCAGCCTCATGATACATGCCTTAAAATAAATTTTAGTTCGGCAAAGGGTGTCAGACACCCGAAAACTTTTATTGCCCCGGGTGAATTCAGGAACTTGTGACGCACCGGCGATGACTGCCAGGGGGTATTTTGCACAAGTAGCGGGTGTTTTGGTAACTTTCCCCCTTTAAAATTTTTCCTGATATATTGGGTATATAATTGACGTAATACATTTAAAAACTTGACTTCAAAGCGGTTTTGAGGTCTTGGGGGTGTAGGGGCCGTCGGGGGGTATATTGCTATATAACCACGTTGGCGCTACATTCAGTGAGAACTGGCGTAATTAACCGTTCGGAGTGGTGGGAAGTGAGGATTTGTTTTAATACATTTAAATAATGACTATTGCTAATGTGTTGGTAAGCTAGGTTAAACATCCAGATATGTTGGTTTGGAATGTAAATATTATAACCTGATATGTTGGATTACGATTATATTTTGTTCTTATAGATATGGATTTCAACCCCGGACCTCATGATACATCAATCCTATACGATGACGATGACCACGTCGCGAGGCACGTATTTGACGGTGTCGATAGGGGTGTTTTGGAAACAGTTCAAACCACAAGAGGAATTGAAGAGTGGGTACTAAACGAGGAACAAAAAGCCCTTATACACGGTCAAAATTTAAGCCTGTTCACCGATTGCGGGAAATGGTATCGCCACGACGATTGCCTTATATCCGCTCTAGTTGAACGATGGAGGAGCGAGACGAACTCATTTCATTTCCGGTTTGGTGAAATGACTGTTACGTTAGAGGACGTCGGATATATACTTGGAATCCCATGTCACGGCAGACCCGTTACTCTGAGCGTGCCGTCTGCATCCGTAGCGAATATGGCTAGGCATTATTTTCCGGGAATTCCAAGGGCAGCTATTACAACGAACGGCGTCAAGCTTAAATGGCTGAGAGAGCAGTATGGCGTGCTACCGGATGAGTACTCTCGTCAGGATTTCGTGACGTATACGAGGGCATACCTTCTGTATATTATTGGAGCCATATTACTTCCGACGCACTCGAAAAACACAGTGCATCCGAGGTATATGGTGTTATTGGAGGATCTTGACGAGGTATACTCGTACTCGTGGGGTTCAGCTGTCCTTGCGCACCTATATCGAGCACTGCATAAGGCTACGAGATTCGGTGCCAAGTCCATTGCCGCCTGCCTGACTCTATTACAGGTATGAGCATTTATTTTCTTATCCGGATCCTTAGTCAATATATTCGGGATTCATTACTAATTCCATATAATGTTTGCGTTCACAGGTTTGGTCTTACGAGAGGCTACCCACGGGTCGTCCGGAGCCGTTGGTAGATTCCGATGAGACGTGGCCTAGGGTGTGGGCCTGGGGGCCTCCGACCAACCGGAGGAGGAGACGGGTAGACCCTCACAACCATCTACAGTTCTATCGGGGGGAACTAGAGATGCTGGATGCATACCAGGTGGCGTGGCAGCCATACGACAAGGTGATGCATCTGTTGGATGAGTTATGGTGGCAACTTCCGGTGTCGTACGTGCTTGCAGGTTTGGTTCGGGTGCCGCTGATTCACTTCGAAGAATGTGAGTTTCAGATGCCCGATCGAGTTATGAAGCAAGCTGGCTGTCCACAGGGGATTCCGAAACCCGCTGTAGACATGCGGCCATACAGGTCTTTCAAATTTAACCGGGGACAGATCTTTCAAATTTTGTCATCAACGCTTATATAGATCTGCTCCGGATTAGAGAGCATAAATTTAACCGTTCTGAATACTGTAAGCTTAACATGTATCCCACTCATTTTGTGGCATTAGCGATCCGGGAATTCCATCAATGGAAGCAAGGGGGCAACTGGAGTAATTGGAAACCAGGTCGAAACATGTTATGCATGATGAACGCAGAGTATCAATGTCCCGCTGCTGATGCGAACCTTATCATGATACCTTGTCTTCATGGGCACCACTGGTTCCTATTAGTTCTCCATCCAGCGTTCAGAACGGTTCACATATACGATAGCCTAAGGGAGGACGAGCCCGGACAGCTGCTGGCACAGATGTACGACGACTACATCACTTTAGTGGTTAGTTTTTATTTTTTGACCTTGGCTCATAGTATATTGTTGTTGAATTCCGGATGCTTGATTCGCGATTTTATTGTTGGATGCAGACTACTGTCCTCTCGATAGCGTGCGGACGGCCACGGGGGGAGCCTTGGACGGTCGTGATGATAAAGGACCGACCAAAGCAATGTAACGGTAACGATTGCGGGATTTACGTCCTCAAGTACATGGACTACATTGCTCGATCGGAAGTGCTCAAACACTCCTCGTGGACCCGGAAGGATGCCTTGACGTTTAGGTATAGGATAGCCTGGGAACTGAAAAAGAATGAAGCCAGACGACTTCATTACCATTATCCTGACGTGTGTGGCTAGCTGCTGTGATGTTACGACAAACTGTACCAGAAAGAAATGTACATAAATTTTCGCATGCTATGAATTTGGCGCTAAAATGTGCGCGAATATACATTTCATATGACGCATTCGGAAAAATAACGTGTCTCGTTGTTCGCCGAAATACATAAGAATGGGATAATTAGCGCGCCTCATGTGCAATGAGCGGAAAAAAAGTGAGAAAAAAATTTACAAGATTTTTCGAGCGTTATGAATTGGCCCCTAAAGTGTGCCCGAATAGGCCCTTCATAGGAAAACCGAAAAAATAACGTGTCTCGTTTTTTGCCGAAATACATAAGAATGGGATAATTAGCGCGCCTCATGTGCAATGAGCGGAAAAAAAGTGAGAAAAAAATTTACAAGATTTTTCGAGCGTTATGAATTGGCCCCTAAAGTGTGCCCGAATAGGCCCTTCATAGGAAAACCGAAAAAATAACGTGTCTCGTTGTTCGCCGAAATACATAAGAATGGGATAATTAGCGCGCCTCATGTGCAATGAGCGGAAAAAAAGTGAGAAAAAAATTTACAAGATTTTTCGAGCGTTATGAATTGGCCCCTAAAGTGTGCCCGAATAGGCCCTTCATAGGAAAACCGAAAAAATAACGTGTCTCGTTTTTCGCCGAAATACATAAGAATGGGATAATTAGCGCGCCTCATGTGCAATGAGCGGAAAAAAAGTGAGAAAAAAATTTACAAGATTTTTCGAGCGTTATGAATTGGCCCCTAAAGTGTGCCCGAATAGGCCCTTCATAGGAAAACCGAAAAAATAACGTGTCTCGTTTTTCGCCGAAATACATAAGAATGGGATAACTAGCGCGCCTCATGTGCAATGAGCGGAAAAATCGCGACAAAAAAATGTCTAAGATTTTTCGAAAGTTATGAAGTGGCCACTAAAGCGTGACTAAAGTGCAATGAACAAAACAAATTAAAAGATTTTTCAGGAACCTATGAATTGGGCGCTAAAGCGTGCGCGAATATGCCATTCAAAAATTTTCAATAATCCACAAACCAAATCACAAATTAAAGATTCAACAAATCAAATCACAAATTTAAACATTAAAAAAGTTATTCGTTATACAACTGAAACATTAACCCTAACACTCTTCCTCCTCATCGTCCTCATCGACCATACTTCCAGGTTCCATACCTAACACTTTGTAATGGTTTCTCTTGTCATGATTAGTCATCTTATTACACAACGCACACTTTCGCAATTTTTTTTGACCCGTTGCTTTTTCAATCGGATTCTTCATGCGGATTTCTCGTTTTCGCCCTTTTGTTTGAGAAATAATGGGGTCAAAAATGTGGTCCTCCTCACCTTGCATGCTAGTGCCGTCAATGATTGGCTGTTTGGCTCGATTGAATCTACCGGCTGGAGTCGGCCGAGGGTCCCGACTTTCTGGTAATGCCATCCTAAACTGTGCATGCTTAGCATGATCCCGTGCGGCTGCTTCAACTTGATAAGTGTACCCATCAAATGTTGACGCTGCATCCATCGATAAACCGTGCATGATGTTACAAAGATGATTATATCGCAGCGCCTCAGATTCCCTGAAATCAACTGAAACACTGGGCACGTAAGGAATGTGACCGTGGACTCTATTGGCTTCCTTCGTCCACCGTTCCAAGATATACTGTGGAGGGATTTGAGTTGCATTCTTGGCGCTCAAAACCCTCAACGCATGTCGACAAAGTATACCTTTATGCTCAAAGAGTTGACAGTTGCAATTTACCAACCCGGTGTCCATACATTTAGCTACGGTAAAATGTCTTCTGTTCCTCGGAGCCGACGAAGAGCACGGATTGGCATAATTCGTCACATTTGTCAAAGCATAAACCTTGAGATCTCTGGTGGAAAACTCGTGCAACTTTGTCATGCCATATTGATTCGACTTTAATAGTTCCTCTTGAAACTGTCGAAACATTTCCTTCGTATAGACTTGAGCCGCATGAGCCTCCAATGGTGAACGAAGTAGTATGGATCTTTCTTTGTAAACTGTAGCCGCGTCGGCTTCTCTCTCACGGTACAATTGCCTCTCAAGGACTTTCTGCATCTCTAGTACAAACTCCGCTATACTTGAAGACTGACCTACGTACCCATCGAAGAATGAATTCATAGCTTCGCTTCTCGATGTCGTAGTCATTCCGGCAGCAAAAAACTTCTTGGTGTAGGCACCGACCCACTGTGTCTTGATCTCATACAACGATTTTAACCATCCATGATTGTGCAAACCGTAGTCATCCATTAACGCGGCCCACCTCTCCTCGAACACGTCTACCGTCAACGATTTCTTCACGCATGTATTAAAGTCAGTCTTGAATTCCGGATGCTTTGCATATACATTGTGAAGCCGTTCAGGATATTTGTTGCTTATGTGCCACGTGCACAGGCCATGGTGAGTATCTGGAAGGACCTTAGCGATTGCATTATTCATTGCCAGATCTTGGTCGGTGATGATGGTCTTTGGAGGAATATGATACATGGCTTGAAGCCACGTTTCAAATAACCACGTAAATGACTCCTCCGTCTCATCCCTAAGCAGGGCAAAGCCAAATGAGATTGACTGATAGTGGTGGTTCACCCCGGTGAACGGAGCAAAAGGCATAGAGTACTTATTGGTGCGGTATGTGGTGTCAAACGTCACAACATCCCCAAAATTTTGGTAAGCAGCTCTAGAACGGGGGTCCACCCAAAATATAGTACTAATGCGGCCCTCATCATCCACTTGGAGACTGTAGAAAAATCCAGAATTCTCACTCTGAAGGCACCTGAAGATATCAAGTGTAGCTTGAGAATCGATCTGACCGAAAGACTCTCTCCTCTGAGCACGGAGTTGATTTCGAAGGTCAACGTCGTTGAAAGTCAACTTGTCAATCCCCCCAGCCTGGCTTGAGAAAACCCCCATCATCTTAGAAGGTGATATTTTAGCGTCGGCCATTGTTGAAATCAGTTGTCTGTGTGCCGCGCTTATTTGTCGGTGTTGATGAATTTGACCAATCATACTTGGGGTGCAAAACTGATGATTATGGCTCAACTCCACAGCCGTCAAAACCCAATGGTTTTCATTTTTCCGGTGTACTGCATACACATGGGCTTTGCAGCCGGTACCCGGAAATGTGTCCCGTTTTCTTTGTCTTGTTGTCCCTTCGTCACTGATCTGAACGACGGGGGGTACATACGGTGCTCCTCTATGACACTCAAATAACCTTGCACCAATTTGATCGGTATTCACCCGTTTTCTAGTCGTCTTAGTTCTAATACCGAAACCCATCGATTTCGAATATGCTCTGTAGTATGCTTCGACTTCGTCCAGTGTTTGGAAAATTTGACCCAAGTAAGGTGGATCAGAACCTTCACAAAAAATATTTCCTCCAGTTGCATCCATATTTATACTGAAATCTAAAAAATAAAAACCAATACGATTATCAACAAGTCATAGAATTAAATAAAAGAAGAATAAAAATTATTTAAACGTAATTGCTTAAGCTGATTTGTATAATGTAAAATTATCAAAATAGCCCCCGACGGGGGCAAATTAGCAAAATGCCCCCGGGGAGTTCATTATCACCCTAACGTCCCAAATCAGCTTGAAAACAACCTTTTAGGTGCTTTGCTTACATTTCTGGACTAAGAAGTCCTTTAAAAGACTTAACGCTGTAAAATTACAAAAATACCCCCCTCGGGGCTGCGAATTAACGAAAAATGCCCCATGGCATCAAAAAATCGTTCCGAGTGCTTTGAAACGGCATTTTAAGCTTCCTGAATTCATCCGGGACAAAATAAGTTTTCGGGTGTCTGACACCCTTTGCTGAACTAACAGTTATTTTAAGGTATGGCCCTTTAAGCTGGATCATTCCTAACAAAATAGCCCCCGATGAGCGGCAAATTACCGAAATGCCCCAGGGGGTAACCAACATATCTGGATGTTTAACCTAGCTTACCAACACATTAGCAATAGTCATTATTTAAATGTATTAAAACAAATCCTCACTTCCCACCACTCCGAACGGTTAATTACGCCAGTTCTCACTGAATGTAGCGCCAACGTGGTTATATAGCAATATACCCCCCGACGGCCCCTACACCCCCAAGACCTCAAAACCGCTTTGAAGTCAAGTTTTTAAATGTATTACGTCAATTATATACCCAATATATCAGGAAAAATTTTAAAGGGGGAAAGTTACCAAAACACCCGCTACTTGTGCAAAATACCCCCTGGCAGTCATCGCCGGTGCGTCACAAGTTCCTGAATTCACCCGGGGCAATAAAAGTTTTCGGGTGTCTGACACCCTTTGCCGAACTAAAATTTATTTTAAGGCATGTATCATGAGGCTGGATCCTTCCTAGCAAAATAGTCACCGATGAGCGGCAAATTACCGAAATGCCCCCGGGGGTTCACTATCACCCCAACGCCCCCGAACCAGCTTGAAAACAACATTTCAGTTTCTGTGATTACATTCCTGGACTAAAACTGTGTAATTAAAAACTTGGCGCGGGAAAAACACCGAAACACCCCTCGCGGGGTGGCAAATTACCGAAATGCCCCTGGCATCAGGAAAAATCTCAAAGGTGCCTCGAAATTCTACTTTACGCTTCGTGAGTTCATCATTGGCCTAAAAAGTACTTTACGGATTTTTCGCGCAAAAATCGCGAACCGGTGTCCGGGGCGGGCGCTGAAAGGGCCGTTCGGGCAAAAAAAAAGCAAACGGCGCCGGAATGGCGCGAAATCCTGGGGAATGGAACTTCCCAACATCCTAGGGTGCTCGTAAAAGTTTCGCGCGAAATCGCGCTAGCTTGGTATTTTAAATTAGACTGCGAAGGTACACGGTTCCCCGTATCAGTTAGCCCCTCTACAGCGCTTGGAAAAATCTGAAATTTTTACCTGATACAGATGCTTTCATAATAACTAGGGTCTCTTTTTTGCACTTTGGCCAAATCACGCTCTAGCTATTTTTTATAAATCCGTGAAAAAGCTGTCTAATTAAAGGGCGGGCGCTGAAAGGGCCGTTCGGGCAAAAAAAAAGCAAACGGCGCCGGAATGGCGCGAAATCCTGGGGAATGGAACTTCCCAACATCCTAGGGTGCTCGTAAAAGTTTCGCGCGAAATCGCGCTAGCTTGGTATTTTAAATTAGACTGCGAAGGTACACGGTTCCCCGTATCAGTTAGCCCCTCTACAGCGCTTGGAAAAATCTGAAATTTTTACCTGATACAGATGCTTTCATAATAACTAGGGTCTCTTTTTTGCACTTTGGCCAAATCACGCTCTAGCTATTTTTTATAAATCCGTGAAAAAGCTGTCTAATTAAAGGGCGGGCGCTGAAAGGGCCGTTCGGGCAAAAAAAAAGCAAACGGCGCCGGAATGGCGCGAAATCCTGGGGAATGGAACTTCCCAACATCCTAGGGTGCTCGTAAAAGTTTCGCGCGAAATCGCGCTAGCTTGGTATTTTAAATTAGACTGCGAAGGTACACGGTTCCCCGTATCAGTTAGCCCCTCTACAGCGCTTGGAAAAATCTGAAATTTTTACCTGATACAGATGCTTTCATAATAACTAGGGTCTCTTTTTTGCACTTTGGCAAAATCTCGCTCTAGCTATTTTTTATAAATCCGTGAAAAAGCTGTCTATAAATGTAATGTAATACGCTATTTTGAATCGCTATAAATGTAATACGCTAAGTGTAATACGCTGACTTGATGTATAAAGAAATTCAAAATACTTACTTGTTGTGACTTGATGTATTTGAAGAAAAATCTACCGATCTTCTAGCGATTATTCACCGATCTTCTTCTAGCGCTAAAATTTTTTGGTTTGTGGAGAAAAAATTCGGAGCAGAGCATAAATGTGGAGAAGAATGGTTGGGGGAGGGGATTATAAATAGAGAAGAAAAAGGAAGAGAGAAGAAAAAAAGAGGGTTCGTGTCTGCAGAACACCCGTGAGTGGTGGCAGAAAAAAAACGTGTCTCTGCAAAAAAGGACGGTCACGGGGAGCAAGGACAGACTCACGGGGAGCCAACAGGCGCGTGGGGGGAGGGGCGCCACGTGGCAGAAGGAGAGGGCTTCACGCGGGGACCCTTCACGCCGTTGGGCCACGTGGCAGGAGCGGGGGAGGCCACGTGGCACCGCCACCGTAGCAACAGGCACAATTTCCCGCGTTTGGCCACGTGGCAGGCGCGTGGTGGCCACGTGGCAAGCGCGTGGAGACCACGCGGCAACAACCGGCCTCCTTTCACGCGGTTGGGCCACGTGGCAGACGCTGAAGAGGCCACGTGGCAACAACCGGCGTCCTTTCACGCGGTTGGGCCACGTGGCAGGCGCGGATGAGGCCACGTGGCACCGCCCAGGCGCACCTTCCCGCGTTTGGCCACGTGGCAGGCGCGTGGTGGCCACGTGGCAGGCGCGTGTAGGCCACGCGGCAACAACCGGCGTCCTTTCACGCGGTTGGGCCACGTGGCAGGCGCGGATGATGCCACGTGGCAGCCTTGGCTCGAATTTTTTTTTTTTTTTTTCAGCCAATCAAAAAATTTGAAAAGTTTTGTGTGGGAGCCACCCAAAATTAAAGCCACCAACCGCTTGTTTTAGATGCGGTTGGTTGTGTAAAAAATTGTTAAAAAAAAGGGGGTTACCAACCGCTTCTAAGACAAGCGGTTGGGCAAATTTTTTTTTCCCAACCGCGTATAAGAGAAGCGGTTGGGTGGAGTGGTTTTTTATGGTGGGGCCATGTCAAAAAAATAATCATACCCAACCGCTGCTCTTACATGCGGTTGGGCTTTTTGTGGAGGTAGCCAACCGCTTGTCTTACAAGCGGTTGGGTGGAGAAAATTTTTTTCTCCACCGGTGGGTGTGGATCGGGCCCCTATATATATATATATATATATATATATATGTAAGTTAAGAAATTCGGCAGCTAGCGTAAGAATACTGCCCTCTATTTTTTTTTTCTTATTTTCAAAACGAAATGATTAAATTCCTTGCCAGCTTAATTCAAGTATTTCACTTGCACAAGGCTCAAACTTATGAACATGTGTTATCGTATTGTTTATGAGCTTACCATCGTCCAAGCAATGACACTCTTAAACACATGCATCCGATTATACTTAAACAAGACCCCATGCCCTTTTTTCATTAGATCTCCTGTCTCAATGATGTTAGGATTAACGCAAAGCTCACTGCATTAGCCTGTGACATCAGACGTCAGGCTTGTTGTGCAATTCAACACATATATGTCCATGCACACTTTGCACTAGGCGCCCATGCAATGAACATGCGATACTATGCTTTTCTAATAGAATACGGGATAGAATTTTCTCTACTTGGAAGGCGAAATGGTAGTATTTCATTGTCCGTTTAGAAGAGACATTTTTTTCACTATAAAAAAAAAGATCACCATTAGTAGTACACTATAACGAATATATCATTATGTAGATTAACCATTATGAGCATTGAAACAAAGAAAACAAAATAGGATTGCAATGAAATAAATATTTTCCATAGAGGGGTCAGCCTGATTTAGTTTTGCTTCAAACGAGAAGAGAAAATTCATTATAAATTAAAGCCCCGTACGCTTACCATATTTGTTTTCTGTTTTCATTTTCATGATTTTTATATTCAGTTTGAAAACATGTTCCTGTACTTTTATCATTTTCACAAAAATAAATTTAGCTATTTTTTCTTATATTGGGTTAAGTTTGAGTGAAAAACAGCTGTTTTCAGTTTTTTATTACTATTTGAGTAATTTTATCCAAAACGAAAACAGAAAATGGTAAAAACGCAAAAAAAGAATCTTTTTCATCATCATTACTAAAAACAGAAAACGAATATGATAAACGTACGGGACCTAATTTTCTAGTAAGCAATTATTTAATTTTTCCAAATATGGGTTATAAGCCTTAGGCCATGAATATGACGTATGGATACGCCTACAAATAGAGAAGCGATTGAATACTAACGTACTACTTATATTGGATTTATGTTGTTGTCGGTCGTCGTGCAGTTGATTTTGCCATAAACAAAAGTCGAAGTCTTCGAAGTGTTTGGCACGGCCAAAGGCCGAAACCTCCTTGAAAATGTCGTGTTGGTGAGCTGAAGATTATACTAAGATCACGGAATTTAGGTACCACAATTGGATCCGATGCACATTTCCGGCCGTTAAATAAACTGCTTACCAAAATCCAAATAATGATTTTACAAAATCTCGACGAAAGAGACCAAGCCAGGAAAGCTAAATAGAACACCCCGCCCCAGCTGTTCAGCTCTAATGGCTTTGTTGTTCACGAGGACGCTCCTGTACAGTATAGACCCTTCTTCCAGTTCTCCAAACTGACGGAAGTTCCAGACCCACCCCTCCGCCCACCACCGCACCCAACGCCTTTGAGTGTAACTGAAGAATCTGAGCTCTGCAAAGAGGAAAGTTCTTTGATTTCTGTAACTTGCCCAAGATTGTATAATGGCAGAAGATATCTGTTTCTTGCAAAAGGTTGGTCTTTTATGCTACTTATTATTTAATCGCTTCCATGTTTGTCTGACTGTTCATCTGTTTAAATTAATGGGTTCTTTCCTGATAACGGTACTCTTCGTTTTTGGTTTCTTTTGATTTTTATTTGGAAGATTTTGAATTAGTGTGTCTTTGGGTGCCGGATAGACTGAGGGGAAATTGACTGTTAGGATGTACGCGAGAAAGATAGCCTGATTTGCTTATAGAAGCTGAAGCAAATGCCTTCAACTTTGTATGTCCTGATTTGGACTTCGATAATTTATGAGTTTATGAATGTTTCTTGTGAGTAATTTCTGGGGGCATTTGTTTGTCGACACGAAGGATTGAAACCCACATTGCAATTTTTTGGATTTTGTTTCGGGTTATGCATATGAAATAATTTCAGGCAGGCTTGTCTTAATTTTATCTGTATTTCATCACTAGTTTCCTTCGGCTCTTTTTTTTTTGCTTAGGTGCGGATTTATCTTGATGTGGTAAAAGAAAATTTTTAATTACTCTTCCACTGTGCATGTTCTGATCTGCGTTAAGCCTAGTCTTGCGCGCTTCTCCTCATTCACAGACATAAACCCACATTGTTTCTCCTTTTGGATTCTAATATTTTCTTCCTTGTTTTTCATAAGTATTTAATGTCGTCGTTTCACTTGATACTCATAGGGATATGTATGTATTTAGAGGTATACGGATAAATTTTAAATGTACCTTGCATAGCAGCATTAACTTAGGGAGTATCCTGCAGATTAGGAAATAATTCGTGGTTTTGTCTTCGGATTTACCTTTCTGGATATTATGCGAAGCACGTTTGGTTCAATCTTGTGATTTATGCATATTGAAAACTGGGCATTGCCTTGTATCACAGGATACACTCATCATAAAACCTCCGAAAAGGTCTCCAGGAATGTCAAGGATGATACTCTTAGTGTTTGCCATGGTCTGCGGTCTTTATATCTGCTCAATCTGCATAAAACAAATTAACATCCACTCCAAGGCTAAATTTCTGGACTTTGAAGTCATTGATCGGCCTTGTTATGATTACGGCATTGATCGTTCCCAAGTTCCGTACTTGCATTACCCAAAACCCGAAACATTTAGCAGGTAATTGAGAAAATGTGCTTTCGGATTTGGTTTGAGTTAATACCAATTATCTCAAGTTTGTTTCTGTGTATTCCCAGGGCGGAGTGTGCCAGTAATCCCGTGCGGTTGTTTGTCATTCTGTCGATGCAGAGATCTGGAAGTGGATGGTTTGAGACACTATTAAATAGTCACACCAATATAAGTTCCAATGGTGAGATATTCTCCGTCAAAGAGAGGAGGGACAATGTTTCATCGATCGTGAAGACTCTAGATAGAGTTTACAATTTGGACTGGTTTACTAGTGCTTCTAAAAATCAGTGCTCAGCAGCAATTGGCTTCAAATGGATGCTTAATCAGGTGCATTTCTTAAAAGTACATGTTAGTGGCAAATAACACAACTCGGTTGCTCACTATTACGGCCAGTAAGAAGTTACTTTGGTTTGCATTGTATGCTAGTTTTCACTGCATTAAAGACCCTGTCGTTCTTTACCATTGTTGCACATTAAGTAACACCCAGGTTCCCACCCTGCGTTTATTTTATACAAGTAAAGTACCGTTTTGGTAGTCATTTTGGTCTATAAATCAAAACTAGGCAGTTAAACAGTAAGCAAACTGGATTACAGGCTCCTCGGGTAAAGCTAACCACTCTCTAGCAGACTTTGATGTCTTTTTTTATACGTATGCTGTTTCTCTTTAAAGGTGGCAGTTACAGCTGTGCTAATAAGCCGGAGCTAGTTTCAAATTCTAGTTCCAGAGTTGGGCAATAAATCCCGGAGTACTTACCTTTATTACTACTTTTTTTCCACCCTACTTGTATCTTGTTAGGAGAAGTCTTCCTTTTTAGAAGCTGATTTCATGAATAGATAAGAAACACCTTTGTCGCAAAGCTGTTACGCAGTGGGCACCGCATGTTAATCTTTTAATGCCACGAGTTTCTACCACATGCATTTACCTCTTGATGCACATTAGATTCTTCGGGTTTCCTCTATTGATTTCCTTTTGAGAGAACTGCCCCTGAATCTCACAAAGAATGAGGAGAGGAACGTGCTTAAGAAAACGCTTCAACTCCTGAAGCTTTTTTGACCATAGATTTCCTCTTCCTTGCTCCTCTGAGTGATCAATGAATTATATAAGCTTCAGTTCAAAACAGAGCTCCAATAAACCCGACTTTTGTGCGGTTCTGGATGTTGAAAGTGAAATAAAAGAAGGGGTGGGCAGAGAGTAAAGCTTGCAAACTGTACACCTGGCCGTGGCAATACTATCTTGGATTTGGTCGATGTTGCTTGTTGCATACTGTAACTCGACATATGATCTTCAGCTACTCAGCTATTAATGCCACTAGATAAGGGAATGCTTTAAGTTAATGCCATCTTAAAACCCTCTTCAACTGGGCTTTAACAACTACTTCAAATGATAGCAACATTTGAGTACTTGCTGACAGCATTACAATTTGCCCTTATCTAGAAACCAAGCTAACTAGTGGAAATTGGAAGTAACTAGTCTTCTCAAGCATTACTGAGTTCCGAGATTTGGTTTCAACTAAATCTTTTGTATGTTGGACAGACAGACAGAGTAAAGTACTGGCTTTGAGAGGGTTGATTTTAAGACTGCACCTCTAGATAGTTGATCAAAGAGAAATATATTATAGGAAGATTGCTAAAACTTGCCCTGGATCTGAGTTTTTCTGTTGCATACACTAGAACTCCGATTATATTTTCATGCAAAGAGGCTTGTCACTTATAGTTCTTGACTGCAAAATCTTTATACCTTTGATCCTTGATTTCTCTATCCAAGGGAAAAGAGTATTAATTGAGGAGTCCCTGGTCAAGAGAAAGAGACAATTTGGGTGATGTTTCTAACAAAATTTGAAGGTGGAATTTTTTATCACAAAGGAAAGCTGGTTTTTGGAAGTTCTTTTTTGAGTTTCATAAAACAAACCCGTAAGTGAATTTTTGAGAAAGATAATAGAACTTACTTCCATCCTTTTTCCCAATTTTGCAAATTCTACCTACTGTATGCCTTGAAAGTGCTGTGTTGTGCTTGTTTGCTTTCCTGATTGGTGATGTTGGAATGTCACCGGTGTCGGGCAGCTTAGTTATGGCAAGTGGACTCTTTTCTAGTGACTTTCCAAAAACGAAGGGGACTTCAAAATTGTTAATCAATTCTCTAGTATTTCCTGGCCAGATCTAGCTAACAAAATTCAAAAAGTTTCTTTGTAGCTCTATCTGGCGGACCTATAGGTCACGTGTAAAGCACGGCCGAGAAGTGGTTTGTAAGGCCTTTAAGTGTTGGCTAGGCATAACTGACTAAATAGTAAATAGTTTGGAAAAAAAAAGTCCTTGAAAAGCATTGAGGGATTTAGAGGGGGAACCCTTCTAAAAGTACTCATCCAATAGCCCCACATGTAACAAGGCTATCAGCCTTTCTAATTGGTTTTCTCCCGCTAAGTTTGTTTAGAGTGTATAGCATCTCCACACGACTGGGTGTTCTCAAAATTTTGGATAACCAGTTTCTACCACTGCTTGACAGTCTTCTCAGATCGTATGTTTACCAGAAAATGGAATCATCTGAAGACAGTTTTCTGGAGGAAAGGTTTTTTTTCCTCCTTTTTTAATTCTTCTTGGGGTGTGGGGCCATGGGCTGTGTCACCTTGCCTCATTCTCGCTCCAAAACAGTTGGCTACCTAAGTAAGTGTTAGTACCTTATACTCCCCTCTGCATAACGCTTGGTGGACCATGCGTTCCTGAAATTATTACATGCACATCTACTTGACCACTTGATTAAATTGTTTCAGTCTAAAGGTTGATTTTAACAAATTTTTTCATGACTAATGCAGGGCGTTATGGAACATCATAAGGAAATTGTAGAATACTTCAATGAGAGAGGTGTTTCTGCGATTTTTCTCTTGCGAAGGAATGTGCTGCGTCGGATGGTTTCAATGCTTGCAAATTCCTATGATCGATATGCTAAGCTTATAAATGGGACCCACAAGTCTCATGTGCACTCACCTGAAGAGGTCTCTCTTCTCTCTCCCTCTCTCTCTCTCTCCCTCCCTCCCTCCCTCCCCCCCCCCACCCCATTCGATTTTGACCTCTTTGCTGATTGCTTCTTGTAGGCTAATACACTTTCAAGCTACAAGCCTTCAATCAATTCAGTGTCTTTAATAACGGATTTGAAGCAAATGGAGCTGACAGCCGTGAAGGCATTGGAATACTTCAGCAGCACGCGGCATATCATTCTGTATTATGAGGATCTTCTCAAGAATCGCACTGTAAGATTGTGGCAACTTTGTTTCCATAAAGAATATTGCCATTTAGGTATCTGTGTCTAAAGTTACTAGGCTACTTTTGCTAACATGCTATGCTAGCAATCCTTCATAACTTTTTTCCTCCGGATATGTTGTTGAGCTCATTTTGCAGTATTAGTCACAAGCATTCTCTCATAATTCCGACCCATTTGTTTCATGACTGCTATAATTCTACTTTTACAAACTTCCTTTTTTGTGCCTGTTGCAGATATTACAAGATGTTCAAAACTTTCTAAGGTTGCCACAGATGGACTTAACGAGCCATCAGGTGAAAATACACAAAGGACCATTGTCAGAGCAAATTAAGAACTGGGAAGATATCAAGGACACCCTCAGGGGAACGGCTTATGAGAGCTTTCTATCTGCCGACTATTAAGTACTTAAAAATCTTTGGATGCTGCGACTACTTCCAACTAATTCTCAGTACAGAACCGGACACGATTGTTGACCTTTGTGGAGATTATCCCAACAGCGGTGTGGCTGGTCACAAACGCTTGGCTACATTTTTTCTCGGCTGATGTTTGGTTCCTCCACCCGCTCCACCTCCCTCCAGAGCATTTTGAAGTAGTTTATATGCTGGCTAACTAATTGAGCAGGGCAAAGCAATGCTCAATCCATGTGTTATGGGGTGTTTTTCCTCATTTAACTGATTCAGTCTCGCTGAAACGAAGATTCGGAGGTTACGGCACCGACGTTTAACAGTTTCAATGTCAAGTTGAAGCTAATTGGAAGATCAAGAGATGGATGATGAGAGCTCACACTTGTTTTTGCATGTGTTCTCCCCCCCAGTTGTATATTGTTTTGCTTTGACCGTTTGAGGGATCCTATTTTTCTTCATCTTTGTTATCGCTGATTTTTGTCCAATTTTGTGGTAAATATGTACTTCATTCTGGTTGGAGAGTTATGCTTCCGTTGAAGTTGTACTTCATATCACCTAGGCTGGCTTAAAGAGGGGAGTATCTTGTCGAAAAATTATGTCTAGTCTAGCTCGTTAAATCTCGTCCATCCGTCACTATGACGTGCACCCATATTTTCAACTTGGGTTAATTACACTTATGTCCCTGAGGTTTAGGTGTAATTACAGTCAAGGACACAGTTTCAAAAGGTAACAAACCGTGTCCACAAACGTTAAAAAGATAACACTTATGTCCAGCCGTTAGGGATCCATCCAAAAAGTGTACTTTTTTGGTGATGTCATCAATACGTATTTTTAAAATGGCAATACTACCCCTATACTGAATAAAAAAATATACAGAATCATTTTTACTATCAAACCCACGTGTTTTTTTCTCTCTTCTAGTTGTACGGCAACTTTTTAAAAGGGACATAAGTGAAAAAACTGGACCGTTGAGTTTAAATGCAAATCTGAAGAAGCAATTTCAAAATGTTCTCAATTTGTAAATTAGGGTTTCAAAACCCTAAGCTATCTTAATCCGCAAATTAGGGCTTCAAAATATTCTCAATTTGCAAATTAGGGTTTCCAAACCCTAATTTTCTAAATCTGCAAATTAGGGTTTTCAAACCCTAATTTTCTAAATCTGCAAATTAAAATAGGCTGTAGAGACGGAGCTTAGGGGCATACGCACTCGAGATTGTAATGAACCACTCACGAACCATGAGTTTATGTTATGCATTTCCAATCTGCATTCTCATGCCTCTGCGTTTCCCCTTCTCCATTAACATGGTTGTGCGGTTTTTGTGTGATTGGGCAATTGGCGGTGGTTGCGGAGACTGGGGGGTCGTGGGTGGCTGATGGTGTTGGCTGCCGTACGATGGCGTGCATCGATGCCTGGTGGTGGGTCTGCTTCGACAGCGGCCGTGGGTGGGGCGATCTGTGGAAGCGGGCAGTTGTGGTTGTGCGGTCGTCGGCCGTGGGTGGGCTGATCGATGGGGATGTACATTGGTGTTTGGTTGGTGGCAATCGCCGGTGAAGACTAGTAGTGGCCGTTGTTGGCCATCTGCCCTCGTCGAAAATGGTGCAAGGCGTCGAGCAAGAGACTGGTGCCTACGGTGGTGGCCCGTTGTTGGGTCATGGTGGTCTGATCAATTGTGTTTGCGGCCGGCGGTGGTGGGGAGACTGGTGCCTACGGTGGTAGCCCGTTACTCGGTAGCGGGCAGTGGGCGTGGCAGCCTAGAGTGGGTTGCCGGTGAAGATGGATGGTGATGGGTGGGAGAGAGAGAGACGCCGGGGAGAGAGAATGAGCAATAGGGTATCATTTTTGGCTTTCCATTGGCAAATCAGGGATATCATTTTTAATTATGGGCAATAGGGTAATTTTAACCCTTCCGTTATGTCTTTGTATATTCCGTTAGGTTCAAGGACATTAGTGCCTATTTTCCAAACTTATGGACACGGGTGTAATTACACCTAAACCTTAGGGACATAGGTGTAATTAACCCTTTCAACTTCAGTATTTTCTCGGCAACGGCAGGCTCATAGAAAACCATTGGGAAACGTGGAGTCGAATCCTCTGATGAGGAAGAGTGGCCTCACTTGTTTTAGGCAAGAGAATCCCAAAAAGGTGAAGGCCCAAGTTCAAGGCTCCTGAGCCTGAGGGTTCGGATGTTTCCTGTTAGGGCGCCATCGTATAGCCCAACCCAGAGGGCCTCTGGTGGGCGCAAAGGAGTTGGGTGAAAGAGGCAAGGCAAGTTAAAAGGAGATGAAAAAGGTTAGCAATAATTCTTCAAGTAATTTGCACATAAACCTAAACTCTAGAAGCTTTTCTACTTTTTTAGCTCCGTTACCAACAACATCTATCTCATTTCTAACACTATTTCATCAATAACTCCGTGATCCTCTGCATCTCTTTTACCACGTGCACCCTTTTTCTCTCTTTCCACACCTTTGTTGATCCCAGTGACAGACTGCTACGGCATTTGTTTGTGATTTGGTTTACGCTTGCATTTTTTATCGTGTAAGGATCTTTCGCTATATTTCGCTTTGATATCAAAAGTATCATTATACGTATTTTGACGCTTTTTTTTTCCCACAAGGTCTGAACATCAAAAGGTTGTGATGTTTTGAGTTGTACATGTATCAAACACTAGCATGGATAGTAGAAGTCACAATTTTTTTTAAAGAGAATCCAAAAATGAATTATAATTTATGAGGTAGTTAACTTGACATTTTTTTTTGTATCTTAAATTTTCTTTTAATTGTAGTTACTTACCGAAGTTCAATAATAAGTGTTTCTTAGTATGTTACATTAGAATTTGGTACACACTAAACAATTTAGGGGACTTGGCATTATATATTGTATACATAGATAAATAGTAAGACGGATATAGATATAAATAAAAGATAGATTTATGGGGGCAGCGCGTCTGGAATACCTAAAGGAGTTGGGGCAACTCACCGGTCTAACGGATTGTGTCTTCAAACATGGATTAATCATACTATCTTTGTCTTTTAAATGCTAATAGCCATTTTTCTTTAAGGAAAAAATTTGGTTGCTACCCCGGTTAGAGGAATCTTCCTTTTACCCCCTATATAGCGACAATCAATCGTCTTTAAATATTTTTAGTGACTTTTATTTAGTGACGCTAAAAAAGTGCTGCTAATAATTATCGCTGAAAATGTTAGAAGAAAAGTCACTAGAAACATTTAACAACTATTAATTGTCACTATACATGAAGTTTGAGGAAGATTCCTACTACATAATTTGTTCCATTTTTAAACACAAAACGTCATATTTGCTTGGTTAGCTTTGTGAGCTTTTCCAACTCCGTTGACTCTGGTTATTTCGACTGAAAGGCTAGAAGAACGCACTGTCCATCTCAAAAATCACCACCATTTGGTCCTTCTCTGTATACCATCAATTCTGATTTAGGTCGCGCAAGCTCTAAGATCCAAGTTACTATTACCTGGAAAGAGCTCATTCAGCGGCCACAAAGCATATAGCTCGTTAGCATTTTACAAGGCCAGCAGCAAAAGTACCAAAACAGGGAAAGCTGATCTTGTTTGACTCAAAGCTTGACCCATCGTGACTTGTGAGAACTGAGAATAAGACTGTTAAGGGTTAGTGGAGAAGATAAAAAACAACCATTCAAACCAAGTTCTGGTAAGGTGTCAGGCTCCTAAGAGTGGGACGGAAATGACAGAGATGCTGCATGGGAGCATGCAATCAAAGCATCCCAAGCTTTGTATACCTCTTGTGATTCACATACAGTATTATAGCTGTGAAAGCCACCAAAACATTGGAGATGTGTTACTAGTCACGCATTTGTAGAGCGAAAATATCATTTTCCCCCAGGAATTGGGTGGGTGTAATGTTTATGATTAAACTCCAAGCAGTTTGGGTGTGATATATATCTTTGATTTACAATTGGTTATATTGGAGTTTGGATTTGGCGACCCTGTTAAGGATCTTACTAGAACATAATTAGCAATTCCATTTGAAGGAAACATTATTATGTGCCGGAGCTATGGTTAAAAATTATTTAATTGGAAAACAATTTGTATAGTCAACTTGCTACGTGATAGCAAGAACAAAAGTACAACAGCAGTAGGCATTAATCAAAGGCTGAGCAGGGTTCGGCTCGGTTTGGATTTGGCGTCAAGCCGCGCGCAAACCAAACTGTAGTCCATCAGTTTGAAATTTCTGAACTGAATAGGATTGACCATCATCGATTTGGACGGTTGTATTGATTTAAGTATATTTAAAGTTTTTCACCATTTTTGCTCATACTTTATTTTTTCATTTGATTTTTGTTGTGTTAGTACGTTCATGGATGTTGAATAATAGCAAGGCTATAGGAACGCAATCCAACTAAACTAAATTTTTTCGTTTTTACTTTCAAGGTTTTGGTTTGGTTGGCTTTGCTTAATCACGTATGTGACATTAATCAATGCATATAACATTTTTTAGACATATCATATGTATTGGTTCAGTTCAATTAATTACCGGTTTCAAAATATTGTTCTGTCAACCGAACTGAACCCGGTCGGCTTGAGAAATGTGAGGTCGAATAATTAATTTTTTTTGACGAATTGTATTGAATCAATTCAGTTTGATCGATTTATACGGTTTGAATCTGTTTAAACCGTTTAATGCTAGCCACAAATCAAGTCTTGCAAGAGAGGTCTAGAGAGCGTGCTTCTGAGCAGGAAGTTGCTTTACATTAGGGTAGTTTTGATATATATAATAGAGCCGCCAACCTGGTTGTTTTGACATTTGTCATTCGATTGCTTCTCAGAGAAATTCCAAGTGTTAAGGATCCAAATGACTAACATGGCTCTTCAGCTCTATAAATACCAAAGAAACCACAGGGTTTTAAGCATCCTAGTATGCTTTGCTCTATCTCTCTCACTTTCTCTCTCTCTGTCCCCCTCCCGCCCACTCCCATGGCCCAAGCAAAGTTCTTTCTTTCCAGCCTTCTCCTTGTGATGGTTTTCTCCCAAATAACCGAGTCTATAGAGGGAAGGCATTTGAGTTTAGAGAAGAAAATTGATATCCCTAACCTTCTGACTCCCATGAAGTCCTATGAAAAAGTAACCAAACCGATGGCGGATAACAATAAAACACGACCATCTTATGCCAATGAAGCTTTACCTAGGGCACCAATGACCCCAGGGGCACAAATGCCGCCAAGTCAGACTGCAGTTGAGTCTCCGCCTCCACCACCAGGTCATGCTGATGACTTCAGACCCACAACACCAGGTCACAGCCCCGGAGTTGGGCATTCCATTCAGAACTAGCTAGGGCTACAGCAATCCTTTTCATTTACATGTGGTCCGGAGTGCTTCAGTATTGTGTGTGTCAGTCTCTCTGCTTAGAGATGACTTGTGTATTTGTGAGTTCTAATCTACTCGTATTTATGTAATTATATGTATGCTACAATTTGGATTTGTGCAATGTACATGATGTCTAAGTATTGATGTGCATTTGGGATGCTTCAGTTTGTTGCTGTACATTTTATGTGTTCATTAATGCTGGAGCAGTATGAAAAGTTCCAACCATACCAAAGATCCGAAATGCGGTTCAGTAGTGCAGATAAATATGCTTGAGAAATTACAAATGCTAACATCTATAAACAACGAAAAAAAAAGGAGGAGCTGCATTGGTTTGTATCATTTGAACATCAACTACTCCATGCTTGACCTTGAAAAAAAAAAAAGAGTATGTCCCTGTGAAACAATCTTCTACCAAGAGAGCTAGGCCATGTAGTCTGAAACCCTTCTACATCAACTGAATCCAGGGTGCCGCATAAAATAACTAGTACACATTTTGATAAATGAGGGTTAATCTTTTCCTAACCAGAATATGTGAGTGAAAATGATCCAGCTCACCATGAAAATTCAGATCTTTTGAACAAAAACTCAAATCTTTGGATGCTTCAATCCGATATATCGTCCACTGGAGTTGAAGGAACGTGATTCCTGAGCACAAGCACCCAGTAGTAGTACCACTCCGTCGTTGAGCAGAAAAGTTTGTATGGCGCAAGACAACGTCCTATGCTTATTTTCGTGTGATGATGCTTACATTATTATCTGTTGTCAACTGTATTACTAGAGCTAGATATATATACCAAAAAGACGGCTGCCTAACCGAAAAGATACATCTGATCGAGCCAGAGAAAATGAAAGGGCAAGGGACTATACATGAAGTTGACAACTTTTGTTTGAGATACCAGCAACTCGTTTTCACAAAGTGTAACAGGAAGGCAATATGGTTTTTTGAAACCAAAAGAAAAAAAAAAGGTTTCAAGGTTTCAGACGGAATACCACCTGCATTACACGGATCCTAACAAAATGTAGATAATAAACAAGAAAACAAAGCAACAATTTCTCATACTGACACTGCTATCCATTTCAAGACTCTCCCTCAATGCTCATTCCGTAAGCATTTAATTTCCCTCAGTCCTTACGCAATGAAAATGACTAAATTCAATTGTCCCTCTTGGTAACTTGAGCAACTGCTTTCGACTTTAGGGAAACAGATATATGAGCAAAATTAGAAGTGGCCATACTACGATTAGTGGCAATTACAGTTTCTCGTGCTCCACCCTTAGATCAGTACCAATCCCCCTCCTGAAGTTGTAACCCTCCTTGGTGGTGACGAGACCTGCTCCTCTTGGAGAAATTTCATCCGAAATGGCTCCAAGTTGGATCTGTTAAGTTTTTAGAAGGCTATATCCCTGGTGCAGTTCCTGTATATCCCCTACAGTCGTTATGCAGCTCGCTCTTTCCGTCTAAATGCTTTCTCACCTACACGGCTTGTTGAATAGTTAGAACAATCCTTTGTTGATAGTATGTTGTTCGATGCTTGAAGTGTTTATGCTGTTTTGTCTAAGTCATCGGTTGTTTTGTTTGTTTGTCCTTGCGTTGGTCAGTAGTTGTATAGTTTTCGATCTGAGTCCCTTAGCTCCGAAAAAGAGAAAAAAAAAAGGTATCAAGCAAGGAAGCATTTTTTCTCGAAAAATTTCCACCAGTATTTTCATCGATCCAAATAAAACATAGAAGTTCCTATAATGTCAATATCATTGGAAGGGCACTCAAGTTCTTCTCCTTAAATGTCTTCTTCCCATTCAAATGCCACTCTGAAGAGCTCTGCATGCTTTCAAAAGCTTACATACAAATACACTCTTGCAGTACGGAACTAGTATCAGTCAGTATACAATGAACCTAAACAAGCAAAAAGTAAACAATATCTCAGACCGCTGGGATTCTAAAGGCACGAAGAAGATACTGCCTTCCCTCTAAAAGTCACCATCACTCAACGCCCTTCGCACGTTCTCGTGATATTATAAGCACCAAGGACTGGCCGTCACACGCTACAGCCTAGCACAGCAGAGAATCAAATACTCTTTTCTCCTCTAACTTGGCATACTTTTCTGCTTCATCATGATTATATAATTCTAGTGGGAGGAGGGTTCCTCGACTCGAGGAGCCAACCATGCATAATGTCCTTTTGGGAGATTCTCCATTTTCAATTCCACTCCAGCTGGAGAGACAAATAGGAGAGGAGGCGCTTGAGGGAAGGCACTGAGGACTGAGGAGGGCCTCGTATATTTTGTTTCATTTGACTTGTTCGAAATAAGATACTAGCAACTTGTGCTCGGACAGAGCAGAGTGGGAGGGACCCACAGACGTTGGTGGCCTTCGTGTGTTTGACTTGACCTTTTAGCTTCTTCATCATGAGGGTTTTTAAAAATTAGCTGCAACCATAGAGAACATAGCACTATCAGCGATCATCCAAAAACCAAAACTAAACTCGGCCCAGCCTCGGTGTAGGTGGAAGAGACGTAGAAGGCCAAAAGTCTAGATCGTCCTCCTCCGGAAGAGTGGTACAGAGTTGAAGAAATCGTGCCCTTTACCTCTAAATTTTGAGTAGATTTTCATAAATCTCACAATTTCTTCGCATGCAAGGAAGTAAACCGTTTATCTGACCTATAGCTTCATCCAACTGTGAAAGAAGCTTACAAGGCTGATGCAATGAAATATTATTTGTTATTTACCGATGTGAAATTTATATCTCTCAACACGTCCCTTCACGTGTGGCCCGACTCTGATTTTTGACTGAGCCAGTAATTTTGAATGAGCCTAGCACGTGCAGAAATTCTCCCTCACGTATGGCCCGACTCTGATTTTTGAGTGGGACTAGCACATCCAGAAATTGGTTGGGTGACAGTGAGAAACTACTTATGAATTGGATTGACCAGCTCTGGTATAATGTGAAAACATCCAACTCAAAACCAAACGACCATGAGAGGAGAAGCTTACAATGTTTATATATTGAAGTATTATTTGTTATTTACTCGATGTGAAATTTATATCTCTCAACACCAACTTTGAAAACCCAGAACACCATATTCTCGCTATATGGAATCCCACCGCCCCCATCGATCACTAGGCCAGCTCCAAAAGAGTCAAACCCAGGTTAAACAAAGGTCGTAGGGGTCAAAGTGCCGCCCATGCTTTAATCAAAGAAAATCTCGACGTTCGTACCGATGATAATGACTGATAATATTTGGTCAAACTACGGCTGTCTGTCTAAACCATCCATTACTAATCAGATTTCCTTCTTTCCGTTAGTGGTAGTTGTTCTAGTAATTAGAAATCATATCCTGTAAGTGCACATGTGCACTACACCCAGGTGCTTCTTCTTTCTAATAAAAATATCAAAATCAGGCTTTAGCATCTACAGCTCCATCTTACAACTTAAACTCAGTCCCTTACAATGAATATACATAAGAATAACGTATAGCATCTACAGCTCCATCTTACAACTTAAACTCAGTCCCTTACAATGAATATACATAAGAATAACGTAAACAAGAGAAGAACAAAGGATAAAGTGTAATTTCCAGTCTTTTTTTTCCTTCAGTTGAAAAGCTAGGAACAAATTACGGTAAAAAAGTTCAAGTGCACCATTAAATACAAGGGCTTTGGAGTCTAAATTTTAGCAGCAACCCAACCATAATGTTAACTGTGGAGCCTATAGCAGTAGAGAAGGACTTGGACAAGACACTACGTTTCGAGGACCTTCTGTGGTTGGTTAGTTTTTCCTGAGACGGTGAAGGATGAGAAAAGAAGAGAGGGTGCCTGTTCTGTTGGAAAATATAGGCTTTGTGTATACTTGTGCAGAAAAATAACTAAGTACGAAAATACTGAAACGTAGTTTACTAAACAGAACAAACAGTATTAACAAGAACAGTTAAAATTAACTCACAGCAAAGTCAGACAAACAGCAATGGAGAACCGCCAAGTCAGACAAACAGCAATGGAGTATACCATGACCATCTATTCCAATAGATGAACATGAATCAATTTGTTTCTAACCAAACTATGATTTGGAACCCATTTGAAAATTGAGTCAAAATTGTTTCTCCACAATGGGTTTAAAACCCAATTCCAACATGTTCTTGATATCCAATGATGAGGTCTCTTTCCCGACGGTGCCAGAAAGGCACTTAAGAAGTAAACTAACAGATACTTAAAGAGCAATGACAAGAAATACTGCTATATTACCCAAGAAAGAAAGAACATTATTTAGCTTATCACTTCTGGCCAAATAGTATTAAACATCTCACCGGCTAAGTAATCATGTGATTCACTAAAAAGCTTGAGCATAGCATTAAGAAAACATTTTTGGACTACAAGACAGATTCACCAAAATTTGTTAGACCGAAAGAGCTCAAAACCCGCATATGAGCCATCAAATAAAATATCAGACATCCCTGAGTGGAAAGTACAGGAGAATCCTCAACTTTTTTGCACATTGGTGGTGGTAAGGCCAACTGAGATCATTTTTGATATTCTAAAGTAACCTTTTCGCCTGATATGTCAAATAATACTGTTAAGTACTCGTATTTGTACCCCTGCAACACTCAGGTAGTAAACTAACACTTCAGCACGATGAAAGGTCGCTAGGCTATGTAGTCAAGCAACTACCCTTCAGGCTACAACTTCCAATCTGTGAAAGCTACTGACAGTTTATTGTTCAGCAAGTCTGGATCTATCATTCTGACATTGTTTCAGGGTAGATGAATAAATTCTAGCCTAAACAAATATGGAAAGAGAAAAAGCAAAGGTACCAGTAGCAAGAGCTGAACCAATGGGGGAAAGTTTATTAAGAACGCATAAATCACGAGTGAACCTCCAAGAAAATGCATAGCTGAAAGTGGACCCTCGAGTTACTGGAAATAACTCTCTAGCCACAAAGTTCAATCTGAGGTCTACTGAGTGTTCATTGTTCAGCTGGTGTGGCTATTTGATTCTGATATTTCTTTATTGTTGATGGACCCAAATTTTCACTAATAAAAAAGGGAAGAGAAAAGAAAGAATAGCAAGAGAGAAGCCGGAAAGAAAAAACAAATGTAGCAAGACATATGCTATATGGAGCAAGATCATTAAGAAAGAGTCAATCATAAGCGGACCCTCCAAACATGCATACCCCAAAAGTGGACCCTCGGCAGAAAGCCAACCATCCAATAGTATTTGAATGGAGTGCCTATTCTTTAGAGAAGATTTTTCAGCGGTTAATCACAACCTGTTCATGGTATGTTCGCCGAGATTATAAATACCAAACAAGGCACAGAATTGTAACCATTGCAGCCTGTTTCTCTCTTTCTATATATCCCTCTCTCTCTTTCTCCCTCTCTCTCAGATTCTGTCTAGTGGAAACTCATTCAGAAAACAGTAGAACATCTACATCATTGCCTTGTATAGTCATGGGTAGGTTCCAAGCCATCTACAGCTGCGCTTTGTTACTTGTAGTACTTGCCTGCCACGAAACCCTCCGTAGTGAGGGAAGGCAACTAAAAGTGAAGAAACAAGAAATAACCTCCATTGAGGTTGATCTCACTGTCGCACCAGCATCTGACATCAAGGCCCCTGGTGTCGACCATTCTGTTGCAACAAGGAAAGACATCAACCCACCCAAGGCACCTACTCAAAGCCTTGGATTAGGAGACTCAGCCACGCAAACTGTTGACGATTTTCGACCTACTACACCAGGTAACAGCCCAGGCGTTGGTCATCATTTTCATCAAGAAAATGTGAGTCACTACTCTACTGCAGGAAACTCCGACGATTTCCGGCCGACAGTACCAGGTCACAGCCCTGGTGTTGGTCATTCTTTCCATGAAAAAAATGCAGGGCCAAACGCATAGAAAGCGTAAATCAGGTTGTGTGGTTGTCTATAATGTGGGTACTGTATTGGTATGGTAGTAGGTCTTAAGGTTGATGAGTCGTTAGCTTCATAGCTTGAAATGTCTCTGTACAGTCCTGATAAGCTGATGTCTCGGAAGAGCTCCTGCTTACTCATGGTAGATTCTTGTGTTGAATAAAATTTGCATATTTGTACACATGCCACCTTTGTACTCTACCCCCCACCTCCTTCCAAACATCTGTCTCGGTATGTGTTCCATGCAATGGCACCGTGCATGAATGTATATCGACGGTCGTGCATTTGGTTGAGGTTTTAGAAGCAGTGCAGGAGTGGACCACCTCTCTCCTCGAGCCCAAGAACATTTATCAACTTAAAACCCTAAATAAATTTTTATGAGGTCTGCAGTTCTGGCAAGTTGGTTATTTCACTGCGGACAACGTAAACAATTCAGATATAATCCTAATTCTAAGCTACTTAAAGCGTACTTTTTACTCATTTTCCATCCAAACCGTCTGCTATAAGTACAAATTGCAAGTGCATTACTGAAAAATGAGCTTAGTAAGTGACACTGTGTACATCTTCATATCCTGTACTGTGGTGATCGTGAACAATAGTTAGTGCAACTTTTTGCTACGTTGCCTAATCTTGTGATCCACTTTGGACGGCAAAACTTCCGAAATCCTTCTATCATTTCCTTCCATCCCAAGTTTTACATACTTGACGGTATCGCGAGTGACTTACCAAAGTACAGTTCAATTTTTGGCAGATTTCTTCTTCTAAATCGTAAAATGTAATCAAGTCCGTCTCTGGTATTCTGACGGAAACTTGTTAAGGGTTTGAGGCAATTATAAAGGGGTAGAGTACAATTCTGAAAACTCTTTCCTGTGATTACTTTTATATCCCAACGTTCATTACTGAAAGACGTAACGAGGACCCTGTTCAATGGAGGTAGATAAACACAAGTCGATACTAAACACTACCGCTTATCATGTTCAAAAGTCAGATTTTTGCCAGCTTATCAATTTAAGACAAAACTAAGATGACCTACCCATGATGCCATGTGATGCTCGACTTCTACTTCCCCAACTTACAAAATTTTTACAACATCGCATGCAACACCTGAATTCCGTTACTCTTTTAACTTTACATAGTGGACGATAATCTCCCCTATCTGGCGATATAGGCACTTCGACATTTAAAGTAACAGGCAGTATCATAGCTGAAGCTCTTAACCTCCCAGCAATTTGAAGCCCAAATAAAGTTCCTAGAGTTCATGTTTTGCCTTAAGTTGTTCATATAAATATGGTCTACAAGGTTTTCAAAATTGCATATTTGGCTAAGAAACACCCCCACCCCCCCCCACCCCCAACACCAAAGAGAAGTTCCAACTGGAACACAGATACCTACAACGAATATAAAAACAGAGAGAATAAACAAACTTAAGAAAAGTGAAGAGAGCAAGTGGGGATTAGGAAATGCTTTTATCCTTTGTTTCACCTAACACAAAATTAGCGAAAAGCTTTCTAAATGGGGAAACCTTATAACCCCCGCCACCTTTCCTTTAGAAGAACTTTCTAAGCTGGCAAACTCAAAACTGACTAAGATGAAAGTTCCCAAGCGAAATAATCAATCAAGCACTTTCACTAAGATTATTATTATTTTTTGACGCTCTACACCCACAAGAGATATCAAATGGCACGCAAGCCGCCAATAAATATTAGGAGCCTTATTTATTTCGCGGTCACTTTTGTATTGTAACAAACACTTTGTCAATACACGTACAAATACTTGTAACTAAAAATATGTTAACTGCAAACCCTAATTCAGTTGAAAAAGATGCGGAGCGAAAAGATTAAGCAAAGACACCAAGTACAATACCTCAGAGAAGATGCACGACTGGTGAACATCGAGGAATCATAGAATGGGAATGTCCAATCTAATACATGAGACGCACCTCTTGTGGGTTTCTATACACATAAATCTGTTTTCATTTCCTTCTCCCCGCCAATCCCTCCATTCTAATACGAGGTCACATGAATCTTCTCTACATTTGAGTTTTTTCAAGTGAAAAAATACTTTTTTTTTGTACAAGTTCTATAACCCTTTAGCTTCAATTACAAAATTAGCATTTTGCAAAATCTACCAACTGTAGGATGCAGTTTTGCGGAAATTGAGATCTTTTCTGAAAAAGTTGGAAGGATTTTGTCCACCACTTTCTTGCTAAAGGTACACTCCCTTTTAGGGGCGGAACAACAGTATGACCGGAGGGGCCACGGCATCCTCAAATTTTAGGTTTTTTTAATTGTTTTAAATTAAGGATAATTAGTGTTCTCAACCTATCTTGGCTACACCTATAGGCCCACTGGGGGTCCCAATTCTCATGACATGTCGGCACATTCATCGGTCAACTTTTCAACGCTCACAAGCCAGTCAAAGCTACACATGATCAAGTCACGTGCATTTTCCTTCTGTGAAGCAACTTTGGCCCGCCTTCCCCCTTCAGGGGGTAGACCACCTTAGGGGGTCGACCACCTTCAGGCGGTAGGCCACCTTCCTCTTTAAGGGGTCGACCCCATTCCTTCACTCATCTTCAAGGGACCATGATCGTTCGCGACCCTGTCGACCTGTCGCCGTGGTCGTGCGCCGTCTCCGCGTAACCTGCATGCCAGCTTCACAGCCCCCGTCGCCGTCACTCGCGCGCTGGCTTCAAGTCGCGCGTCGCCCGTGGTCGGGCACCGTTTTCGCGACGCCCGCCGTTGCCTGCGCGCCGGCTTCACGGCGCCATCGCCCGCACACCGGCTTCACGGCGCCCATCACCCGTGGTCGCACGCCGTCGCCGTGACGCCCGTCGTTGCCCGCGCGCCGGCTTCACAATAACTGTCACCTTCGCCCGTGCATTGGCTTCACGGCGCCTGTCGCCCGTGGTCGCGCGCCCTCGTCGCGACGCCCGCTGTCGCCTGCGTGCCGGCCTCATGGCGCCCATTGCCGTCGCTCGCACGCCAGCTTCACTGCGCCCGCTCGCCGACTCCACGGCGCCCACCCTGCACGCCGTCTCCAACACTCCGCCGCGCCCACTTTCTTGCTAAAGGTACACTCCCTTTTAGGGGCGGAACAACAGTATGACCGGAGGGGCCACGACATCCTCAAATTTTAGTTTTTTTTAATTGTTTTAAATAATGGATAATTAAGTATAAAATATTTTAGAAAATGTCATTAATAAAGTAACATTAATGTATTAGGATTTCATTTTGTTGTAATTTTGTTTTTGTGCTACTGGCTGTCATATCCTTTATATTTCTCGTTTCCTTGTCCATCTTCATTCTTCCAAATTTCAAATCTCCATATTACAATGAAAACACAAATAAATTAAAGTTGGTTCTTTTAAATTCTTATAGTATGTTAACTTATACGTGACTATTGTCCTCGTACAATTAATAATCACATCAGTACTACATATATACAATAAGAGTTAAGTTTCTTTCATGCAAGATTGATAATTTATTGTTGACTAACCTTACCAAGTTAAATAACTTATTATGAACAGTGAAATTGTATGATAAGTAGTCAAATTGAACAATTTATTTTGCATTTAATTAACGTATCCAATAGTGACGCAAATTCTTTTATGTTAGTCATTAATTTTTTTATGACTTTTAAGCACTCCTGATTAGACTTTCTGGGTCCACCTCTGCTCCTTTTACTTTTCCTCTTTTTTGGATAAATAAACGAATAAACTTTTGCTCATACTCGGGTTATAGGAATATTCCTCCAACCCCGTGTATAGTGACAATTAACGGTCGCTAAATGTTTCTAGTGACTTTTTTTCTAATACTATCAGCGACAATTATTAGCATCACTTTTTTAGCATCACTAAATAAAAATCACCAAAAATATTTAGAGACGATTGATTGTCGCCATATAGAGGGGGTAGGAGGAAGATTTCTCGAAGTAGGGTAACAATCGATTTTTTTTCCTAAATAAACATACCCTTTAACCAGCGGTGAAATAAGCTATGAGTTTGCAATAACTAATTTTTCAACTTTTGTGGCCTAACCACGGACAAACTGCTTTAATGCGACAAATTGCTTATGTTGCTAGAATTCTTTTTTCCTAAGAATACCAACTCGGACGAGGCTAGTCTAAGCATGGCTTAGTACATATTTTTGACCCATGTATTGAGGCATTTACGCATTGCTAACGGGGACGCCACTCTCCCCCATCGACTTTCAACGTAGATTTTCTCACAAATTCACACATCTTTAATTATTATGTATATAGTAAAGTTGAAGTGGAGATCCAAAAGTTAATGTTCTCTTTTCAACTTGCTCTACTATAACTGGTAAACGGGTCGGCCCGTCGGGTACGGACAGTATCCATATAGGTACGGGTATAACTGATCCCGACATAAATTATCTATTTTTTTTACTGGAAGCCATTATCTATGTTCGTACCCTACTCGGTTGGTTCGGGTAGATTTGTGGGCAAACGAGATCAACATTCAAAATTTTATACTAGTATTCATTGACGGTGAAGAGTAATGATGGCGGTGGTTGTGTGGTCACTAACTAGACTATGGATGATGGCGACGAAGGTGAAAATGGTCGGTGAGGTGGTGATGATGGTAAGCTAAACCTCTGATCGATCAGTCTAGCCAATCAATGTTTAAGCTGGATTTAATAGATCTGAAAGTTAATAGTTTTCGGCTTAACCCACAACTTCGGTTGTTCAAGCCTGATCAATGAACGATGGAAATGGACATCGGTAGTCCTTTTTAGGGAGGCCATGCTCTATGGTGGGCTGTGGACCTGGGTTTTATAAATGGTATCAACGTCAACTCTCAAAAGCTCAAGCTGGCTATTCAGTTGGGTTGTTAATAGTTAGGAAAAATGAAGGCAAGCTCGGGTACATCCCACATCAAGAGGATGTTCAGCAACGAAGGGTGAGCCGGGTATATCCCATGTTGGCTGGAGAGGCAGATTTTAGGCTACGTGTGATCGAGCCTTAGCGAGGACCCTAAGGCATAAGGTGGGAATATTGTGATATCCCACATTGGATGTGGGATGATTTGTGATTGGCCTTATAAGACTCATCTCCTGAACTCATAAATACCTACTTGGCTAGCCCTTTTGAGGGAGGCAATGCCGTATTGTATGGCCATGGAGCAAGTCGTTACATTAAGTATTGATGAGAAAGTTCCACTAAAAGCATTTATGAGTGTAAGGACTATAGCTTTGTAAGAAATAGTAGACCTGTAAGATGTAGAAAGAAAATTCAAAAGCTCGAAACACTACTTTATCAGTGCACTTACATATTGTTCTCAACTTACTCTGGTCGCACCCAAGGGCCCACAAGGGGTCCCGTTTTGCGCGACACATAACAACAGTCAACGACCAATTTTTTACCACTTTCAACCGATCAAAACGCGTACGCTCAAGTCACCTGCATTTTTTTTTTGTTGCTTTTTCACGATTATTTGTAACAAGAATTTTTTTTTGCGTGACCCATGGTTGCTAGCGTAACGACGTCGGTGCTCCCCCCTCTAAGAGATCGGTGTGCCTTCCCCCTTAGGGGTCGGCCGCCTTCCCCCTTTGAGGCCCTCTTTTCAGGGGGGATCGGTCTCATTTACCACATAGTTGTCCTGTTTCTTTTGCTCCGGGAAAACAATATTGAGGGAGTGACCCGCGTACCGTCCGCGACACCCGTCGCCCATGCCTGTGCCGTTCATACGTCACGTGCCCCCCGCACGATGCCCACTTCCATGACACCAGTCGCCCTTGCCCCTGCGCGGCTCATGCATCACGTGCCCCCGGCACGATGCCCATTTTCGCGACAGAAGTTACCGCGCCCGTGCGCCACTTTCATAACATGTGCCCCTGGCACTAAGTTTTAGCTCGCGAGAAAACGTCGTCGTGCCCATGCGCCACTCTCATGTCTCGTGTCGTTGGCACCACTCCCATGCACCACTTTCATGTCTCGTGGCGTTGGCACTGTGCCTATGCGCCACTCTTATGTTACGTGCCCCCGAGCACTGCACCTATTCACCACACTATGTGCCTCCGCCATGGACATGGACACATGCTTCGACCCACTCTCCGAAGTGTGCAATATTTCGAAGGGCTCCGCTCGCAGTGCTTCGGCATGAGGACCCTTCACAGTGGGATATGCTCGCTACCACAGAAGCTACTCCTCATGCGGTGACTTAGTGAACATTAGGCACGCTTAAGCTGTGACCACATCTCCCTCACGTTACTGGTGATTGTCGGCGCCCACGCATGTTCACCAGACCATGCGCCTCTGTCGTGGACGTGGAACATACTTCGACCCACTCTCCGGAGTTCCGGAGTGTACAGCACTCCGAGGGTCTCCGCTCGCAGTGCTCCGGCATTAGGACCCTTTTCAGCGGGATATGCTCGCTACTGCAGAAGCTATCTCCATCTGGGGTGACTTGCATGACACTAGGCACACCTGAGCTGTGACCACGTCGCACTCACGTTACTGGTGATCGTTAGCGCCCCCAGAACGATGATCCATAGGTCACTCCGACAGGGAAGTAGATCTTTGAAGGGCATCGCGCCTAGTCTGCCTAACAGTTGAGCACATGGACCCTCCCTCACGACTATCAGGTTCTCTCTGCATCTCTCGACGCACCCTGATGGGATTCAGTAAGGGTTTGGACTGGTGGTTAAGGCATGGGCTTACTCTGATCATGCCGACGTTGTGTGTGGTCAGTCTTTTCAGACAGGTAGAGCGATGCTGTATGGGGCAAGCAACGCGAATATGGGAGCCGATAGTCCAAGAGAGCACGGGTATTTGTGGACCCTCTAGTGACGTGTTACTCCCAGGGGATGAGATGTGGCAATTGATGACACAAGCATACTTTTGATTATAAATAGTGGACTTTGAAATTCATATTAGAAGAACTTTTTTTATTCTCATTCTCACAAAATCACTTTCTCACTCTAGAGTTCAGAGCTACTGAATTCTAGAGAGGAAAACATAATCAGACCGTGACATTGGACATAATATCGATCGTGACATTGGACCCTGACTTGGACCCTAGCTTGGACTATCGGCCCTGTTCGTCTCAGCCTCGTCTCTACAACACTGTCATTCCTCACGGCCTGTCTGGAAAGCTTTGCTCTCTGCCCTTACTCCACCCTAATTGTGTCCTGCTTTGTACATCTGGCAGCTGACTCAGACTGTATCTTTTGTGGCACCTCCACGTAGCTACGAACCCACTTTCTTTGGCATCACATATTAGATCTTACATAGGATTGGGACCAGAAATTTCTTACTCATTGGTAAACGGTCTAAGGTTGTCGGCAAGTATGAGTATGATGATCCTGCACGTATTTTGTGTGTATTTCTTATCTGTATTTCTAATACTTTGTAGATTTGACTATTTAAACACCAAAGATACTTTAAAACAAGGGTGCATCATTTTTATCTGTTGAACGTCATCACAACATGTATTTAAGATTAAAAAAAAGACAATTATATAAGAATTTCGATATTATTTGGTCATTTTGTTAAAATAATTTTGGCAAAAGTCAATAACTTATTTGAAAGTAATAACTTATCCATAAGTCGCATTAAATGTTAAATAAAATTCTAATCCTTAATAAATGGTAGTAACCTGTGAGGACTGATGTCTGGTTATTAGTACCTTAAAAAATCTCAAAATGGTTATGTTAATAGCGCTACGTTTTTTTATTCACAACTACAATCGTATTTGCTATGTAGCTTGACGATGTAAAACAAAGCTTAAGGCAGACAAATATCCAAAGATGACACTGAAACGCAATCTACTTATTGTTGTTTCAACTTACAGTGTAAAGGATTTAAAACAAAGATATACAAGCAAATATTACATAACAATTGCATGACAATCTAATCAGCCTTCAATATTTATAGTGTATGAGACACTATAGGCTGTTCAGTTGTATATGATGTTTGTAACTTGATCAGTTAGTGAGCCTTTGAAAACTAATTCATGATGAAGATAAGAATGAACTACGATAAATACAGACTATATAACATGAAACAAAAAAATGAAATTCTCGTAAAATATAGGATTAAATGCACTGTAAACCCTAAACTTGATCTGCAACTAGCTAAAACCACAATGGTTATAATGCGGCACTCAAAACTCCAAGGTTCATAATCTATTACACTCCAAGGTTTACCATCTATTACACTCCAACGATTTCACTAACGGGAGTCAACAATCTTGTTAGTTTTTAAGGGTATTTCTATCTTTTTAGGTTCTTCTTTAATATTGTTTTAGCAATTAACTCTTACAATCACTTTTAACGGATGAGATCAAAGCAGAAGAAGGGTAGGATGGTCATTTCTCCTTTCTGTTCTTTCCTTTTCCTATCTATTCTTCTTCTTCTTTCCTAATCACCGTCGTCCGCCTCTGTAAAAGCTCGGCGGCTCCTCCTACACGAACCCGCTACGGACCAAACTAGCAAAGCCACTGCCGTGACCTACCTTCGTTGCTCGCTTCTCCCCTGCTGCCCCTCATTCTCCTTCGCGAACCCACTGCCAACCAATCCGCAAACCGACTGTCGCGACGAAGATGGTGCTACTTCAAGTGACACATCTTGGCAATGCTACTATGTGTGCATTAATTGGCATTGTTCACATTTTGGTTCCAAATGCGATTTGTGTATGTGAAACTAAAGAAAATGTTGAGAAATGGAGGGGCAACTAATTAAGCAATGGTTGGTGATGTGCAAGTGTCCTTGAGGTGGACGTAGACGATTCACTGGTGACAATGACAGTGGTGGGAGGGCAGGTGGTCTTCAGGGGGGAGATGTGGTGGCCGGGGGAGGTTAGGCTAGAGGTGAGAAAGTAAGTGGTGGTGGAGGTGGAGGAAGAAGAGTTTGACAAAAATGGATAAAGATGGAATTAACCTTAAAAACTAACGGAATCATTGATTTCCGTTAGTAAATATTTCAATTGCAATAGATGGCAAATCTTGGGTTTTTGGGTGCGTAATTATTAATGATCAGTTTTTGATTGCAGATTTTAGTCAAGGTTAGGGTTTACAGTGCAATTAAGCCTATTTGGTGTAAGATGTTAATTTCCTTCTTGTTTCATGTTAGTTTATCGCATTTGTTTACCGTAGTCCCTTCTTATCTTTATCACGAATCACTAACTTATCAAGATACAAACATGATATACAACATAACAACTTATCATCTTATATATACACTATAAAAATTGAAGACTTGGTTAGATTTTCATGCAATTATTATGTAGTATTTGCACATGTATCTTCGTTTTTCTAAGCTTTTTATGTTGTTTGTGAGTTTTTTTAGGAGAGAAAAGAAAGGAAATGTAAGGAAAGAGGCTCATTTCTTTAGTTTGTGAGTTTTTGTGAGGAGAGAAAAGGGAATAAAGTTTGGACTTCTTTCTCACCAAACCTTTCCTATTGTATCCTTGAAACAATGAATACCATATTCCTAATGCCCTTTATGTCTTAAGGCTCTAATAAAAAAAGGTTAACATTTCATAAAACTTAAACAAAAAAACGGTAAAAAAAAAGGGTAGAAGGATATACCCATATTACCCTTTAAACAATGAAGCAACAATTTCATTAAACCCACATTACGCACAAAAGTCGGATATTCTTTGTTAGAATCGTAGAGATGTAGCATAAAAGTGTAGTAGTATTAATGTTGGGTCTTTTATTTTACTTAAAAGTGTAGTTAGTAATAAAACCGTGTCGCGCACTTGTTGCAAGTATTAAATATAATAAAACAGCTTAAAAGTATTAATGTAGCATAAAGGTCTTTTCTTTTACTTAAAAGTATTAATGTAGCATAAAAGTGTAGTTAGTAATAAAACCGTGTCGCGCACTTGTTGCAAGTTTCTGGGCTAGTTTTATTTATTTGTTTTTTGAGTTTGATCTAGAGAATATAAATATAATAAAACAGCTTATAACAGTACTAGTCAAAAGTTACTTTCCAGAGGAGGGTTTTTGGGCCGGTTAATTAGAAGCAACAATTTTCACTCGGAAGGAGTTGGGACAAAAGCAAATACTCGCACTCACTCGCAAACAATCACGCCTCTTTAAAACTCGAATGCTACCATCATTAAGGTTTTTCATTTAAGGAAAATTCAAATACAGCCAGCCAGCCGCAAAGTTGGAAAGCAGGTAGGGTTTCTTGCGATTCTCCCACGGTGCCTGAGCTGTCTTGAAAGATACGCAGGGCGAATGTGCCATTGAGCTTCTCTAGCCTATGAAGTCACGCCTGTAAACCGCATGCTGCTCAGGTACTTATTTAACTATTACAACCCTCGAATTGCAGAACAGGTAGTTGCGGCGGCGAAGTATTATAGGAGTATTATTAAAAAAAAAAAAAAGGGGCCATGTGCAGTCTTGGTTATAGACCTGGACAGTTGTGATTTGAGATACCGTTGAGAATCTTTTAGTATTAATCTCTCAGGTCTCAGTGCGACATATACGAAGCCCTAAAGCGGACCGTTGAGTTATAGTTGTTTATAGAGTGTGCATGCGATTCTGCCTCGGGCAAGGTGAAGAAAGGGCGTCAAAGGAATCTCCCACCACATCCTTGGAAAGCATGCCCCTTTAGTACCACGGACCAAACAATTTATGTTATAGTATAAAGTTGAGCCAGTGCCAAGTTGGTCTTAATTAGTTTTTCTGGGTATGCCCAACTTGTTATTTGTTTTCACATAAATTTAGAAGCTGTATTTCCTCAGAGAATCCTTTTCGATCGTGGGGCTGATTTTTGAAACGTGAAAGGGTTCACTTGGTGAAATTCTCAGTGGAACTAGTATATATTCATATAGTATGATACAGAGTTTTTCGAAGTGAAAATTTTTGTTTTGTGAGGAGCTCTAATTTAGAATGGACGGGATCAAAAAAGAGTATTCACGAAGAAAATAAGAGTTGTGGAAAATGTAATATGCCCGAAGTCGACACAACTATTTTGAAAAAAAACAAAAAACTTAGTTTGAAATTGAGTATGATATACATCATGGCCTTTATGGGCGGAACAAATCCGGGAAGATTTCCCCTATTCAGATTGTTCTTTCCAAGTCAGGAACTTGAAATTGCTACTAATCGCGTATCAGCATATGCTTGGTGAAATCTCATATAAACCGATTGGTTTGCAGGGTTAAGTAAAATGGGTCACCTAATTTTAATTAATTGTTTGCTTTCACAAACTAAAGGCAATCTAGCACTTCGAAACCTTTGGTAATACTTAATTAATCACATTGCACATTTGCACAAAATGTTACTTCTAGTTGGAAGTGGCTAAATTCGTGCCTTTTCTTTTTCCTTTCTAAGTTACACTCTCCTAAGAATCAAATGTGGCCGAAGATGAGAACATATCACTTATGCTACCGTGCTGAGAAAATTATGTAGAAGAGTTTGAATGTAGTCTAGTACTGATCTATGAATATTTTGAAAGGTAGAAATAAATTTTCCCCAAATGTTGCTCTCACCAAAAGATGCTCTTGGATTGTGTGACAAACACTATGATGGTTGAATTACCAAAAATTCATAAGAACAGGAAACTTCCAAATATTTTGAACTTGTCAAGTAATTGTTCTTCAACTTATATTTACTATCGAAAAAATAGACATCTTTAACTCTTTCAAAAAGTATCAAATTTTTAAGTAAAAAGGGTAAAAAGGCATATCATACGACAGATGTAAAATTTTGAGAGGCCCTGACGAAGCAGTAGCAATGTTTCAACTAATTACTTTCAGCGAAAGGCACCTGTTGCGAAAGGCAGCAAAGTAAAATTGTGCTACTTATGTCTTTTTGTGCTTTCTGAAATTGCAAACTATCACCTTTTAGATTGTTGACATGTATGTATGAATATGTCTCATCTGAGCCAACCTTATCATCAAAATGATTTGGCTGCCAAAGCATTTGACATATTGATTTCGTTCACTTGCGCTGGTCATCAATAATTCCTAGCTAGGGAAGGAAACGAAAAGTGCAATACCATTTTTCTCACTGCGATGTAAAATACTTTGAACTAGCGACACTTAATTAATTGCTGCTTTTCTATACATGAATACTAGCATTTATTTGTGCTACGCACTGAAACTTTCGTAGTCACCGAACTTGAAGCCTTATAGGAAAAATGAAAACAATATCGAGCGCAAAGCTCCACTTGCACTGAGCAATTAACTGTAAGAAAAGCTCATTTGTCGCAGATGTAGGGGGAAAAAAGTGTGCCAGCAAACTGTCACATTAGTTTTCCTTTTAAAGCAGATGATTTTTAGGACGATAAATGATAGGAGCATAAGAATTGCGTAGAAACTATATCGTAGGAGATTTTATTAGGTATAGGTTTGCTATTTATTTGAAATCTTTCAAATTTTGAAGAATAAAATAAAAAGAAGAAGACTAAATAATGATAATATTTGTATTTTGTTGTGATATCTCATGACTAACTTTACAGGATTGTTCTAAGGTTGATTAGAGACGTGGTACCTAACTTTAAAATTCAATATAAGGTTAAAAAAAAAGGGAACGATTTAGGAAATCGAATAGTTTGACCAAGACTCAAAGAGATAGTAAATTCTGTAGGTACAGTTTTAGAACTGAATTTATCCCTAAAATGCACCTAGGATTAATTAAGACAAAAAAAGTCAAAAAATCAAAATTCAAGGATGATATTGGCCATGAAAGGAAAGTGTAGAAATAAAGTGAATGATTTAAATTTTCTTGTTCATAATAACAAAGAGTTTTGAATCTCGAATTTCATGCAAAACTGAAAAGGTTAAAACATGATATAATACCTCTTCTCCCGAAGTTAAGGGCTATTTTGCAAAATGGGTATTGTCGGGTCGGGTGACGATTCTACGAGAATTTTTATGAAAGGCTTTCAGGACTTCTATGGAAATTTCTTCAAATTTCGAAAAAGAAAAAAAAATACGATTATCTTTTTCTTATTTTATTTGATCAGAGATAAAGAAATAGTGGATTCCATCGTTTACCATCTGTCCTGTCACAGGAACAAGAACTCAGGGCTCAAGAATTTTTATGAAAGCCTTTCATTTGCTGGATATTAAGAGTTACGGTTTACAGTAAAATTTAAAAATTATGAGGATGACACATAAGACTTCTAATTGACTATTACCAACAATAAAGGAGGCCAAAATGCTCTTAATTAAAACTCCCATTGATTGACACTACGACTTTTTTTTGGAAATTTTGAAAAAACGATACCAACAAGTTTTGTGGAGGTAGCTCATTGGTTCACTCTCAGAAGTTTAGGTTTGCGAAGAATACATTAAAACGATGGGTCAAAATATGAAAAATATATAATAAAATGTATCACGTCATATAAGTTGGACGACGGAAGCATTACTCAAAGTGAAAAACTTTCACAAAAAGGTAATAAGTACATAAAATATACTTGACGGTACGTGCAAAGAGGGGAAAAAGTTGCATGTAACATGCATGATGCTGTTACTCCAAATTATACCCAAGCAAGTTGAGCTGTGGAGTGCCTCAGTGTTCTTGTTGTTTAGGTAATTATAGTTGGACAGTGTCCTTGCTTCAGCTTGGGGACATATTTCTGTGTCGTCCACCACCATCTCATTCTCGCAGGCTTTTTGCCCTTTGGTTCACTTCATGGAATCTTCCCTTCATGCTTGGGGACCTCACATGCTTCACCTTTTTATCTCCTTAAATACCTTCCGTGGCTACGGCTTGCAATGTGCTCCTCCCTTCTCACTCTTCTCCCTCTGTCACTCTCTTTGTTTCTCTTCTTTCATCGTTATGGCCAGACTAGCTATCACTTGTGTCCTTTTTCTAGTACTGGTTTTTTCGAGTGAAGTTCTTGTAACTGAAGGAAGAAAGCTAGGAAACAAGAGTGCTGTTGCAAGCCCTAGCCAGTTGCTGCACGAGCGGGGTGTGAGGATCTTGGAAGACGGAGATGTGGATGCTTTTCGACCTACGACGCCTGGTCACAGTCCTGGTGTAGGTCATTCCAAGCATGACTGACTAGGGCATCAGTGCAAGGTGTCGTCGTGCCGACTTCAGTTTCTCGTTTTGATCATTTCTGTTCCATTTCTGTTTTCCGAATTTAGAATGTAAATCTGTGTCAATGTCAACTTCAACTTCTAATTTGTCTGCATGGTGCATGGTGTCACTGCGCAGACTGTAGTTGTACGTAGGTCTGTAATGCCATTTTCATCTTCTTGTGTTGCAATTATATTCTTGTTACTGTTTTCTCAATGGCCAATCTTTTCCAATGACTGCAATCTGCAAGATGTATTGACATATGTGTGCTACTTGACTGCATTATATTTAATCTCCCTTTTAGGTAATTCTGTTCTTATATATCAGAAGAAATGAAATATGCAGACCGCATACCTCAAAACAAGACCTAAACAACAGAATCTAAGCACGTGAATGTTAACTCCGTACTAAAAAGGTACGTATTCACATGCAATTAGTTACCAAGGACCTGATTATGAGTTATTAAGTGAGAGATACTACACTGAGCTCCTTGACTACACTTGAACACTTCTTTTTGTAATTCATTTTTATTTTAAAAAAAATGAAAAAATGCACTATGATCGGAAGTGCACTTCTTCCCCTATTAGGTGGACATACCCTAGAAAATGTTGGGTGTTCCAGGACCCATGGTCTCGATCATCTTGAACCGTTGGACATATTATAAAATAATCTCGTATGTGCCGCCTCTCTTAGCTCCTCCTCGTATTGCATCAGCCCCTGATCCAATAGTCGTAAATGTTCGGAACTAATAGTTTGGGACCATGCAATATTTTATGTATTTACTCGACACATACAGGAATATGAACTAACAATGAAACCAACCTATGGCAAGTGAGCATTCAATGAAAAGCCAACCCTTTGCACGGGATTTACGAACCACAACGTGACAATAAAAAGGTCTTAAAAAGCAAAAAAGAATCGGAGCCCTAGCCTACTCCATTGATAATCTTTGCCAATTTGATCTGCCACTTAAATCGAGCAGACCTTTCATCAACATAGGAATCTCCTCGGCTATCTAAGGAGAACAAACAACAATCCAAAGCTCTTGCAAAGAAAAGAAAACTCCAAACAGGAGCAATAACACATAAAATTGTAGAAAGATAGCGAGAAAAATAGGTCTATATTTATTGGGTCAAAAGGTGGGGAAGTATTAGAGGGGATGAGTGCCCCTTACCGCACAAATATCCCTAAGCATGACGGCTAGAACTTCACTAGAGAAAGAAAGTACAGAGAAGAGAAAGTAACATGAGAAAATAGATGGAAGCTTTGATTTTCATGAAATACTAAGCGTGGGACATCTTACTTAGCAAATTTGCGCTCTTAAGTTCCAAAATTTTTGTTAAAAAATTTATCTATTTTCAAGTCTTAATAAGATGAAGGTGTCTCAGACTAGATGAAAATTGGCGACTCCCTATTTTTATGACTTTTTATTTAGCACTATTGGGAATTTGTTAATTGAGTCTAAACATTCAATATCATGGGCTTTCTTAAATATGTTTATTTTGACATCATAGTGACAGATAAAGACTTGAACAATTTTGCTATCCCGTGGTTGGAGGAACTTCCTCCAACCGGGGTTGCAGCCAAATTTTTTCCTTAATTTTAGTCTATTTGCCACGGATAAAATCATTATGGGAAACCAACGAGATTCTTCATTTTTCATGTTAGTGCTCTTGCCAGACTTCTTGTTTTATTGCTTGTAAGTCAGGCCTAAGGCCACATATGTGCACGTAAAAGGCATGATGAAACGATGAATACTCTTATAGCTTAAGGCAAAGAGGTTAATTCGAGATTCCCTATAAATGTGGAAGCATAAAAGCAAACCCTAAGGAAGATTATTTTAGAGAAGGTGCTGTCTCGCAAGCAAACAAGAAAAGATAAAAGCGAAACTAAGATTTGACTGAATCGGCGGGTCATTTAATTTGGAAGACCTAAAAGACACACTCGCAAGCTTGTGCATTTCATATACTCTCAGGCTTGTTTTGTTCTTTTATATTATAGAGGGAATGATACAAGTTATATCATCCATTTATCGTAAAGGTAAGGTATATATCTCCCCCTTTTCTTATGGTTTTTGTCCATAATGAAATGGGTTAATACCTACACGAATTCAGCCTGTGTTCACTCGTCAAAAAACTAGTTTGAGATTGGTTTGTGAGACAATTGCTCCGAGCTTGAACACGTTTAAAGCTCTTTAACTTACTGATCTCGGGTCGTAAGCAAATTCAAATGTATACAAGCTCGGGCTTGGCTTATTCGAGATTGGATCTATATAAAAACAAGCCAAGCTTAAAATTAAAAGCTCGCTACATTTGAATGAACATAATTGGAACGACCTTAATCTCGACTCTAATCGGATCATATATTGAACACCCCACCCACCCCCTCTCTCCCCTTGTCTTCTTAGGCTTATAAGAATTAATAGGTACTACCTTGAAATATTAGTACAAGTTTTCAGTAACTTTCGCTATTATAAGAATGAAACCATATCAAAATTGGTGAATCTCTTCACTTTGTCATGGTCTTTAATTTTGACTCGATGCCTGAATTATGTCACAATGGATGAAGAATTTTGATAATCTAAAGGGGTTGAAGAAATTCCCTTCCAACTTGAATTTGGTTGTGTTAATTACTATTATTAGCAAAGTTGGTGGCATGCACCTTGACTGTCTTGTCAGTTTATTATTTTTCAACAGGAAACCAAGGGCTCAAATCTGAAGCGAGTTGTTAAAGCGTGATGCTATTGTCGGTCCCAAATGTTCTGATTCAATAATATGATTTTAGTACATACACCTCGAGCGGAAGAATTCTGCAGTAGGGGCCAAACACAGACAATTCATTTCTGTATTTGCATAATGTAGGAAGTACTTGGCATCATTTTGTATGGCTCCCGTAAGAGCTGGAGAAAGAAAGAAAGGAAAATGGGATGAAGAGTAAGATAAAAGTTTAAGCTTAAATTTTTTCTCTCCTTTCTCGCTAGCACTTCCTACCTAACAATATTTAACCGGCATACAGAAAACCATTTTACCAGTGCAAAAAATATAGTATGACAGTAAGGCTCGCCACTTTGTTTATATAGGCCAACCAGGCCTTATGGCCAGCTGATACTAGCTGGCTATAACTTGAGTTCAATGGAAAATATATAAGAACCAGAGGAGATTGCTTCTAGACTTTCTCTCAGAAGACAAGAAGCAAATAGCAGACCTTAGCTAAAGTAAGCTTTTCAACAACCGCATTAAGACCAGAAAATTGAATAAAAACACAACTGAACAGAATCAGATCGGACTGGGGTACTAGGCAATTTCGGGACCACTAGCATTTGTCCAGGGCACGGATTGAGTATGATATGTAAAGGAGCAGTACAAGTTAACTCCATAATCTAGGGAAAAGTAACATCGCTCTTTTAATAACACCTTCAATACTTTTGCCATTAACTGCAAAGAATCTTGTATTCTGGTGGCTAAACTTTTTAGGGTTAGGAAAACTGCGAAAGCTAGGTCAAGTAGAGCTCTACTGTAAAGTTGGGTTTGTCTAACCGCAAAAAGTTATAAAGGCAAGCCTCAAAGGAACCGTCCAAAATAAATCAGTACAACTGTTAGGGTTAGTGGGATGGTGCATGAAATAGTGGGAAGGGCAGAATCTGTTGCATTTTTTAAGCTTGATCAATGCAACCCTTGAGTTCATGGAGAAGGTAAGGGTGTCTCTTGACTTGAAAATTTGAAGATCGTGATCGCTCATCCAATCACCTTGGAGAGGGTTTTCATTTCATTGGTAGTGTTTAAGGAGTTTGTTAGGTCTTCGAGTTTAATTTCAAGCCAAGTTGGTCGTAGGATAGGGCATAGACCACGAGAGCCACCCTTTTGATGTAATGAGTATTCACAAAGATTTTATTAGGGTTTGTGTGGACGGGGTTCCAAATGACCATATAGAGGTATTTTATACTCCAAACTTTTGCACAAAGAAACTTCATTAGATTAAGCGTTCCCCAAAACGGTGGGACACCCTCAGAGTCAGTAGCGAGTGATGAAAGTCGTATGTAAAGGGGTGGGGGGATGATATATAAAGGGGTGGGGGGAAGTCTACACCTTAATTAATTAAACCTCAATTTTTTGAAACTTTAGCACTTATTTTTCTATTTTTTTTTATAAGGAGAATGTATACAGATAAAATATATGGATAGCAATCAACAGTTTGGCGTTATTGCCTTAGTGTAGTAAAAGGAGTCGAGTAATTCAAACAAAAGGAGAGGTAATAGGGAAGACATAAATACATAGGACACAAGTTGTCTGTGAAACACCTTAACCGGAGTCTAAATCAGCCTCTGTCACCCTTCGTATTGCCTGATCTAATGTTATATACCACGTCATCAATCTCACTCTCGAATCATATTCTCTCGTTATAAGAAATTGTTCAATCCATCATATATGTCAGGTGTTAAACAACCCAATCTTTTCGTTAACAGCTTAACTGATGTGGCTCATTTCCTCCACAGATTAATTTAGAAAATTTTCGTCATGCAAAATGCTAAAACTCTTATTTCTCGAAACTTGAAGATCCAAGGATGGAGATCTTTCCTGAAAATGCTACCATATTCTGCGGTCAAAAATGTCAATGTTGTTGGAGTATTAAACGTGGAGATATTTTAAGCTTAGCTTGCATACATGTATTTTTGGCACAGCATGCATCGTGAGATGAGATGAGATGAAGAGGAGGCAGAATATATTAGACAACTAGCCGGCAATGTATAAGGCAGACAATGCGTAAGCTTTATTTTTCCACGAGAGGTTGGGCTTGAGCTCCAAAGGAAAGCCGTCCAATTCTACTTTTCTCTTTTTCCTTTGTTATATGATTTCTCAACTGGAATTTAGAATCTTCCCACTGATGAGGACACTCCCACATGCTCTTTCTTCTCCTCCCTCTCACCCTATCTTGTATAAATTCTACAGTTGTATAGAATTTCTTCTCAAGCTTCCCTCCTAAAACTTCCTATACAAACCATAGCTCGCTCTCTCTCTCTCTCTCTCTCTCTCTCTCTCTCCACTGTTATACTAACATGGCAAAGACTAGGTTGACGTCCATTTGTGTTTGTCTTCTGGTTTTGATGTTATGCCATGAATTTGTGTGTGTTGAAGGAAGGCATTTGAAGTCTAAGGTGTGCAAGAAATGCGCAAAGGATCGTCAAGATCAGAATAACATGACTTTGAAAGCAGTAAAAGGTGGTGGCAATGGCATGCACTCTGGTGGTCGTTCATCATCCCGCCAATCCCCGTTAGAGAGTACCAGTAAGGTGGGAAATGTCCAGGATTTTCGACCCACGGCACCTGGTCACAGTCCCGGCGTTGGCCATTCTGTTAACAACTGACTGAACTTCTCTTCTGTGAACACCTCCCCCGTAGTCTGTTGCAGAAAAGCAAAATGCAAAATTTGCTGCTTCTTTGTATATAGTCGTTTCTTGCATCTCTGTGTGTGCGTGCGCGCCCATTCTTAGGTGGTTCCTTGCCTTCACATTTCAATGATGACTGTCCTTACAAATCCCAATCAGAAACAATTAAGCGGGTGCAACATCAAAACAACAAAACAAGTACCGTTGAGATATGATTTCAAGCGCACGAAATAACGCACGTGAAATCAAAAGGTTTGATGGTACACAATGACGCAAAGCCATAAAGTAAGAAATGACACAGGCGTCGTAGTAGCACCAAAGACATCGCCACAGTGACATCTTGCAAAAATGAGCAAGAAACGACGCAACGGGCACATCCTATGCAGTGGATTGTGTTTTCTTTCTATTAATCGTCACCGTCAATAGCTGCACTTCATATATATGGCAAGAACGATTTAAAAATTTCTCAGCTTTTTACATACCAAAAACACTCTGCAGTCCTTCTATCAGAAAGATGTAGCGTCAATGAACTAAAAAGGTAGAACAATAACAACAATATAAGGGAAAGTCCAAATTACTGTGATGCATATCTCATTTGGCGTTAAAGATTAGCTTAGTCATTGAAACTCAAGGCAATTTATGTGATGTTAAACACAGTACTTTGTGAATCTTGGACTCCCCCTCATACTTCGCCGCTAAAAAGGTTATGCAAAACATGTGTATAGTCAACTTACTTTTGACACTATAAAGGGGAGAGAAAAATCTTTTTCAGATTTATTGATGGTCGATATGGTACTCATGGCTGTGGAATAAGGTCTGCGGGGACTACGCTATACATGCTTCATTTTTCCCTTTTATAGATGATGAGCCAAAAAAGAAAAAAAGGAAAAGGGAGATATTATTACCTAAGAAAACAAATCTTAATGTACTTATATTCCAATCTTATGAATTCTTGGACCTTTCAATCTCGATATAGCATTTCTCCTGTTATCCTATATTTTTTCATGGAACGGAAGTATTCGGAACCAACATATTCAACTCAATTCCTTGCTTGATCGAGCAAGAGATGATTTAGTTGACTTTTTTAGAAAATACTAGAGGTTGTTTGGAATTGATTCTCAACAATAGATTTTAATTAAATAAAAATCAGTTCTTAAAATCAGATTTAATCTATTTTAAGCATAATAAGTTATAAGTTGTTGAAAGTGTTTGGATTAAAATTGATGAAAGTAAGTTTAATGTGACAAAATTATCATATACGTATTCAAGCTTAAAGGGGGCGTTTAATGTCTATTTATATATGAGGATATTTTCGAAATTCTTTTGGTCGAACTTGATTCTGCGAAACTAGCTAATTTTAAATCAGAATCTAAGAAAGTGAGAATTATGTATTTAATCAGTTTTGAGAACATTGAAATAGATTTAATCAGTTTACCCTTTTTTTGCCAAACACTTTTAACCTAATTTAATCTGAATTTAATAAAGTCTTACTATTCTAAAATCAATCTCAAGTACCCTCTAAAATTAAACGCGAAGTAATAAACCGATCTTCACGGTGAAAAAAACTGCAAAAGTGTGGCCGGGATAAAGGGCAAAAAGGTTTGCTTTACTATCCACATCTCTTACGCCCTAACAGTGATAAAGATGAAATTTTCAAAAACCTAATCAGTACTATTAGGAATCAAAAACTACAATTAAGTGGCCGTTAAGTCAGTTTAACTTGAAGCTATGGCATGGTCATGATCATCACTACATTGTAATCAAAACTTATACCCCACTTAGATACTTGTCTCTGGAGTTCTTTAATTGGGGACTGTTCAGTAAGTTAATTGTCAAGGCTAATTATAAGTGTGATTATTTGTAGCTTTGATTTGTAAGAATATGCTAATCAAAGGCTAATTACAATTGTCAAGGCTAATTATAAGTGTGATTATTTGTAGCTTTGATTTGTAAGAATATGCTAATCAAAGGCTTATCCTGTCTTAGATTTCGTCGTACTTGGAGACAAAGACTCGTGGGTTAGATTACAAAACTAGCAAGTGGTAGCATGCGCTGCCTACGGCATGTGATATTTTCTTAATCTCTAGCTTAATTTTGAATGATTGGTACTACATAAAGTTGACTGGACGCTTTCCAAGATTCTTACACGGACAACTTTGATCAAGAAAATGGAGATTCTCTGGCCTCCCACGTAGACAAAAGTATATAGAATGGTGTATTTATATGTGACGACAGCGGCTGATTTTGTAAAAACATTATAGAATTGATAATTGAGCTCCGTAACAGTTATTTAATCCCCACTTGGGTTTTTAGGGACAAGTGCCCGTAGCGATAGTTTGATATTTTTAGTGACTACCGTGAAGCTCAAGAAATCAAATGCGGAACTTATTAAAAGATCACTTCTCAAATAATAATACACTTGTTATATCGGTATCAGTCTAGTTATTATTGTGTTTATATAAGTTGCGTTGGAGTCGAATGATACTTCACACAATGAGATATTAGACCCATAGTGATTACTCTTATTATTCTTTTACTCTCTTGATTACGTATTTTACACCCTAAAGAAAAGCACAATTGGGGTGAGCCCCAATCGAGGCTAGTGTACTAATTTCACTCCCAATTTGCGCACTAATATTTAGTCGAGAATATTTTAGCGCACTTAGACATCTGTGCTGATTCCTCATTCGTCTTATTTCAGATGGCGAATGCGGATCACCTCTGGCCTGTGATGATGCGTATTATGTGTCATATTTGTGCTATTGGTTCGAATTTCCATTTCTATGATATCAGCAGTGATGCAAGCAAGTTACTGGAGGCAAAAACCTTGGCTCAGTTGGCATGTCTTTCAAATAGCCTTTGGAGCCAGGAGTGGCACTGCGGATGGATGATATGTGGACTCATTCAAACCATTTTGTTTTAGACATCATCTGGTTGGTTGTATATCTAGTTTCTACTACCTACCCAGGCTTGATGTTCAGTCGTAGAATGTGGTGCTACTTTGGCAATGATCAGGACCATACACCCCACAGCATGCACCACACTCTCCGGCAACTAAACTGATCATGCTCAAGGATGACTTTATTCTGATGACTTTATCATCGATGCTTTTGGATTACTTTTGTTGCCTCATGCTTTTGGTTAACTGACTTTATCATCAGTTGAACATGTAATTGATTTAGATCTGGAAAATCGTGCGATTTTATAAAACCGTGTGTTATGGCTCGAATCTGCAGTCAATCTTATTTCCGATAGGGACAGTTAGCGCTGTAAATGAATCGAGTTGTTCATAAACAGCTCGTTGTTTGTTCTCCAAAGAATTCGTTCATGTTCGTTTGTATAATATACGAACCAAATATGAACAAAATATTAGAGTTCGTTTATTAAATGAGTCGAGCAAGAACATTTTATAGTGTTGACGACTGTGTTCGTGAACAACTCGTCTGGATAATAACTTAGTTATAATATGTTTAAAACTCAAAATTCGTATAACTTAATTATAGTATAAATTAGTTTAAACTTAAAAGCCCTAAAATCACTTAGACAATTGGATCAAGTAAGATGTAGTTCTTGTTGGAAGCAATTGTTTTGAACGAGAACACGAGTTCAGTTCGTACAAATAAACAAACGAACTCGAGCCGAACACAAGTTTTGTTAATGAATCGCGAACGAGTTCAAATAAAATTTTGAACATTAAACGAACACGAATATGGCCTGAAACTGAACAAACGAGTTTGAACATGCCTATGTTCGGCTCAAACTCGATTCGTATACAGCTCTAGAGACAATTGACAACTGAATCCAATTTTTTCCATTATTTTATATCCGTATAGTGCGAAAAGAAAGCCCGACTCCAAGTTGTTCAAGAATAGTGGCGTTGAGTTTCTTTGAAAAAAATACAGTTCTAAATTTCGAAAATATTCTCTCTCTTTTTTTCCTCCTAAATTTCTCTCTGTTTTTTTTTGGTCTGAACAACATTTTATCCTTAGAGCACGTGCTGGCGTACTACACGCGGCAATGGTTTGGGCGGGTTTTGGACGGTTGTGGCTAAGTGGGCGAGAAGTCTACATATGGGCTCAGCAAATGATTGGCCTTATTTTGGTTGGGCTGTATCTGGGTTGGGATACATTAATTTGACTCTATTCTATTTAACTCAAACAAAGTTATTTCTTATCTTGAGTTATTTATATTTTTGTAAATCCACGGAAGGAAAAAATCTAGGGTAGCATTTATCCGAATAGGTTGGGCCATTTGAAATTACCAAACTACCACTAAAAAAGGTCATTAAATATTAAGACCAACTCATAGTTTGATGTAAACTAGGGGGCAACAAACTCCTAGGAGCATGTAGCTCCATTTAGAGGGAGCTCCTATGAGAAATATATAGGAAGCCAAACTCCAAACAATAGCTTAGGGACCTCATCGATAAATTTTGAATCCTGCTTAATTTTAACAAAATAAACGGTTCTTAATAAAATGTTCAGCTACATCTGGGTAAAGTTGTAGCTGTCAACATTTCTACCGAACGCTGCCTCACTAATACAATGTAATGGGCGACACAAGACGAGTGTTCAAAGTTCCAAATTCTCTACATATTTTCACAAAATGAAAAATGCCAGTAAAAAAGAAAATAAAGATACTTAATTCTAAGAAAACTATGGGCTTATGAGTTATGACTAGGCCATTAAACCATTATATCCGCACTGCATGGGCCGCAAGGGACCATGTTCTACTCCAACTCCCAAATATTTTTAGCATTTGTAGGGTGTAGACTAGACTGTAGACAATAATTCTCTAGCCCAACAAAGGCCGTACAAAAGCGTTTGCCGCTACCTTTTCTGCCCACAAAATTAATTGGGCTTATAACCTACCCAACTGGGCCTAAAAGTGTAGGCTTTGGTAGTCAATAATAAGGACTAAATTAATTCCTTGACTTCTAGAGCCTTTGGAAATTGACTCTATAATATAATACTAACATTTGTTTAAATTCAGATTAAACCAGTTTTGAAATATTTGGTAAAAAAGGTAAATTAATTAAATTTGTTTCAATGTGCTACCTAAAATCTTGATTTTCTTCGATTCTGATTTGATAAGTTTTGAAAAATCAAGTTTGACCAAGAGAATTACCAAAATAGCCTCGTATACAAGCGGACATTCAATATCCCCTTTAAGTTTGAAAGCATTATACGGTAATGTTGCCATACTAAACTTACTTTATTCTTTTTTTTATCCAAGCACCTTCAATAAGTTTTAAACTAGATATAATTAAAATATATTAAAGCCAATTTTAAAAATTGATGCTAACTTAGAGGTCGTTTAAGATTTATTGTCAAAAGTAAACATTGATTAAACTAGATATAATTAAAATATATTAAAGCCAATTTTAAAAATTGATGCTAACTTAATCAATGTTTACTTTTGACAATAAATCTTAAACGACCTCTTCTTGGTTCACACCTTGTATCTGAAAAAATTACTTTTTAAATGCACCAGGGGAGGATGTGAGGGTGCGTCTTTAAGATTGTTCGCAACATGAACTTAGGGAACTGTTTGATAAAACTGAAATTTAAGTATTGAAAAGTTACAGTGAATAATTAAAACTGAAAATTTTAAGCGACTGATTTTTTGCTGAAAAATAAATTAACATGTGTTTGTGGTGGTAGCGGTAGCAATGGAAATGTGTCAATGGTGGCGGTAGTGGTGGATGAAGACGCGTGTTGTCAATAATGGTGGTAGAGATAGGCGACAACATGACGGTCATGACAATAATTGTACTAGTGATGGATATTTAGATGTTTTTATCGGACATGGACGTGGTGATGACATCGCTGATGTGGTGGAGGTGGGCGTGTCCTTGTGGTGGCAGCGCCTAGGTCGTGGTAATCGCGGTGGTGATAGTAAGAGAGAATAATGATTATGGTGATGGTTGTACTGTGGTGAAAGCGGTGTTGCCAGTAAATTGATTGAGGCAGCATAATGGTAGTAATTATTTTTTTTTTATGTAAAATTATGTTAAACAACTCATAGCCATCTCATTTAAAATTAAGTGATAAGCATTAAGTAAGTCCATCCCGACTTAAAATTTTTATTTATTTTTTGTAAGAATTAATTTTTTAAGTGATACATCGTTAAGTGCTGTCAAACGTACTAAATTGAAAATCATTTAAAATTTTAAGTTTTAAGTGCTTAACTGCGTTATCAAATACACCCTCATTTTGAGCTGACGCAAGAGTTGATTGGATAATACCTTATAGTCTAAACGATTAAAGCGAAAATTTCTCAAAATACGATACATAGGAGGACTGTTTCAAAACTTGCTCTCAGTTGTTTGACCAATCATAAAGCCATCACCATAATCACATCCAATCCTTACAACATTTGTTACAAGCCTAATAAAGAATAACTAGTTTTTTTTATAATGTTCGCCGTTTGGAAGCCATACAACATGGTCATGTTGTTTCAAGTCTACTTTTTTTTTAATTATAATGATGGAACTTATTTATGTGTAAAAGTAAAAATCATTTCGAAAACTTTACATGATACTTGGTCTCTTATGTTTCTTTTTCCATTTTGCTTTTTTTTTTTTGGCAAAATATTACTAATAATTAGTCTTTTGGATGGTAACCACTGTCAATTCAATATATCATGCAAAGATGTCACTCTTTCCATTTTGGTTTTTTTTTTTTTTGGGGCAAAATGTTACTAATAATTATTCTTTTGGATGATAATCACTGTCAATTCAATATACCATGCAAAGTCAACAAATCAGATGTCACACTTTGTCTATTGATCGTAAAGAAAACCAAAGTCTAAAGAACTCTAAGAAAAATCAATCGGAGTAACCAGACGTGCATTTAGATTCATGATTGAGACAACTAATTGATCAGAAACCACATCTGCGAGATGGGGTGAGTCACGAGTGCCTCCTAAGTCCTAAAAGAACTAGCGATCATCTTAACCTCTGTACTTTAACAGGGGGTAGGGGTGAGAGGCATAGGCAATAGGTGTGTAAATTGTTTATTGCAACAACTTTATTTCGAAATCCATAAAATAACAATTAAATGAATTTAGAGTTAAAATCACAACTATAACCTACTTAGGTAGCGTTTAAAAATCATTTGGTTTTCTCTTCTATCATTTGCCACCGCAGCCCGCCTGCCGGCCACTGCCACCGCAACTACCACAAAAGAAAAAATTCAAAATAAAAACTGAGTAATCAAATACCCATTTGTTTTTGTAAAAAATAAAAACTAAACTGATTTTGATTTTTGTTTTTTTGGAAACAGAAAACCAAAACTGGAAATGATTTCAAACATACCCTAATTTAGAACGGTTGTCGTGATGCGCATTGAAAGTAGTTATGAATTACTTTCCTAATTTGGAAGTTTAATCGTAATTATGGCATGTATCTGTTTTTTAATTAGAGTGTAACATCAAGAGTAACGCATTTTACTTTTAGCAAGTTGCTTGAGAATGGATTGGAGGACTGATTTAAGAGTAACATTATTATTTTTAAATTTTATCCCAGACAAAGTACTAAACTAAAACTTGGTTCGTCTCTTCAAAATAACCGCAACTCGCCACAGTAAAATGTTTGTCAAAATTTAGATTAACAACCGGGGCAGGCTAGCATCGTTTAAATTCGCATGTTCAAATAAATGTGAATATATATAGAGAATAAAGATGGGCACGAATACCCTCTGTCTCCCTCCCCTTTTCATGTCCTTCCTCAAACTTGTCTTCAAAGAGTAACAATATGATATGTGCTTTGATTTTTGTAGACTGGCCAACGATGTTTTTTTTTTTTTGGTGTTGGCATTGAGGCTCCCAATCCCATGTTGCTATTGACAATCTTCTTAACGTTTAATAGCCAAAAATGCCTATTGTTATTATGTTTTACAACCGGCGGCTAAGCTTACGGGCAAGCGCCCACATAAACGGTATGCTACTAAGATTTTAGATAATCTTTAAGATAAATAGTTGATGCAAGAAAATAGCAATTTAAAATCGTAAAAAGTTTTATGGTGATGATAAAAATTAGTGATGTCATCACTGCTTAAGACATCTAACTCGAATTCTTACACAAAAGTCTCCTTTAAGACATCTACCCTATAAATGATTGTTAATCACACTATACTTTAATCACTGATATCAAAATAGTGTCGGTAAAGAGAATTAAAAAGTCAATTAAAGGCTTTTAGTGGTAAAAGTGGAGTGTAAGTAGAGATAAGCGAAATGCAACTTTCGATTCCTACACTATTAGGAGTGTGCACTTTTTTTCTTGGCAAAATAGTCATTATAAGAAAACCATAAAAATGTGGCTTAATTTGTTTGGTGTAAGATTTTACATTTGAAGGCCTATAGAGGGCATCTAGCCATCTAATTACTTTGCAATACTTGATTACTTGATTTTTGCAAGATGTTGGAAAGATTGGAAAAATAACTTGGTGCATTGTTATGGTTTTGGAATGCATCATACATTTTAGAGTTTTAGCGACAAACGTGCAAAGAATATCATATAAGGTGCACACCTCACTATTAAAAAAGACTAATAATGTCTAAAAATAAGTGTATCTAGTAAAACCACCCACGAATTTGCAAAATTTTTTTTTGAAAAAAATTACATTTTTCGATCAATCTATAGTATTTTTTGGTCATTAAATGGTAATTTTTATTGCTTTAATAATTATATTCTTTAGCAATATCTGATGCGCTCCAAAACACTTGAAATGCAGCTTAGGCTAGCTCACGTGAAATATTCTTTATACTAATAATAATAATAATAATAATAACAACAAAAACAACAACAACAACAACGTGTAGCCCCCTTTTTGTCTAAATTCCAAACTTACCCTCCATTACTCACACCCCAATTTGCTTCATGACCAATCACCCAGCATTTATGAATGGCAGAATAGACTTTACAACACTTTGCTATTTTAACCCACACAGAGCGGGCACTGTCCCAGTCACAACCAAAACTCTTTTCTTTTTTTCAAATTTGGCAAAATACCAAAAAGGTCTTCCAACTTCCCTTCAAACATCTGATTCCCAATTTACCCCTGCCCCAAACCACCTTATTGATCCCTAGTTGGCCTTTACTGCTTTACACCCCCAACAGAGGGTAGAACAGTAACTTTCTTCACTTTTCGGTCTCCAAGGCCATTCGTTTCGCTGTTATCAGGTGATGGCCATGTTCTGTTTTGCCCCAAAAAAATCTAAAAAAGAAGCCTAAAAAATCTCCACAATCCAAGAAAGGAAAGCTTACTCCGATGCTTCAGCTATGGCGTCTCAAACCCTAGCGGAAACGGCAACGGCCTCAGCCCGTCCACGCCAGCTCTCCGCCATGTCCCACCACCGGTAACACCACCACGTCACTCTCCGTTTCATTTTCCCTCACGTGTTCGCTTACTTTCCGTCCTTTTTTTTTTTTTCCCGTTCCTCCAAACGCCCACGCACGTTTTTTTTACTCCACTTTCCGATCATCGATGCGTTTTTACATCTTTTTGCCGTTTTGAATCTTTTTGGTTGAATTAATAGTTTTGGAGGTCTTATTGAGTTCACCTGATTAGTGTTATTTTGCACACGCAGTAAAGTGTGGGGTGTGTGATGACGAAGACGTGTTTTGATGATTTCTAAGTGGGCTTTCATTTAACGTTTCTGTTACAGAATCTGTTTTGTCATCTGTGGTTTTGTTTTTGTTTCTCTTAATGGTATCTTGTTGTGGCTTTAATTGTTTATTTATTGCTTCCCCAGTTTATTTTTTGGTTAAGACTATTTATGTGTTACCATTTTGAGGACTTTCCACATAAATGGGAAATTATGGTTTTCTCGTTGTAATTTACTGTTCATACTGTTTATGGGAACGGTTTGTATGTAGTTAATGCAAAAACGCACATTTAGTATGAAATGGCTTTGATAATGATAACTGGACAATATGTGGATTGCATTTTTCTTTATCCACCGTTTATATGTGTTTCTCATATTATACACCCACATCCCACTTTTTTGTTTTTGTATGTAGTGTTTATTTCAGAACTTGCAAACCTAATATTTTGTGGGTTGGAAAATTCACATTTACTTAGTACTGGTGTTTTTTTTTTCCCGGGTCTATTTAGGCGTTTCTGGTACCTTAATGAAGCGCTGCAATTCGTGGCTATCCTATTGTGCTCGCTACTTTATCTTGCTACATGCGGGCAATGTTCCATGAACGAAATTCCTAGTCAAGTGGAATATGATGCCTGCGGTTCCTACAGAGAGAATGTTATTTCTGATTATCAAGATGCATTTGGGGTTGATATTAGTCCGGGAGTTGTACACCGAAATTCGATATTCGAACAAAGTGTTGAGGATGTATGTACTAGTTCCAATTTGTTTTGCTTTCCTTCGACTTTACCTGGATTTTCATCAGAAGAGAACATGGCTGAATCCGTTGCTCAAGAAGTTTCAAGTAGTAATTCAAGCTGGTCAGCGAGTTGTGGTTTATTTAGGTTATTAGGTGGAAGGGTTGTTTCTTGCTCTTCGAACTCTCGAGAGGGTATGCATGACTTGTCATGTCATCAAAGCAGTAGCAGTAACGAAAGTGGTGTTTCTTCCTGTATTGGTCCTTTAGTTGATCAGAAACCCCCAAGTCCCGGCCGGGGTGAGAACTCTGTGGGAATCAACTCTGTTATTTTGGATGGTTCCTTATCACTCAATGTAGATATACGCCCTACTCTGCTGGACTGGGGACAAACAAATTTGTATTTTCCTTCATTAGCATATTTGACAGTGGCGAATACCCACAGTGGCAACATTTTGAATGTCTATGAACCTTACTGTACCAACTCACAGTTCTATGCTAGTAATTTTAGTGAACTGATACTGGGACCTGGCGAAGTTGCTTCCATTTGCTTTGTGTTCTTACCAACATCGTTAGGCTTATCCTCAGCTCACCTAATTCTACAGACAAGCTTCGGTGGTTTCTTCATCCAAGCTAGAGGCTTTGCTATTGAGTCACCTTACGGGATACAACCCATAACTATGGATATTCATTCAAGTGGAAGGTGGAGGAAGAATTTGTCTTTGTTTAATCCGTTTGACGAAACCCTCTATGTGGAGGGATTGACTGCTTGGATATCATATTCTGAAGCAAATACTTCCCATTCAACTAAAGCCATTTGTCATATTACTCGTTCTGAGGGTTCTGCTGATCTTAGTGTCCGAAGTGTTAACGAGTGGTTTGATGTCAAAGGTGGTGCTGATGGCCTTCCAGTTATGGCAGTGAGGCCTCATAGAAATTGGGAGGTTAGACCTCACAGCTCGGAGACGATCATGGAAATAGACTTTCCATATCACTCTCAAGGAAAAGTCCTTGGCGCCTTTTGTATGCAGTTGTTGAGGTCTTCAAAAGATAAGGTTGACACCGTTATGGTTCCTCTTGAGGCAGAGTTGGGTAGGAAGCAAACCTATGATGATCTTACAAGTCCTGTTTCAGTATCCCTTGAGGTCCTAGGGCCATGTGAGGCTAGTGGAACTGTTGTTGTTGCTCTCTCGCTGAAAAATTCTGCTTCTTATCTCTTGAGTGTTGTCAAGATTAGTGGAACAGGAGAAAGCACAAATCTCCAGATCAAATACATGGAAGGCCTATTACTTTTTCCCAGCACTGTAACCCAAGCAGCTGTAGTCACTTATACTCCTATTGCCATTCCACTACATGATACTTCTGCTAAAGTTCCCAATGCAAATATTAACTGCGGACTACTCGTACTGATGAATGACTCCAGTAGTCCTCATATTGTTATTTCTTGCAGTGATATAGACACTTTTTGTTCTAGAAATGAATCAGACTCTTCTGTTGGCGATGAGCATCTCTCTGAAAAGGCAGAATATAGTATGGCAAGAACATGGTCTTTAGATAGAGGCATGCAGTCACCATCATGGATGAAGGTACGCTGATTGTCCTTTTATTATTACAATTGCAATCATTAATCTATCAGATGAAAGACATTTGCCTAGTGCATTCTTATTTTTTGCGTTCCTTAATAGCTAGCTCTAAGGCCACAAGCATTGTACTATGCTCTATGATGGAGTGCCATGATTCATTGTTATGTTTACTCTGCTTCTAGGAGCTTCAATGATTACAGAGGTGCCCAATGTTTCTTCCACTCCCATAATTAAGATTTCTTCACCTCTTATTCTCATGTCAATACAGTGGGAAACAAGGATGCTATGGTGTGAAAACAGTTGCTTAGTAATAACAAAATAAGGCATCATTGTACATATACCTTTTTAACTTGAAGGCCTTAATTCTGCCCATTGTGCCTTGGACTTGGTCCATCTCTAAGGTGGAGAGTGGAGGATGGCTTTGGCATTCTCATCTAATATCGACAGGAGATGAATAAGGTGCACTCAGTAACTTCTTTTGAGGAAGAATATGTAAATAGTCAAACAGATGCGATTGGCCAAAATAACTGAAGAGATACAAAGCTTGGAACTCTCCTATTAGATAGCTGTCGAAGAGTGTCCTCTTTGCTTCTAATTTCTGTATTGCTGCACATAGAGGATTACAAGCTTCAGATGCATCTTGGTCTTATTCGACTAATGATTCAGAGAACAAGGATATAAAGTACTTTATGGGAAATTGCAGACTCCAGTTTTACTTTTCCTATGCATAGTTAGCAGAAAAAATATTTTAAATTTGGTCTCAGGGAGTAGTCTGTTTGTTGGCTGTGGTTTCACCACCAAGGATAAGAAATAAGAGGGCAGTTGTTGTGCTTATGGAACACCGACACACGGGGTGGGGGTGTTTGGCCCCGTGGGGTGGTTGGTGGGGGGTTGGAGAGAGGGAGGGATGAGGTTTGAAGAAGGTTATGGCTGTCTACTCGTCATGACCCTTGTCCGTGGAAGTGCCTGCGGAATCATCAAGACCCCGAGGGCAGTGCAGGTGGAGTTAGTAGTTCTAAAGCCTTAGATTGTGTTGAAAGAAGGGAAAACTGTCCCAAGTCTTGTACAAAAATTGCTCAGCCTTTCCATGGTGTTGCAATATGACTTCTAGCAGACTCTTAGTTATGTGGTCCCCTCTCGTTCCCTGATAGCTTCCCGTCATTGCATTTACTTTTGAAGATGATGAATTATGTTTCATAGATTTTGATTGGAAAAATCTTTGTTGTTTGAACTTTGAAGGCATTGGAGATTGCAGAAGCAGATGAAATGATACTGGGAAACTGGAGATCTCAAGGCACTGTAAGTGGCATGTCTGTGCTTGATGATCAAGAGCTTCTGTTCACAGTGGTTCCGGTTGGAAGTTATAGCTCCAAGTGGGTTACTGTTAGAAACCCGAGCCACCTACCAGTTTTGATGCAGCTGATTCTGAACTCCGGAGAAATTATTGATGAATGCAGGGACCCAGACAGGCTTCTACATCCCTCTTCATCAAGTAGTTTGGTTCGTAAAGAGCACAATGCTCCAAGAAGGTATGGCTTCTCTATAGCTGAGAATGCACTGACTGAGGCCTATGTCCATCCTAATGGTATGGCAACTTTTGGTCCGATATTTTTTCACCCTTCAAGTCGTTGTGGATGGAGTAGTTCAGCACTGATAAGGAACAATCTTTCTGGCGTTGAGTGGTTGTCTCTGCGAGGATTTGGAGGGTCTCATTCCCTGGTTTTGTTTGAGGGGTCTGAGCCTGTGCAGACAATAGAATTCAAGTTCAGCATGCCTAGTCCTTTCAATTTGTCTCCTGCAGACATGGAGGACACTACACATGCTTGTTCTCGGCCATTCTCGAAAGAGCTTTACGCAAAAAACACTGGGGACTTGCCCCTGGAGGTTAGCAAAATTGAAATTTCGGGAGCAGATTGTAGACTGGATGGTTTTATAGTACGTAATTGTAAAGGCTTTGCTCTTGAACCTGGAGAGTCCACAAAGCTCGTGATATCGTATCAGACAGATCTTTCTGCAGCCGTCGTGCAGAGGGATCTTGAACTGGCCTTGACAACTGGTATTATTGTGATACCCATGAAAGTAAGCCTGCCTACATGTATGCTCAATTTCTGCAAAACTTCAATTTTGTGGACGAGAGTGAAGAAATCCTCGGTTGCATTTCTTCTTGCTTCTTCCATTTTGCTTCTTGTATTTTGTTGCATCCTTCCCCAAGCAATGGTGTTTGGCTCCCAAGAGTTCAAGAGTGTAGAAAGTTCCATTGCCACGATAAGGCGTGCAGGGAACTCTTCCCGTGTGCATCGTAATCAGGAAAACGGTAATAATTTTGACAAGCCCACTAAAATCAACAGTATTTTAAGGCCAATTGGGGAAGAGGACACTGTGTTGCTGGAATCTGTTGGTAAACACCCTGATGGTCAAGGTGTTGCTGTAAAGCAGGGGAAAAGTGGTCAGCGGGTAAATTCAACGCTTGATTGTCATACTGATTGTCTGCCGCATAATAAAAAGCTTGTGGCTCTGCCATCCTCTTCACTTTCCAAGTCGGTCGATTGCTCTGATAAACATGAAGCCTCAGAACCTGGAAACCTCACAGTAAAAGTTGGAAAAGAGAAGGGAAGAAGGCGAAGGAAGAAAAGAAGTTCCAATACAGGATTCACTGTACAATTTGAAGTTTCAAGTAGTCAAAGTGGTAACTCTACACCTTCATCACCCTTATCCCCCGTCACATCTTTCACACCTAAACGATCATGGCCATTATCTCCTGATGTGGATCAATTTGCTGAGACGAAGAATCCTTTTGCCAATGTGACTGACCGACGATGTGAAAAAAGCTCAGACAATCAACCCACCTCTAAGGCAAATGTCTTGGAGCGCAAAATCTGTCTGAACTCTGGCAGTACTAGAATGTCTTGTCCTACTGAAGAGAAGCATTTTGCAACTAGAAAAACGGCTTGCAGACCTGCTCTGTCGCTTTCTGCCACATTTCCTAGCACTGGTAGGTCTGCGCCTGATCTGATGTGCCCTTCTCCTGTTCTGACTTCAACATCTCCCATTGCGCCATATGCAAGGGCTCCTGGCTCAAAACTATATGATGGCATGACCTGTAAAACAGAGGAAAAGACGAGGCAGGAGGATGGGCCTAAATATGATATATGGGGTGACCATCTTTTTGGACTTCATCTTACAGGTAGGTCGAAATCCTCTGCCATATCTCCTCTTTCTAAAGAAAGCACTTCAAATAGCTTCTTTGTAAGGGATCCTCAAACCCTCATGACAAACTCTCGCATAAAATCTGTTGGTTCTCTTCAAGAGGGTTAATCAAAAGTTAATTTTGCATCTACACTAATTCTACTTCTACTTTTCAAAGCATGATTGCAGTTCTATACTTTTCTACATCCACAATAGAGTGCTAAAAGGAACATAATATGTGGCTATTTGCGCTCTCACGCACTGAGAATGCATGAGAATACAAACACAAAAATTTGTGTTTGTGGAATGCTTGGTTTTGATAAAAGGATTTTTTAATTTTTCTCGTGTTTTTAGCTACTACCAGTTTTTGCCTACCCAGTTTTCATGCTTTGAAACAGGGATGTACTTCTTGCTTTTGCTAGTCTCTTCGTTTAACTTATTTCTGCGCATGAGTGCTTTACAACACAGTAGTTTCAGCATCGCTGCTCAGGTGGAGGCAAAAAGCATAAGCGGTGGCTGCTCGGGGCGGTAAGTCCCACTTTGATGCCCAAAATTTTGGGAGAAAGGAACACAAAATAATATTTGAACGTTCTCACTTTTGCCCTTCGATTGTTTTTTTTTTCTTTTGTGCTTTTCACAGTCTTATAAGGCCATGATTCTTTCCTAAAAGTTAGGCTAATTTTTCTACCAATGTTTTTCGAAAACCAAGAGACGAATGTCTTTTGGGCCCTAGAATCATCTTTTATTGAGCATAGCCCTTCTGTTTAATATACCCTCGTATTCTTACCTTGGCCTCTTAGATTGGTAAAGGCCACGATCCTTTAAATATGCAACTCCCTCTTAGTTTTGGTATAGAATTGTAGGAATTTTTCCAGACAAATTACTTACTGGTATATATGACTGGTCATATAATCGTGGTTACGCAGATGCTATATATTCTGTTAGCGCCAGTTTTTATTTCTAATGCAAGTGAAAAGGAGTTCTCCTATTGTGCTCTACTATTGCTGAAAATTGAATACAAGCAGAGAACGTGCTTGTAAATATATGCTTGCAGCATACTTGGAAGTATAAACCGTGACTTATGGTCCATGAAGATGTGATGAGCAATCTATGGAGGCCCAAGTTGGGTTGTCCTTTAACCCCATTAATGTTCCAGCTTGAAGTTTTAGTTCAGAACAGCGCACGTTCTCTACAAATGTTAGGTTCTGAAGGTTTCAATAGGAGACAAATTCTCTCTATCGTGACCTAACTATTCCAAGTAGACCGGAGCCAGCTTTTCTATCTATCCCAAGTCTCAGTTTTTTTGGGTGATTTCGGGTCAGGAGGTGCTAGATCAATAGCTGCATAGGCATTCAGGTTGATCAACCTGCGAGTATAATTTCAACGAGCGTAGGGATGCATGTACTTGCGAAAGCATACAGATCAATACCAGCCCTTTGATTCCCTGGCATGATGGTCGACTTTTAAGGATTTTAAGAGGGCTTTAACATTCATATTAGTTATGTGCTTCCGACATGGCATGATGTGTTACCAGAAAATAAAAAACGGGAGGCCATGGGAAGATAAGGCAGGCTCAGGCTTCATGAAGAACGATGTTGACTAGTGAGCAGTGCTGATGCAGGTGTTGGGCAACTGCCGGCAATGGAAGAAAGTAAAGTACCAGTGACTGCAAACGATCGCTAACTGATTAAGGGAATTTTCTGGGACCATTTCGTTCTGGAGCTGGCAAAGCCAACTGTAGCTTGGAAAGCGATCTAACATTCCAGCAACATAATCTATGCGTAGCAATCAGTCTTTTACTGGTTTTCTGGCTTACTATGTGTGTGAGAAGGCATTTTCTTATTAAACCAGGTTTGGCTTTTATGCTGCTGATGTGGTTTGTATGAATGTACATTATGCTAAACGGTGATCGAATTGATCGATAGCCATCGATACAACCAAGTCTTTGGTTGTGAAGTGTGGCAGAAGTGGACCATGAAGAAGGTGGTCCAATTTTCTCTTTTGCTTGGGCCACACCTCACAGCAAAGGAGGTCCGTGACCGATCCTTCACATCGGTTCTCCCAGTTATCACCCTTTTCGTTTTGTTTTGCATGTGGCTGTTCATTACTTTTAGGTGGTGGGGGTGGGGGGAGGAGAGAAGAGAGAGTGGGATGGAAGGTTTTTTTGGTGGTTAGGATGGAAGAGAACGATAATCATAGGCTTATTCCGTACAAGGTTACGATCATGATAATATTGTGATCATTTATGTGGATACACATCGAAGCACCTTTAAATTTACGAGAGAGAGAGAGAGGAACACAAAATCTTAAAGAGAGGCAATTATTTGGCATCCACCTTGACAAACGATAAAGTCCAAGCACCCCAAACAGTCTCAATAAGAAAACCTTCTCGGGACGCAAGACGCTAACAGAACTGGAACCACCGAGTCAACCTCGCTATTTCTTTAGCTGGCTCGCTGAGCCCCTCAGCCATAGCAACACCGCGATTGACCACCGGATGCAAGCTTTGTCGTTTGGGAGGGATGCTCTTTTCGGTGCTTGACAATGGTAATGTCCGGAAAGAGTTATATAAGATACTCTCTCCGTGACCCTTCGTGACCGTGTTTTGACTTGCACACTTATTTAAAATACGAGTCTTATTTTATGAATTTTTCATTTTATCCCAAGAGAGAGAAAGTGAGGGAAAAAAGTGGGTTATGAGAGAAAAATAGATTGGTGGATGATTAAATATGGATAGAGAAATTTAATTGAAAAAATATAAGAAGAAACATGAAAAAATACCTATGAAATGCTTCTTAATTTCAAAAGTTACATGTGAAATCTTTTTTAATTTGAAAAATGATAAGTTTTATTGCGACAACGTAAAAAGGAAATATGATCAATTTTCTGGGATGGAGAGAGTTTATAACGGTAAATATAGGGTTCTTGTTCTGGACATAAAAGTACATACCCCTTTCCATTAGACGCTGCATTGTCCTTGCAAAGACGAATCACATGCGTGTATCCACCAAAGAAATCCCACGCAAGTGAGAGGAATTACCCTGCTTTGGCACTATCACTTTCCATTTGAGCAACTTGAGATCTTCCCTCTCTTGCGGGGCTTTGACATCAACCTCTCGCAACAAAGCAGTGCGGTGTCTCCACATTTCATGGCTGCAGGTCTCCGCAATCCTTCAGTGCCATATGGAATGCAGAAGCATGCAGTATATGCTTAGAGGAAAAAATTACTTCGGCCAGATAAAAGTACAATTATCAATGCACACGTAAAGAACTTGCTTGGACACTTCCTAGTCAGTGTAGGATGAATGCAATAGACACTGGCAATGAAAGATGGAGGCCCATGCCTCCTTTCAGCAACATAAACATTGAAGTTTCTGCCCCCACATAACGGGGGTTTCTTTGATTTCGTTAGTTTGGTATTCATTTGGAGAGTACAATTAAAAAGACCTATGTTGCTCATTAAACCCTGTAAATTAAATCGTGTACTAATCCAACTATGCGTTCGCAAATATGTCATAATTACGACTGTCATTTATTTGAGTGCTTTAAAAGGACCATGCACAATGACTTGGTTGGCAGGCCGCATGAGAGAAAAGTATAGTCCTTCACTCACACGACCTTCTCTTAAGGACGAATCCACATTTTCAAGCATGCGGGAGATGGGTAGGTTTGCTTGAAGAAAGTCGTAGGAGCGTGGTGTTCTCTAAAAGCTTAAATAACTCTAACCACACGGACAGCTCAACTCTCGCATTACTTCGTTGACAAAGAGACGCAAACTGAATTTCTTGTTAAACCTGTAGTCAAACTTCGCAAAATGGTCCCCGTCTGCATAATTGTTCATGAGTTGTTTCTATATTGATGCAGACTTGAACATTGTCAGGGTAGCAGTAAGTGAGAGTTTACTAACTGAACCTTTGTAAGTTAACATGCTTCATGTGAACATTTAAACTTTCTGCAAAAGTGTGACAAACAGTGGCCATGGCTTGTGAACACTGCACGCTTTTTGCCCGACAAAAAGGGTATGCAAAGAATGCTCCAGGGATTAGGTGGAGCATGCACACATATATATATTGATATGATAATAGTTATGCCATTGAAGGAAAGCCTTCATGCATAGGATGCTCACGTGCTTGTCAAATATTTTTATGCGTTTGATGATTCAATCCATACACCTAATCCTCTGTTGATCTTGAAGCTATCTGTTTCTGATGCGTTGGGAATGCCTCAGAGTCTGCTTTAAGCTACCCAGTATTACTTCCTTACCCAACACTATGAGCTAATTCTCGTCCCAAAATTTTGAAGACGAGCATCAAGTTTTTACTATAACGGTTGTTATGATACATGATGCAAATGATAATTAAAATTTAAAATTTTATTTAAAATAATATGGATTAAAGTATTTCAAGCCGTGCTGCACGTCGTCTTTAAAGCTACTGACCGAAAGCATTTATGTATCTGTTGTAATATCAAGACAAATAACTTGCTGGTAGACCATAAACACAATGTGTGCCATGTTTTTCACTTCATGGTTGTATATTTCTGATAAGAAGTTTTCAGCTTTTGCAGGAACACCTTAAAGATAAATTTAAAAAAAAAAAAAAAAAAAAAGTCATTTCTTCCTTTGCTTAAAAACGACGTACTTCTTAAATTAGTGATAGCAAGAAGTAGATTATGAGTGTAGCTCAAAATGTCAGTGTCACTCAATCAGTATATATATAAAATGCAAAGAGCAGTTTGTTTGTTTGAGTACGTTGATGGAAAGGTCTGTACAGTAACTAAATATGTCACCTGCCTTCTTCCTTTCAAGTAGTGGACATAAATTATTAGTACGTCACATGGACATCGAATGGTATGAGTTCAAGGTGTGTAAGCACTGCACGGAGCAGGTGGATCTCCCTTCTTTCTTCTATTTGTAATTTTTATTTTGGTTTTGAAGCCTATTTTACGCATAAGAATTTGTCACACATGAAAACAGAAACGGAGAAGAGAAATCAATTTAGTCTGAGAAGGTTTTTTTCTACGAGGGATTGCACTACTAAAGCAATATCATGTAGCTTTAGTGCCATTTCAAACTTAGCGCAATAAATCATTTTTAATTTACGTATGCTCAAAATCTAGTAGCAACTTCCTTGTTCCATACTGCTAGTCTTGTACGTATAAAAAGTTGCTCTGTATCAATGGTCGCCAAGATTTAAGAGACAACTATTAATGTAAATCTGGATGTCCATGTACAAACTTGGTTGTAGCAATCGGTTGAGCGTTCCCTTTTTGCTTCATAAATGAGCTGCTAAGTGTCACAAACATTCGTTAGAGAGGACATGGAAAATTGCCATTTCAGTATCACTTTCTGGTCGCCAAAGAAGGAATGGCAGCCAAAATGGTTTTGTACAGCCACGTTCATTCATGATGAGAAGTGAGAACTGGCTGGTTGCACCATCTATACACTGGAGAGTGAACTCTAATCGCACACGTCTTATTCTTTGCACAATCCCTTCTCTCTCTCTCTCTCTTCTCCTTATCTCTCTGCTTCCTCTTTTATTTTTCGTTACTTGACATTTTTCGTTGTTGTTGTTGTATTGAAAAGTCTGCTGTTTTATAGTCTAAAACCAGAGAGCCATGCTTGCTCTGCTTCAGCTTCAGCTCCAGCTCCAGCTCCAGCTCCGTCTGATTCGCTTTGCTTTCGGTGGCATTGAACTTCGAAACCTCGTCGTTTTCCTTTGATCAGTCAGCCATCCAGCCATCTCTCTTTCTTTTTCTTTTATCTGCTCTTTTGTCTGTCCCAACTCCCATCCAGATTTATCATTATCTTATTATCAATCTTCTCGTCCAAAGTTTACTATGCATAGACTAGATTACTGGGTCACACAAACACCCATTTTTTGCTTTCTGTTTTCCCGCTCTATCTCATTCTTGAAGGGTGATGTAATTCCATAGTTGTATCTGGTATCTTCAGCAAGACTAAGAAGATGAATTCAAGAACTCGTACTACTCATCAGTCTAGGAAACCTCCAGTAACTGTGAGTTATATATTTCAAGCTATTGGTTTTCCTTTTTTTGTGGTTCTTTCTTTTCTTTCCCTGTTAAAACTTTGTAATGGGTGACAACTTTGAGATGGGTATACGTCACTTCTCCAATTAAGGTTGTCAAATCTTTAATCTGCATGAGTATGTTGTGTGTGCGAATTTTCCATCTTTACCATTATTCGACTTGGAAAATGGATGAAAACTATTTCACTGCTTGATCCAAATCTGAATTGTTTATACTTCCGTTTCAGTTTCTTTACTTCACTCACTAATTTCCTGATTTGCTCAGTTGTATTATTCAATTCCAATGCTCACAGGACAAGAAGATGGAAATGCAGGGAAGCAAACCAAAGGGTGCCGAAAAAGCCACGGTGAATAGACGAAAATCAAGTAGAGAAAGAAAGCTCGCCTTACTAGAAGATGTACACCATTGTTCCTCCCCACCTCTATACCCATCCCATAAGGACATTACTTTTGTTCTTACCAGCATTGCTTTAAAGGATCCTAATGGTTTTTGAAAATCCAATTTTTACTTGTTTATGTTTCTCATTGCCAGGTTGAAAATCTAAAGAAGAAGCTAAGACATGAAGAAAATGTTCACAAAGCACTTGAGAGGGCCTTCAGTAGACCTCTAGGAGCTTTACCTCGTCTTCCTCCTTACCTCCCTCCATATGTTAGTACTTCTCTAACTTCAACACTTCCTCTGTTCGATCTATCGCGTTCTCTTTCATTCTCATGGAACAGTCAATTCTACATCGTTTTTTCATAGCCAATTGGACTGTGGCATCGATCAAGCATTTTAGGAACTTCCTTAATGGAAATATAAATGCAATCTCATCTTTTTTTATTTGGAGAGCAAGTATGTTGTCGCCATTTCAGGGCCTAATCGAGCCAGCATCCACCCTTTGTTCGTTGGATTAACACCAGGGTCATATGGATGTGCAGCTCCTAGTTGCGCTGATCCTAACAACAATTGCTTAGCGCCGAGGCTTCTCTTATGTGGCATGTTATAATTATGGGATTATCCATAATGATTACTGGAATAGACGGCAATGTTTAAGAACCGATATAGGAAATACCTAGTCATATATAGTCTTAGGACATTTATGAGTAATTTGGAATGTGACAATCTATAATGCAGACAATAGAGCTTGTTGCTGAAGTAGCTGTATTGGAAGAGGAGGTTGTTTGGCTTGAAGAACAGGTGGTGACCTTTAGACAAGGTCTCTATCAGGAAGCTGTCCATGTATCAACCATGAAAAGTGCAGAAAATTCAACCGATCGTAATGACCAGCCCATAATTGCACGTTCCAGAAAACTGCATTCAAGATCCTTGTCTCAAAGTGAAGTGGGATCATCCTGCAGGGCATGGCATTTACCCTCGATTAGCAGAAATGCTTCAAGTAGAAAACTATTGCCGTCTGATTATGCCTCCGATGGTATGAGGAATTGCTCCAATAGGCTACTAAATGGGAAAGAAGCTTTGCGTAAACCCAGTTTTCCTTTAGAAGATGAGCTAGGGAAAGAAAACCGATCATGTTCTAACTCTACTAAAGGTAATCAATCACGAGAAAGGAAAACCCCAACAGCTGAACCCACCGTGAAGAGGCCTCCTATCCAACCTAAACCTGCAGAGTATTGCGTTGATCCTCCAAAGCAGCAGGTATATTTTGACTGGTAACCTTGGTTTAGTTAGTCTAAAAGTTCAAGTCTCAACCATTTAATATGCAAGTTGATGTCGCTGATGACTGTACTGCTACAGTGCAGGTTAATAGACCAGGAAAGAGCGGAAGAGAGCTCCGCTGGTTCTTCAGATGACAAATTGTTGGAAGCTGAAAGCGTGGCAAACAGAATATCTGAGGATGTCTTGAAGTGCTTGTCCAGCATCCTCGTGAGGTTGAGCGTGTCTAGAGGGAAGACATTGGAGTCGGAGACTTTTTCCTCTTTAATGGCGCAGGCTTTTGGTGAAAACAATCTAGAAACTGAGTTAAGGGATCCTTACGGTATTTGTTCAAAAATTAAAACGAGAGATGTTGGTCTGTATAAGCATCTTCATGCAATTGAAGCTGCCTCAGTTGACCTCAATCGGAAGAAAAATGCATCATTTCTGATCCGTAGACTAAAGTAAGTTTATAGGTTGTCTTTACATTGTCAGGCATCACCTTTGTCTTATATGCAAGTAATTTGCATACTCGGAATCTTCAGGCTGCTCCTTGAGAAACTAGCTTCTGTCACCTTAGACGATCTAACTCATCAGCAGAAGCTTGCGTTTTGGATAAACACATACAACTCCTGCATGATGAACGTGAGAGATTTCTCTACAGTCTTATACAGTTGAAGTATTTTCTTCATCAATTTGAACATCATATTCTTCCCAAAGTGTTCTCAATGTGCGTATTAATGTTTCAGGCACTTCTAGAGCATGGGATACCGGACAGTCCTGAAATGCTCCTAGCACTTATGCAGAAGGCAAGATATTCTAATCAATTATGATGATTTTCTGTTTTCGATTCTGACTTCATGTTCACCATTTACTTGGTGCCATCTGGGAACTAAATTGCTAGTAATCCGAGGTTCTTTACCAATAAGACAGTCAAAGTTGGCCTCTCTTTTATTTCAGTCTCCAGGCATTATGCACATCAAGAGGCCTCCCTATCAATTTCACACGGATCCATGTTATTCCATATCCTTTTTGCATTACTGAAAATTTGGATTGGCAGAAAGACATTGGATCTGGATGTTCAATCAAACACATAAATTCCTGAACAAGTGTTCTATAATCAAGTTTCTGATACTGGCAACCATAAGTCCATAACCTATTAATTTTAGAATTGACTGACCGTCATTATACTTCCATCAGGCAACGATAACTGTGGGGGGACATTTGCTAAATGCCATTACAATTGAGCATTTTATCTTGAGGCTGCCTTATCACTCGAAATATGTAAGTTGGATTCACTTGGAATCGTTATTAGAATTTTCCTTTTGCTCACAGTTGGAAGCGGATAAATCCTCATAGGGATATTTTCTAGTAATTCTATTACTAAACCTCTCATTTCCTGCCTTTATTAGACACGTTCAGCTAAAAATGGTGAAATAAAGGCTCGCAGCAAATTCGGGCTGGAGTGGTCTGAACCCCTAGTTACATTTGCACTATCCTGTGGAAGCTGGTCCTCCCCTGCTGTAAGTTTGGTGCTTGTTGATGTTTCATGCATATTGTAAAACCATGTTTTATGTTGCAACTTTTTTATGAGAACGAAACTTTGGCTTGATCAAGAGCATGGACAGTTTGAAATAGAAGACAAAAGCGAGTATGTAGGCAAAACTAATTCTTTTGCAGTAATATCAGATCCTTTGATCTTGATCGACTGTCACATTTTACTTATTTTCTCAAAGGTGACCACAATTTTGGTTTTGGGCTGGTGATGATGGTGCATAATGTTTCCTAAATGAAGGTGAGAGTGTACACTGCATATCAAGTTGAGAATGAGTTGGAGGCAGCAAAGAGAGACTATCTACAAGCAGCAGTTGGCATATCAACGACCAACAAGTTAATAATCCCTAAACTGTTAGATTGGTACCTACTCGACTTTGCCAAGGACCTGGATGCTTTTCTGGATTGGATCTGCCTGCAGCTGCCTGATGAACTCAGAAATGCAGCAGTTACATGCTTGGAGAGCAGAGGAAGAGAGCCTCTTTCACATTTAGTACAAGTAACGCCATACGACTTCAGCTTTAGGTACCTCATACACCGCTGAAAGATTTCGTTCCCTCAATAAGGCCTAGAGTCTGCAAAAGTTCTTATTACTTGGGGAATGGCAGGTCTGCATATTGAGATATAAGACTAAGTACATACATAATCTAGCTCTTATTAGAAAGCATGGGAAAAAATAAATTTCTCCCACGGGGTCTCGTGATTGGTTTATTAAAATTGGTTTTGGGGAAGAGTACATGGTCTTTTGATTCTTTTTGTAGCAAATTCTGTATTCTTATGAGTTTGTTCATTCATTTGGATTGTTGTATCCTTGACAAATGAAGTAGTCAATAAAACATGAACACGAAGTTCCAAGTTGTGAGAAATGCAGTGCAGAAGAGGATTTAAACCCACAGTTGGCTGACGAGGTCATTCCTTTTTGCAGTTACATAATCAGTTATTATTGGCTGAATATGCAAAGGTTAGACTTCAACTAATGTGACAAAGTTCTTAAGCTGGGCTTCCATCTTAGAGAAAATGGTTTTTCTAATATTTCTAAGCTCTTGTCTATCCACGTTGAAGCAATAGTGAGACCGCTCTTCTAATAGTTCGAAGTTTTGCGCCAATGCTGTGCTTCTTACCTGTTGATATCGCTAACTCATGGGATTAGCCTCGTGGTTGAGAAGAGATGAATAAGCCGTAAACTTGGATGTCTTGCGTTCGATGCTCACTAGGTGCATTCATGCGCAATGAACTTGGACGTCTCGTGTTCGATGCTCTCTAGGTGCATTTATGCACAGTGAACTTGTATGTCTTTTGCTCGATGCCCTCTAGGTGCATACGTGGCTAGCCATTGAGCTGTTAATGGATGTTGTCACGCATATGTTGAGGCGAGATGCCACTTATGATGAGTCAGTCACGCTGTATAACGAGAGATGAGTCGGACACGTGTTCCAGACACTTCACTTACGAGACAAAAAGGAAAGCTATTGATATCGCCAGAGCTTGTTGCCATTACTAAGACCGTTGTCAGGAACTCTAGAGCAAATGGCTACTTAGTAGATTTTGTACCAAATCTCTTTCCTCAAGCCGTTAGAATATGGTCTCGTTAAGAATTCAAAACGTATTAAAGGCATCAACAACGTGCATAATAACAAAACGAAGAAATTGGAAATAATACTTTATCAAGGACATCAAATAGAGAGAGAGAGAGAGAGAGAGAGAGAGAGAGAGATGGTAAATGAAGACAAATTGGTAAGAATCACATGAGACAAACTTGGAAGCTCAGTTTGTCCTTCGAGGTCTGAAGTGACTGGTCCTACACTCCTACCATTTTCAGCTTAAGAAACTGCACCGAAGCGCCCTTTCACTTGATGACTTGATGTGAAAATGTACAGGCAAAAGCTCCTATAACCACGTGAATCTGGATTCCAAAAGAGTAGCCGATGCTTTGTCTGATCAGAAAAGGGAACGCCGGTAAAGACACCCTTCACACTACCTCAATTTTCAAGTATATTTCCTTATAAAAGATTTTCTATGAAAAGCCCACGTTTGTTTATGTTATCTTTTCACCCTTTTTGTTTCTGAAAAAGATTACCCGCAGATAAAAAACCATGTTTGTTTAGGTTAGCTTTTCACTTCTTCCCTCATAAAAAAGATACAGAGCGATGAAACGGAGGCAATCCGATCTTTAGCTCAATTTCATTCCTCTTCGTTTCAATGCCACGACTGGTTTTGGCAGATTCTTTGAGGTTCGTATAATTGTTCGCGAGCGCAGCGCTCACACACACACATCCTCACCCAGAAAAGGGAAAAAAAGAAGCAAACAAGAGCTTGTCAATTTTCAATGCAATTCTCAATCTTTATCAAAACAAAAAAAGAGCTTGTCAATTTTCAGTCCGACATGAAGGCCACCCAGAATACGAGGGCGTTAGGCAAACAAACAACAGGAGGGATGCACGAAGCACTATAACTGTACACTATACAAAAATGAATAAAAACAAATACCAAAAAAAAAAATGTAAATTATACACGATGAACTAGGTTAAAAAATGACTTCCCCGTCCTCGTTTCTCTCTCTCTCTCTCTCTCTCTTCAACCTCCTCCCTCTTTTCCTCTCCTCTGAAGTACCATGACTTTTAGCGTTCCGACAGGGAATCTCTTGTTGCAGCGGCTTCTTTGTGGAGCAGGGTGTTGGGATACCTGAAGAGGGATCAGAATGGTCCAGTAGTTGACTGATTTGATGCATGCCGCCAATTTGATGAGCTCAACCAAATGGTGAAGGAACAGGTCCTGCAAGTGCATCCGACCGCTTAATGCTTCCCATACCGCAGATAATGCAACCGGGTGTTGAAAGAGCCGAGAATTTGGCCCCACAAAGATCACAAACATCGTATCCGATAGTTGACAAGCGGCTGAGCGTGGCAGCACAGAACTGCGACGGGTCTTCTAATGGATCAATGGACTTGTTGGACAAGCCCCTCTGAACGCACATGTCAACTAGGCTTCTCAACTCATCTTGCTTGCTTGGAGGTGCTTTAGATAGGAGCAGCTCAAGCATTTGCTTAGAATACGCATAATTCTGCACATCCATATTCCTTTTGATAGCAGTTCGAATGCAGTTTATGCGGTGCTTTGCCAGAAGAGGTAATGAACCCAGATGGCGTGACAATCTAGCCATCTCATCTTTTGCACTGATGGCACTGGGCCCTTGGACCTTCTGCAGCCGCCCGATTTCCTGTGGTTGAATCAGATGAGACTCAGTTATCATAGCCAAATTATGTTGAGGTCATACAAACGAGAGATGACTTTTGCATCATCTCAATTTACCATGTACCATCAGAAAGATCATCAGTCATAAAACAAATGCTAGGTCTATTTTCATTTGGGAAAATTGCAAAAACCACCCTCGTGGTTTGGGCCAGTTGCAAAAAGACTCCTGCGGTAACAAAGTTGCAAATGAACACCTGTGATCGCAAAAGTGTTGCAACCGACGGTTTCTGTAACGAAATAAAAAAATTGTCCAAAATACCCTTGTATATAGACCCTAAGATTGTTTCTGTGCATCGGAATTCTCGAGCAGAGGGGCGGCACCACCACCCCAGCGACACCGCCGCCACTCCGGCATTCCAGTCGTCTCTACAGGCCCATGCCCTTCCCTATCATCACAACCACAACCCCACGAAACCCATCGATAGGCCTTTCTCCTCCGTCGCCACATCGATCACACTGCCGCACCGCCTTCTTCTCCATCGTTGCCGAGTTTCACCCCTGTAGTATAACGAGAACTTTGAAACTTAGATCTAGGGTTTCACAAACTTTGATGTTGCTGATTTGCCCGAATCGCACAAACTTAGATCTAGGGTTTCAATCGCACCTTACGATTGAAACCCTAGATCTAAGTATGTGCGATTAGGGTTCGAATTGAAACCCTTGATTGTTGTTGACGTGGGTATGTGGTTCGGTCGTGGTGCAGTGGTGGTATGCGGATGACGGCGATGGGACTAGGCGGTGATGGCTGATGCAGTATTGGGCGGTGATGGCGGCAACGGAACTGGGCGGTGATGGCGGCAATGGAACTGGGCGGTGATGACGATTGCGGGATTGGGTGGTAATGGCGACAACGAGATATCATGACGGTTTCGCGGTGATGGGATTTGATGAGGCAGTGGCGGCGACGGGTTTCGATGAGGCAGGTGGCGACGGGGGCGGTCGTGGGTAGGGCAGGTGGCAGACGGGGGGGGGTGATGGAGGTGGATATGCGGCGGGGTGGGGTGATGGAGGTGGATATGCGGCTAGGGTTTGGTTTCATTAGATTAGGGAAGAAAGTTTGGGATTTGGGAGAGAGAAATAAATAGAGGGCATTTTAGTCATTTTATTATATTAATATTTATGAAACGCACTATTTAGGAGTGTGAGCAACACATGCCGTTAGTTTGGATGATTTTTCTAACGGTTGCAACACTTTTGCGATCACAGGTGTTCATTTGCAACTTTTGTAACCGCAGGGGTCTTTTTGCAACTGGCCCAAACCACGAGGGTGGTTTTTGCAATTTTCCCTTTTCATTTCGATACCAATTAGGTCATTCACCAACTTAAATTACAAATGTCATTTACCATCAGAAGAAAGAGCAGATGGCGGCATGATGACTACAACATACGTAATAGCAAAATTCTACAGTCATAAACACCCTCCGCAATTTATTCCAGGTTGATCTATAGCATTGGCTAACATGTCAAACTTACAATCTGAGTACTTAAGTAGAAATATCTTGTTAAAGATCCAACTATATGCCATAGGAAATGCGGTTTGATATGGTTCTTGTTGGCCGCATAGGCAAGTCAACTTCTTACCCAAAATCAAGTGAGCAAGCACGCTAAACCTTTGGTTGAGGTGATATATTTTCGAGCAATCGTGAATCAAGTTGTGAGATATGATTTCAGTGTTGAGGCAGTAACTCATTACATAAAAAACCACTACGTTTTGATTCAATATTAAACAAAAACTTAAAAGAACAAAGTGGTTATGTGAAACAGAAAAAAAGAGAAACCACTATAGCAGTAACTACATTCCGGTTATACCTAATCACTTAGTCAGGACAGCCACCCCCCCAACCCCCAAATTGAACACGTGGATATGTAGCTTATAGAGGGATCAGGGGACCAACATCTGACAAGAGCGCGAGACCAATCTAAATCCAAAAGGCCAACAAAGTGAATTTCTGCCTTGGAAAATGGTGCCTGTTCAAAATAGTCAGTTTGAAACACAGAAAAATTGTACCTGAAGAAGAGTGACCGCAATTTTGTACTGGGCACATATAGTGGCTTGAGCCTTGATGTCAGCTCCACGAGATTGATCCTTTGCCAGTGCCAGGAAAGCTTCATCGAAACAAGACAATGCATCTGGTAGTTGATTCTGCTCGAGATGGACAAGCCCAGTCTTAAAACAAAAGGGAGCAGCTGCTCCACGAGGCACCTGTTACAAGATCACCAACAGATTAAGAGGAGAGATAAACCTCCAAAAGAAGCACTAACTAACTAGTCAAAATTCCAATAAAGCTTCCATACATATATATATAGAAGTAAGATTTATCAGCCATCAAACTTGTAACTGCCATTCCAAAGTTCTGTCGAGTCCACTTTCCCCAAACTCCAAGAAACCACTACTGAACTTCAGTTTCCTCACATTCATTACGAAAGCATGAGATGAAAATTGGATCATCGGCCTGGTAATAGCTCCCCTTACTAGTAAAGGGAACTAGCGGAGATTGCTAAAAAACTTCTCTTCGTAAAAACAATTCTGAGAAGAATTACTTCGAACCAAAATTTTCCACAAATACAGCCAAGTAACAGAGCTTCACATGCTGTCACACACCAATTGGGATATTAATTGCATCAGTGGCATGGTATCTTTGTTGGGTGACTTAATATTGGATCTATGGTATATGGAAGTGATCTCATACACATACAGCAGTGGTGCCTTATTAGAAGAGAGAGAGAGAGAGAGAGAGTCAGTGGTGGTGGCATCTTAAGTGACATAGATGGTCGTTTTGAAAACGTCTCATACTGCAGGGGTGATTTTTGCATTAAGGCCAGAAGGAAAGAAAATTTGGGATATCAAAGGATGAGCAAGTTCATAGACTACAATAATGCAAGAGGAGTGCCATTGCACCAGTATTTCATAAACCAAATAATTTGAATAGACTTCTGACAGAAAAAAGGAAAACTCAACCTGCCCAGGACGCACAGCTGTTGGAGAAGCCGGACGTGCAGGATGTTTTGCTGAATTTACAGAACCTGGAGCTTCAAGGGAACTAAGATCAAGGGGCTGGGTTGAGATTGGGACCTGGGCCATCTGAACCCGAGACTGCGGCATAACAGAAGGCTGACCTACTGATTGAGGCGGAACGCCACCGTCTGGAAGTCCGATGGACTCCATTGATACATGATGTTGAGGTGCTATAGGGGGGACTCCGCCATCAGGTAGACTCATACCGGCTACAGATGCACCAACCTGGTTAGGGGTGACATTATTGCTTTCAACACCTTGAGAATTTTGATCCAATCTCGAAAGATAAGTTCCAGGATTAGGCAGTGCAGCTGCAATCTGGAGGGATGGTATAGTATTCTGGAAAAAGTCCTCTGGAATTGGTCCAGTGGTAACTCCACCTCCCATAACAATAGGAGCAGCCTGTGATACTGGTGCAGATTGTATAAATGAATCTGTTCCAAAAGGATCAGTCTGGGCAGAAACTGTTGGTGCTGTAACTGTTCCAGTGGTCGCAGAAGCAGGTTGAGGAAAAACCAGACCAAAATCTGGGGATCCACCAGTTAGTGACTTGGTCCTACTGATCGGTAGGCCCAATCCCTCACCAAGTTTAAACTGTTTTGTGGCTTCTTTGATCTTATCCACATCGACTGTAGCAGACGAAATGGGCTTATCTCTGATTCTTATATGTAATTTTTTAGCTTTAGATGTTCCCTCATCATCACTGCTGCTACCATCACCAGCACCACCATAGAGAGATTTCTTAAACTCTTCCTCAGCTTTTGCCTGTTCATCTACAGCTTTTGAACCTGCAATTGGCTTTGTAAGAGTTTCTAGACCCATCAGGGATTCCCCATCGGATACCCCCTTGGACTTGTTAGACGCAGAAGTGAGTAGTAGTGTTTGGTGTCCATTTGCCTTAATGTCACTGCTTTCAGGTTTTAATGCTTTGACCAAACTATCTTCCCTTACCTCAACAATATTACCTCTTCCTTTAATCAAACCAAGATAAACACCAATGTGGTCTGTTATAATCGAAGGGATAGTACCATCGTCAGTCTTCATGTATGGCATCACCTCTGCAGCCAGCTCCCACTGAGGTATATTCTTCAGATTGGTGGGTGTCTTGATTTCCCAATTTCCACCACCCCATTCAGGTCCTTTGGGAACCATACTTTCAGCAGCGAAGTTGGCAAAAATGCCTTGTGTCCATCCAGTGGAGCGGACTCTTAAAATCCTTTCACAATATCGCCTCAACTCTGAATCAGTACCCTCTTCCTCCAATTTCTGAGCAAGACGTCGCATAGCACTAGGGTTGAGGTGGCAGATAAACAGGTCGAGCATGCTTTCAAAATCAGCAATAACTTCAAAAGTTTCTTTTGCACTGTCAAACTGACCATACCTGCAAGTTCAGTTCTACTCCCATTTAGTAACAGAAACAAGACAATGGACAATGACGGGCAAACTAGAGGTGTGAAAAAGAGGAGCAGCAAAGGGAGCAGCTGGGCAAGAAAGGGGATACAATTAGTCCCTCTATGTCTGCCTTTGTGAAATACTCTTCTTGAGTCATAGGATCCCTGATGCCACCACTACTGTCATTGATTACTATAAAAGTCAAAGTTCTTTGATTTATTCTTAGAGAGAGGGATAGATAAACAGTAACATATAAGTCATACAATCTCATCCTCTGGTTTCTGGGCAGGGAATGGTCTTTATGGACAAGGCCACAAAGGCACTATAGAATACTGTCAAACTTATACTACAAACATCTTGTTAAGTCTCTGGCTACACGACACACAGCCACAAACACATAAAAAGGAAGCTCATTTTTTGTTCCCGTCTTTTTGTATCTTAATCGAAAGTGGAGAAGTTAAATCTAGTATTTGTTTCTCCGACTTTCGGTTATGCAGTCATCTCTAGTCAAAGATAAATTTTCTGATTCTTTTGTCATTTGTCTGTGTATATATATGTGTGTACTATTGCTATACTATATGTAATTATGATGTCACGTTCAAATCCAGGTGACCTGAAGGTCAAACCGGTGACCCTTGACCCAGTCCCTTTTCCGGTTCAATGAACAGCCTGGCTTTTAAGACATCGTAAAGAAGTAAATATCTGCACAAGTAGTGTACATCTATATGCACACTTATACATAGGTCCGGCTGCATCCATGTGGCTTGAAGCACAATCATTGGAAAGCTAGCACCCCATAACCCATGCGGGCAATTGACAGCCATATTATTCTCAACAACTCATTTGCCTTTCAGCCATTGGTATGAAATAAAAACAGAGAAAAGTAAAGTATCAAAAACAGTTGTTGCTGGAGGAGAAGAAGATGAAGAAGATTTTAGAGAAAAGTATTAAAAAAAAGTTGTTTCTGGAGAAGAGAAGAAGATGAAGACGATTTTGTTTTTTGAAGCAAGCAGGAAGTTACAATTGCATCCCATGGTTTGAGTACTTGGTACCTAATTCCTAGTTTCGGTCGTCAGAGAGCTGACGTTGCTGCTCGGGTTTGTAGATCCGTATAGAAGCCCTAAAGTTTTGGATTTTTACATGATACAGCAGGACTAGTAGAACCGTCCCAACCATTACCTGTTCGGCAATTCCGATGGTTCGACCAAACGGGTTTTTCAGGCATTTGATATAAAATGGTTATAGGAGCCTGACCGACCGTTTCTTGGGCCAGTTCTCAGTTTCTCTGGTCAGACCACCTGGTCAGGTCTGGTTTCTAAGACATTGCTTCTCTATACCGTGAAAAAAAAAAAACAAAGGATCTACGTTGGATCTCACCTCAATCGCTCTAACGAATAGGATAACCTAAAACAAAGTTTGATTTGGATTTCTTCCTACGTTCTTTGAAAATTTTCCAATGATTGAGGTCAAAGGTGTCGTCCTGTGATTTGTTGTATAAGGAGAAGACAGAGTATAGAAACAAAATCAGGTTAAGCTATATTAGCATGATTATAAGAATGTAACACGAGGTCAACTGTCTGTAGTAAGGGAGTGGAAACTCTGGACCATTTGACTTTTGCTTGCGACTTTTCTGCTCTGGAAGCCAATTCTTAACAGGAACAAAGTTCCATCCCCGCTAAGCCATGATATAATGAGTTAGACCAAGCAATGACAATCTGCAACTCCAAGTCTTTCTATCTTAACCAAGTTGAGAAGGCTGCCTTTCTCTACAACGGTTCACTGCTTGTCAAAAAGAAGAAAAAGACAAGAATCTTCTCCAGTTCTTCTACCAAATCCCTGATCTGATGGTTCATCTACTAGTCAATATGAGCTGTTCATTGGCAAGCACAGCTCAAAACCGTGCTCGTTTTGCAGGTCTTGGATGCATGCCCAAGGCAGGCAGGCCATGACTTGCATAGGCTTCTCCCATGTCACCCAAAACATAACACATCAATCTGATCTATTCAAAACCGACCATAAAATTTAGCGTCATCAGTAAGCTTCAACTTCATTGTATATATCTCTCTTAGGTGACTTGAAAAGGTCCAACCAGAAGGGGAATATGCTAAGATACAAGAAAACACCATAAAGCAAAGCAAAAGCAGAAAAACACCCATCAAATCACAAAGGTAAAGTAAAAGCCCCAACTAATATTTCCAATATCTAATCACGAAATCAAACAGATCATTGTACGCAAGAGGGAAGTACTAGCGGGAGACTATCATACAGGAGAATATAAATCTTAGAGAATAAACTGGAACTGACAAATCATTGACAAAATAGCATTTCTACAGGGAAAAGATAAATTAAAAGTTTGCTGCGCTGCGTACTTGATACAGGCATATCCCAACTGCCGAAACCGGTGGAATAAATGAGAGGTTGGAGGGCATTGTGGATAATCTCTTGAACGCAAAAACTCGTCCCTCAGAACAGATAAAGCAGTAGAAAAGCGTCGAGCTTTTATAGCATAAATTCCCCGCAACACCTAATAGATCAGAATGATATAAGGGGGGAAGAACTAAATACATGATAAATACAATTCACAAGGAAATGCCAGGTATAACGATCACCTGAGTGAACTGTGGGCCTGATTGGGATAATGATACAGCCAGATCTCCACACACTGGAGCACCCGTAGCAAGAATATCAAGAGATCTTGGAGTAATACGTAGGCTGTCAAACCTTCACTCAGACAATTACACGTGACATGTCAGGTGTAGAAAGCTTTAACAGATAGGTCAATAATATGTAGTAAATCAAAAATGAAATGTATGCAGGTAAGCAGCACTTGAGGAAAATTATGCTGCCACTAGCAAAGCATGCATGTAAGTAGGGTAAAACCTTGACGTTATTTGGTACAGCACTTCTGACAGGTCAAGCTTCTGTTCAAAGTGCTGCTGCATTGTGGCAAAGCCAATAAGAAGTGGTTCAAGAAGCCCAACAAGACAGTTCTTAATCTCCACCGCCTTCTTTTGTTTGGGATTTACTTCTGTTGGGCTTGCAAGCAACAATCGATCATTCAAAGCACCAACCAACACTGCGCAGAAGTTCATCCTTATAGCTCATTTTAATGACAACAAAGCCAACCAACAATAAAAAGCAATCTGCTAAGCAACCTCAACAGAAAAGCAAACAATAGCATTTCAAGCAACTTAAGACATTCACCTGCATTAGGCATACTAATAGATAGTACCGTCCTGACTTGTCCATCCCAGCCAAGAATGCTGATAGCAGTGGCAGTAGAAAACAGAAGCGCGGGCCCAACCCAGAGAAGAGATCTAAAGTGAGAACAAATTAAGGATCTCAAAACTAGCCATCTAAGAAGCATGGATTCAGGTGCGGGTGCGGATACAGATACATCATTTTCTCAGAAAATAATATACAGGTGCGGCGGGGATACGAAAGTTGGATACAGCTGTCACCCTAGCTTAAATACAGCTGTCACCCTAATCAAACCACACATCGACAGAGCTATTGACAGCAGCTCTGCAACGAGAAGACGTTACCGCTGCTGCCGGACACCGCCGGTCGCCGCTGCCGGCGCTCTCCAGTGGAGGTTGTTCATTCTTCTCCTTTTTCTTCTACCTCTCTCCTCTCTGCCAAAAAGCCCTAGGTGCGTGTTTCTGCCGTGCCCAAGCCGTGCCCAAGATCCAGAAATTTAATTCAAGAAAAAAATTAATTCAGGACACGCACCCTGTGCACACCAAGCCGCACCTGATCTGCACCCGGCGCTGGTACCTCCACCAAAGTGGCGTACCCATGCTTCATAGCTAGCCATTTTCTATCACTTACCATCACTATAATAAAATCACTAGAACATTATTAAGAACTTCATTATCAATATAATAAAAAAATCACTAGAAAGCGGTCACGGGTGAGGATATTGAAGGAAGTCCTTTATCAAACTTTGTAGAACTGCTAGCCAGTATATCTAGATCTGCTGAAACAATAAGCACCCTTTGTGTGGTTAATATTCCTGCAACAGAGCCCCTGAGAGTTTCTTGCCAGTGAGCCTGCAGGAACAGGAAAATTGTTAGCAGCTCATGGCACCAATGATGCGAATGCAAAATTAAATGAGATGCATAGAATGATAGAAGTACTAAGAGAGGACCAAAATGGCCTCTACGGTAGTTATCAAACTCTAATATTTTCCTCTTAATTTTGGGTAGTCTATTTAAGGGTAGTTATCTGTTGCATCCATTGAAATTCAAAGTTTGGTGCCACGTATGATTCACCTAAGATGTCACACCAAAAGAAAGCCATAAGGTGTTGACTATGTAGCTATACAGATGAAAAAATAGAACATAACCTCACCAGAATAAAGCCTTATCCCCAAAAAAGAAGATGAAAACTTATAGTAGCAATCCACCCAAAGACAGGCTAACAAAATTATCTATTGCATCGTTCACAATTTAAAGTTCAGTGCCACGTGTCATTCACCTAGGATCTTGCACTAAAAGAAAGCATAAGGCGTAGATAATATAGCTAGTGCAGATGAAAGAGTAATAGAACAAAACAACCTCAGCATGTATCTATTTTGAGGAATAATGCCTTATTCAAAAACAGTAAATGTAACCTATAGTAGCAATCCACACAAAGGCAACAAAATTACAGCCAAGCCCCAGTCTGACACAAAATCCAGCACCTTGTCCAGAGAAAACCTCCCTTCTCCAGAAACCCAAGAGCAGACCTTAAACTATATCCTTCGTCTCCAGCAGAAACCTTCAACAAACTAAAACGTTGGCCATTACTGTTATGCTATGCCTACAATTAACTTAGTACATCCTTTTCTTCTAAAAGTTTCATGCATTTTAACCTTTAAAATTCACAGCGAGATCACGATACTCTTCTCTACCATAAAACTCTTACCCTGAAAAACAACAACAAAGAACCTCTCATTCTCCTTTCACCATACTTCCAACCTTCCCCACTCCCAGGGGTCCTGCTAAGAAAAAAGATGAAAAAAAAAATCGGGGCTCAACTGCAGCCCAATCCGCACAACTTATACCTCTTCCCCAGTTATAAGCCACGAAAGCAACGATAATCAGTCTTAAAAGATCTCATTTGCTGTCCAACATCAATGTGTTTCACTTGCAATTATCCTACACTGTCGAAGGTCCTAGAGCCTATGCCTCTAATGCTCTATCAGGATTTGATGTGGTCAAGAAGAAGTACCATGACAATTCTAAAGGTTGGGCTAAATACCTGCAGAACAATCTCGTTTACTTTCAACTTGATTGACTTTTTCCCGTCAGCTTTCGTAGATATATGATCACCATCAGCAGTTGAAAGGCGGTATCCCTGGACAAGCTTTGCCAAGCCAATCTTGTCTCCGTGAGAGGCAAACATCACAGTTGATTCTACATTCAAGACTCGAATCAGCATGTTTAAATTGGTGATTTTCCATATGAAAATTTAAGAAACTATCCCTGAAGCACCTATTGGAGTACAAAAGATGCGATCAACTTCAGTTTCAAACATAAACTGTAGTGGACCCTTTATAGAACCAACATCACTATCCACAGACTGGCGTTGATCAGCAGCTTCATTCTTCTCGCCAACCTCTTGGGAACCGCCTCCCGGCAAAATATATAATGCCAGTCCCGTCTTATCCTCATCAAGGATTGCGAACTGATTATCGTTAGGTCCAATAAATGCAGCATCTCGACCTAAGCAATGCATGGAAAAGGAACGTGCTTAGCAATGGTAAATGTGCATATTAATATGAGTCAGCTGAAAACGAACAATTCATGTAGAAAGGAAGAACCTTTGACTGTGCTAACTTTACTGTTAGCTTTCAAAGGATTGGTATTTTCCCAATAAAGAACCACTTCACTGGATGAACCACTGAACTCGTGAACAACAAGAAATAAGTGCTGCTTTTTACTGTAAATCATGTGCTTTGGGTTGAATTCAACATTCCCTGGAACCTGAATCCAGAAAATAGAAGAGCTTGCCCATATAAGAAGGTATTCCCATCGTAATTATCAAAGAAGTTCAACGCCTTAAAGTTTTCACAAAGGAACATGAAAATCGTACCGAGGTTTGCAATTTCTTGTAGATACTATCCACTCCAGAAGACAGATTATACGCCATAAGGTTTACACCTTCCACATAGAAAGCCCTGACTGGGTAATGTAAAACTCGATTCTCTTTATTAAAGAAATTGAGCTCAAGATGAAATGGCTGCCAACAAAACCAAGTGCATCAGCAACAATTTCAAGAACAAGTTTTGTAATAAGTTCAGATTATCTAGACTTACCTGGCAAACAGGAGTGTCTTTCAAATGATTTTTAGTATCCATGATAGTGATCAGGGGCAACCTAGATATGGGAGCATTTTTGGCATGTCCTTCCATAAAATGCTGTACAATCAGGTTAAGGTAACAAGTCAGCACCGCTAATAAGATCCAATAGAGATGCAAAGATGCATTCACGGAAAAGATGAGTCAATAAGAAATATAAGACAGCATAAAGATAACCAAATTCTCTATCTCAAAACGACCCTTCCTTACACTAACACCGCAATCACGCTGTGATGCTACACAAACAAAATGATGATACAGAAAGTTGGTCACCAGATTCAATACATTATCTACATGAATCTAGGAAGCACGGACTCCAGTGCAGTGCGGTGCGGAGATATGGGTGCGGATACGTCATTTTAGAAATAAAAAGGATACGGGTGCGGCAGGGATACAGCAAATTATATATATGTATGTATGTGTGTGTGTGTGTGTATAGATAGATAGATAGAGAGAGAGAGAGAGAGAGAGAGAGAGAGAGAGAGAGATTTGTATTTTTATTTATGTGTTTATGGGGTTAGTTTGGATACTAAGTTAATAAGTGGGTACCAAATAAAGGCACAGAAAGTTAAAAAGTCATGTATCGAGAAGAGAGAGCAGTCTTCTTCTTCTTCTTCTTCAGTAATCACACACTGCCGGACGGAGTTGCTATAGCCAGACAGGGTCGTCGCCGACTTCCAGCCTTTGCTGCTTTCTTCTTCTTCTTTCTATCTCTTCTCTCTGTCCAGATTGTTAGGAACCCTAGGTCGTCAATTCGAGTTTGAGCCCTCACGCACCCGGTGCGTGTCCAAGCCGTATCGGAGCCGCACCCGGAGTTCAGCAAATTATTTGAAAAATCAAAGAATTATGGACAAGCGATCCATGCGCACCCGCCGCACCAGTGCTGGTGCATCAGCCGAAACGCCGCACCCCTGCTTCATAGGCGTGAATACAAGTATATTATGCATGCATGGACGCATAAAACACAAACTTCAATAGAAATGCATTCTGATATCAGCTTCTCTTACATTTATATACATCGTCTAAACTGCAATGGCAAAATGCCTTCTTCACCAACTCTACAAAAGTACTGAATAAGCTTGAGTTGACGCAACAGGCTTAACGTATCCAACATGGCAGAAAACTGTATTCCTATTATGGTTCTTTGACAGGCCAAGTAACTATTGCAAGTCACTGATACTACGTACTTCCTAATACTCTTTCAAAATAGAAATAAAATCCAGGCTGGAATCACTTAAAACTAACACCAAACCTAACCAGGTTGGTGGCACGTAAACTACTGAACTATAATCCATCAATGGCTTTCGTTGGGTCTAAGTGTCTCTCGGTAATGGACTAGATTTTCCACAAATAAAAATCACTCCGTCCGTCCCAAAATTTTATATAGCATTTCACTTGCACAAAGTTTAAGAAGCTGGTCAACTTTTGAGACATTTCCAATTCTGCCCTTACAATGATACCCTATCATCGTCTCCTCCAGTTGTACTTTCATCTTCTCTCTTATAGTTGTCTTCTCTCTCTCAATTTGATGACACAGACACTTGACGCTTCTCTATTTATTGACAAATACCCATCTTTCGTAGTCCAGCCATGAGAACAATTTAAATACCCGCAGTAGTAGAATTACTTGCAATTGAAGCAACGGTGAGATGATCTTATTCGCACTTTCGAGAGGCAAATACAGATAATGGTCTTTAAGCATTGACTAGTCGGACTCGATACCTGGAGAAATCAAATGACCTGAACCAATCCATGAGAACTTGGATGTACGAAGATCGTCATTTTGGACCTATGCCGACAACAGGTTTCAGCGATATCTCAGGTCAGAAGATTTTCATCAAGCTCGTTACAATTTACAAAACCAACCCACTTCATCTCAAATCACAAAAGAAAAGGACAAATAAAGTATTGAAGAGAATTCTGAACTCTTACACCTCAAAGCCCAGTCGTTCGATTAGTCAAACGTCCAGCGGCACGTAGTCGAACACCTGGGAATGCCGACCACACCTGACCACCTCGTCAAACTCCTCACCGCACCTTAGCACCTATCAAAACAGTGCGGTGCTTGGTGTGCAGCTTTTAGGTGACCTAGTAACCCAGATCTGATCGTGAAGTTGCGGGTTAAGATCTAAGTTGCACAGAGCAGGGGCAGGGGCGGGGGCGGGAGAGGGAGCGGGGAAGCGTCAGCACCTAGGAGAACCTGAGTTGGGAGCGTTCCGGCTATATAATTATTAAACTTTACTTTATGGTATATCCTAGGACAACGTAAAAATATTGCATTCTTGTAAAATATAAAACAAAGTGTGGTTAATTTTACAATAGTTAAAAGTTAAAGAGGGAATATGAAAAGAATAAAGAACCCCAGCTGTGCCCAACATATCATGTGGGGACGTGGCCAAGCCACAGCCACCAATTCACTAATGAACTGTAAAGACAGACTAATAGGGCCCAACCCACGTGCTTTGCCTTCCATTTCTCGGTAGACACCTGTAGTAAGAAACAGCCGAGTTTCTCTCTCTACTTCTTCTTCTCTGTTCATGTCTCTTCGTAACCCTAGCCTCCAATAGTGACTACCCAAAGAAAAAACAAGGAGAAAACCTCCATTATCGATGAAAAACGAATCTGCCCATACTTCCGTTCGAGATCCCAACTCTCTTGGGTCGCGCTCCCGATGAGCTCCCAAGTTAGGAGCGCAGATTCGCGCTTCTAAGGAAGATTTGTGGCCTTCCTACACGAATCCTGCAACTAAGGTTAAAATATCTTACCTTGGATGGGTTTGGTTTCTGAGATATATGGCAGATTGGTGCAGTACGGGGTGATGCAAGGACGAGGTGCTGTTCGTTCGAAAGAGGCCGTGATGATGGTCGGAAAGAAGAGAAGGCTGATAGGGGAGGAAGAAGCTGGGTTATATGGAGTGGTGGAAGGAGAAGGTGGTTATGTTTGGTCGGAGTGGTGGGAGAGGGAGAAACAGAAAATGGGTTTTTCAAGAAAAGCGATGGTGGGTCCCGTCAATATAGAAAATAAGAACGAGGGTAATGATGGAAGAGTGTACCATATATATGGTAAATATATATATGGTAAAAAAATAGAAAGTGAGCATTATTTTTGAGACAGCTCAAAAAGGATATATGATCAGTTATTTTGTGATAAAGGGAGTATAAGTTTAACAGACATTATGCCAATTCTTTTCAAATTATGGCATCAGGTTCACTGTTTAGTTTTTGAAAGTCAACTGCATGTCAAACTTCAGTCTTCTCCCAAGTGTTAAAGATACATAAGATGCTAGGTTTTCAAAATTACCAAAATTTACATCCCAAATGACGTGGCACATCCTGGCACTACATAACGTCCTGTGGGATTCATATTTTAGGATAAGAAGTTTGGACACCAAAAAATGCAATAAACATGCTCCCAGCCACTGTGCTACATGTTCTACTCAATAGGCGAAATAGTCGAAACCAGAGCAAGATCAGGTAATCACACTCATCAATATCTAGATGGAGTCAAGCAGTTCATTAGATATCAGTTCGAGTTTGCACAAATTGGACCCAACTTTAGAACCTTGGCGAGTTTAGGACCCAGAACCATGATTCTGTAAACTACACCATAAGAGTTGGAAAGAAATAGATGTATTAGAGCATATCAAAAGAGAGAGTAGTATACACTGTAAAGAAAGGCCTTCCGCGCAATGTCCGAGATTGTAAGCTGACTTTGGCTGGCAAAAACAACAACAATGGTCACAATGCTATATAATGATTTGTTTAGCATGTCAACAAGAATTAAAGAAAACAAGCGAAAAGTTTATGCCATAAAAATATACATCTAATAAAAGGCACTATGTTGTACATTATGACTGGTAAGCAAATGGAAAAATGAAGAACATCTCTCATTCATTCTCATACGTCAGTATTCATTTTGATGTAAACAACGCGACTTTCTACTCAGATGTGAACTTTGAGCCCTGCATTGATCTCATAAGACTAGGATTAGGATTCTGCATCCAAATGAGAATGTTAAAATTGATGATTCTACGAACATACATACATACATAAAGATGATGGTAAAGGTTCCCCTTCCTTAGAGTGGCCTTCTTTGTGTGGACAGTGGACTGTTCATAATCTCAGAAGGCGGGGTCAGACTTTGGTCAACTGGGTGCTTGATGTGCAAGAAGGACGCGGACTCCTTTGACCATCTACTTCTACATTGTGTGGCCAACAGTAGACTGTGGAGTCATGGCGAAGTCAGTTACGGGGATGTTACGAGCGGCAAGCGCAGGGTAGGTTGAACGTGCCTCAGGAGTTGCAACGGGGATGAAAGTTGGTGCCTTAATGCCTTTTTTGGGTCATATTGACAGCAAGGAACAGGCAAAATTTTGATGTGGTGGAGTAACCTTCTTACATCTTCATGCTCTCTTCTCACATCCTTTTTTTTTCTAGCTCATAGCAGACTGGCTGTATCAGACTGCAGCGTTTTTAGATTTTGTGAATGAATCCTGCCTCGGGGATGTGTGGTAGGCCTGTAGCTGCTTTTTGTAGCCCCTTTCTTGTTGATAAGACCTTCTTTTGCTTTGTTTTAGGAATCAGTCTAGTGCAAATGAGCTCAAACACTGCCTCCCCCCCCCCCACCCCCCACCCCCCCCACCCCCCCGCGTCCCGTCTTTTGATTTACTTGGTACTTACAAGAAAATGGTAAAGGATGCCACTGTTTTGCTCTTTTACTGATAGCAATAACATAAATTTGAACCATTAATTCCCAACTCACCCTTTCAGATGCTGCTCTTGCAGTTGAGCTTGAAGTTGATGGTCAGCTAAAATTCCTGACGAACCGAGCGATGAAAGCTTTTCCTTCAAAACGGACGCTGCAAAGCAGCTTAAAGTTAGCATACGCAAAATTGTAAAAGGGTGACACGCCATGTGTGGACTCTTTCCCCAAGGGCAACACATCTCAGAAAATTGTTGCTTTCTACCATCATTAGGAACTGTTCTTAGATTGCCAGATATAAGATGAAACTTGTATCATGTATTCGCTTTATAACGTACTAATTACATGTAAATTTTGGGGCTTTTGGAACATCTTTCCCCTCATTTCTTACACAATCTCTTAAAACTTCACAAGCCAATCTAAACAGGATGTTGCCAAGTCCCCCAAGAACTTTCCAAAACTAATGTCGAAAAAAATTCATGATGTAAATAAACAATTACCTGAAGATCCCCTTGCACTCTGCAAAACTGCAAATAGTTGTTTTCTTCCTTCCCTAGTGTATGCGGCTCTGTTTTTCAAATTGTCTCCACCTGTCATATTCTGTTACAAAACGGTCAGTTTCCCTTTAGGCATCAACTAATAGTCAGATCTTAATTCAATGGCCCCACTCAACTGCAAAGAGCAATGCTGCTAAATTTAATTTTGGGTGCACTTCTAAAGCTTTCATTCGCGGTAGGGGATAGACAGCTTCTCCCCCTTGCTGAGATAGAATGCGAGGGATATCGATTGAGTTAATTGCTGCATCAAAAGATTTAAGTAATAGACATTAATAAGCTATCAAATACCGTACATCAGATAAAAAAGTATATCAATATCCAAAAAACAGCTTCGTCGAGATCGCTAATACTAAGCTTCCATAGACCACACCTTTATCGCCCCTTCCAATAAAACTCGACCAGGAATCTCGAAGTAGTGGACTAATTGGAGTGTATAATACCAACAACTTTAAATTCAAAACCATGGTTTGGCATATAAAATCAACAACCTTCCCCTCTTTCTTTGAGTCAATATGAAAATTTTGAGCAGGACATACCATAACTGTAAAGGTTAACAATACCGAGAAGAGAAATCTTTGTACCAATCTATAACATGCGGAACAGTACTATGGACATTTCTGCCGGACTCCAATTCCATCTTTTATGCTCATTTCACATGTTTCCAATTGTATTAGCATTCTTAGAGTTCATACCCTCGACCTATTCCTACATGAAAATTTTGAGCTCTAATTCGCAGCAACTCCGTCTCTTTAACTCAAAAGCAGCTCTAACTTAAAACAGAGCGTATATGACTTTCAGATTTCCTCCAGCTCATTAGTTGTATAAAGTACTAATTACTATAATAATTTTTTGTATCCAATGCCCACTTTCGTAAAACACATGGCTCCAAAAATCTTAGGCGAAACGGAATCCGAAAAAGAGATAAACAACAGAAACCTATCTAATAATACGTATTAGCCAAAAATATAGGATGCAAACATAGAATTAGCCATAATTTAGTTATGCTGAAGCTACACTAAAAACGTTAATGGAGGTCTATAAGAATGTCAAAGTCAGGACTTTAAGGGCATAGGGTTCTATATATGCATTGTCAGAATGGACTAGGGTTTTTTTAAGTAGGACAAATCAGATGGGATTCTAAAAGTGCGTCCTGTAATATGAGAATTAGTAAATATATCAAGCCTACATAGTGTAGCTATGAGAACAAGCTTAGAGCACTAAACACCATCCGTGCTTTTATATATGGTATAGTTAGATACATGAGTCCATTGTGCCATACATCCTTGTAACCAGAAAAGTCGAGCAAACAATGTTGGGTGGAAATGACCAGAGGTGGTGGATGTGGCGGTGGTGGTAGGTTTAAAGAAGAAAATAAAGATTTCACGGTGACGCAGTCTGGTGGTTGCTCTTGATGGAGGAATCTCGGAGGTCGAAGTAGGAGAGGAAGTCGAAGAGGACCACGGATAGGTTGGTGGAGGAAGAGGAAGGGGTGGTGGGTCAAGATCCTCGGAGTGGAGGAAATCATGGAGGAAGGTGCGAGGATTATGGAGAACAACCCATGACTTGGATCTTGGATTTTGTGGAGAGCATTAAAATTGGAGATCTTGGTATAACTCAAAAGGATCTAGGCAGGATGACCAAATTTGTTAAGAAATTTGGGAATAAATTGGATAATGCTTGACAATGTCGAGGTCCAACTATTTACAGTTTATATACTATTACATAACATATGCAAAATACATATGTAGATATTCTCTCTAAGAGGGAGGTCATGATATAGATAGTCATGCAAAGAAAAGTAGTTTCAACTTGATCAAATCTATACTCAAGTTACTTGTAAACACAAAACCATAAGGTAGCCACCAGAAAAAAATGCAAATGCGTTTTCATCCAGGCCAAAAAGGGAATTAACAAAAAATTAGAGATAAAAGAACAGAAAGTTGGGTAGAAACTAGACCATTCAGTCATTATGTCCTTTTTCAGCCATTGACTTCTATAGAGTGCGGCAGGTTGTGTTTGACCAAAGCCTTTTTTTTAATGAATGAGTACAAGGACCTTTTGCCAGGGGAACAAACCACAGGCCTTTGTGTTTTTTTGTTACACTAGAAATGGTCAGAGATAGTTGAGCTAACCAGCAGGCTCAAAAAAATTTGCTTGCATCGGAGGTCTATTAGGATTCTGTATAACTCGTGTTTTCCACACTTGAAGAGTTCCATCCGTCGATAGAGTGACAAGTAACCGCAACATCGGGAGCCAAGCAACTGAGCTGATTGGTTGAGAACCCACTTGCGTACTGGAAAGAAGAAAAAGAAAAGGAGCCATCAACACTCATGAACAATAATATCAATGACAACAGAAACTCAATTTTTGCTTCGAATTGTTGTTTGGGGGGGGGGAACAAACACGTTACTTCTGCACAACTGGTCCGGCCAAATGATTATCATACCAAAAGCAGTAACTCAGAAGTCATGTCTGAAGCCACATAAGAGATAAGAGCTAAGGTATTTTTGTAGCTACTCAAAATGACAATCGTCAGTTTAACGCCCAATGTCGATCAGGATAGTTTTAGGGTGTTCATAAAAGTAGATCTAAGAACCAGCACAAGTGCATGACCCCACTTAGGTAGGAAATTTTCTTTTTTTATTTTATTTTATGTGTGTATGTGTGTGTGGGGTGGGGTGGGGTGGCTATATATCAGGATCAGAGATACGTATGGTTAATGGTTCCACTAAAGAAAATTATATTGTAGTTTACTTTTATCAAGAAGTTCTGCAGGCTAAAAGTGTTCGGATAAAAAAAATCTAATTCTTGATGAGCAAGATGTCTAATTCAGGCATGAGCTTACCATATTATCGCTAAAGATACAGGTGGAACCTCTTTCAATCGATCTTGCACTCCTCTTCCAATTACAACTCTTACAACTACAATTTAGACCTTTAACAATCTTTTAAGACCTAATATTAGCACTTGTCTCATCCAATTCTCAACCAGAGTACCTTTTCCATGTGGTCTTGTCTTGTGCCAAGACCAAGCCCTCGACCCTTCTCTGCGGTTGACTAATCGCCGCCCAAACTTGTTTTAATCCTTATCTTTTTCACCCAGGAGTTGAGTTGGCAGAATTTAGCTACGGAAAATTAAATATTAATCCATGAAGTCTAACTAAAAACCAGCCTTGAAAGACCCATTTTCCGCTTTTCAATACTTATTTGTGTCTTAACTTGTATAGTTGTAGGAGAGGATTCTCCCGCAGTTATCAAAGCACAGACTTGGTGTCGTAGTAAAAGAATCCTACTTACCTGCAACTTATCATCTTATTGAAGAATGATAGCAATCAACTAGCCGATATTAAGAGAAAAGGATATAGGTTAGGTTACTGAAAAAAGCAAAAAACATAAATGATACTCCCAGCAAATGCAGCAATTCTAAAATCTGAAACCGCACTAGGATTGGCAGCAGATTATTTTACCATGAAAGCAATGGCCCTCTACTAAAAGAGGGGGGTTGGGGAGGGAGAAAGGCAACAGACCATTCAAAAATACTGTGTTGTGACATAGCGGACTCAAAATTAACGGGACCAAGGCATTACATACACGCACATAAGATCTTCTACAGGACGATGCCACCATATCCAATTTTATTTCTGCTATGCTATTTTGAGAAAGTATAATTTGTCTGAAATGATACCTTGTTGCAAGCATGCGGCAGTTTCTAAGTTAGTTAACAAACACTCACTGATTACTTCAGAAACAAGTATAACTTACATGCCAATCATTATGGGTCTCTCCGTCGATACATCCCATGCAAGAAGTGTACCCCTCCTATCACCAACAAAAACCCATTCCAGTGTTGGATGAAATGCAAATGCACCGGCACCAATGAGCTTAATGGTATTATCAACTACAATAACACCGAAACAATAGAAGCTTATCTAACAATGAAGTGGGTCAAATCTCTCATAACAAGACGCGGAAAAAATATACAAATAAAATTCCAATCATACGTTGCAGTGTGTAAAGCACAGCATATGTACTGATGTGGTAAGCTCGAATCAAACCGTCTGCATAAGCTACATACTGCAACAGAAAGAGAGAATACAAAATTTTAATAATACCGAAACTACAGAAGACAAAGTCTGAAAAAATACATCCAGTAAAACATACAAATCCCGATAGGACCAAACTGTACCGAAAACTAATACAACCGAAGTAAAGCATATTACCAACACTGAAGCACGAGGATGGCAAGCAAGATTGACAATAGGTTTCTTCAAGTCTGTCTTTATTTTGGTTGGTGCCCTTCCCCCTTCAACAGTTCCAACAACTTCATTGCAAGCACAAAAGTTACACTTGTTAGGGAAACTGCTGACCATTTCTAAACACACGTAACACTACAAATGGAATGATTTTTTCGAAATACCACATAAAATGTAAGGTTGCTGTAACATTTAGCAAAAATCTAATTCCATTTTCAGATGCATATTAATCTGTAAAAGAAAAGAGAAACACACAGACAGAAACAGAAATATAATACTGCAATTACTTTTCACAGAGAGGACGAAACCTTGTAAAATTGAGCTTAATAAACCTAGAGATGACATATTGCCATCCACAACCTCTCATAAGAGCAATAGCTCCTCACAAGCCACTATGATAGTCACCATGTCATCTGGATATCAATCTTCCATGATCGACAAGTTGTACCACCACTGCACACAGGCAATTAACCAGGACATTATCAATGTTACTCTTGCAATCAAGAGAACAAAGACCTCCATGTTACCACTTCCTCGCACCGCCAAAACCGCCACAAATGACACCTCAACAAAACTACCTCCTCAAGAAAATAGCACCTAACACCCAACGCCACCAAACTACCATAAGAATGACCACTTTGAGCAACCATCTCCAGCCATTATAAACAATTTGGAGAACATATTTCGGGTTTCAACAAAAACAGTCCCTTGCTTTTAGAGTTATTTTATCTTTAATGGAAAAAAAAGAAGTGTATGGAATCAGAATACAAAAGGTACCCACATGACTTCAAAGGTTTACGCTCGAGTTCTAGATGTTTGGGTGTATCACAACTTAAACATTGTTTGGTTTTGGTCTCCACAATACCACATCTAATTATACAAGCGTCAATGATAAATGACTAAATTTACAGTCTAAAGGGGGGAGAGGAGGAGTGTTATGGTTCTTTCTGAAGCTGCAAACAAGTCCGAAACACCACAAATGTCGCTGACAAAACAAAGGAAAATGGAAACTAACCTGTCACACTCATCCTCCGATGAAAACCAAAAAAAACTACAGGTAGAAGAGGAGTCAAAGCAAGATGAACTTCTGTATCATAAGAAATATGTTCCATCCTCTTTTCAGGTGAATGCAAAACACAAGTCTGCTCCGAGTCAAAATCACAGGATCGGATCGTACAGTCCTACAAATTGGCAAGTTCAAATATAAACACACAAGAAACATTCAAGTCATCTGAAAACTCCAAATCACTGAAGCAACTATGAATTCAAGTTGGATAACTACTAGTCCATGTTGACATGTAACGAAATCTTTTCTTCTTAAACAGTGGTGGCTCAGACCTAAACATTATTTGACAGGGTTAGATCATGCAGGCCTGTAGCTCCCTATCTAGATACATAAGGTAAGTGTAGAAAGAGACCAAAAGAATGAACCATGTTGCATTAATGCTCTCCTTCTTTTCCTCTAGGCTTTTGAATTTGAATTTTGTTCGTGTATACCTGCTTTAGATGTGCAACCAATGCTTTCTGTTACGTTCAATTTCGGAGTGATATCCTTTCAAGTTTCAATACATCATAATTCCCACATGCTTAATATTGTTCTCTCATTTTACAGCATCGTACAGACACGTGATATGACATGATATGAAAAAGGCAGACATTAAGATAACTACGCACCTACCTACAAGTAATTTGTCAACTAACCTCGAGTATAGCAATCACTGTGTGCCCACTCGTCGGACTATACGACATGCGGACAACACCAGCACCCATGTCGATTGAAGAGATCTTACTTCCAGTGTACGCATCGAATTCTACATCACATAAATGATCAGCATCACATTGCTAATCTTAATCAACTAAGGTAATTATCACTACAGCATTGCCAAAACCTAACCAAAAAGAGGTGCTAATTATTTGAACTAATAGAATTTTAACTGTACCGATGATGTAGGTCCCGACAGCGGCAGCAACAAGCGCCTGAGTGGGGTGGAACGTGGCAGCGTGAGGCTGCAAGGGCTTGGAACTGCGGCCGAAATGCCGGAGATCCAGATGCTGCACCGTCGACCACTCCATCGATCCTTCTCAATTTCTCCGGCAAAGATCTTCTTCGGAGAAAAAACGGCAGTTCTAGGAGACAGAACCGCTAGTACAGAATCAAATTCCGATTATTGCAAAAACCGGTACTCAAATAGCGATCATAAACTAAATAAGCATAGCTTGTAAAGTCGAGCTAGCGTAAGAACATCTGGTAAAGTAAATATCTAAAACGTACTGAATCCATCATTGGAATTCGTAACAAGTCAAGGAAAAAATCCAATGGACAGGGCCGAGTAGGAGATATTTGCTGTAAAATCAGATCCACAGGCACTGAAATTGATGGAAGGAATTCGCGGAGTTACCTGTGAGAAGCTGCTACGGAGAATGCAAGCTCATTTGCAGCACAAACGAGGTGAAGGTTGAAGAAAGGGAAGAAGAAAGAACAGAGATGATGAGTTGAACTGAAAATGAAAAAGTAGAGGGATTGTCCAGATTGGGCCGGGTTCTAGGCCCGTGTATTCTAGCTGGGCTAGCATTAACCCGGCATAATTTCGGGCTAGTCTTCGGGCTTCCTTATATTCTGCCCAACGGGCTGGACCTCTTCCATTTTCATTTTGAGATCACTTCAGTTATGACTTTCAATAATTAGGTAGGGTGGATGGACGGTGAGGTAATTATTGACCTCCAATCATTTGTATGAAAGGTGACTTGAAGAGGCCAATCATCAGCATTATAGTCCTCCTGTCCCTTATTCATTGTGGTCCATGTTAATCGTTTGAGTGACCGCAGTCACCATCGCGATCATCGCTACTATTCGTTAATAATTTTAGTACCATTTTAATATTGATGAATTACTTAACGTCAAAATTATTTTAGACAAGATAAATTGATCGTACTTCTTTATACAAACTCTTTTACTGTGCATGAAGGTCAGTGAAAATTTTAGCCGAATGAAAATAAATTATAAAAGGCTGGTTATTCTGTAAAAATCTTTGTACAGTCTTTTCTATATACAACGACAAGCGCATGATAAGGTGCGTAATTTTTAGTCTTGACCAGTAAAACGCTTTGATTTTATAGTGGACAAAGCTTTATAAATTTACAATATTGTCGTTGTTTTATGAAATAAATCAAGATTAGTACTAATGAAAATACAGAGTGAAACAAGATACGCTTACCCTCCATATACACCATATGGTCATTTGGCCTCACCGCTGCTCTTACGTCACATCCATCCATGCTTAATTATGCTCGGTTTGCTTGTTAAAACGCATTTTATGTGAGAGTAAATTAGCTCGTCAAAGTTAGTAGGAAAATCAAAATAACTATCTAAGGTGAAGAAATATAATATTTTTTGTCGTACCATAACGGTGGCCTGTTAGATCTACGTTAAGGAGATAATATTAGTGGGTGGCGCTTCTTATGTTTGTGAAATCGAATATAAACGCCATAAATCTCTTGACTATTTCTTTTTTATTATTATTGTTTTTGTTTTTAGTAATTAATTCTTAAGTATATATTGTAATAAAAGTGTAAGATATCCCAATTTAATACCACCAAAGTATTTACTCGAACTTCTAATCTGTTCACCGAAAAGTGGTCCCTTGGACCCCAACAATGAGACAAATATAATATCCTCATTCCTCATCCGTAGCATATAAGGCATACTTATGCAGTAGAAATAATCTTGCATTGCAACGCAATCATAAAGGAGAAAAGAAAGAAAGAAAACACAAACAAATATCGATTCAAAGAAAAAATAAAAACAAAATCTAAAAATGAAGAGTACTTTTTCTTTATTATTATTTTGCTTTCTTTATAATTTTATGAATTCTAGGGAGAAAGAAATTTATAGAGACCTTGATGACAAAATTAAAGACAAACAGCACACAACTTAACAATAAAAAGATCTTTTAAATATTTGTCACAAAATTAGAGGATTAAAATGCAATTTACCATTTAATTTCAAGCAACATTAATATTACAGTGCTTAAATTCTTGTAATCCCAATGTCCGTATGACTTCATGAAATTCTAGAAATTGCTTTTTACGGTTCATTAACTTAACCAATGACTAAATGAATCTTTTACGCTTATCATTCGAAAATATTTCCAACAAAAAATGGTAAGATATAATTAACGCAAGGAACAACTTTTTTTTTTTTCCCTCTCCGGACAACAAAGAAAGTATATGATTGGTGGCCTTCCGCGTAGCCAAAATTAGAAAGCATCCATGCTATACATGGAAATTGACATAAAAGCTGTGGTTGGTGTCCTCAAGATTACAAGTTGCCCTCTTTCAAGGCCCCGACAAACCAATTTATGAAAAAGAGCACTGAAAGAATAAATGGAATGATGATGCCTTTGTCTTCTGCTTCCTCCTCGTCCACTGAATTCCAACTTGCCAATTGCCAACTTGATGCTCGGACAGACCACACCAAACTCTTTGCCCTTTGGCGTGCCCTGCCGAAGAGGGTCACTTTATTGCCCCTAATCCCTTTGACCAACAGTCAGCAACCCTAGAGCCCGGGGTCACTCTGTCCACAACAAAGAAACTGTAACAAAGCTATTTCTAGAGGAGATGGCCCCTGTGGACAAAATTGAATCTCGAGATGGACTAAATATATGAGACATAGGGAAACGGAAGACATCAGAGATAGATATATGGGAGGACTCTATTCTTGGATTTGGAATTGTTTGATGCATTATATGAAGATTATTATATGGCCATTCTCGTCTCTCTCTGGTCCTATGTCACATCCGTTATGGTCAATGATTAGCGGATACAATGGTCTGAAACTACTTAAACTTTTTACACTTGCACATGATTGAAGGACGGAGCTGGGAATATTGACCGAAGGAATGCAAACTTGGAATACACTTCTAGAGTACGCAAGAGATATGAGGAAGTTGGGGTAGGTCTATCTCGAATTCTTAAGGGCCAAGACCATGCAACACTTGAAAATCGACCCTAAATGTAAGTTTTTGGTACCGCAATCGTGTGCATTTCTTCATTAACACAACCAATAAAAGGTTGGAGATCAAGAAACAAACAAAAAGGTGGTCCAGTGGAGTGTTTTGAGGGCTTGAAAACGGTGCTCAAGGTGGCACGGCAGATGCCTTTGTGCATACAGTAACACTTGCTTAGGATAGGAGAGAGCCAGGGAGAGACCACGGGGAGGGGGGGGGAGGGGGAGGGTGGGGGAGAGAGAGAGAGAGAGAGGCGACACATTAACAATAAATAGGCGCACAAACTTCACAAACTTTCTCACGTATGAAACTTAACCATCTAACCCTTTTCTAGTTTTCCTTGTTCTCACTCACAACAGGAGACACACACACACACAGCCTCCTTTGGCTATTTCAGTCTCCGTAAAGATGCGTAACATGGCGAGCTGCGGCTCGTCCAGAGGCATAGCCGCCATTGTCGGCGTCGGTCCCAAGCTTGGCAGGTCCATCGCTCGAAAGTTCGCTCACGAGGGCTACACCGTTGCCATTCTTGCCCGTGACTTAGGCAGCCTCCAGCACCCTTACTAGCCATTGATGAATGACCTTGGTTTGGCAAAACAGAACAGTAAGTGAAAAACCTAAAATTTTCCCATTTATTTTCAGGGAGGTTGTCGAGATTTGCTGATGAGATAGCGAGGGAGGAGAAATCACAGGTATTTGCTATACGCATCGACTGCTCGGACTCTAGAAGTGTACGGGAGGCATTTGAAGGTGTTCTTTCGCTGGGTTTCGTGGAGGTTTTGGTCTACAATGCTTACCAGCCGCTCTTAGATTGGCACCCATGTAACTTCACTGACATTCGCGTGGATGCCTTCGAGAAATCCCTGGCTGTCTCCTCCGTCGGCCCCTTCCACTGCGCCCAGCAGGTAATTAAATCATAAGTCATCACCAGTTCGTCGAGCAGATCGAAGCCAGAGCAATGCATATACATATTTGACAGTTGTAGCAAGGCAGCACAGCGAGCGAAAACGCTGCCACCATTAATTAGAAGGCCGATTCGGTGATCCTTGGCCTCTTGCCAATTTGATAGTAATATTTTATCTGATGATTTTGTTGGTGGAATTAGGTACTTGCGGGCATGGTAGAGAAAGGAAGAGGGACAATTCTCTTTACAGGGTGTGCGGCATCCCTCAATGGCATGGCTGGTTACGCTGAACTATGTGTGTTCATTTCACCACCATTTTCTTTCATCTAAGGTTATGCATGTATGCATTTTGAGTGGTGTATGTATTACTGAGATTATGAATGTGTAGGTTGTGGGAAGTTTGCTCTGAGAGCCTTGTCGCAATGCCTGGCGAGGGAGTTCCAACCTCTGGGAGTTCATGTCGCCCATGTTATTATCGACGGCGTCGTTGGCTCACCTCGGTTTGTCCAAACTTACATTTCTCCAAAACTTTTAAGAATAGCACTCCATTAGTGGCATACAGCTGCTGAGGCAGGCAGTATAAGCTTTTATTGCAAGCTTCCTCGTAACTAGTTCACCTCCCCGTAACGAAGAAAAGTTGTTCTTACAGTTATTGTTGGTGTGTGATATCGCTCCACAAGCGCATAACATTATTGCCCTCAGCCAGTTGTAAAAAGTGTCCATATTGAATTTCACGGATAACTTTACGTTAAAAAGGTAGGAACAGTTCGTCTCAATCCGAGCAAGTTTGAACCATCCATCCTTAGAATTAAAGGTACGATAAGAGAAGATTGCCCAAAAATTAGATCCAACCTTCTTTTTTGTCTCTTTCGTCATCAAATTTGGAATGGCTACGACCAAATTTGCATAACCGAGGAGATTATTAGTATTTGGTGAAGTCTCAGCTCTTTTATTTTCATTGGTATATATATATATATAATCCTAAAACAGAATGGTCCAGCAGAATAATAAAGCATCTCAGATTTGCTAATAAATCATGCTAGGATTATGAATTGACCGCTAACTTCCCCACTTCATAACAGTCCGTGTTTGATTCTGATATATGGGCTTTTTTGGCGGAACACATTTTCTGGGCAAGTTTTGGTTGAAGTGGTTGATAAACTTAACCTTGAATAGTGTGTACTGTTTGACTTTGTAGTCTAGTTCTTACTAGTGGACTCGGGTTTCATAATATATAGTCAACAATATACTCAAATTCCGTTCCTTGTTTCACCTTGTCTGAATTGGTTAAAATTAAAAGTGAAGCATCACTTGATTCTAAGATCTATCTTTTCCAAAAAAAAAAATGAGAAACGTTCCTGTATATCATATCTGATAGCCAAATACATGATGTGGGTAATAAAATGACAGGATTTCGGAAAATATTGCAGGGGGCCAATGTCATCAACGTCGCAGCATAGATCGTCTGTTGGGGAACAACAACATAGCGCAGGAGGGGACGGGTCTATGGACCCAGACGTGCTGGCTCAGACCTACTGGCACTTGCATATTCAGAACCGATCTGCTTGGACCCAAGAAATCGACCTCCGTCCATCTATCCCACCGCGATTCTTCTAAACATACTACTACTACTACTGTTACTACCACCTTTGCTACTGCTGCTACTGCTGCTACTACTACCCTCGTTACTTTCTTTGTTTGTATCACAAATTCCATTGGTTTTATGTGTCGTAAATTTCTAGTCATTTCGGTTTGACTTGTTCCATTGTGCATTATAAAGATGATTTGTTTGCAAAGCAACATGCCAATGTCTCCCATTCTACTAGTTTCTAGCTTCTTTCCATCTTGCAAAAAGCATCTTGTACGTAAAGAGCAGTTGATGGATTAGAGTGGGGTCCAGGTTGTTGGCAAATAGCAACTTATGCATGGATCGCTGGAGGGAATCGTGTTCTAATGGAGGACACACAAGTGTGATGTTACTTTGAATCTGAATCCTACTGTACATGTACCACGCACCATCTGCACCCCAAAAAGGCTGTGTATCTTTTTGCGATTAATAGATGGAAGGCAGTAAGGCAAGACAGAGAGGGCGTGGGACCTCTGAGTCTCAGTCAGGAAAGCTCGTTTGGTGTCCGCTGGGATAATCATTGAACAGCCGGGGGCAGGCATTTGGTTGACCCTCACATCTCTTGTACTTCATGTTACATACCCTGCTTTACCACGGGTTGAGGTCCGGAGGAAATATGGCTTTCAAGATAGTCCAAGATGCAGTTCTGCTCGAGTTGTCACGAATCACAACTTGCAAGTCATTTATATCTCAAAAAGTTCAAGATGCAAACCCACAAGACTACAAAGTTCATGGGTCAATCCACCGTCTAGTCTAACCATTTGGATGTGGGTGGTGGGGGATAGAAGCAGCAGCTACTAAAATTGGAAAAAAAAAATGTAACTGTGAAAGCCGAAGTACAAATCTCCATAATGCATTACTCTAGCACAGGTTACATTTACTCAGAAAACAGCAAAAGCATGAGTTTCCACCACCGAGTATGCAGTGGTTAATAAATATTACAAGCTGCTAAATATTACAAGGCAACTCTAAAGTCCATACTTCCTCTGATCAAATGTCTCTGTTTGAGAGGAATATGGGTAAAGCGGATTGTAGGGGTTCATAAACTCAGGAAAGCGGTTAAAGTTCCTTGACTCAGCTTCATAGTAGGGATTAGGATAAGCATAATGGGGATAAGAACTGTGGTTGAATCCTCGACTTTCTGACGAGGGCATAATGTACGAGTCTGCCCAAGGCCTAAAATGTGGCAGGCTCATCGGTAATGAAGGAGAACCCAGTGGTGCTCTTTGACGGTAAAATTCCCCAACGGCTTGGGAAGGATGAGAATATGGGTGGAATGTGGGATCTCTACCTTCAAGCGGACGGGCCAAATTTTCATGCCTCGTATAAGATGTACTGGCTCTTGAATTTCTACTCTGCTTCGTTTTATTTTGTCTGGCCTGAACAGGCTTCTGATGTCGAGCTTTTGGTGTTGCATTTCTTACTGCACGTTTTTCACGCCTGTCAGCATAGTTCTCTCCATGCCTCTCTGTTGTCTGCTTCGTTCTAGATGGTTTATAACGAGAATGTTTCTGATGCTTTGCAGCTGATTATGATCACAAGGGAAGAGGTAAACCAGAACTCAACCGCAAGAAAAAAGAGATAAGCAGGATAGAAGCGTGAGCTGAGCACATATCTCTACCCCCCCCCCCCCCCCCCCCCACACACACACACCCACCAACCCCGGGATCATACCTGAATAGGTAGACAATTTTTTCCGTTTCTTCTTCAATCCTCTCACATATCTTGCTGCCGCACCCCGTTTATGTTTCTCTGCAAGAACTTTTGATCTTTCTGCTTCATTCTTCCAACGCTGAAGGGGATGGAAGCCAAAAACACGCAAGTAATTCAGTACTGGATCATTGACGAGGATATGCCAAACATTGTGTTTCATCATCTCATTGTTATCAAAAAGGCGCACCGAGGCTAGGTGTAGCCCCTTCAAAAAGGCCCGCATCTAGGCGCACAAGCGCAAGGCGATGGTAGAGGGGCGAAAAAAAAATCCCAAAAATCCTAATCTTTGATTTTTGCATCGCGGCATCATCTCAACTATTCATTGTCTTTGATTCTTTGTTTCAGAATATAATAAAGCAATATCTAAACCACAAAAAAAACCTAAAACCCCAATTCTCAATCAATCAATTCTCTTGTTGTTCATTGTGCTAGCGCCCCGTCGCTAATTGTTGTTCTCTTTCAAGTAAATCTACTCCTTCACTTCACCTTGTAGACAAAGAAGATGAAATTGAAGAGAAATCTCTACCAGAATTGAAGTCTATGATTCCCTTTTAAAGAAAAGATTGTTGCCTTAGCCCTCCTTGATAATGAGGATGACGTTGTCATGTTCACTTAGGATTTATACTTCTCATTGGATTTTAAACTTTTCTCTAGTGTTGAAAGTTTATTAGATTGCCGTGTTTTGATTTTTTTGACGTGATTTTATAAGTTTAATGCACTAATATCTATATTTTCTTATTTTGCGCCTCACTTCGAAAAGGCACGCGCCTAAGCCTTGCGTCTAGGCTCCAGGGACCCTTTGCGCCTTTAATAACCATGCATCAGCTAATGAATGAGATGTGAACTTACCTGTCTGAAAGTCCTCAGCTTATAGAGATTACGGCCCTTCACGAGCAAAGGAAATAGTGGAGGCAATACGTTAACCCCCCTGCTCCACAGTACTTCAACCTTGTAAATCACAAACAGGTTGGAGAGAAATATCATACCATATCTACAGCAGATTCTAAAACAGCTAGGGGCACAAAAGAACAAAAAGTTAGGAGACATAACTTGGACAGCAAATATCCTAGAGCGAAAATGCATTACACTATTTCTAGGCCATAGCTGTCTCAAAAATGAACCACGAAAACAATATCCCTTAACCTTACCCAGCCTTACTGTGAATGTATGCTGTTGTTTATCAGCGCCGTAACTTTCCTTCACTATCCTCCCAGCAATACTTCTCTTCCCTATAAGACATCCCCTTCTTGTTACTTTGTCGAACCTGTTTGAAACTACATCATTCACAACTCAAGCCATGAAAAGTTTACACTAAAAGAAGAACAGTAATAAGTTGTCACTTTTGATATACTTCCTGCGTAAACATCACGGTATCTCCTTTACAGACATCACCTGCATGAACAAACAAGAGGTCAAATTGTCACCCATGCTGAAGAGAACGAAGATGTGCACCCAGGAAAAAAATTGTACCAGTACAATTGACGGTAAAGGATGATGGGGGATAAAGTTTCTCACCGTTTCCATGTTTTATCCTGAGTAAAGGGACATTTCAGCAAACAGGGAGTGAAGAGCTATAAAAACAAATTGAAGAAACTATTTCACCCTAAACACAATGGATCCAGAGTTCACTTCGGTGTACATTGAGTTCTGATATGGAAGATACCAGTCACATTTGCCAACTTCGATATGAGAGGTATGCAAAACCAGAACCCCCCCCCCCCCCCCCCCCACTTTTTACAGTGAGAATGTTAGATCCATACAATTTAAGCTGACATGCATGTATAATTCTATATCGCAAGAATTTGAAATCATAAGCCTTCAGATAATTCAACCTGAAAACACAAAGCAAAGGATCCAAAGCTAGGATAAATTGAGAGAAGCAGGAATACAAGATATCAGAGTGTATAATGAGAGAGAGCCACAATATACTAATATATTAACAGAATTCGATGACCACACAACTAAGATGACATGTGGTCATCTTAGCTTTTCTTTATAATGATCTGGAATATAAGTACGCTTATGAGTTATGAGAATATAAATACATTATCAATTTATCATCTATCAAGACTTTGGGGTACCTGTACACGTGATGATTTCAACATCCATTAGTTGTAGTATCCCTATTGGACTTAAAGGTGATAAGGCTAGAGGAGCCTTCTACATAGCAGGGGAAGAAAAGAGTTAGGAGTTTCCCCTAAAATCCTTTCTGGATAACATTTTTGTATTACTTGCGGCTCTGTCCATCTTATGCACACTTGCTCAAGAACGCTTTTGACTCAGTTTTTCTGTTTCATGCTGAAACTGGATAGCAAAAAAGAATACACATAGAATTTGAGTTTATAATCATTTGTTCAATGGTCCTATACAAAGATAAGTGTAGTACACTGAGAGGAGTCGACAAACCAAAATAGAATAGTCATCAAAATGAGATACAAGAGTCATTGTTGGCAATTGTCTGGTGGGAACAAGTAGAACCTATTATAATCTAAGGGAGAATAGATTAACCTAAAACCCTTCTGAATACGGTTTCTTCATAGCATAGCATGTAAAACCTCAGTACACAAAATGTGGATTACGACAACAAAAATTGAAGGAACAAGGACCTCCACGGGAAAACTTCTGGTGATATAATCTAAGGATTGCCACAGGGTAGATACTGGCAGCCATCAATGCCCACCTTGGTTTTTCCTCTGAAAATTTCTCTATTTTGATAGGTAACAACAGATATGGTGCTGATGTGAAACAATGCGAGAGAGAATTACTTAAGCACTAACCATTATGAATCCAAAGGCATTTTCTATATAAGGAAAATAATTAGAGACCTTACTCTGTGCTAGACAGGATTGGGGCACCTGAAAAGTGTTAGGGCTCCATCCGAGCCCTGAATAGCACCATCATATACCCACGATTAGGGGCGGGGAGGGACCCCTAATCACCCACCCATTGTCATCCCTTGTACTAGATTTATGCATGAAATAGGCATCTAAGTTAGTTACAACTTCATCCAATTTCCGACTACAAATTGATATTTCTTCAGTAACTCGAGAAAATGGTTCTTCAAAGGTTGCATGTAGTCAAATGTCTAGAAGTGTATTGAGAAGATGGGAAACTAATTTGAAAAGATTCTACGTCATCCTAAAGGAGTAACTGACGGAGCACTTATGAATTAGCATCCATAGAAATCTAGTTTGGAAGGAGGACAAGAAGCAGTGGTCTCCACAACAGTCATAGATCACTTGTTGACGGTATGTTCAGCCAAAACCAACAGATTTGTGGCATGGGCAACTCAGGAACATCATTTACTAGAGGGCTAGCACGCCCTAGATGTTTGCGCCCCACTCCATTGGTTTTCTCCTTTTGTAACCTTGTTTCAACAAGAATTTCCTCAGGTACTTTCTAGCAATTACTCAGTCACAGACTCACAATAGTAAAATACTCCTAAATACATTATCTCGAGGGTGCATCCACTTTATTGTTGCAAAAACAACTCACCTCCAATGCTCTTTGATCCTTTGTATGCACTCTGCTTTGGCCCCTGATAATCTCAATCCGTGCTTCCGCAGATAAGCTTTACATTCAGCTAAATTTAGTTCTCGTAAATCACTCCCTTCTGTAGAACACATAGAGCAGCATGTTATACTCCATGGCATTGCATTTTCAGAACTCAAAACCGAAAAGCTATAGTTTCCAGCCCAATGGGTCTACATCCATCCCCGAATGTCGTAAGGTAATATTTTCATATTTGTTTTTATCTGTCTGGGCGAAGCATAAAAGGTACATTAACGTTCAATTGGTGCGATGGTGGCTCCATACGGGGAACAAAAGATTGTTAAGGGAAGAGTTCTATCAACTCAAATGCTATATGGACCAAGAATATCATCCAGCCGTATGCTAAAAACGTTGACTAGGAACATAATAAAAGGAGAAGTACACTTCCATTTCATTCAGAAACCTTGGATGACGAAACAAAAAGTTATAAACAATGATAAAAAAACGCGATATTTGACGCACAACAAGATTTGCCACAAAATGATGTTGAAGAAAGACAGTTCCCATTGCCCACTTTCTTCTTCTTATGGCATGATACCTGTACAGAAGTCTGCAGCCTAAACAAGGGTAGAAGATCCTATGCAGTAAGCTACATTGACATCTATAATTATCAGGACTACTGATCACCAAAAAAAAAGGTTCATCAGGACTACCAAAGCGCCATTCAAGTCATTCTAAAGGTGGTTTAATGATTACACTTTTCTCCATCCATAAATCATAAAATTGAATGCTACCGCCGAAATAATCTCTTCTATTCTATCTATTGCATGATCAAACCCTAACCTCTGAGGAGGCCAATTATTCTGTCACATACAGACTGGACGTCGCCGTTACCATCATCATAATCGGAAGATTCATCCACCTCACATTCCTGACCGTCCGATTGACTCTCATCATCATCATCATCATCATCATCATCGCTGACAATCAAAATCATCGCAATAGATGGCATTTCGCCATGATCGAATAAATTGCTAATAATCGTTCATCATAAATTTAGAAAATTAGCATTACAAGCAATACTTTCTGCATACCACGAAGTTGAAGTGCCGATACTATCCTCTACGCCGTCGTATTCCGATTGGCTTTGTTCTTCCTCTTCGTCTTGCTCAGAAGAAGAGGAGATTGAAATGAAAGTGCGTTTTTGACCTTTCTTCTCAGCCATGGCCAACCATTACCAATTTACGGAAAAGAAAAACACTTTGTTGTCATGGAGAAAGAAACCGTTTGCTGTTATTGCCTCCAATCGGCCATTACTAACCTTGATTTCAAACATCCAACTCCTTGTTGGCCCTTTTTACTGTTCCTTTTCTTTATCGTTCATATATATATATATATATATATATATATATATAGGGAGCTGATCCGAGTGCTAGCACTGTCTGCTACATAATGTAGCGAACGGTAAATTATCATTTTTTTTAACGGAGCTACATATATATATACATTTTTTTTAACGGAGCAAATCTAATTATATATATATGAAAGTCGAAATTAAGAGAATGTTGACACTTCACCGCCTACGTGGACATTCTCTCTTTTCGTCATGTGGATTTAATTTATTATTATATAAACTAACTTTAATTACTTACCATTATCACTTTAATTTTTGAATTCAGTTATCTCTTTCCAATCATTTAAAAATTTTCTTATCAGTTTAAATTTAAATTTCAAAAGTAATTTGTAATAATTGCACCTTAATCAAGTTTCTATAATTATTATTATCTCATTAATCTAATTTATATCTTATTCCACAATTATTCCCAAACAATTTGCCCAAAATCAAGTTCTCTCCGCTTGTCACGTGTCATATAAGAAATGCTAATTATTTGACACAAATATTCTCTTCTCTTTTCAATATACAATACTTTGTGGAACAAACTTTAGCTCCTACCCGGGTTGTAGGAATCTTCTTTCAACCCCGTATGTAGTGACAATTAATAGTCGCTAAATGCTTCTAGTGACTTTTCTTTTAACACTTTCAGCAATAATTATTAGCAGCACTTTTTTAGTTTCACTAAATAAAAGCCACTAGAAACATTTAGAGACGATTGATTGTCGTTATATAAATGGTAGGAGGAAGATTCATTCAACCGGGGTAGCAGCCAAATTTTTTCCTACTTTGTGTACGGTTAAAACTTTCAACCTAGGCCATTATTGTTTACTCTCTTTTAAAATTGATTCATATAGTATCTCTTAATCATTATCCCCTCAATCAGGGTAATTTCATATCCTAACTGAAAATCAAAATTCAAATCTCATATTATCTCTCTCATCTTTGCTCCTAGAGTAGTTCTTTTACATAAGATTTTTTAATTCTAATTTTCTGTTAAAATTTATTTCCATATGCAACGCACGGGTTAAAAAACTAATATTGTACATGAACGATGAGGAGAAATTAGTTACAAAAGCAGAGAGTATATTTGCAGGAGAACATATGTTCTATGCCGGACTTGATTGATTTTTTAAAAATCTGGTCAAAAATTACCTAAAAGATTTTGAAGTTGTCTGATTAGTTAATCTTATCTAAGCGACATAAAAAATAACTCGAAAAAAAGCTCGATAAATCTTGATGGTTAAGAAAGAAAATAATATCACGTGTTCCTCTTTTTTTATTCTTGTTTTGATCCGACCATATCTGTTACATGATAATATCACGACAATAAAATAAATTCTTCCAAATCATAAGCAGAGGAGCCATCGTTCATTTTTTACCGGGGTTGCCTTTGAAGGCCTCACGATAACGTTAGCAACAAACAATTTCTAGCTTCATTTTATCATAACAACATTGATGCCAAATATTTGTGTGTGTACTCAATCTCAACAAGGATTCTCTCAACTTTTTGAAGTTCAACGACTGCACTGACTCTAAAAAGTAATCTTGTCATTTCGGAGTACAGCTTTTAACGGTTGCCATTCCATTCCATGGCCATTGCAGATTTGGGCTCTCATGGTCATGGAGAAGTGATCAAGTATTTGTTTGAACTTAGCATGATTCAAGTTAGGTGATGGTACTAAAACGCAGCCAATACCTACTCCTTTTGAAATTTTCTTTTGGGCGAGGGAAGGGGAGGGGGGGTTTTGCCTCTGCATAACTAGCTAGGTACATAATCCATTGTCCACAAGCATTTGGACTTCCAAAGCAACTCTTCCATGAAAATATCATAATGTACAGCAGAATGTGAATGACAAAGTTTTCCTTTCTCAAGCTCAGAGTAGTAATACTCAAAAAAAGAAGTCGCTTTAAACTAGGACCTAACGTGACTTCTATGAACATAATTCAATAATGCGCTAAACTAGTGATGTATAGCTCTTTTAGATATCTGGGTGGCTCTACAAGTCTGCAAGTCCTTCAATCTGAAATCCACGTTCTGCAAAGCCTCCAATGGACTATAATTAACCTGGAAAAGGGAAACAAGCTGAATAGCTGATGAAGTTCAGGAATCATAGCATTGAACTCTTTATTGTTTGCATCATCAGATCGTTTGGATTATTTTGGTCATCCAAATCATCGAATCGACTATTAAGATCTTTGAGATTTCAAGCTATTCATCATTCTCAGAACTGCAGGCTCTTCTATAGGCAAGCAGGTGCTCTTCCAATTCTTACGTTTCACTCACAAAGCTTTAAGGACTTAAAGACTACCATAGAGTGGTTGCCATAAGACCGGAATCACTTCAGTCCGTGCTAGTCGTTTAGGATTTCAAGGAAAATTCCGCCCATACAGCAATGCCTCTCATTACTAGTTACTACTGGTTGAATTTGAACAATTTCTTTCAGGTCCATAGAGTTACGAATTCAACATACCTTCATTATGGTTATCCCACACAGAACTGTTTGTTGTATGTCAACTACCAATAGATATACAAAATGAATCCCAGCATAAATCAGCAAACATATTAGGATAACTAACTGATTTTCACCTGATTTATAAAAGAAAAGAGAGGGAGATATGGCCTAATTGTGAGAACAAGCATTTCTTCAAGAATGACCGTGATTCAACACACCTTAATTGTATGTGAAAAGAAACATAAATGTTATTACTATGACAGTGTACTTGACGAGACAAACAAAAACCAAAGAGCAGACAGAGCCTAGTTACAGCTTTCCGGGAGAAGCTTAAGTTCATGATTTTGACTTCTATGCCGGGTTAAAATGCACCTTATTAACAGGATAGACAAATTAACTACTTCAATTCAGAACAAAATGAGAATAAATTCATGAAAAGGAGCGGCATATTGGTACCTAAGTGGCTTCCACAGTAACTGCTGCGCCAGGAGAGGCTCCTAGTAAGAAGGTCGTGATGCGGTCAAGCAATTTTGAGTTGTAATCTCTTGGTAAAGAACACAGCTTTAAAGACTTCAGATTGGTGAAAGGCGAGCTTATTTCCTCTAGTCTGAACTTGGAAAGCACCTTGAGACAAACAACAAAATCGAACAATGCATATTTTTTATGTGAAAAAAGGATATTCACAACAAAGAAAGTCCCTCCGAAGTTTAGAAAAAAAACGAAACATAATCATAACAATAAACTGTGAAAACAGAATATGGCCCTATATCAAAGCAACAATTCAGACCAGGATAACACCATATCAAAATTAGATTAAATAACTGGCAAATGACATGACTGCTCACCTCAAGAACCGTTTCCTCCGAGAGAGTGATTAATTTTGCATGGCGAAACATCAAAAGCATTTTTAGACAAATTCGAGCAGCTTCCACCCAATTCTCGTTTGTGGTTGGCTTGTGCATTAAAGTGCCAAATATTCTTACACTCTCCAGAGAAGGCATATCCTCAAACTTGATTCCCGTATCAAGGGGACCTGTGTAGTGGTAATTTGTGAGGTTCGGTGCTGTTACCATAACCGTACAAGGACTAGGGCAATCACAATCTCTCTTGATTGTGAGGTTCAAGAGCTGAGGAGGGCAGTGGACGCGAAAAGTCTCAAAGGGACTTATGTTGCAGTGAACGAGGCTTAGACTCTTCAAGCTTCTACAACCAGAAAGGGACAGTACACACGAGGTACTATCCCCACTCTGAAACGAGACGTACTCGAGATTGAGTGTTGTTAAACTTGGCAAAACGAAAGAATCTGGTACGACAAGAGCAGTCCAACGCCTGTCTCTGTGGTGAATACGAAGGGTTTTTAGGGTTTTGGAGCTGAAAAGATCGGGTGGCAAAACACCTGTCTTGTTAGTAGCAGAAAGGTTCAGGTGATGGACGTTATGCGCACTGCGTACCTCGTGATTCTGTTGAAAGGGCGCGACCAGACCCGTCCTCTGCGGGAGTAAGCGAGCAAAGAAACGTCAATGGAGTGATCGCGGTGAGACAGAACGTGAGATACGAACTTGTCGAAGGAACCCAACGTGCGAAAAGAATCGCTGCGGAAGACGAGAGTGAGGAGATTGTTTTTCCATAGATCCCTGTATGTTTTCGACAGCACACATGTTTGCACTGCGTACTTTGCATCCATCATCAGCGAGAGGATGCGACCGAGAAGGGTATCCGGCAATGCGCTCAGCCTGTCAGCGAGGGAGCCCTCTTCTTCTTCTTCATCTTGGCCGGTAGTTCTTAGTTTCTTGAGAGGCGGAGGCGCCATTTTTGTGCCTGATTGCACCCTGTGATCTGTATCTATCCTATATATAGGGTTGATTAACTCCACCTTTTTTTCCTCGTAATATAAAGAGTCCTCTATATATATATATATATATATATATATATATATATATATATATATATATTAACTAAACCTTTTTTTCCTCGTAATACTCTTTTAAGCGTTTCCTTAATACTGCCCTTTTGAGTTAAGGGTTTTTAACAAAATTTAGGTGTTTTTTTAACTTTGGATTGATATCCTTTTTCCACATAAATATCATTTGTCACATAACTAGCCTTCACAAAATTTATAATACACCCCAACTCTCTTTCCCTCATGAGTCACTTTTTTTATAAACAGAAAGTGAAGATTTCGGATAATTGATTGGCATTTCACCAATTGATAATATATTCTTTCGAGTATACATTCAGTATCTTTTCCAAGCGAACAATTGTTTGACAAGGCAATGAATAAACAATTGTTTGACAAGGCGATGAATAATTTTGAATTAGTAGCGCATTTAGCAACATCAATGCTCAGTCATTAAGGAGCAAGAAGATTAGAATTAACTATTGACATCTTTGTAGACAACGAAAATTTTGAAATTTGTGTGTACAAATTTATTCAACACTTTTGCGAAAAAAATGTGAAAGACTTTCTAATACGGCAAAAAAGATCTGGACAACACGAGACAAATAACAGTTACCATGCCTATAAGAGGTACCCACCGAATACTTAAGTCAGTTTAAGTCAGTTTCTGCGAGAGTAAAAGCTGATTCAGTTTCTGAGAGAGTAAAAGCTGATTCACAAAGGGTATGGAAGTTTAGCTTTACTTAGACCTCACAGAGACCTTTATCATAAGATTAGACTATCTCAATAGTAATTACCACCTCATAGAGGCCTATATGATTGGATTAGACTATCTTAATATAGTAATTACCTTAATAGTAATTACCACCCGTAGAGGCCTTTATGATTGGATTAGACTATCTCAATATAGTAGTTACCATATGCAATTGCACTGCTCGGTCCAGATCCAATAGGGCAAGAGCTCAATGTCACGGAACTAACGACTTCCCGAGTTGGACGATATTAGAAGCAAACAAACAAGAAAATACAAGAGTTTGGGGAATGATTCCCACTATATTACTTGGAAATAAGGATGGCAATGAGGCGGGTCGGATGCGGATCTTATAAGATCCACACCCGCCCCGCTACCCTTGAAATTCCACTCCGCCCCGCACCGGGTTATACAATTGCAAATCCATAGCCGACCCTAAAATGCTTTAGAAAACCCATCCCCGCCTCGCCCCGCTCCGCTTTGGCACTTGGCAAACCTGCATTTTTACCATGAAATTCGCAGTAGATCACGGTAGCCCAATATGCTCAGATGGCAGCGAGCACAGCAGCGACGGTGCGAAGGAAAGGGAGAGAAGTTCAGTCGCAGGAGAGAAGTTCAGTCACAGATGCGAGAGGGAGAGAAGTTCAGTCGCAGGTGCGAAGGAGAGGGAGAGAAAGGTTAAGGTAGCGATCACGCCATCACGGTGCAAAGTCGCAGGTCAGTCGACGGCGCGGCACCTTTGTCGGCAGATGAAGATTAGGGCTAGTGCGGCGCCACGGCACTTGCTCTTGTTGTCGGCAGGGTGAGAGTGATTGGAATTTGGAAATTAGGGTTGGGGAGTGGGGATGAATGGATGATAAGGAAATCTTATATATGTGTGGGATGGACGGCTAAGATAGAAAGATTAATTGAGTTAATATACCGGGGCAGGACCAGGTCGCAGGGCGAGGCGGATGGACTAAATGCCATACCCGCCCCTAACCCGCTGTGAATTTTTTAAAGAAAAACCATACCCGCCCCGTGGTCCGATCAAAGTAAAAAAGACCCGCTCCTATGGGAGCGGGACGGGGCGACGATCCGCCGCTTGCGGGTCTTATTGCCATCCCTACTTGGAAAAAGCTTACACAATCTTGAGTTGTCTAGGATTGTCCTTTTTTTTTTAAAAGTATAAAGAGTCCTAAATATATTAACTAAACCATTTTTTCCTCGTAATACTCTTTTTAAATGTTTCCTTAATACTGCCCTTTTGACTTAAGGGTTTTTAACAAAATTTAGAGGTTTTTTTTTAACTTTGGATATGTTGATATCCTTTTTCCACATAAATATCATTTTTTCACATAACTAGCCTTCACAAAATTTATAATACACCCCCCAACCCTCTTTCCCTCATGAGTCACCCTTTTTTATAAACAGAAAATGAAGATTTGAGATAATTGATTGGCATTTTACCAATTGATAATATATTCTTTCGAGTATACATTCAGTATCCTTTCCAAGTGCACAATTGTTTGACAAGGCAATGAATAATTTTGAACTAGCAGTGAATTTTAGCAACATCAATGCTCAGTCATTAAGAAGCAAGAAGATCAGAATTAACAATTGACATTTTGTACAACAATTTTGCGAAAAAAATCCAAAAGACTTTCTAATACGATAAAAAAGATCTGGCCAACACGAGACAAACAACAGTTACCACTCCAAAGAGGTGCCCACCGAATACTTAAGTCAGTTTTCTGCGAGAATAAAAGTTGATTCACAAACGGTATGGAAGTTTAACTTTACTTAGACCTTATAGAGACATTTATCATAAGATTAGACTATCTCAATAGTAATTACCGCCTCATAGAGGCCTTTATGATTGGATTAGACTATCTTAATATAGTAATTACCTCAATAGTAATTACCACCTCGTAGAGGCCTTTATGATTGGATTAGACTATCTCAATATAGTAATTACCAATTGCACTGCTCGGTCCAGATCCAATAAGGCAAGAGCTCAATGTCATGGAACTAACGACTTCCCGAGTTGGGCGATGTTAGAAGCAAACAAACAAGAGAATACAAGAGTTTGGGGAATGATTCCCACTATTCCCCTACCCCGGCGGCCAGAAAACGCCGGCATAAGCAAAAGAACCGACGGCATAGGTTAAGTCGGCGCCACAAGAGCGTCGCCTTTAGTCGCGTTGCGGTAGACGTATGCCGACAGACAATGGGTCTATATCAGCGGTCAAACGCCGGCGTGTTGTTGTCGCCTAATCCAACCCTTGATGCTCTTTTGCCGGCGGTGGCTAACTAAGCCGGCGGTCATTAGGCGCCGCCATAGCTAAATATTTTTAATTTAAACAATTAACTAAAATATTTTTGGCAACGGAACCGATCACCGCTATAGAATTTTTTAGATTTTTTCCCCTATCTTAGCCGGAGGTCATAGGCGCCGACATAGCTATTTTTTTTTTTAATTTAAACAATTAACTAAATTATTTTTGGCAACGGCACTGACCGCCGCTATAAGTTTTTTTAGATTTTTTTTCCCGGCACCACCAACTGCCTCCACAAGTATCCATTTTTTTAATGCAATTTATATGAAAAAAAGACCTACACGAAACCAATACTAAAGTAGAAGAATAAATCACATTCATGAAACCATTAACAACATTTTCAAGATCCATGATTCATAATTCAAGAAATCTAATACATCCACTAAAAAGGCATCATAGACTCTCGTACAACTTAAAATTGTTCAAGAAAGCCATCATTAACCCCATAGCAGTTTGTTCAAACACTAGACAAATCCCATGAAGTCACAAAAGTATCAAGATTTTGCACATCAATGGTAACTCCCAAGTCTGGCATCTCACGTCCATTTGCATTCACATTCATGACAACTTGTTGCAAAGAAAAACTTGCTCATTATGCGGAAAAACACTCTAGGCTCAATAATATAATTATGTTGAAACAAATAAGGCTTACGGGGATGATACCTTTGACGAATGCGAGGAGGGTTAATGTGTTCATTGTTACGTAATATGATATGCTGAGAGAGTATAAAGAGAGTTGACACAAAAAGGAATTCTTCTAGGAAACTAGAGGTCCACATGGGTTTAAAGGTGAATCAAGCTAATCATAGGATAAAGAGAGGTAATTTGTAATTCACAGGATGACTCCATCACTCATCTGTGCCCTTATGCTGCTGAAGGTTGGAAAAGTTGCAAATGCAGAATGCCTACCAGTACTAACAAAGACTAGAAGACATGCCGACAAAGATTATGCTAGCAAAGCAAAGACTAGACGACTCACCTTGGCAGCCACTATGTACTGCATATGGAGGGAAATAAATACAAGAATTTTCAGATACGCAACCAAATCACCTCACATTCTCATCCAAGACACTTAAAAATGGTGCCTGCGAAAGTCATGACTTGCAGCCTCTAAACCATGGCAATTGGATTTTGGTTAAGGTGTGTGGGATACTGGACTACACCCTGCCAGCTTTGCCAGCTTTAATCAGTAGGATGGTTGAATTTTTTCCCTTTGCATTTTCGCTCTCAAGGATTAATATCTGACACTAAGAAAAAAATTAAAGAAAAGAATACTAATTCAATCACTTTTGGAGTAGACACATACAAAGAATTCAATCAATTACTACTGAGTTACATGCTAAATTCTATTTACCAATAGAACATGGAATTAAAAATTAGTAATGGATGCATCATCTCAGCAGATAAACTAGCAAGTTCAGAATAATCTTTTTATTTTATTTTATTTTAACAAGCATAGCAAGTTCAGGATATAGTTAGGGTAACTAACGTGGATATATTAGAAAAATGAAAATGTACAAGTTTGAATGTGTGCGAATGTGTTTTTCATCTTTTGTAGTAATCCACACAGCATAAAAGGCCGGTTAGTATTAACTTTCTTATTGTGTAGGATAAGAAGTGAGTGCAAAATCTTACAATCAAGTAGTCCCAAACTGTCAGTACAATTTTATACGTTGTCAAACTTTCTATTATGTCCCAAAGTTGCTTTAAAACTCAAATAATTCCACTTTGCTATATGTCCCGCAAAAAATTAAAACACATGGATGTGTTGCTGTCCACTTTTACGGGTAGACTTCTTGAAATTGTGTGGGATATCCAAACTTAATCAACACCATTTTTTGTCTTTCTCCAGCAACTATCAAAGGACACTAATCTAAATCAGAGACCTAACAAGAAATAGTCATGGCTAGTAATTTACTCTATTATAAACCATCTTGAGGGCCTTTACATAAATTCAATTCAATATACAGTTAAAAAAGACAATAAAATCAAATCAATTTATCGAAGAGAGATAATCATGAACCCTAACTAAAAAATGGCTTTTGCTACTTTGTAAAAGACTTGAAAATGGCTACTAAATGCAACTTAAAATCAATTTAAATCAGAGATACTGACATAAAATATTTAAAAGACTCAAATACCTAACAAGAAATATTCATATGTTAGTATATTAGTCTCAATTAAAACCATCTTGAGGGCCTTTGCATAAATTCAATTCAATATGGATAATCATGAACCCTAACCAAATCTAACCAAAGCAAATTTCTGGAAAGAGGAAATCAAAATTGACCAAAGAATAAAAACCAAAATTAGAGGTATATACAGTTATAAAATCGTTAATTGAGATGTGTAGAGATAAAAACTTACTTGATTTGGATGAAAGACTGAAAATCAAACTCGATACTGGTGGTTTCATGGTTCGAAGGTGGAGAAAAGCTAAAAAACAATTGCTACCGGCGACGACAATGGTGAGACGCATTGCCGGCGACAGCGACGACCCCGCAAGACCCAAATGTTTGAACATAGAAATTAAAAATTACAAACTTTTCTAAATACCAAAATAGAGACAATTTAGAGTAGAAATCAATTGATCAGAAATCATGGCTTGGTGACAAAAAAAACTTAGCTGAATTAAATGAATCCGAAAGTGTACGTGGTCAATCTTACAGCATATTGGAGGATCGACTCAGAGAAACACTAGAGACATTACATGGGGAAAAATAGAAGAGAAGAGAGAGATTCAACAAGGAAGGAGAATAGAGGAATCAGACTAAGGAAAAGGTGAGAAGAGAGAGGACGAACCTGAGTGCTATTTTTTAAGCAAGAAAATGTAAAGAGAAAGAAAAAAGGGGAAGAAAAATGAGATATAATCAAGCATATTCTATCCCGGCGGTTGTGACGTCGCCTAAAACAATTAAACCGTCGGTATAGCACGCGTTTGAGCGCTAAATTTTGCCCTCGCATATTTTGGTGTGAAAATTTAGCCTATGCCAACACTGGACATGCGACCGCCGGCTTAGAGGGCTGCTATAAATCTATAACAACGGTCCTCATGGAGGCGCCGGCATAGCCCATGTACAACAACGCTTCCGTGTGGCCGCCGGCTTAGAGCGCCGCGATAGATCACTTTTTTTTTTGTAGTATATTACATGGAAAAGCTTACAATACTTGAGTTGTCTAGGATTGTCTAGGATGCCTTGACCAAGTGTGGCTTTGGCTTTATATACTACTCTATCTCCACAACGGACCGTGGAGATAGAATATCATCATATGGTTCACATTTACTTTCTAGAACTCTCTACAATATTTACAAGCCTCCATACATTTTCCTACCATTCTAGACTACTCCTAGAATGTTCTCCTACCATTCTAGAGCTATCCATCACTACTCTATAGAATATGTACATGAATGTGTAGAGATGTGCGGAACCTTCCGGAGACTTTGCCCTTCCACTGTCGAGTAAGGGTCCACTAAGCGTCCCGTAAGCGCCTAATGAGCGCCCACATGGCGTAACCTCCAAAACCTGCCTCCTTCCAAATCGGTCTGTGACATCAAGCCCTTATTGGCCTATAGGACACAGTGAACAAATGTATGGGCAAGAGCTCAAGTCCTTATTGATCTGCAGTACACAGTGAACTCATGTACCGTTGTTGGTGAAGGTCTTGCAATAACGTTAGCAACAAATAATTTCGAGCAGCATTTATCATAACAATGTTGATGCCAAAGATTCGTGTGTGTACTCAATTTTCTTTTGGACGAAATAAAGACCGCGGGGGTGGGGGGTTTGGGGTGTGTGTTGATCTGCTTAACTAGCTAGATATGTACTCCATTATCCACAAACATTTGGGCTCTCAAAGCAACTCTTCCATTTAAACATTGTAATGTTCAGCACAATGTGAGTGACAAAGTTTTCCTTTCTCAAGCTCAGAGTACTAATACGCAAAAGAACAAAGTTGCTTTCAGCTAGAAACTAACTTGACTTCTATAAACATAACTTAGTGATGCTTCCAGCAAGTGATTATTGCTCCTTAAGCTAGCTGGCTGACTCTACAAGTCTGCAACTCCTTCAATCTGAAACCCACATTCTGCAAAGCCTCCAACCGATTATAATTAACCTGGAAAAGGGAAAGAATAGCCGATGAAGTTTAGCAATTATAGCATTAGACTCTTTAATATTTACATCATCAGATGGTTAGGATCTTTTTGGTCGTCCAAGTTGTTAGATTGAGTACCAAGATCTTTGAGATTTCAAGCTATTCATTGATCTCAGAACTGCGCAGGCTCTTTCATAGGCGAGCAATTGCTATACCAAGCCTATGTTTCACTCACAAAAACCATGGAGGATAGGGCAAAAATTGTCTCCCAAGCTAACAGAAACAATATAATGCTTTTAAGGACTTAAAGAGTACGGGTCCTACTACGTACACCTCAAGTTGGTACAACTTAATTTTTTTTGTGAGCAATGACAATTAGTTACATATAAATTCAGGGTCAAACATCTACTGTATAGTGGTTGCCGTAAGAACTGAATCACTCCAGTCGTGCTAGTCCTTTAGGATTTCGAGGAAAATTCCGCGCATTCTAGCCTACGGCGGCAATGCTTCTCATTACTAGTTCCTAATGGTTGAATTTGAACAATTTCTTTCAGGTCAATCGAGGTACGAATTCAACATACCTTCGTTATGGTTATCCCCACACAACTTTTTGTTATATATCAACCATCAAACGCTACTCTAGATATGTAAAATGAGTCCCAGCACGAATCGATAAACATGTTAGCATAACTAAATGGTTCTTTGCTTGATTTATGAAAGAGGACGATATGGCCTAATTGAGGACAAGCATTTCTTGAAGAACGACCGTGATTCACACACCCTCATTGTATGTAAAAAGAAAGGTAAATATAAATCTTAATTACGATCAGATCAAAGAGCAGAGAAACCAAGTTATAGCTTTTCGGGAGAAACCTAAGTTCATTCTTTGGACTATCCGCCATTCAATTGTATGCCCAGTTACAGAAACAGAATGCACCTTATTGAGAGATAGACAAAACTACTTCAATTCATCATAAAATAACGAGAAATTGAAAAGTAGTCACGTATTAATACCTGAATAAATGGTTTCCGCAATAACTGTTGCACCAGGAGAGCCTCTTAGTAAGAAGGTCGTGACGTGGTCAAGCAATTTTAAATTGTAATCTCTTCGTATATCACACAGCTTTAAAGACTTCAGATAGGTGAAAGGCGAGGTCATGTCCTCTAGTGAGAACTTGGAAAACACCTTGAGACAAACCACAAAATCAAAAAAAGGATATCAAACCGAAGTTAGCCACAACAGAGAAAGTCCCTCCAAACTTTCAAAAAAATTAATCATAATCACAACAATAATCTGTATACCAGATTAACTGTGAGAAGAGAAGATGGCCCTATCATAAAGAAACAATTCAGACCAGGATAATACCATATCAAAATTAGATAAGATAATTGGCAAATGACATGACTGCTCACCTCAATAACCATCTCCGAGAGACCGACTGATTTTGCCTGGCGAAACATCAAGAGCATTTTTGGAACAATTGGAGCAGCTTTTACCAACTTCTCGTTTGTGGGTGGCTTAGGCCTCAAAGTGAAAAATATGTGTACACTCTCCAGAGAAGGGATAGGCCCAAATTCGGTTGGCGTATCAAGGGGGCCCGTGTAGTGGTAATTTGTGAGGTTCGGTGCTGTTACGACAACCTTACACGGACTAAGGAGATCACGACCTCTCTTGATTGTGAGGTTCAGGAGTTGAGGAGGGCAGTGGACGCGAAAAGTCTCAAAGGGCCTTAAGTTGCAGGAAACGAGGCTTAGAGTCTTCAAGCTTATACAACCAGAAAGGGACAGTACACACGAGGTACCATCCCCACTCTGAAACGAGACGTACTCGAGATGAAGCGTTGTTAAACTCGGCAAAACGAAAGAATTTGGCACGACAGGATGCGAACCAGTAGTCCAACGCCAGTCAATAAGCCGAATATGAAGGGTTTCTAGGGTTTTGGATCCGAAAAGATCGGGTGGCAAAACACCTGTCTTGCTAGTAGCAGAAAGGTCCAAGTGATGGACGTTATGCGAGAGTGCGTACCTCGTGATTCTGTTGAAAGGGCGCGACCAGACCCGTCCGCTGCGGCAGTAAGTAAGCGAAGAAACGTCAATGGAGCGGTCACGGCGAGACAGAACGTGAGATACGAACTTGTCGAAGGAACCCAACGTGCGAAAAGAATCGCTGCGGAAGTTGAGAGTGACTAGATTGGTTTTCCACAGATCCCTGTATGTTTTCGACAGCACACACGTTTGCACTGCGTACTTTGCGTCCATCATCAACGAGAGGATGTGGCCGAGAAGGGTATCTGGCAATGCGCTCAGCCTGTCTGTGAGGGAGCCCTCTTCTTCTTCATCATCATCTTGGCCGGTAGTTCTTAGTTTCTTCGGAGGAGGCGCCATTTTTTCGTGCTGTGCTGCTGACTGCACCATGTCGATCTGTATCTATCCTATATATAGGCCTAAGGCTAGTGAATTAAACTACGTAGTTTTGAATGAAATCACCTAATATTTATTTTCTGTATTTTCTTTCTCCCATCAATTTACCAAATATATATCTCTCTGTCATCGGACTACACTACCGCCCATCGTTGCCATTAGCCTCCACATAGTCGTCCACCGCAAAAACACCATTGTCTCCCTTTTTCCTCCCACCACAACCCTTTCCAAGCATAAAGAGTTTGTTAAAAGGTGGTCTCTTTGACTTTTAATGTGGTGTTAAGTCTGTTTCCCTAATACTACCCTTCTGAATTAAAGAGTTTGTAACAAAATTTAGGGTATTTTTTACTTTAATTGATATCTTTTTTTCACATAAATATCGTATTTTTACATAATTAGCCTTCACAAAATTTATGATAAACATTCTCTTCCACCCCCCCCCCCCCCCCCCCCCCTCACCCCACCCCACTCCTACGCCTCTCTCCCTCTCTTACTTTTAAATTCTAATCACAGCACGGCACCTCCACGCTTCAATTAATTTATTTACGCACCCCTCAATCCCCCCTCCCACGCCTCCCCCCATCTCACCCAATTGTCACCCTTAAGCGTACATTTCTAGGTTAATTGATTGGCATTTCACCAATTGATACCCACTTGATATATTCAGTATCCTTTCCAAGTGAACAATTGTTTGACAAGGGCAGAGGAATTTTGCTTTCATAGATCTTAATAATACGAATTCTAGATGAATAGCCAATTTGGAGATGAGATGCTATCAACATCATTGTTCAGTCATTAATAAGGGTGAGTACGAAACTGTTCAAATCAATCCGAACCGGGCAAACTGATCAAACCGAACCAATCCAATCCGAACTGTTAGAGAAAATCTTAACGGTTTAATTTCATATCTCTCAAATCGACCTTAATTTGGTCCGGTTCGCGGTTCACATTTTAAAACCAATTCTAAACCGAACTGACGGTTCACATTTTAAAAACTAATTCTAGCTAAACCGAACTGACCCGACCTATGATACGCTAATCTATTTTAGTAAAACTCATCGGCAATTTTCACATATATGGTACTAAGCAAATCCAAACAAACAACTCTTGAAAGTTAAAAGAAAATAAAATAATGAGAGCAATTATAACACATAAATATGGTGACCAATATATCTTCAATTCTATAGTTACACATTCTTTCTCATATAGCAATGAGGATTTATATATTGATCATAACAAGATCATATGCTATCTAGAAATAATTAAACTTCAGTTTTTATTTAGTGTTAGGTCGAATAGTAATGTGCAAAGGAATAACGTCTTTAAGTGGACACAAATCGATCCAAAGGGACTAAACCAAACCATTTAAACCAATCAAACCGAATCGCCCAAATCGATGGTATTTGGTTCGGTTTAGTTCATATATAATTTTCTAAACTGATTGGTAACGGTTCAGTTTGCGGGTTGACCCCCAAATCAAACCAAACCGAACCGTGCTCACCCCTAGTCATTAAAGAGCAAGCAAATCACTATCAACGATTGACATTTTTGCTCAACACTATTGCGAAAAAGATTTAGAAGACTTTTTGACACGACAAAAAGATCGGCAAAATACGGGTCTAGCGGAATGTTTCTGATACTTAAGTTAGTTTTTGTGAGAGTGAAATCAGATGAACAAAGGGTATGAGAGCTTAACTTTACTTTAACCTCACAGAGACCTTTACGATAGGATTAGACTATCTCAATAGTAATTACCATATAGAGTTATATTGCCCGGTCCATATCCAATAGGGCAAGAGCTCAAGTCCTCACTAATCTATAGGACATAGTGTGAAGTATCTATAATACCCTAAGTCACATATGATTATAACGGAGGACATGTAACGTGTGGTAACTGTTAGCACATTTTTATCCTTATCAGACACAAAATTATAAAATCACTTTTTATACTTAACGAACAAATCAAGGTTGCATATTTGTTGAAACTTAGCGGTCGCCTCGACAGGCAAAACAGAATTAGAGCAGATGATATACAAATCCCTAAGCTTGATGATGGTGGTGTTGGAGGCACGACAGAAATGGTGTTACAGTAATAGCGACGGTGGCTATGTGGTGGTGGTGTGTGATGGACTTGATGATGGTATACATGGTACCAGAGGAGGTCAAGGGGAAGTGGTATGTAGCAGCATTGTGACAGGTAAATCATGGTCAGCGGTGGAGGTAGTCATCAGTATCATCAAAACTTCTAGAATGGATCTTATTATGCAGATGGCTGAGTCGTGAAATCGTAGAAATTGGTATAATCGGTTGCAATGGTGGTAATGGGGTGGTGGGTTTAGAACCGGCAGTGGCGGCAGCAACGGGGAGAACCAAGTCTAGTGGCTTTGTCTCTGAAAAATCTTAATTGACAATTTTTTTCTTCATTTTGCAGGGCTTAAAATGCAAATTAATCTTGAGAAATTAATAAATGGATTGAACTAAGTTGACCGAATCTTTATGTCGAACAACATACGATCTACCCACAATTTAAGGATGATGCCAATGAAAGTGGGTTCGTACTTACGTGGAGGTGCCACAAAGGCTGCAGTCCGAGTCAGCTTCCAAGTATGTTGATGTAGGACACAGCAGGTGGAACAAGGGCAGAGACCAAGGGTTTCCCAGACAGAGCCTGAGGGTGGCAGTGCTGCGAGGGCGATGGCACGGGATGAATACACGATGACAGTCACAATCCGATGCTTAGGTCCAAAGTCAGGGTACTGTATGTTTCTCTCTCTAGAATTCTAGAGTGAGAAAGTGAAAATGTGAGAGAGTGAAGAAGAAGTCCTCAAATGAATTCTCAAGACCTCTATTTATAGAGATTGAGATAATGATGTCATAAACCAACACGTGGCACTCCTCGGGAGTGACACGTCACCGAGGGGTCCACGGGTACCGGTGCTCCATGGACTGTCAGATCGCATATTCACCCGGCCTGCCCCACACAGCGTCGCTCCGTCTGTCAGGAAAGACTGGCTCCCACCGCATCGGTGTGGCCAGAGAACCCCCTTGATCTAGCCTCCAATCCAAGCCCTTGCGGAGTCCCACAAGCTTGGCAGCGGTGGGGAAGACCCGACGCCCAACTGTCAGGTGAACTAGGCGCGATGCCCTCCAAAGACCTGCTCCCGTCTCGGAGTGACCCGGGGGTCATAGTCCCTAGGGGTGCTGACGCAAGCCCCAGTGCCGGAGCACGTAGGCCAGTCACGCAGGCACCCTAACGGAGATAGTGTCCCGGAGGAGTCGCCTATTCTGCAGGCCGAGGTAGCATCCCGGAGGAACCGTCTACCTGGCCGGCCAAGGTAGCATCCCGGAAGAGCCGTCTACCTGGCAGAAGGGGAGTCTTCGTGCCGAAGCACTTAGAGCTCCTTGGAAAAGATAGTGTCCCGGAGGAGTCGCCTATCCCCACGGGTGAGTCCTTATGCCGGAGCACTTGGAGCGAGTCAAAGTAGCATCCCGGAGGAGCCGTCTACCCGACTGGCCGAGGTAGCATCCCGGAGGAGCCATCTACCTGGCGGAAGGGGAGTTGAAAAGCTCCCTGGCAGAGATAGTGTCCCGGAGGAGTCACCTATCCCCGCGGGTGAGTCCTTATGCCGGAGCACTCGGAGCGAGTCAAGGTAGCATCCCGGAGGAGCCGTCTACCCGACTGGCCGAGGTAGCATCCCGAAGGAGCCGCCTACCTGGCGGAAGGGGAGTTGAAGAGCTCCCTGTCAGAGATAGTGTCCCGGAGGAGTCGCCTATCCCTGCGGGTGAGTCCTTGTGCCGGTGCACTCGAAGGATGTCAAGGTAGCATCCCGGAGGAGCCGTCTACCCGACTGGCCGAGGTAGCATCCCGGAGGAGCCGTCTACCTGGCGGAAGGGGAGTTGAAGAGCTCCCTAGCGGAAATAGTGTCCCGGAAGAGTCGCCTATCCCCGAAGGATGATGTACACTCCGGAGAGTGGGTCGAAGTATGTTCCACGACCAAGGCAAGGTGCACATGGTGTGGTGCCCGGGGGCATGTAACATGATTGTGGCGCATGGGCGCGATGAAGTGCGTAAGGTGCCGGGGGCACGTTTGTGTCAATGGTGGCGCATGGGCGCGACAGAGTGCGTATGGTGCCGGGGGCACGGTAGTGTGACAGAGAGCCTAGGGGTACGACTGTATCAGCGGCGCGGCGCACGGGCGCGGCGAAGTGTTGAAGTGCGACCCCCGGGCGCCGGCGACGGGGGTCGCGGAGTTGTGTGTCCAGGCGACGGGGGTCGCGGAGTTGTGTCTGGGCGACAGGGTCGCGGAGTTGTGTCCGGGCGACGGACGACGAGGGTCACGGACGATGTAAGGCCTCTTGAAGAGTATTGAAGGTGCTAAGGATGAAGGCCAAAGGCCAACCTTCGGGGAAGGCCGAGGCCGACCCCATTGGGGAGGCCAAGGCCGAGGCCGACCCCAAGGGGGAGGCCAAGGCCAACCTCTTTGGGCAAGTGCCATGGCGCATCGACGGGCGAAGTGCGACGGTTGAAGTGTGATAAGACTTCGTGCGAAAATGAGCTTCTTAGTTACGAAGTAATGTGACGAAAGTGATAAATGCACGTGACTTGAGCGTGCATGCTTTAACCGGTTGTGAGCGTTGAAAATGACTGTTGCTTGTGCGAACGTGTCATGCAAAATGGGACCACAGTGAGCCTTTGGGTACGACCATAATAAGTTGGGAATAAAGGAAAACAAGAAACATAAACAAAGCAAGAAATTCATCTAGCTCCGGAAAAGGGTCCTTCATTCTCATCAAATTGAGGGACATATCAGGCTCTTCAAAAAAAAAAAGATAATGTATACAAAAAACGAGATGATAAATAACCACGCCCTACTATTTACTACTAACGCTCTCCTTCTGACACTGAATATTAGGAAACGGTACTAATCACCAAAGATCTTAGCTACAAATATGAGGTGTAAGTGGATAAACATGGAGCACGGTTATCAAATCCCAAACACGGCGGTTGATAAAAGACGACTGCAGTCCAGTCTGTAGGAATATCCGCAGTTAAAACTAACTACTTGAGAAATATTCTCAGCAGCAATCAAACAGAAAACTAGCTAAACCTTTACAGTGGGACAAACAAATGCCTGGCGTTGTTGCTGAAGCAGCCTGAGAGTCGACAGCTTTAATCGTATTGCGAGCTAGTGCCATGAAACCATACCAAACCACATTTCTCAGATGGAGTCTGCACCACCTCTTATTCACATATATATTGGCTCACACGGCATTGAGCAAGCAGTAACTTGGAAATTTTGATGTAGCTCAAAGGGTTATTGAGTTTTTGCAAGTGTCCGGCTACCATGCAACAATTTGGCAAAACCAAGGAAACTAAGCTTTCCATCAGTGTGCCTAATCCAGTCATGGAGAACGGCATGAACAGGGACAGATGGGCTGAGCCCAAGTTCCTGAAAAAAAAAAAATTCCGGAAAATATAAGTTTCAGGATTTTGTTTTATAAACTTTGCTGGCCCTCTACAGCAAAGTACGCAAGATTACAGCAATACAAGTGCTATTTCCAACTCAACAAAATGAGAACTTGCGCATTTACATTCAACTTACAACAGAATCAATTTTTATAGCCCATAAAGGATAACCGAACTTACAGAAGCCAATTCCTCAATGACAATAGGCCTGTTTCCTTCCTTCTCAAAAATTTCATAGGCAGCACGAGCATGTTGCTCCCATCGATCGAGAGCCTCAAACTGATATACACTTAGTGCAGCTGCGCAGAATTCCTGAAAGTCCATCCTTCTGTATTGTAGTGCGTTAAGCTGCCGAAAAAAAGGATAAAAATTTTCGCTAAAACTTAAATACAGCTCACACCAATTGATTGCAATGACTAATGGCTCGTATAGGTTAGAGGACATACTGATGCTAGAAAATCATGGACACGGGAGTCCTTCATAGCATCTGTGGCATGTTTTGTCAAGGCCTGCGCAGATTATTGGAATTAGGAGTAAATTTCAAATCAGACAGTGGAATCATACTGAGATGTCAAAAGACCAACCGCTTTGATATTTTCCAAGTTTATGGCACCATTTTTGCTTGGTTCCAGTAGAGCAAATTGCTCCTTCAAATAAAGTAGCTCATCTACGGTCAATGTTTTGGAGAAGGCCTGCCCAACACACGAAAACGAAAACCAGAACATCAGACAATGACAACATTTAGGCTTTTGTTGTTCGCTTATTTTGTTTCTCTGTTTCAATAACCTTACACGTTAATTTCTTGGATAACCTTAAGATTGTTTTCTGATGAATAATATGCCTGCAGAATCAATAGATGATGTTGATTGTAGTGACTTAGTGATTACAAAGGAAAATGACAACATATTTGACATCCCTACGATAATAGGAAAGATTTTTCAACAAAGTCTTTTGTCCAGCAATGGCTTCAACTTCTAGTTAAGGATAGTTGTTTCTTTATTGCCCAGTAAAGGCTTCCTTTAGGTTGTTTAATGTATATGTGAACTTACTGATAACTGGAAACTTCATTATCACATTGGTGTTAGACAATGGAAGCAATGCATACTAATAAGTAATAATCGCTCTCTTACATTACAAAATATAGGCAACAGAACATATGACAGTACTGTGCGATGCAGGATAAGAACCCATGATTTTAGCGCACATGTGCTAAATTCGTGAGACCATCGCTCTCACCAACAAGATCAAATGATCTTAGCACACCTGTGCTATTTCTTTGCTTTCAATAAATCCCCAGAATAACTTCTTTTACTTTCCACTTCCTGATTCCTTCAAATTCTGACAATATAAAGGTCCATGTGCTAGTATTTTCAGCAGAAATCATTTGTGTCATAAGCTAATTCGTGTGTATCTTAACTAGTGGAAATAGGTTTCTTTCAGTCAAGGATATGTTCCTTGTTATATGTGCTTCCGCTACATCACTGTGGAAAAGGAAATTGAGGGTGATGGTGGAATGGTCTACATACATATATTCAACAAACTTAGACAGATTTTTAAAAACAACGGAGGAGCTAACACAGTCCTCAAAACTTCTTAAACAAAAAGGGAGAAGGAAAAAAAGTAACATAAAGTCAACGAAAAAACGAATAAAGAACAACGGGTTGGAGTAGCACCATATACGCACCTGTAAAGCAGCTTTCCGAAGAGCCGGTGAACGCATATAAGCCTTCATGCTTCTAAATACTAGTATGTCTAGCGGAACTTTTACCTCACTACTGTCTCTTATCCATGGATGACCTGCAGCATGGAATTTTGATAAATAGGAAAAGAGGCTCAGAACTTAGTTGACAAGAGATGTGGTACACACCTAACGCTTGAGAAGCGGTCATTCGTTTTCTTGGGTCCTTATTCAGAAGACGTTTCACGAAGTCTTTTGCCTCAGAAGACATAGAAGGCCAAGGTGGTTCCTCGAAACTTGGATCAGCTTTTAGAACGGCTCGAAAGATCCCAGACTCAGTTCGTGCCCAAAATGGACGGCTGCCACAGAGTAGAATGTATGCTATAACACCAACACTCCATACATCAGCTTCTGTACTATATGATCTATGTAGAACTTCAGGTGCCACATAATATGCACTGCCGACAATGTCATTAAGTCTTTCATCTGCAAAAACAGTTGAGATATTGGAAACTGACCCATTAGTAAAAATCACACACACAGACACACAAAACAGAGAGAGAGAGAGAGAGAGAGACCTGGCTTCACAAAATCGGACAATCCAAAATCTATAGCCTTCAATTGTGAATTTTCATCCTTAGATGTAAACAAAAAATTCTGATCCAGCAATTGGCTAAAGTTAGATGATATTGAGAACAAATCTACGCTACTGAATATAATAACGAACAGTCAAATATTGATAAAAGATAGCTACGTGGCGATTCCTCAGCAGTGGGCATTAATTTACTAAGTTGAGTGATAAAAATGGGTGGGTGAGTTACTTGCAGTATCTTACCTCCGGCTTAAGATCTCGGTGCACCACGCCCTGGAGATGGCAAAATGCAACAACGTTCAATATTTGTCTCATCACAACCTTGGCGTCAGCTTCCGTGTATTTACCACCCCTGCACGACATTATACTACTATTTAGTATGCTCTAACTACTGAGGGACTCAATTGCTAAGTATTTCATTTTGGTCCGTGATATGATGAGGCTAGTAGATACCTTGACAGTATTCTATCCAAAAGCTCCCCTCCTTCACATAACCTGAGACATGTTTTTCAGTCATCATTGGAAGGAGAAGAAATGGATGATTTAAAGAAAGTGTATTAAGCTTATAAGGACATAATTTTAAATACTTTATCACCAAATATAGCGATTAGTTCAAGATACACAGTCTAATAACAGATGAACTAATCATGCAACCCTACAGAAATCCATTGAAATGAGGCATCCAAACAAGCGATAACAAAACTTACTCCATCACTACATAAACGTTCTCATGGTCTTCGTATGCATCATAAAACTGAACTAGATTGCTATGTCCTGTCAAAGCTCTCAAAATTTTTACCTCCCTCCTTACATCCTCTACGGCTATGGCCGTGGTCATCTACAAAAAAGGAATGTGGATCAGTTAAAAGTATGAAACTGGATATAACATGACATATAAAGTGCATAGAAATAGTAAGTCGTTTCTTTGACTTCTTTGTCTAGTATAGATCATATAAGTAAACTTATGTGCCCATCAGGGGCATAAAGGGCTAGTTCCAATGACAAGTATAGAGCTTTAAGCTATGTAGAGGTTTAAGGAAGAGACAAAAAGAACATAAGCAAGTAAGCCGGTAAAGTTCTCAAATTTAGCAGTAGTGTATTAACTACCAGTGAAAAGGCCAAAGGTTGTCATGTATGAATATAGCTTCAAGGAAGAAGACAGAATAAAAATCCTCAACCTCAAGATAACTAGTAGGCTAACCTAGTCGATTAAGAGGACAGAGAACTTCTGCTCTCATCAAAGCTTAGTAAAAAGATATGCAACACGGGATTTTTTTTCATGGCTGCCACATAGTGAGGTCGCATGTTGCACACGCAAGTAAAATCTAGTAAGTTGCTACACAACTTTGGCAGCTTAAGATGCTGCCACTTATAGCTGCTTATCATGCGATACTTTTAAGTTTTAATGCAACTTAGCCCACAGGATGCCACTAGAACAATTATCATAAACTTATCTGGCATATTCAACATATGCACTGCACTTGTTCAAGTTCACTGTATCTTATAGGCTAAGGCATCAACCAACTGCTAAGCCCCTACATAGAATCCAAGCCCGTCAAGGTACCATCCGATACCAATAAAATTAATCAAAATCCATGCTTCCTCACACTTATCTATGGCAAGTGGATGACCATTGAAGTTCAAAACTTGCACTCCTATGCACATTAGAAATTATCAGAATGCAGATGACCCAAAAGCATGCTTTCATGGCAGATCTGAAAACTAAAACCTCAAGATCTTTCAATTACAACCAACTGCAACAATTCACAAATCAGACAAACATGATCCAAATAATGTTTATTGAGGGTAAAGTTCGAACCTTTGCTTTGGGTATGACCTTAACAGCAACCTCTTGGCCCTTAAGCTCACCCTTCTTGAACTTGGCCTTACAAGTATACCCAAAATGCCCCCTCCCAACCTCCTCCCCAAGCTCGTACTTATTTCCAAAATGCTTCGAGAACCCGAAGCTCTTATTCAAAGCCGTTGCCGCAGCACCACCGCCACCGCGTCCTGCTCCGTCGTCATCCTCCTCTCCCTCCGGTATCACGGCCTCATTCGGCTTAACCGACCCGTGCCGCCTCGCCAGCACCTCTTTGATGTGCTTCGCCGGCGATGGCGGTACCCTAAAGAACCGCTTCGGCGTTGAATTAGATCTTGCATTTGACGGAGTCCTGGCCGGGGACTTTTTACCGAACAGGTAGTGCGCCGGACTTGGACTGTAGAACGAAAACAGCGGCGATTTCTTACCTGCCTCCACCTGAGCCGGTTTATCATTATCCTTGGCCGGATTAAGGCTGTCCTTGACCGGATTAGAGCTGTCTTTGGTCGGAATAGCATCGTGATCGGGAAAATCGGACTCTGGTGAGGAGGGTTTTGAGGTACAGATACCCATTTTCTACGAGCGGCACCGGCACAATTGAATTGACAAACCGATACGAAATTTGTAACAGTAAGCACTAAGGGAGGGTTTTATATGCAGAGATTTGAACTTTCCTTATTTAATAATTCTCCTAGGGCTTTCTGCGAATATGTCGCTGCTGCTGCTGCTGCTGCAGCGAGAGAGAGGGTGATTTGGGATCTGCGGAATGGCGATAAAAAGGAAACGACGGTGAGTTCGCTTCTGTCGATAAAAAGTGAAATTCGTTACATATGAATGACAAAATTGAATAAATAAGTCTATGTGTATTGCTCTTAGGATATTATGCCACTAATATTAATATACAGAGTATTACTTTAGAAATAAAATGAATTATAAACAAGTAACTCATGACATCAGCATAATGACCGTGAAGGGTTGAACAAGCCGCAACTTCCATTTTCGTGTGGACATTGTCGAGGTGTGACGATGACATGTCAATTTTGGCCGTTATTAATAGTCGTTTTATAAGGTACAAATAAATTATGGAATTTGAAGTTTCAAACAATTTTATCAGAGTAGGAGAAAAAAAACATAATTTATATCTTACTATATTATTTATAGATAGAACATCTTCTTGAGTCTCTTTCTATGTTGCATAATTACATATATAGAATGTTAACACTTGACATCATAAAAAAATTATTGAAAAATAACATAAAATAAAATTTTAAATCGCAAATACTTATAAGAATATGCTTGATTTTCACAATTTTTATTTTTATTTTACGGAATGTGACAATAAACACTCGCTTGATAATTGATTTTTTTTAATAAAAAGTTGTATTATTGACTTTCTTTTTGTAAGCGTATCACGTTGTTTGGTTTCTACGATTAAAATTAAAAATGCGATAATTAATAATTATACACGATATTTGAATTTTTGAACAAAATTCGACTAATAGCACATAAAAGTACAGTAGACATTAGGAATTTAAAATGGGGTTTTGGAACTAAAGATAAAGAGGAGTTAAAGATCATTAAATCTTGACCAGAGGGTGGTCCAGACTGTACAGTCTATTGTCCACGTGGATGACATCTTGATTAGGGCGGTTGGGGATTAAATTACTAATTCACCTCAAATTTGTCAAACTTGTCCTACATATTTGGATTTTTGGAATGAAAGTATTTTCGGTCTTCGCCTTATGCCGCAAGGAATCCGAAAAATTCAAAGTGGACTACACTTATTTTAATTCGATGGAAATTACTACTCTATTATAGGGGAAGCAAAAAAGAAGAAACTAATTTTACTTCCTTTTTTGTGCCTTTTCTTGCTTAGGATTTTATTAGATTCTCTTGGGATATGCAAATCATTGCAAATTTTGACTATAATCTTTGCATTTAATACTGACCTTGACCTTGACCATGTATCATCATAAATATTTGCCTTAATCATAGCACCTTCTGTCCATGTGATGTTGGCTTGGCCAACAGAGCTTTTATTTTATTTTCATTTTTTGTTTAAAATCTTTCCTTACATTTGTTGCTAAGAACATGAATCACGACGGTTAATATTTGAATAAATTTGTAAAAGCGAAAAAGTTTAAGTAAGTTTTGCTCTTGTTTACGTATGCATGTTTTGTTTACTGATATTATGTGTCAGATAACAAATGAATGAATGGAAAAAAATATTCTCGATCTCAACTCCTGCGTAATTTGAAGGCACTAATATTCATTGGTTTCAACTATTTCTTTTAATGCCAAGGAGGGCAGATCTTGTTCATGAAAGGAAGTCCTCTACTTATCAACGATACTTTTTAGTTTTTTGACGGGCATCTTCACTCATATTTGTTGCTAAGAATATGAATCACGACAATCAATACTTGACTAAGTTTGTAAAAGCAAGAATAATTGAGTAAGTTTTGCACTTGTATAGGTATGAATGCTTCATTAATTTACTGATCATTTGTGTCTGATAATAAATAAAAGAACGGAAAAGAGTATTTTCAATCTCAATTCCTACGTAATGTGAAGGTACTAATATTCATTGGTTTCAACTTTCAACTCTTTCTATTAATGCCAAGGAGGGGCAAATCTTGTTCATGAAAGGAAGTCCTCTACTTACCAATAATATTCACCAGATCAACTTTACATCAATAGGAGGGCAGTGAAAAGGTATTATCTCTATAGAGACATCAAGACCCATCTTAGTTAGCAAGATGATGTTCGTTTACCATCAAGATCCATCTTTAATTTCAATTACCTCTGTCTGGATTTAACAAGTTAATATCGGTAACTTTGAGCACTTTTGTGATGATTGTATTTTGTAGTGCATTGGACAGGGTGCACCTTAAGTTGATTTTTATTGGCTAGGGCTATTTTTACGGTCATAAACAGAAAAGTGTTAGTATTTTTTCGTGCGTAGAAAGAATAATAAATACATGACTAAATTAAGAATCAAGATAATACTACGTAGTTGACTCTAATAGTTGCAACGGCTTTGGCCAACATTTGCTTTGGATGTTTGCCTGATATGCAACGATCTATTGTACGTTACTTTGAGTGATTGATCGGGCTTACCTTCAAATTTACTTGTCAAAGGCTCAAAACCAAATTGCAACATTTATCTAACTATCTCGTATAATTTTTCGCACATGCTGATAAAAAAGTATTTGGATCCGATGGTTGCACTTGCAACTTATTTATGCAAGACCGTTATGAATTTGCACGTTGTGCATCACGTGTTCGTATCTTCTCAGATTACAGAGATGCCACTAACGAACCACGAGATCATTGATGTTCAATACAAAAACTTCAAAGCTTTTGACTCCATAAATTCACACTGAGAGGGTAACCAAATCTGTTCGATCTCATAAAGGCTTCGAGGATCTACATTCGAGGTAGTTTAGTTGACTTTGAGTTTTCATTGAGCCAGATCACGAGAAAATTATTCGCAAGCTCTTCTATCGAGTATGCAGAGTATATCCTTAATCCGTTTGAAATCTGAAATACCCTTTTTGGACGGGAAAAAACATTTATAAAAGATTATTATTATTATTACTTAAAGAGGCCACATACACCACAAAAGAACCTTTTTGTTGCTCTCTTTATTACTCAATTATCTATTTTGGTTTGACATGACAAAAGGTTCATGTTCTATTCATCTAGACAAAACTAGGGAAAGGTTCATGTCAACCAACAAGAGGTTTTTTGTTTTTTGTCTACTAACAAACTTGGGTGAAGCCTAATAGAATACTGGGACAGCAGGATCACAAATGGGATCTCTTATAAGAGAACAAATCATGGGTTATAACTTATCATATATACTTCCGTGTCTGTTAAAAGGCAGCGAATTCAACCCGAATCCAGAATGACATGTGAGCATTCATAAGATAAAGCATGTGGCAGCTAGCTTCTGCAGCAAGAAGTGGAGGTGGAAAAATTCAAAGCATGTGAAGCAGCCCAGGTGATCGAGGGATGACTTCTTTCCTTGCGACTTGACTTGATCTTAGCATTTGCCATGTTTTTATTTCGATTGACTGCACTTCATTATGTCAGCTCTTAGCCACATGTAATGCTTCCTTATTATTAATACGGAGTACTTCTTTTTCAGGTTTTTCTGGTGGCTGAGTGGGGAAAATTTTAAAGAAAAATTTAATGTTGGAGATGCACCTTTTTTTTTTACTTGGTTAAGTTTAATATGTAAAGAAATATCTGCTGGAAAATTGTTTGTTCATTTTTCTTTCTGTTTTGTTCTTTACAGAATATATACACAGACTATGTTGACGTGAGGTGAGTGATATGTGGAGAGATTTATGGATGATGTTTACACTTCAAATGTTTGAATGATGAAAATTAAACTACATGGTAAGGTTATCTACAAAGGACTTTTGGAGGGAGCAGTCCACGGATAGGCAACAGTCACATGTGCATCATGGTTTACTGCTTGCTTGCCAAGCTGTCCTTAACATAATATGCAAAAATGATTAAAATGACATTTTGCGGAGAGTTTTGTTCATATAAGCTAAAATACCTAATATACAGGACAAAAACAGGAGCAATAGATTGAGCATGCGCCCACTTATGCCACACGTTGCCTTCAGTTCGCGACTAAGTTCTTCTGCGTCTAGAGTAGCTACTATCTAAAACTGGTTAGTTTGAGACTAAAACAATTCATACATACATACATACATACATACATACATTTATACAACGTGTAATAATCTAGTTACGAATTATTGTTTAGACGCGAATAATTAATCGGAAATCATCAAATAAATTGACATGGCAGCATGAAAGTGGCAAACATATGAAGTAGCTCTTGCACCACTTTGCCATTTTAGCATTGAGATTAAAGTAAGAAAGGGAGGAGGCAGGGGGGTGACAAAGTGGGGAACTCCATGCGGACCTGGTCATATTTCTTGCAGCCCACTCAATTTTGCTAATCATTACATTAAGTACCCACTAAATTGCGAAAAGTGGATATGTGCATATATAATTATATGTACTCTCTTTAAGCAATTGTGACGTTTCATTTGCACTGTCATTCTCAAATGGGTGGCCCTACTCTACTGCAGTTCTCAGGCACAATCATTCTCATTTTTTGCACTTTCCATCATTGATACAGTTTCATCCGTGAGGCTTTGCACAGTGTATCGGTTGATAAGACTGGCATAACAAAATTATCGTTACTACAATTTATTTTTATCGTTCGAATGTGTTAGAACGCTGTATCATTTCGCCTAAAACATAACCATAATAAAGTTTTGGAGGACATAAATCGGTTTAAATAATTGTCTCTGTGTGAGTAGGTCACAAACGTTCGCGGCTTCATAATTCTATCTTCACGCGGTGGCTACTTACCCGATGAGCTTATTGATTGGGAAAAATATATTTACAAAACTACGTGTGCCATGGCTTGTTGGTTATTTAGTTAATAAATAATTCGTGCAACAATGATGTTCTATTCTGAAAAAGAATTAACTGATTTTGATTTTCAGGAAAGCATGTTATTCTTGTTATGACGTAAGGTATGAGACGTGTGATGATTCTTATTTTAAGATTTGATTTTGACATGTGTAGGTATGTTATTCATAATGAACTCTGGAAGTTGAATTTTGACCGATTCTCCATGTAAGAAAGCCATTCGACTTCCAAAATTCTGAAAAAGAATTAACTTATTTTGATTTTCAGGAAGGCATGTTATTCTTGTTATGACGTAAGGTATGAGTCGTGTGATGATTCTTATTTTAAGATTTGATTTTGACGTGTGTAGGTATGTGATTCATAATGAACTCTGGAGATTGAATTTTGACTGATTCTCCGTGTAAGATTTGCATTCGACTTCCAAACCTGGCTGCCTGGCTCCCAAGTAATTTGGTCTGACTTTTCTCCAAACAACCATTTTATAAGTAATTCTTTAAACATTCAACAACAACAAAAAAAAAGAGTAATTCTTTAAAGCAAAAAAAGGAAAAAGAAAAGAAAGTTTAAAAAGAGAAAGAACATCAAAGCTGACCGCACAATAAAATAGTCATGATGGTCAATCCATAAGCATAAAGTCTCTGTCAAAGGGATCAAACCGTCGGACCATCATTATTCCATCTACACTTTTCTCTATAGTATTTGTTTCCTTCGAAAAACATGCACACCAAGGATTGTCCAATCGAACCAAGGGGGTTGGTTGAGTTGACAAGGGGCCTCGAGGAGTGACCTCGAGGTCCCGTATTCGATTCCTCCCTCTTGCGGTTACCCATATTTGCAGTTCTAGTATTTTCCTTTGGAAAATTCAAAAAATAAAATAAAATAAAGGATTGTCCAATCGGAAATGAGAATTAAAATCGTATCTTTAATATTTCCGATTGTAAAATAACTCTCAACTTTATTGTCTGAATACATTGTAAGATTTGGAAATGCAGTCCTAACATTAGATGGAAGCATTAGCTTGTTGGTAGCATAACCTCAAGGTCATGGGCTTAAAACTACTTATTACTACTAGAATTTTGTAAGAAAATTTGCAAATCCAGTGATAAAGGTGATTGGTGGCAGTTTTCAAGCGAGGCAGCAAGCGACAACCAACAGCTTCCCAGATATGATGGGACTTTTGGGCAATGGCTTTGGCAATTATTTAACAAACTTCTAGCATTTGATTGGTGACTCGACAACTAAGTCCCGTGACCCTGCGTGATTTTGGTTATCAATCAAACCCTCAGCAGTACGATTATATCACATGGTGGACTTGGTGACTTTTCGGCGAAGTCACAGTGGTTCGATGGCCCGAGCGTGAGGCTAAGACACTAATTGGTTGGTTGGGTTCGTCCTTGGAGTTAAGTATTGGGTTAATGATAAACTATCACTTGTAATTTACACTTTTTTGTAGGTCTTTTTTTAAAAGGGCTAATTACACCTATGTCCCTGAGGTTTGGAGGTAAATTACACTCAAGGACACAAAGTTTCAAAATGTAACACTTATGTCCATCGACAAACAGAACCCTAAAAATCTTAACGGTTTTAATGAAAAGATTGTATTGCCCCTGAGTTAGAACCTTATTTTTTTTAATGCCATTACTTCATTAAAAAAAAAGACTTTATTTCATCTTTACTTTACTCTTAACCCCCCCCCCCCCCAACCCCCACCCCCTCATCTGCATCCCCCTTCCCCGTCACCCACCCACCCCTGCCTCCCCCTTCCTCGTCACCCACCCACCCATTCTTCCTCCCCTTCCCCGGCGCCGCACCCCACCTGCCTCCCCCTTCCCCGTCACCCACCAGCCCCTTCTTCCTCCCCTTCCCCGGCGCCGCACCCCATCTGCCTCCCCCTTCCTCGTCACCCCGTCACCGCCTACCTCCCCCTTCCCCGTCACCGCCCACCCCGGATCAGCAACTACGCCCTTTTATCGCCACGGCACCCCTTTCCGCCGGCTGAAACTTCACCGCGCCGGTTGAAATCACTCCGCTTGTATGGGATATCTGCAGCGAAGGTGGAGATCTGTCACGACGGCGACAATGTGGGGCTGAGGGAAGGGCAGCGACGACGTGGGTTTGGGGGAAGGGAGGGGGCTTGGGTTACCGGCGACATGGGTCGTGGGAGGGAGCTGGGGCTGCCGGCGGCAAGATTCCAGATGTGGATAAACCCTAATTTCAAAATTAGGGTTCTGAAACCCTAATTTTAAGGTTTCAAAACCCTAACTTTTAAATTAAGGTTGATTTTGAAACCCTAATTAATTCAATTGGACATTTGAAAGCTTAATTTGCAAATTTTAAAAGCTTAATTTACAAATTAGTTTCAAACCCTAATTTTAAAGAATTAAGATTTGTTATCCTAAGTTAAAAATTATAAAAATTATTCAAGATACATTGTACAAGGGCAGTATTATCATGTTTAAAATACAAAATGATGAAAATTACACTTTTTGGACGGAAACCTAACGGTTGGACACGGGTGATACATTTGAAACACTTTTGGTCACGAAATGTTACATTTTGAAACTTTGTGTCCTTGAGTGTAATTACCCCCAAACCTCAGTGACATAGGTGTAATTAGCCCTTTTTAAAAATTTTAACTATTTTGCGATAGTGTCCATGTAAATCAACAAACTATTGCAAATCAATCCAAAACTTAAAACGTTCAGTTTATTTTGGAGCGTTGAGTATGCACGTGCAACAATACATGCCATTTTTCTAGGGCCAAATTGGTACACTCCTTACCCTTTCTATGCCAACCACCACCACAATCATTGGCACAGACCCCGCCTAACCAAAGCCCCCACCACGAACTTCACCAATGCCACTCGCCTTTGTCACCGTCAAAACCCAAACTGACACCACCAGCACCCAACCACCTCTATTTCCCCTCTTTATTCCGTTCTATGCCAACCACCACCACCACCACCATCATTGACACAGACCAGTCCTACCAAAGCCACCACCACGAACTCCACCACCACCACCAAAACCAAAATTGGCACAACTTGCACCCACCAGCCACCTCTCTTTCTTTCTTTCTATGCAAACCACCACCACCATTATTGGCAACTGGCCAGCCCCACCAAAAGCCTCTGCCCTGAACTCCAACACCGCCAAAACCCATCGACACAAACTGCACCCACCAACCACCTCCATTTCTCCTTTTTCTTTCTTTCTATGACACCTTTGCTCATTGGTGGAGATGTTACGGCGGTGGTAGGGGAGGGTGTTGATCGAATCTGGATGGACGAGGATTTTAGTGGAAGTATGATGGATGTAGTCCATCTTAATGGTGGTGGTCAGGGGTTTGTGGTCGATTGTATGGTGATGGTGATGGTGGAGGATTATGGCGAGACACTGGTAGGCTCCGGGGTTGTGGATAATGGCGCTGGCAAAAATTGAGAGAAAAATTAAGAGAGATAATAAAACGAAAGAGAGAAAGAAGAGAAGTACGGAGTAGCAATGGAAAGATTTTGGCAATAAGTGGTGTTACTGACACTGAAATGATGGAAGAGAGAGAAAAACAGGGGGAAAGTAGTGGTGGTGATCAGTGGTGGTGATCGATGGTGGGTAATGTGGTTGCAACTGATGGTGATCGCAGCGGGTGGTTGGTAGTGGCGATGCTGATGATACCAACTTGTTAATGAAAAAAGGGCACACTCAACACCAGAAAATGAACAGGCATTAAATTTTTTGAATAAATCTGAAATGCTTCTTAAATTACAAGAGACACTATTCCAAAAGTTAAATATACATGAACAAAAATTATAAAAATGTGTAAATTATGGAAGACAATTTTGTTATTAACCCTTTAGTAATTTGATGGGCAAGACAATAAAGAATCAATTTCATGAAATTGGGCGAGAGTTAAGGTTGCAATTCTAAAGAGACGTCCCCTCGAGGACATCAGATCAGATAAAAAAAAAACTTCCAAAGAAACTGTCCAGACAATAGAACTTCAGTTCTTAGTCCAATCGGATCCTTAGGGTTTGATGTTGCAAATGAACACTTGCAATAGATCTGCAATTAAGTGTATATATTTTTTTTTGGTACAAAGGAAAAAGAAAAAACAAATTACATAGAATTAGTTTTGGTGCCTTTCGAAGGCCACTCCAATCATATCCGCAACAAGAAGGCTTCCCAAATCAGTGGGAGCCTCTGCAAGATGAACGTAAGCTTCTCCTTGGCTTGCTCCCAGGTTTGCTAGGTAATCGGCACATTTGTTGCCTTCCCTCATGGTGTGTGTCAGCACGCATCCCGTGTGGGCTATGATTGCCCGACAGTCTTCTACAAGCGCACGCAGAGGGTGATTTTGAATTTCTTGTGTCTTTATCAAGGTGAGAGCAGCGGTAGAGTCTGATTCAATGATTGTCTGCCTCCAGTTTCTGTCACGAATAGTAGATAGGCCGCGATGGATGCCCCAAACTTCTGCGTTAAGACTTGTGTTCTTGCCAATACTTCCAAAGAAACCCTCAATCCAGTAGCCTCTATCATCTCTAGCAATTCCTCCGTAACCGCTTTGCCCAGGATTATATGACAATGGTCGAACGTATGTCAATTATAAAATGCATACCGGCTTAAATCACACTACAGTTCTTAGTAGTTAGTCACATAGGACGTGTTCATAGTTATATATGCTATTTTCATCTTCTATCGAAAAGAAAAAAATGTAGAAGGACCAAAAGCTATTAAAAGGGATAAAGCCGGCTATTTCCACACCATTATTGGCCGACACACCATTATTGGCCGATTTTGCATCCTTCGTGAAAATATTTGCGGCATACGGACCTTGGGTATCCATCTAACTGACGACGAGATAGCTCATCAAAAACATGTAAAGAAGATCAAGAAAGTACATATGCAACGTAGGGCACACGATCTGGCTTTTGTTTTTGCCCCTCCTCCCTTGCAGAACTGTCAAAACAAATATGGCGCGTTTCTTGTTCACTCATCGAATTGCAGCCGGTATCAGCGTCCAGAATCCAGTAAGCATGTGATAATGTGAAAGGGGACAAGTAGAAAACAAATAGAACTCAGGACCACAAGAGATTTCCAACACTTTCACAACAGGAAACTGTTTGCTTCTTGTGGAGATCCAATTAAACATAGCATCAATAGAATCCCCTAACTGTTCAGTGACTGCCACCATTACTGTTTGAGAAGTACGTAATGTCCAAGTTTTCTGCATCTTTACGCTTGAAAGGTTACCATCCCACACATGCAGGCCATGTGGTGCCAGCATTCAGTCAATATCATCCAACTTCTACGCTTACAAATCTTTTAACCAACAAATTTCACAGCACGTAGACATATATTAAAGCGAAATGATAAAATTACCATCAACAGTGATCTGTGAGAATGATCTCCTCGTGAATTTTGTTTTCTGATGAATGATCCATTGGCATTCTATTTAGCTACAAGTCTTTTTTGCCAAACTTGCTTCACGCTGAAGTAGTATACAGCCAGAGAAGCAGATGGTACAAATTTCTAGTGCCGCATTTGCTTCGGCAAAAGTTGAGGCCGCTGTGGGAACCTCCCTGATAATGTCCATGACCTTCGGACATTAAAACGGCTATTATTACGTATCTAATGAGCCAAACCTACTCCAAGGATGTAGCAGTGACTTCTAAAATAGTCGAGATTTCACCCTTTCTAGAACTCCAGCAACTCCAATCTCAGGATACAGACCGACTGAATTATCCAGAATATCTGTCCCCACCAAAACCCGACTTCAGAAATCCCGTTTGGTTGAGGTGACTAACATCTCCCCAGGCTTTTATGGTCCATTCATCGTCAGACAAGTGAAAAACGTTGACTGATGTATTCAGTATCTTCCCCGGACGTCCACGCGGGGAAGTTCGCTTGTGAAATGCTCTGATAACACCACCATGAGTGACAACCACCACACGCTCTCCTGCAGTAGGAAGAACTGTCACATATTGTGCTCCAACTTCTAATTGATGTCAATGTGAATATAAACAGACCTTTGTGTTTATTGCCGATTCTCTGCAACGAAGATGTGCAGCGTTCATATAGTTGATCAAGACTTTCTCCACCACCCTGTATATGCAATGAGAACGATGGTTCACTTAAAAACCCAGAAAGCTACTCATAACACAATAAATACCTAAATTATATAGTTTATAACATATACATATTACATGAACCACAACTATCTAAATAAACAAACACGTATGTGGATGAAGTTCCAAGCTTTGATAGTAATAGCAGTAACTTCAAATGGAACACCCCCCTCACCCATAGTGGCGGGAACACCCCCCTCACCCATAGTGGCGGAATCAGGATTCCGCCACTATGGGTGGGGGGGGTGTTCCATTTGAAGTTTCACCACTAGAACACGGATCAAAATCATCATGGACTCTAACCTAAGCCTATGTTAGACAATAGTTCACTCCAAGTTAAACATTTTGGGTTTATTTTTCATATTTGTAATGATGACAAAAAAATTCATTTTGGATTTTTCGTCTACAGCATTTCATTTTTGTTTTGAGAAAAAACTCGTCCAAAGAGTATAACCTCGTACAATTGTGCAACATCAGTTGATCAGTGTCACAATAAAGCCAAAAGAAAAACTATTCTTCACCTGTTTTCTTCTTAACTTTGACACCATCACTTCCGAAGTGATGGTGAGCTGCCATGATGAACCAAGCCCACCCATCTTGCCACTACGAAGAAGTACACCCTACTGCCGAGCCACCACGAAAAACCACGCCTCGTCATCATGGCCACCGCTGACTAGCTATGATCTCCTTGTCTCCAGCCCTATTGACCCACACAGCCACTACAAAACCACCTCAAAAGTGCAACCCACAATCATCAACTTCCACCCTCAATCATCAATCGCCATCCTCAATCACCTCAAAACTGCAGCACCATCATGCATCACCAATCACCACCCACGGCAGCCACCTCAATCACCATAACATCACCCTCATCCTCGATCCCTACTCTTCTATTGCGGTGGTGCCATGGTGATCCAACCCCATTCGGTTCGGTGGAGCTGTCTGCAACAAAATAGAAGCAATTCGAGAATGAAGGGTCTGATTTTCTGGTGGAGGCAGTGGTACTGGATTTTGTGGAGGCGGTGATAAATGGAAGGTACTGGATTTTGTGGAGGCGGTGGTACTCTACTAAAGTTCTCCTAGCAAAAAAAGGACGGTCCATATTCTTTTGAAGGAGGGACAGGAGCCCCTGCTTGCTGCCGTGTCGGTATGTTGTCGTCGGCCGTTGCCCGTCGCCGGTGAGTGGCCGAGCCTCCACTCGTTCCAGATCTGAGCTCTCACTGTCGGCTGTTGTCCGTCGCCGGTGGGTGGCTGAGAGAGTCAAAGAGGTGAAATAAATAAAAAAAAAAACTTTTCCAAGAAGTTGAGGGGGTACAGCAGCCCCCCTCGTTCCAACGTAGGTCCGCCACTGCCCCCCCCCTTCCTGCAGCTACTTTTAAAAAAAGTTCACAATTGTTTCTAACATATCACAACAAAGAGCAATTTTTATTACAGGATGGATGCTAATCTGAATGGCGTCATAGCAGCATATAGCAAGAAAGACGACTATGAGGGGAAATTAAACGTTCATCCAAACTCATGGATATGAAAGCAATACTACTGATAATTTAGCCTGTGCTATTGTCACCTGAAGATGAAGTTTTGAGCAAAAGTTTCATACAAGTTGGAGCTCACAGATCCATTCAGCTCATTAAAGGGTTTGCCAAATGGGTACTCATGACTTAGAAAAAGAAAAACACGTGTTGTACACTGACAAATACTACTACTAGAACCAGCCATGCATGGATCAGAACCTCATGAGTAATAAACAGGGTACTTACTGGGATTTCCTGATCTCTCCTGTGAGATACATAAGCTTGGTAAGCCTTAGGATTGACTTTAGCTACTTCACTAGAAACAAGACCCTGAAGGTCTCCCAAATGTCTTTCCCGCAGGCCTGGATCTTTAATGACCTGAAATAAAAGCACAAGATATCGGCCAGAATGAAAAAAATACTACATGCAATGCATTAGTTCCTCAACAGAGCTGAACCTCATTTGGTGCCATGAAACTTGTACACCCAGTGAGAAGCTAGTTCGTTAATCACTAAAAGAACCATCCTTCAAAAACACACAATAAACAGGGTTCTCCGTCGAACCAGTGATATCCAATACGGATCCCAACTTATCCTAAGAGGGCATAATGTCACACTTCAAATAGCACTCTCATCTACTCATTAAAGTTGCTAACATATCCTAGTCCAACAACGTGCCTCAGTCATTTGACAAAAAAACTATATCGGGAAAACTTAATCATTTGCAAGCTGTGTGAAAGCCCGTGTCATGAATGAAGAGATTATATCAGTAAGCATCCCGTTCATTGGGGAAATCTTGTTAGAATTGTGAATTCACACTTACAGTACAAGGGGATTATTAAAAAGCTTCGTGATCCTACGAGGAATCATTTGGCTCTCTGCATGAAAGGACAGTTCTTCTTTAATTTTTTTTCTCTCTGATCGTTGAGCATGGTATGATGTCGTTATCTCATATAGGCCTTTAGGTCCTTGGCCGGTAACTGGCCCTTTATGAGCTTCTAAAAATCTCCATCTTTCTCCACCATAAAGCCTTATTAGCTTTCCTTCTTTATCATGCTTTAATCGTTCATTAGGCCTTTTAATTATTTTTTGCCACTATTGTCATAAGGACTCAAAATGCTACTTTGCCGACCATCAGGACGTTCAACACCATAATTTCGGATTCTCTTTAAAGGCCAACCTTGAAAATAATTGAAGGCTTCAGTATACTTGTTTATCTACTTATTTATGAAATGTATTCTATTTTATGTCAAGAAAATCCAAAAAGCCATCAGCAGAACCGATACAATCAAAACAGTCCACAAAAATATGGTATTCATGGCGAGAGATGGAGTTTGGTCAACAAAAGCTTTGCCGCTTCAAAAGCTTTGTTATTCTTCTCTCGCCATAGCAATCAAAAGTTGCAAAGAGGGCTCACACCTCAAATGGCCATCTTTCTTTTCCTCTAGGCACCAGCTATGAAACAAGACCACTACTGTTTCCAGCATATGGGGAGATACCAGAAGGAGACAGCACAGGCTGCCAAGTACCTTTTGCCGTTGAGCAATGAAAGAACAATGATATACACCTTCTCCATCCAACTTACCATGAAGCGCCAATTCACATATATGCTGTTCCGCTTTCTCAAATTATCTCCCGTCAAAATCGCATTCCAATCCGATCCCAAACAACAAAGGCCTAGTTTGAGAGGCACTGATGTTTCCAAATTGCCTACCAAGGAAAAGAGATTTAGATTACAACAAACTGTAAGCACTTTACTGAAAGCAGATCTACGTCCTTCCCAAGCCATAACACACTACACTTGTTGGTCAGCCACCACATCAAGTTCGCAACCATGGATATTCCTTCTAAAAACACTGGATTCCAAGATATATTGCCTCTACTGAATTGAACCACATCCGCAACAGCTTAATCTTAATGAACCACAGTACTAAGTAACTCCGGATAAAAATTGAAGAGTGCCTCCCATCCACCTCAAATACCTTGCCGAAACCGTAGCCTCATGCCAATATTTTTGGAAAGAGCCCAAGCCTTTGTTAAAGCCAACCCACAAGCTCACATCAAACGCCCCCTAGTCACGCAAGGGCATAAACTTCTTTCCCTTATGCCATACTCACAAGCACCCTTCTCAACAGAGCCACCTCCTCGACAAGGCACCTCCAATACCATTTACCTCGAAATGCTACATTAAAAGGCCTCAAATTCTTGATGCCCAGTCCCCCAAACTTCAAACGAGAGCAAACTCACTTCCAAATGGATATGAAACTTCTTCCCCGAATCATATCTGAAGTTAGGAGTGAAGATATCACTAGGATATCAACTCAATTAGGAAAGTGTCCCACACTTGAGTCCAGGAAAGGCTGACTTAATGCATTCTCAGAAGGGAACCTATTACTAGAAAATCCACAAATTTGACAAGTAGACTGAGTAGGTATTGCAAATGTTTTATTGACAACTAAGTGTTCTACTCCGTACTAAATTACCATATACTAGAGATTTGTTGATTATAATCGTAATTTATTTGGACCCCAAAACTTGACAAGGTTAACTCATACACAAAAGAAATTTAAAGGGAAGGAAGATTAGCTTGTAATATTTGGGTTTTATTTCATACCTCGAGCCCGCCACAGCTGTTTGCTATCATCTCTGCTGTCTGAGCAGCTCGTTTCAAGTCAGATGAGTAAACAATAGAAAACTTAGGTTCCCTGGATAGTCTTTCAGCCACCTTTAACAAAAAAGATGAATAGTTCAGGCAGTATAAAGGCCAGGGATGCAAAAGCATACTATACAGGTGGTAACTTACTGCAGCTGCTTGCTGTTTACCCATGTCATTTAATTCCACATCTAGGTGTCCCTGGTAAAAGGAGAAAATGAAGTTAATCAGAACTCAAGGAAAAACTCATAGGCCTACCAATAACCTACATATGACACAGAAGAAGAACATAAACGAAATGCAGAGAGAGAGAGAGAGAGAGAGACTTGACTATGCTTTTGAGTGCATACAAAGACTCTTTTCTTGAATAACAACTCCACGACAAGTAGTGAATGTTTGTAGACTTGCCGAGAGATCTTTCAAGTAAAACCATAAGTACCGAGTACTGAGTACTGACATGGACAAATGGTTATAAACAAGCACATTTCAAAATTGCACGATCTACACTGTGTGAAATACATACTCCAGATCAATGGCAGCACAACTGCAAACACTCGTCGAGTCCATATCAAACCTTGTGTGAAATCCACAAAAGGTTCAAACATCTACTAGCAGAGACTCATAATCATACTCATTCTTATAATGCACGTCTTTTTATCCTTCTTTGACCTAATACATTGACTAACATCTCAATCAGCAGTAAGTAATTGGTTCAAGCTCAAAAATTTAGATGAGTTATATATAATCATCGTCATACCTGAACACCAGAAACATACCAAGTCAATTGTTCAACACATACGAAGCCAGTTTCTAACACCCCAATTATACTTCAGTTGTTATATTGGCTTACAGAAGACAATACTCAAGACACCAAACATTTCAAGAAGCTAGCGTACAATGTTTTGCATACAAAAGAAGGCATAAACTCGTTAAATTCTCAAGATTACGTGCCAGTTAACCAAATCACATTCGCAAAACAAAAAAAAAAGTTCACGTCGAAGGCAAAAAACGGACCTGAATTCTACCATCGGCGTTCCATGGCGTCTCACCGTGTCGTACTACGATGATCTCTGCATAATCCAGACTTACAGTGTCGAGTTTAACATCACTACTGCAATCAGATTGAGGACGAATAGTTACCAGAAGGCGTTGTTGAAACAAAAATTAATCGAGCCTAACTAGTTAAACTGAATCAGTAAGAATAATCATAATATTTCGTCTCAAAGATGAACTGGAGCATGCATTATAACGTTATTTTAAGTTTCTCGAAGGACAAACGGACGGCATTATCGAGGTTATTCAGAGATAATGATGAGCGTGTATTGCCCTAAAGAGAGTTGTGCAAATCAAATGGTAGTACGGACCTAGAACTGGAATCGCCCATTCGAGAGAAGAAAAGTCTGAGGAGGTGAAGCGGCTGAGGAGTGAAGATAGAGCTTCGTGAATTGCTCCTGCACCAACGTCGATTAACGGAAAGGAATATTGGGTTTTACAGTTGGCCAGGTGGTTCCTAGTGCTGCGCCTGTGCTCATATCTTCCGGCGAATCAACAGAGAGGACTCGGAAGTTCGGCCCAATATCAAGCCTACTAGTACTAGTACTAGTACTTATGGGCCACGAGCAATACGGACTAGGAGGAGAAATATAGGCTTAATAAGTTTTAACGACGTTGTCCGCATAGTGACAAATTCGGAAAATTATTCGGCATGGATAATAATTTAGAATTTGAGAATTATTTGAAGAATTTCGTTAGTGAATTGGAAATAATTCGGTGAAATGACAAAATTCATACTATAAATCAGAAATAATTTGGCAATCAATCGTTTAGGATACAATAGTTTAAAGTATATGAAATTCGTCGATTTTGAATATAAATCAAATAACAAAAACGTAATAGTTCTTCTACTCTTCAAAGTGACAAAAAAAAAAGAGAGAATTGTAGTTGGTGTGTTATATAATCGTATTTCAATAAATACGAAAATATCGCGACAGAAAAAAAAAACAATAAGAGAATTGTAGTTGGTGTGTTAGGAAAAAATGAGTTCCAAGATGTCGCAATAAATACGAAAATATCGCAGCTTCTACGCGCATTACCAGATATTCTGGATATTCTCGCGAATGATTGAAATATTCGCGACAAAATCGCATTTTATACTTCTCATCAATTTATTGCTATAAATTCGCGAATACTGGAAAAAACTTGCGGATATTGTTACTATGATTGTCGGTACAAATTTTAATGACAACAAGAAAATACTTTTACCGACAATTTTGTTACTAAATCTATTACAGCAGAGATGTTGATCCTTATCCTGACAATACTTATTATGAGCTTTATAACAATGGAACATGCGTGAGTACAATGTTGTTTGGGCTTTTGCTTTAGCTTTAGTTCTAAAGCTCACGGTTAAATTTATCTAAGTTTTTCTACTATCCTTCTAAAGTTTGTGTTACCACGGTTATTGTCACAATAGACTAAAAATAAAGAGATCGTGGATGGTCTCCTCAAATGAGTAATGCCGTATAACATTGTTGTAAAGATTGGTACAAGATATTATACTTTTTACTTGAACGACGAGTTCACATTAATTATCACAACAAGTGACACAGTAAGAACTCTTAATCTTGGACTTTTTCATGACCAAAAGCCTGTCGTAATGCCCTATTTCCTTTGGTCAAACTTCGGCAAGTACAACGATTGAAACCGAAGGTTTTAGCCTCTTGGTACTGGCACCAAAGGAGGACGAAATCAAAGCCTATCGGCTATCACTAAGGATTGTTCAGAGAGGAACAAACTGAAGTACTTGGGAGTATTCAAAAGTTTCTCCTGTTTCATGTGTTATTGTACTTGTTTCATCTAGTGTTTTGTGCCAAAATTACAAAACATTGCAAACTAAAAGCACTCAACAAAATTACAGAGAACTCGGATGCTAGAACCAAAGTTTGTTTCCAAACGTTGTGACACTGATGCGACTAACTTGCCTCATCCAAACAACCTTGCTATCTTCTGCACAAGAAAAGTTTTTATTTGAACAAAAATGGAAGCTTTCTTCTTCTTCTTCTTCTTCACCACTCTTCTACTCTTACTACTTCTTGATCTTCTCAGTTGTTGCCTTGGTGTCCTTAAACTATCCTCAGGAACCAATCTGGCTCGAGCCTTGGGAAATTCTTGGATTCTTGAATCTTCTCTCTCTGCCTCTCTCACAATAAAGTCACCTTCCACATTCTTTTCCTTATTATCAGAATACAGTGCTTCCAGCCTTCTCAAAGCCAAGTCTCGGCTTTCTTCGGCCACAAGCCTTTGTTCCGCGGACACTGCAATCCGCCAGTCCGCCAGTGAAGTCTCTTCTTGTGCTCTTTTGGTCAATGCGTCATAGTCTTCTTGGCTAAGTTGCGCTGAAGTGTTGTCAGCCTTTAACCTGTTGAAAGACTGAAGTGCATCTGCAGCCGATGCACCAAATGCTTCTGACTCCAATCTTATCGCTCTGAGAGTGAGTCGCAGGGTCCTAAGCGTCTGCCTCCTCAGCAGTAGGACTTGTTTTCGTTCTGATCTAGCTCGGACCTCTTCTTCTGTTTCCAGTTTGAGTTTCTCCATCTCTTCGCGCGTATTATCTAACTCCTGGCTTAAGTCATTGATCATTGTTCTGAGCTTGAGTTCTTCGTCTTTTTTGAACTCGAGGGACGAGTTGATTGATGCGAGCTGAGCTTGTAGATCTGAGATCAGAGCAGTGGACGTGGTGGATTGGTTCTTTGCAGTTGTAAGGTCTGCTTGTAGCTTTTCGAGCTCGTCAATTAGAGGCCTGGAGTCTAGCCATGACTGCATGGCATTGTCTTTGGCTTGTTTGAGATCTTCGTTTGTGTTGTTTAACTCTGCCATCTTCGTTTCGAGTTCATTAAAGCTGTAGTTTTCTTCAAAATCCCTTTGCTTGTATGAACTGCTCTCTCTTCTTGTTTCGCAATGAGGCTCCATTTGGTATTGCACAGAAGAATATGGTTATGGATTCTGCTCTATTAATCACCTTGCTCTTTCGTTTGGATTTGTCATGTTTCTGGTTTCGGTGGGAATTCCAATGTGTCCTTACTAAAATATAGATTGCTTGGTTCATACCGGGTTGTCATGGGACAAGATGTCCTATTAGTTGGTTTTTATATGCGAGTTGTGTTGCTGCTGGATTAGATACCAGTAACACAGGCTGATTGGCATCACTTTCTTGTTTAATTCTTAAATTGGCATCACAATGGGCTATTGTCTGAAATAGACTACTAAGGATACCAACAGCAATGGCTCTGGCAGGTCGTCACTGTTGATGGCTTGCCTTGGAATACCATTATAGACCCAGTTCTACCACCAGATCGAGTTGACCCCCCCAGCCCACAAAGGGGAGCTACAATGGATGTCGGTCCCGTTGTGACTGTCAGGACCGTGACCACGGTGTTGGCATGTAGCCTTGGGCCGGGGCACTATGGTGAAAGGTCTAGGGATGTCATTGGAAATGCATCTTTTCTTGTACTAGTTGCATTATGCAATTTCTTCAAAGAAAACACTGTCTGCACTTGGTTGCTAATGTAACTGCTTTGTGCATATCTAAATAGCATTGGAGTTCCAAGACTTTGTGGTTGTTCAGCTGGAAGTAGATCATGTTTTGCATATTATTTCTGCTTTTCCCATTTTTGTTTTTGATTTCTTTGGCAAGCCGGTCGCACTTGAGAATGAACCATTCAAAAGACTACTGATACCGTCATTCTGTTGTATCTGATGGACTAGCACCATGTAACTTCTACTCAACAGTCCCCATATGACTTTTTATACAAACCCTGCTTCACTTTGGAGACTGATCTGGCAGAACAGACCAATTCATCACACTGAAATATGGAAATGCTGCCTTTGCTTATCTCTTATTGTTGCGGGAAAGAATACAAATATATATGGAAGAATTTGATAAAGAAAAGCTCTTAAATCTTTGATTATCATCTCCAGGTGGGACTACTGAATTTGCCTGAGCTTCCTTTCATCAGAGAGCAGCTTGGCAAAACGGGTGAGAGCTTCAGAGTTTGTACCCTCTCCCTCAACTGCCTCGAACACGCCAGTCTCCACATTTACCCTCGAGACTGGCTTCTCTAGCAGTTTGTTCCCAATCTGTACAAGCGCGTCCATATTTTCCTTTGTTGCAATATCCACTGATGCTGCATCCCCGGTTAGTCCGTCTTCCTGTTAATTAATCGCCAGTCGCCACCAACAACATATTAACATATATTTCCTCAGTTCCATATAATTTGATCAACTTTTCTTTTTGTGTCGTTTCACAAAAATTGTTCATTTTCAAATTAATAAAGATTATGTAGGTATTTTTATATATTTACCATTTTTACACTTTTTTTTATTCTATTTTTGTCTCCACATTTAAATCTTTATCAACTCATTTTCTCTCTCATGTCTTACTTTCTCACACTTTTTTATTCATTTCTCTCACCATATTTAACACTCTACTAACTAATTTTCTCCCTCCTGATCCACTTAACTTCCCCTCCGCTCTCTAAAGGGTAGAATAAGAAATACACAATATATCACTTAAATCTTTAATCTGAGTGCAAAAAAGAATTGATGGGATTATGTAAGACGATAGTAGTCATTGATTTAGTAACAATCATAAACAAATTTTTGGTTGTGCCTCACATTACTGCGACATTGTCCATTAACTTCGTAGTGATACATAAAAATCGTTAATGGCGCAATTAAAAGAGCGCAGTTCTGGAAGCTCGATATAAGTGGCATATCTATGCTAGTATGTGAACTGCAATAGGATATATTTTGTCACCTGAATACGAAGATAGTTCTTCTCTGATTTGAAGGCTTGGAAGAGAGTAGAAACATGAAAATCAACCAGATCAGAGCTCGCGTCAAAGTAAATGTCAAGCAAAGGTGCAGCGCCATTTTCATACACCCAGTTAAGCAACCCCCACTTGGCAGCAGCGGCTGCAGTATACTTCTCTTCATGCTTGGGTAAACCAGTGCCCAGTGACAGCACTAACATCCTTGCAGTGTCCATTGGATCTAGCTGGACGAATTGAAAGTTGCCCATCATGATTTCCTTGGTTACATGGGTTATGGCCATTTGAGTCTGTGGATTCAACTAGCATCATTAGCTTTTCGTCAAGTTACTATCTGACATCATTAAGAACCATTCTGTTTCTGTCTCGTTGGACAAAGGCTAGAAATTAAACCCTTAAAATAACCAGTTTGTTTCTGCAGTTGAAATTTTATCGCTAGACATACCTTCAGCTACAGATTCTTACTTAGACTTATACTTCTTCATCGTATTACAATCGACCCTTAATATTCTGATATTCTAAGATGTGAACATTCCGAGTATGCTGCCTTAATCTTATAGGAGAGTTGTTTTTGCAGCCTGTGCTATAGACAAACATTGAATGGAGGGGCACAACTATGGAGCCTACTATCACATCTCCTAGCTGGACGCCATCACTATATGTCTGTTAACAGATTGAACGAGCGCTAGAATTACTGTATGACAAGTTTTACCTATTGTTGGTAGCAACTACTTACTGGATTATTCGCAGCAACCCCACCATCAACAAGATCATAGTTACGCGTCTTTCCTTGTTCATCCTTCATTTCAAAGTAGTGTGCCGGAAGAAAGGTGGGAGCTGCAGAGGTGCTGATGCAGATATCCGATAGAAAAGCGTTCTTTGAAACATGTGCTTTTCCCTGTAGAATGACTAACCACAATATGACTACGAATTCTTGTTGACAATCACGAAAACAAAATTTATACCACAAGAAATCATCAAATGTCTTTGAGTTACTAGGATCTTACGTCGTCTGTGGTAAAGATTACTGGTTGTAGGCGCTTGATGTCAAAAGCCGGTATGACAACATCTGTAAGGGTCTGTCTTATTGTAAGGTCACCTAGCAGGCCCTTTGTTAATGTCCTTAGGTACTTCCCGTCATACTTTGGCCCCCTGACGATGCCCACCAAATTTCTTATTGCATCCAGAAAGTTGTTGCGGCTTTGCAAAGGAAAAACTTCATCCATTAAGGTGCATATACCGAGCACATATGCACAACAGTGAGTGAAAACAAAATTTCGCCACTGCCAAAGTTCTGCTTGCTACATTAATTATGTTTGAAAACAATTTATGACCGATGCATGAATTTGTCATTTTCGAAAGATTTCTAGAGCATTTTTAAACCAACCATGTATACATGTGCTTCTAGTTCCTGTATTACCTGCTCTGAGGGAAGATCTTGGGACCGTGCTCCAAGTAGAAGCTGTTAATGTCCTTTGCAGCGTAGAGAGGGCGGTTGTCCTTGTTAGGAGCTGTCAGCATTGTCGTTACCAACCCACCTGTGCTTGTCCCAGCAACCACGTCAAAGTAATCAGCAATCCTTGCATTAGGTCCATCCAGTTCCTAGTACCAAATCACAAGTATAAGAACAGCACAAAGAAAAGCATAAAGGAAAGCAGTATTGGTTCATGCAGTAGACCTGAAGCTTGGATTCAAGGAAGGCAAGGAGGGTGCCAGGAATGATGCCTCTAATGCCACCTCCATCAATACTCAAAATTGTCACAATCTTCGCTTTTGTTGCTAATGAAGGAGCAGCCATTAGAGGTTCCAAGAATTGAAAGGTGGTTAACGAAGTAAGTGCACTGAAGAGAGTTGTCTTTCGCAAAGAAATGAGGTATGTTCAATATCCAAGGGTATTACTTCTTCATGTATTTATAACGAGGTAAAAGCAAGCAGCCCAGGTCCCGCAGGACCAGCACCCACGACTACTGGTTCTTCTGGTACCTAATAACGAGGTTTAAAGGAATCAGCCCAGGTCCAGCAGCACTTGAGGGCAAAAATGAGGCAGCCTTTATTGAATTGGACAATGAATCATGTTTTTCATTTGGATGGCTATAACACTAAAAGTCCATACATGAATCTCACCACTATTCCGTCCGAGGTTATTTTCTTCTTTCATTTCTTAAAGCTAGGGATGGCAACATTGGGCGTCCCTACCTCCCCTGTACCATCCCAAGTTGTTCCATTTTTTTATTTAATTCACCCCATCTAGCTCCACGCTATTGTATTTAAATCCAATCCGTCCTATTTAATTCGATCCTATACGAGTCAACCCGATTATTTTTTAATTTTTCTATTTTAAACTCGTCACCTTTTTTGTACAAAAAATTATATTCTTTGTTCCGATAATGGCGGTGGGCAGAAGTGGCTGTGCGAATTGGACGACAGTGACAACGGTCAACGGAGGCGGTCAAGGACTGCCAGAATTTGTCGGCGATGGTGGCTGTTGGCCGAACGATGGGGCCAGTGGTTTTTGGAATTTCTCGTGGCAGCAACTGGCGGTGACAGACATTAGCTTGTGGCGGCGGGTAGAGACAGCAGACGGAAGCAGGCGACGGTCAGTGGTATTAACCAGAGGCTTTTGCGCGTGAGACAATGAAAGAGGAAAACATTTGTTCCCAACCTATTCTGGTCGCACCTAAAAGCCCATTGGGGTTCCAATTTCCATGACACGTCCACACAAGCAACAGTCAATATTCAACGCTCACAACCGGTCAAAGCATGCACACTCAAGTCACGTGCACTTCTCACTTTTGTTACGTTACTTCGTCACTAAGAAACTCATTTTCGCGTGACGCCTCATCACGCTTCGACCGTCGCACATCGCGCATCGTCCGTCGGCACGCCTTGACCTTCCCCATGGGGTCGGCCTCGGCCTCGGCCCCTCCTTGGGGGTCGGCCTAGGCCTTCCCTTGGGGTTGGCCTTGGCCTCCCCCTAAGGGTTGGCCTTTGGTCTCCATACTTAACACCTTCACTTCTCTTTAAGGGACCATACATCACTCTGCGACCCCGTCGCCCGGACGTCACTCCGCGACCCCGTCGCCCGTACATCACTCCGCGACCACGTCGCCCAGACTTCACTCCGCGACCACGTCTCCTGGACGTCACTCCGCGACCCCGTCACCCGGACGTCACTCTGCGACCCCGTCGCCCGTACATCACTCTGCGACCACGTTTCGTGGACGTAACTCCGCGACCCCGTCGCCCGGACGTCATCTCTGTGACCCCCGTCACCCGTCGTCTGGACGTCACCCGCGCCCGCGCACCAACTCTGTGACGCTTGCCGTCTGTCGCCCGGGCGTCGTCTCCGCGACCCCCGTCGCCGGCGTCTGGGCACCGCATTCCAACACTCTGCCGCGCCCGTGCGCCACGCCGCTGATACAGCTGTGCCCCCAGGCTCTCTGTGTAGCCCCGACACCAGACGCACTGCATCGCGCCCATGCGCCACAATCATGTTACATGCCCCCCTGGCATCACACTCATTCACCACACCATGCACACCTTGCCTTGGTCGTGGAACATGCTTCGACCCACTCTCCGGAGTGCGCATCATCCTGCGGGGATAGGCGACTCCTCCGGGACACTATCTCCGCCAGGGAGCTCTAAGTGCTCCGGCATGAAGACACCTCTTCCGCCAGGTAGACGGCTCCTCCGGGATGCTACCTCGGCCCGTTAGGTAGAAGGCTCCTCTGGGATACTACCTTGACGCGCTCTGAGTGCTCCGGCACAAGAACTCACCCACGGGGATAGGCGACTCCTCCGGGATACTATCTCCGCCAGTGAGCTTTTCAACTCCCCTTTCGCCAAGTAAACGGCTCCTCCGGGATGGTACCTCAGCCCGTTAGGTAGACGGCTCCTCCGGGTTGCTACCTTGACGCGCTTCGAGTGCTCCGGTACAAGGACTCACCCGCGGGGATAGACGACTCCTCCGGGACACTATCTCCGCCATGGAGCTCTAAGTGCTCCGGCATGAAAACTCTCATTTCACCAGGTAGACGGCTCCTCCGGGATACTACCTCGGCCCGCGGAATAGGCGACTCCTCCGGGACACTATTTTCGCCAGTGTGCCTGCGTGACTGGCCTACGTGCTCCGGCACTGGGGGCTTGCGTTAGAACCCCTAGGGACTATGACCCACGGGTCACTCCGAGACGGGAACAGGTCTTCGGAGGGCATCGCGCCTAGTTCACCTGGCAGTTGGGCGTCGGGTCTTCCCCATCGCTGCCAGGCCTGTGGGACTCTGCAAGGGCTTGGATTGGTGGCTAGATCAAGGGGGTTCTCTGGCCACATTGTTGTTGTGGGAACGGTTCTTTCCAAACAGACAGAGCGACGCTGTGAGGAGCAGGACGGGTGAATATGCGATCTGACACTCCGTGGAGCATTTGCACCCGTGGACCCCCCGGTGACGTGTCACTACCGGGGAGCACCACGTGTCGGTTAATGACATCATCATCTCAACCTCTATAAATAGGGGTCTTGAGAATTCATTCGGGACGGAACATTGACGGTTGGACATTTTTAGAATATTTTCACTTTCTCACTCCAGAATTCTAGAGAGAAAAACATACAGGACCCTTACTCTGGACCTAAGTATTGGACTGTGACTGTCGTCGTGTATTCACCCTGCGCCATCGCCTCGCAGCAGTGCCACCCTCAAGCTCTGTCTGAGAAGCCCTCGGTCTCTGCCCTTACTGTGTCTCACATCAACAAACTTGGCATCTGACTCGGACTGTATTCTTTGTGACACCTCCACGTCGACTGCGAACTCACTTTCCTTAGCATCAACATGTAAATGGGTTAAGTTTTTGAAATTTTATTTGGGTTAAGTTTGGGATGAAAGAAATTCATATAGTCCATTTGATTAAATTCCTCATTTGCCCCGTATCCATCTAAGGCTTTCCCAAATAGGTACCATGTGGGGGCAGTGTGGGGTGAGACGCTAATTAGGCCCCCAAAATGTCATCCCTACTTAAATGGTCCCATTTTGATTAAGTTGCTGAAGGCAACCATGTTTTGCCTTTTTTTTGGTCTTGCATTATCATGGCAAAACTGGACTAGAATCATCTAAACTCTAATAATAGCAACAAAATAGTGACAATTTTCTACGGTAAAGCTGCTACAGCAAACATGTTGTATAGCGGAGTATTATTATCTGGTAACAAATTACAAAGAAGTGAACATGTGCAATAATAGTTGCACCCACCTTCTATTTTTAGATCGAGCACGGTTGTCTGGAGTCTTTTAAAGTTTTAATAGATCATCTGTCGTAACAATTTTAGTGTCAAAAGATTGTAGTATTTTGTTGGTTGGTACAGCAAACTTTGAGTGAATGGATGTGTTACACGACTAAGCAGCTTCGCGCTACTTTGCTTTGACCACATTTCACAATCAGGACTTTCACAACCATGTTTAACATAATGCTTCGAGCCATTGACGTACTAGAATAACAATAGTAAAATTGACGCCTTTGTTTTGCTAGTAAACGATATTGACATTCTGACTGATGTTTATCCATTGAGAAGGAACTAGGAAGGGCAATGAGCTATTTACTTAGGAGGAAATACACTTTCTTTCTTCGAGTGTTACATCAGAGACACTGATGCACCATCCACTTATATTCTTATAGCCCCACGCTTTACGTCTTTTCCTATACTTGATTGATACATTGGTTGCTCCAGCTCCTCAATTGTTTTTTCCTAGCCGCCCATAGTTGGCTCCCATATGCCATGGAGAGAGAGAGAGAGAGATTGCAATAGTCTAAACAAAATTTACAGATAACAAAGAAGAATGTACATGTAAGTTGTTTGTAGTTTAAAACGCTCTGACGGTACTTTTAGGAAGTGTTCATTTTGTCTGTGGTGTGCGAGATTGTTAGGTTCTGACTGAACTGCGTATTAACACAATTTTCATACAATAAATAATATGATTTGGGAGTGTGCATTGTGACTTCTTTTCAAAAGATCTGAGTGGACTTGGAAAATATCCTCTAGGTTCTTTGGCATTAATACTTGGAAAATATATTAGTTACTGCTATTCCTAATTAATCTACTCGTGTTCCTAATTAAACCAAGTATATACTCTTGATAAACATTGAACATATAGAGTTTACTTTCATCGTATTTATGAAGATTATTTCTTATAAATTAAACATTGAACGTATACACTTGTTAATTATTTTAGAAGGATTTAATAATGGTTTGATGCATCTATATAAGTTTGTTTAATTATCATAAACTGAGGTGTGTTAGTGAAAACTAGGAGTTAGTTTGTGTGGTGCTGAAAAGAATTAATTTAACATCATATATAACTTTTACAGTTGAGCTCTCAATCATTAATCTCATATCGATCCATTTTGGAGCTGTCACGTGTTCAAGCATGTCTGTTTTACCTTCATATTCACGTTAAGCTTCCTTGATTTGATCAGACCTTGTCACGTGTTGAAACTGAATAGCGCCTCATTTTATTTTCTTGCCCAGGTTTTCACCGGCCCTTGCCACATTTTTATTTTTCTTCCCACGATGACACGTTACTTGAATTTTAATACCCTCTTGTTGCTAATGAAGGAGCAGCCATTAGAGGTTCCAAGAATTGAAAGGTGGTCAACGAAGTAAGTGCACTGAAGAGAGTTGTCCTTCGCAAAGAAATGAGGTATGTTCAGTATTCAAGGGTATTACTATTTACTTCTTCATGTACTTATAACGAGGTAAAAGCAAGCAGCCCAGGTCCCGCAGGACCAGCACCCACGACTACTAGTTCTTCTGGTACCTCATAACGAGGTTTAAAGGAATCAGGTCCAGCAGCACTTGAGGCCGAAAGTGAGGCAGCCTTTATTGAATTGGCCAATGAATCATGTTTTTTATTTGGATGGCTATAACACTAAAAGTCCAAGCATGAATCTCACCTCTATTCCGTCCGAGGTTATTTTCTTCTTTCATTCCTTCAAGCTAGGGATGGCAACATTGGGCATCCCTACCTCCCCTGTTCCATCCCAAGTTGTTTCATCTTTGATTTAATTCACTCCGTCTAGCTCCGCGCAATTGTATTTAAATCCAATCCGTCTTATTTAACTCGATCCTATACGAGTCAATCCGATTATTTTTTTATTTTTTTTATTTTAAACTCGTCACTTTTTTTTTATAAAATTTTATTTCTTTGTTCCGATAATGGCGATAGGTGAAAGTAGCTACCCGAGTTGGACGGCAGTGACAACGGTCAACAGAGGTGGTCAGCGACTGCTAGAATTTGCCGGCGATGGTGGCTACAGGCAAACGATGGCGCTAGTGGTTCTCGGAATATTTCGGTGGTGGTTGGCAGCGACAGCTGGCGGCGGGTAGAGATAGTAGGCGGAGGCAGGCGACGGCCAGCGGTGGTGCTAACCGGAGGCTTTTGCGCGTGAGACAGTGAGAGAAGAAGACATGTTAATGGGTTAAGTTTTTGAAATTCTATAATTAAATTTGGGATGGAAGAAATTCATATAGTTCTATTTGATTAAATTTCTCATTTGCCCCATATCCATCTAAGGATTTCCCAAATAGGTACCATGTGGGGGAGGGTGGGGTGAGGCTCCAATTAGGTCCCCATATTGTCATCCCTACTTATAAATAGCCCCATTTTGATTAAGTTGTTGAAGGCAACCATGCTTTTTCTTTTCTTTTTTTGCTTGCATTGTCATGGCAAAACTGGACTAAAATCATCTAAACTTTAATAACAGCGACGAAACAATGACGATTATCTGCCATTAAAGGTTCTATAACAAAGATGCTATATGGGAGAGTATTACTATCCGGTAACAAATTAGACAGAAGCGAACGTGTGCAATAATACTTGCACCCACCTTCTATTGTTAGATCGAGCAAATAGTCTGGAGTCTTTTAAAGTCTTAGTTGATCATCTGTTGTAACATAAAAAGATTGTAGTATTTGATTTGTTGGTGCGGCAAACTTTGAGTGAATGGCTAAGTTACAGGACTAAGCAGCTTCGTGCCACTTTGCTTTGACCACATTTCACAATCGGGACTTTCACGACCATGTTTAATATATAATGCTTCTAGGCCATTGACGTACTAGAATAACAATAGTGAAATTGACGCCTTTGTTTTGCTGGTAAACGATATTGACATTCTGACTGATGTTTATCCGACGAGAAGGAACTAGGAAGAGAAATGAGCCATTTACTAAGAAGGAAATACACTTACTTTCTTTGACTGTTACATCAGACACTGATGCACCATCCACTTATATTCTTATTAGTCCCACGCTTTACGTTTTTTCCTATACTTGATTGATACATTGGTTCGCTCCAGCTCCTCAATTATTTTTTCCTAGCCGCTAATAGTTTGTTCCCATATGCCATGAAGAGAGAGAGATAGAGAGAGAGAGAGAGATTGCAATTGTCTAAACAAAATTTACAGATAACGTTATTGTAAAGAAGAGCTTTTTGCAGATAACGTTACAGATAACGTTATATGTTCTTCTTTACGATATACGATGTAATGTATCAACAAAGGAGAGCTTTCCGCAGGTGAACTAGGACATTGTAGCAATATATGTTGAAGGCCAAGATGTCAGAATTATGAAAGTGAACTAGGACTATCCTCAGGAATCTATCTGGCTCGAGCCTTGGGGGAAATTCTTGGATTCTTGAATCTTCGAAGGGTCTGTTTGAAAACCATTTATTTTTTAGATTTTTTTCCAGTTTTGTAAACTGAAGAAAAAAAACGCGTTTGATACTCAGTTTTCTCTTCAATTATAAAAATCAGTTTTTAAAATATGACTGTTTTTAAAAACTCCTATTTTGGAGTTTTTGGTTTTTATTTTGAGACCGCCCACCACCACCCCCTCACCGCCACGACCACTGTCACGCCCCACCACCAAAGAAAAAACTCAAATAAAAACTGGGTAATCAAACACATATTTGTTTTTGTAAAAAATAAAAACTAAACTGATTTTTATTTTTCAGGAAACAGAAAACAAAAACTAGAAGTGATTTCAAACGCAACTGATCGTTCTCTACCTCTTTCACAATAAAGTCAACTTCCATTTTCTTTTCCTTATTATCAGAATGTAGTGCTTCCAGCCTTCTCAAAGCCAAGTCTATGCTTTCTTCGGCCCCAAGCCTTCTTTGATGGTGATTGCGGTGGCAGTGGTAGTGGTGGGGCGTGGAGGTGGTCGGCGGCGGCGGTCGACGAGCTGCAGTGGCAGGCAGGCTGCAATGGTCGGCCGGCGGGATACGGTGGCCAGCCACGATCGCCAGCGGTGGCTGCCAGTGGTCGCCGGCGACGGGCGATAGGCAGGTGATGGTCTCAAAACAAAAACCCAAAACTCTTAAATAAGAGTTTTAAAAAACTGCCATGTTTTAAAAATTGGTTTTAAAAACTGAAGAAAAAAAATAAAAATTATGTGCCAAACACGTCTCTTTTCTCCACTTTACAAAACTGAAGAAAAAACATAAAATCAAATGGTTTTCAAACGCTACTGAAGTCTCTTCTTGTGTTCTTTTGGTCAGCACATCATAGTCTTCTTGGCTAAGTAGTGTTGAAGTGTCACTATAAGAAACTGGGCTTTTAGCTACGGATCTGCTCTAAATCTGTCGCTAAAGACTTTTAGCGACGGACACCCCATGACTAAGAATCCATTGTCTATAACCCCGTCGCCAAAAGTTTGGCGATGAAATTTAGAAATCTGTCGCCTAAAAATTGACTTTTAGTGATGGGGCGATAAATTCAATTAGTGACGGGAATTATGTCGTTAAATATATTTTCCGTATTTTATTTATTTTTTAAAAAATAATTTATTACGTAAAATATTTAGAGATAGAAACGTCAGTCGCCAAAAATATTATTGACGGACTTTTAGCGACAGAATATCCGTCGCTAAAAAGCAGTCGCCAAAATAAAGGCCTTTAGTGTCCGTCCGTAATACTTTTAGTGACGAACTTTTCCGTTGCTAAAAGTATTATGTACATTTAGTTGAAGACTTATTAAAAAAATGAATTTTTTAATGCCCAAACATGTTCTCAATTCTCAATCCCCAACAATCAATTCTCAATCCACATTAGGGTTAAATAATTGTTAATCTTGCTGATAGATCAACAATTATTTAACCCTAATGATTCAAATATTGTACATATGTAGATAAATTTACAAATTCTATACTAATAAAAAAATAATATGTATATAGAGTTCAGAAGGGCACGAGAAGATGATACAAATAGAGTATGGGAGGGGAGCACAAGTCCAGGAGGGCAGGGGAGGGGGATACAAACAGAGGAGGGGATTCGCACAAGTGCATGAGGGCACGGGAGGGAAAGGGCTCAGAGGTCTGCGAGACCGAGATCTGGATCCTGCTGATCGTGTTCGTCCATGGGGGTACTGTGATTTGGATCCTGATCGGTATGTCCAGCAACAGTCGCCCTACAGGTAAAGGCACGGACGCATTAATCTCGATAGTAGTTGTAAGTCATGTTTACTTCATGTGTTCATTGACTTCATAAAATAATTGTTTTGTACCTGATCCCCATGTGCGTTGATCATCCAGAACACCTCATCAGCAATGCGACAAATATCATCTGGGTATAACTGTCGCTCTGCGGTGGTGTCTGCATCTATAGAGGGGCAGCAGGGGGTGGGGACGCGCCTATCACGGTACGTACAGTCGTACTGGGCAGGCTGTGTACGCGCCCTTTCAGCCTATTGACGACCCCTGGTGTATCCAGTCACCGCTTCAATCATCTAGTACTCGTATCCGTTCTTGTGGACGCTGATGGCTATTCGGACTACTGCCCAAATCCCCTGATCTATTCATACGAGGCCTACAAAACAGTGATTTGACATTGAAGACATTAATAATTATTAATTAGGACTAATTCAAGCTACTTAGGATTAATTTGAGTTTAATTAGAGCTAATTATAGTTAATTAGGGTCTAATCAAGAGTTAATTAAGATTAAACAGTGTTAATTATAGCTAATTAGGACTAGTTAGGGCTAAATAGTGTTAGTTAGGGTTAATTAGAGTTAATTGTGTTTAATTAGAGTTAATTATTGTTGATTGGAGTTTAATTAAGAGTTAATTAGGGTTGATAATCGTTAATTAGTGTTAATTAGGATTAATTAGAGCTAACTAGGGCTGATTCGAGCTATTCAGGGTTGATTAGAGTTAATTGAGTTTAATTACACTTACTTTGTGTTATTTAGGGTTTAGGGTATAATTAATTAAGATTAATAAGTTTTAATTGGGTTAATTAGCCCTAATTAGCTAATTAGGGCAAGTTAGGGCTGATTGAGGTTAATTAGAGCTGATTAGGATTAGTTATAAATAATTTGGTTTAATTAGAACATATTAGTGTTAATTAGGGTTTGATTAAGAGTTGATTAAGGTCAATTAGGGTGAATTAGGATTAATTCGAGTTTAATTAGGGTTTAATTAAACTTGCAACATGTAACAATTTATACTATACATACAATTACACTTTACATTACAACAAATTAAACCATACTGAAACCAATAAAATAACCCTAGAGAGGGGGGGGGGGGTGAATAGGGTTTTAAGACTACTTTAAAAATTAACAAACAACAAACCTCAATCTCAATAACTCAAATAAGCAAACTAATCTCAACACAAATGTAAAACGATAATGTAAAGAGAGAAGGGTTAGAGATACTTGACAAGGAGAATTAAATGGTTCGGCTTGATATACCCACAAGCCTACGTCCACCCCTTCAAGGAAGTCCCTTGAAAGGCCCTAGAATTCACTAGTATGATCTTCCTTACGGGTCAAGATCGAACCTCTGACAATCCCTTGATGCTATGCCCACATCAAGAACAAGCTTTGACAAACCCAAAGCTCCAAAGCTTGACAACCCCAAGCTTTGATACAAGAACCTTTCAATGAAGAAATGTGTACAAGATTTCACTCTCAATAAGTAGATGAGTACAAGTTGAAGTACTAGAACAAGATAGATGAGTGTATGAGGACTTATGAAAGTGTATTTCTCTCTAATGTAAGCTCACAATAAATGCTCTCTTGAAAAGGATGAGAAATCAATGAAAACAAGAGAGATTTGAACAATTGCTTTGATCTTTGAGAATATGAAAGATATGAGAGCTTTGAATGCAATTGATGAATAAAAATTATGCCCAATATGAGTATTTATAGAGGTGGGAATAAATATGACCGTTTGGGGTTAGGTGGAGCATTAAATGCGCCAAACGGTAAATGCAGTCGACTGCAATGTCCCATTGCAGTCGACTGTATTCCCAAAAGTAGCCGTTGGAAATTCAAATTTCTAACTTGCAGTCGACTGCAATGCAATGCAGTCGACTGTAATAGGCTACTGGAAGTATTGCAGTCGACTGCATTCCAATGCAGTCGACTGCATTCCTGAAAATGCAGTTTCCTTGTTTTTAAAGCATGAAAAACTTTTATGCATGCAAGGGAAACCTATGGGCAAGTTCTAGGTATACAGTCATCGTAACGATCATCTCTATATGTCTAGTTTACAAAGACGGAAATAAAAGCATGAAAACTTCAATCGACGAATTTCCTCTTTGATGCGTTCCGTTGAGAGTCTTTGACCGTGTTGCTCGTCTAATAATCTGTTTGCATGAGTATGAGATTGTTCCTATTGCTTCATCAACTCAATGCATGTTAGACAGCATAATCATCAATGTTAGTTATCATCAAAATCAAATATAATCCTAGGTTAAATAACCATAGGGTTAACACATACATTCTAACAAATTCAAACTCACATGCGTTACACTATATGGGTTAAATTAAACCATACATTATAAGAAATTAGGGTTAAATGTACCGGTGGTGGCGTGCCGGCGACGACGACGGTGGCGGGACAGTGGATGAGCTATGGAGGGGCTATCTCCGAGGGGGGTGGGTAGGGGGGTGTCGCTGGGGGAGGTCGCCAGGGGAAGGGAAAGGGGAAGGCTATCATCGGTGAACCAAATAAGAGAGAGAAGAGTAAGAAAAACGAGGAGTGAGAAAGAAATGGGAAAGTGGGTTTTTATACCCTGACTTTTAGCGATGAATTTTGCCCATCGCTAAAAGTCAAACGTTTCATAGACTTTTAGCGACAGATGTTTTAGCGACGAATATTCCGTCGCTAAAAGGCTATCTTTAGAAGTTTTAATTTTTTTAAAATATTTAAAAATTTTGGTCGAAAATATAAAATATTTTAAAAACATTTTTAGCGATGGAGTACCCGTGGCTAAAAAACCATCAAAGACCCGTCGATAAATGTATTTAGCAACAGGCGACGAATCTTTAGCAACGTTCATTTCCGTCGTTGAAACTGACTTTTAGCGAAGGAAACCAATCCGTCGTTAAAAGGGATTGGTTTCCTTTGCTAAACGTACGTCGCTAAAAATTATTTTTCTTGTAGTGTATTGTCAGCCTTTAATATGTTGAATAATCCCTGAAAATCATCTGCAGCCAATGCATCAAATGCTTCCGACTCCAACTGTAACGCTTTGAAAGTGAGTCATAGTGTCCTAAGCGTCTGCGTCCTCAGCCGTAAGACTTGTTTTTGTTCTGATCTAGCTCGGCCCTCTTCTTCTGTATTCAGCTTGAGTTTCTCCATCTCTTCGCGCGTATTATCTAACTCCTGGCTTAAGACATTGAAAATTGTTCTGAGCTTCAGTTCTTTGTCTTTTTTGAACTCCAGGGACAAGTTGATTGATTTGAGCTGAGCTTGTAGATCTGAGATTAGAGCAATGGACATGGTGGATTGGTTCTTTGCAGTTGTAAGCAGTGGCAGAGGGAGCTGGGGGCACCGGTGCTTCTCCAGAATTTTTCCTCTTTAGATGGTATATTTTATTTCAAATGGTAAAAGTGTCCATCTAAAAATTTAAAAAAATGCTTAAAAGAGATGTATTTGTGGTCATTTTACATGTTAATATACCTAAACGTTCCAAAGATGATTAAAAAAAATACCCTTTCAGCCATTTAAAATGTTAAACTTGAACAAATAAACAAAAAAATAGAAATAAAAACTTAATCTAAGCATAAAGTCAACAAAAAAAATGATTTCTACTCTCATTCTTGCGGTTTTCAAAACCTCAATACTTTCAAAACCTTAAAGGTACATATGCAGACATGAGAGCAATGTCTCCTCAGTTCTCTCACTGCCCACTGGCTTTTCCTCCTGCCGGCATGCCTTCAATGGCCAACGCCACTGACTCCACTTGCCAAATGGCCTCAGGGGCGATTTACAGGTTCACCGGCGACGACGCTCACTTACGGCAGTCGACATGTCAATTTCTTAACAATGAAATTAATGGTCACGACAGTCTGTGAAAGTAAGGAAAGACCCAGTGGTCAATTCTTAAATTTTCTATTTCTAAGAACCCTACCTTTTTTTTGTATCAACGCAGAATGTGACAATTGAGTTTTGGAACTTAAAATATGCAATTAAAAATTGGTAGAATTTAATAATTACTGCTAGTGGGATTGTTAGATTGAGATCTTGGTGCCCACCTTAACAAAAATTCTGACTCCTCCACCGATTGTAATAAGGCCTGCTGCTTGTAGCTTTTCGAGCTCGTCAATTAGAGGCCTGGAGTCTAGCCATGCATGACTGCATGGCATTGTCTTTGGATTGTTTGAGATCTTCGTTTGTATTGTTTAACTCTGCCATCTTCGTTTCAAGTTCATTAAATCAGAATCCCTTTGGTCGTATGAACTGTTGTCTCTTCTTGTCTCACCATGAGGCTCCATTTGGTATTGCACAGGAGAAATATGGTTAGGGATGCTGCTCTATTAATCCGCCTATTAATCTGCTGAACTTTCGTTTCGATTTGTCATGTTTCTGGTCCCGGTGGGAATCCAATGTGTCCTTCGTAAAATATGGATTGCTTGGTTCATACCAAGTTGTCATCAGACGAGATGTCCTATTAGTTGGTTTTTACATGCGAGTTGTGTTGCTGGAATAGATACCAGTGATACAGGCTGATTGGCATCATTTTCTTGTTTAATTCTTAAGTTGGTCCAAACAAGGACAGTGGGCTATTGTCCGAAATCACCTACTAAGGATACCAACAGCAATGGCTCTGGCAGGTCGTCGCTGTTGATAGCTTGCCTTGGAACACCATTATAGTCACCTTCTACCACCAAAGTTGACCCCCCAGCTGAAAAGGGAGGTACAGTGGATGTCGGTCCCCTTTGTGACTGTCAGGACCGTCCCCCCGGTGTTGGCGTATAGCTTTGGTCCGGGGCTCTATGGTGACAGGTCTTAGGTCTAAGGACGTCACTCGAAATGCTTCTTTTCTTGTACCAATTGCATTATGCAATTTCTTCAAAGAAAACAGTGTGTTCACTTAATTACTAATGCAACTGGTTTGTGCATATTTAAATAGCGGAAAACTATGTGGGAGTTGCAAGACTTTGTGGTTGTTCAGCCGGAAGTAGATCACATTTTGCCGATGATTCCTGCTTTTTCTTTTTTCTTTTCGAATAAATTTTGGCTCCTACTTAAATTGTAGGAATCTCCTTCTAATCTCGTGTATAGTGACAATTAATAGTCACTAAATGTTTCGAGTGACTTTTCAGCTAACACTTTCAACGGCAATTCTTAGCAGCATTTTTTTAGCGTCACAAAATAAAAGTCGCTAGAAACATTTAGAGACGGTTGATTGTCGTTATATAAGGGGTAGGAGGAAGATTCCTCCGATCAGAATAACAGCCAAAAAATTTCCCTTTTCTTTTTCATTTCTTTAGTAAGCTAGCCGGTCGCATTTGAGTATATATGAGCCATTAATTCAAAAGAGTAATGATACCATCATGCGTTGTATCTGATGGAGTAGCACCATGTAACTTTTACTCAACATTCCCAACGTGGGTTCTTCACAAACCCTGCTTCACTTTGGAAATTCTGATCTAACTGAGAACAGACCAGTTCATCAGACTGAAATTTGGAATGCTGCCTTTGTTATTCTCTTATTGCTGGGGGAAAGAATACAAATGAATTTGGAAGAATCTGAAAAAAGAAACCTCTTAAATTGTTTATTATCATTTCCAGATGGGACTACTGAATTTGCCTGAGCTTCCTTTCATCAGAGAGCAGCTTGGCAAAACGAGTTAGAGCTTCAGAATTTGTACCCTCTCCCTCAACTGCCTCGAACATGCCAGTCTCCACATTTACCCTCGAAACTGGCTTCTCTAGTAGTTTGTTCCCAATCTGCACAAGTGCGTCCATATTTTCCTTGGTTGCAATATCCACTGATGCTGCATTCCCGGTTAATGCGTCTTCCTGTCAGTCGCCACCAACAACATATTAATTGCACAATCAAAATAGCTTAGTCCGATTAACTTCATAGCGATATCATGAAAATCTTTAATTGCACAATTAAAATACTTAGTTCCGGAAGCTTGATATAAGTGGCTTATCTATGCTAGTACGTGAACTGCAGTAGGATATATTTTGTCACCTGAATACGAAGATAGTTCTTCTCCGATCGGAAGGCTTGGAAGAGAGTAGAAACATGAAAATCAACCAGATCAGAGCTCGCATCAAAGTAAATGTCAAGCAAAGGTGTAGCGCCATTGTCATACACCCAGTTAAGCAACCCCCACTTGGCAGCAGCGGCTGCAGTATACTTCTCTTCAAGCTTGGGGATACCTGTGCCCAGTGACAGCACTAACATCCTCGCGGTGTCCACCGGATCTATCTGGACGAATTGAAAGTTGCCCATCATGATTTCCTTGGTCACATGGGTTATGGCCATTTGAGTCTGTCGATTCAACTAACAATCATTAGTTTTTGATCAATTTACTAGCTCACGTTATTTTATACCATTATCCTACTTCTGTCTCGTTCGATAAGGCTCGAAATTAAACCCCTAAAAAAACAAGTTTGTTGTTACAGCTGAAACATTATTGCTAGACATACCTTCAGCTACAGATTATTATTTAGACTTATATTTAGTATACTTCTTCAACGTAGTACAACCGACACTTAATATTCTGATGTTGTAAGATGTTAACATTCCGAATATGCTGCCTTAATCTTATACGATAGAAGTTTTTGCAGCCTGTGCCACAAACATTGAATGGAGGGGCTCAACTATGGAGCCTACTATCAGATCTTCTATAGCTGGACACCATCAATTATGCCAGTTAAAAGATTGAGCGTGCGCCATATATTACTGTATTACCAACTACTTACTGGATTATTGGCAGCAACCCCGCCATCAATGAGATCATAGGTACGCGTCTTTCCTTGTTCATCCTTAGTTTCAAAGTAGTGTGCTGGAAGAAAGGTGGGAGCTGCAGAGGTGCTGATGCAGATATCCGACAGAAAAGCATTCTTTGAGACATTTGCTTTTCCCTGTAGAAAGACTATTGACATCAGGATTACAAAATCTTGTTGACAATCACGAAAACAGAATTTATGTCACAAGAAATCATCGGACGTCTTTGAGTTACTAGGATCTTACGTCGTCTGTGGTAAAGATTACTGGCTGAAGGCGCTTGATGTCAAAAGCTGGTATGACAACATCTGTAAGGGTCTGCTTTATTGTAAGGTCGCCTAGCAGGCCCTTTGTTAATGTTCGTAGGTACTTTCCGTCATATTTTGGCCCCGTGACCGCTCCCACCAAATTTTTCATTGCATCCAGAAAGTTGTTGCGGCTAAACAAAAAACCTTCATCCATTAAGGTGCATATAGCAAGCACGTATGCAGCGTTTTCTGTAGCCTAATGTTTCTTATATTACAAGTGAAAGATAAAAGTGAAAACAAACTTTCGCCACCGCCAAAGTTCTGTTTGCTACTTCAATGATTTTTTAAAACAACTTTTGAGCAATGCACGAATTTGCCATTTTCGAAGGACTTCTAGGACATTATTTAGGAACAACCATGGCTACGTATGCTTGCTTTAGACTAAGTAAATCTGATAAAGAAAGACGGAAAGTTAGTCCAAAACCGAAATGAAAATTTGGAAATTGTATGAAATGAGGCTATGATACTCGATGGATTTGTTCTCGTTCTTATGTTACCTGCTCTGAGGGAAGATCTTGGGACCGTGCTCCAAGTAGAATCTGTTAATGTCCTTTGCAGCGTAGAGAGGGCGGTTGTCCTTGTTAGGAGCTGTGAGCATTGTTGTTACCAACCCACCTGTGCTTGTCCCAGCAACCACGTCAAAGTAATCAGCCATCCTTGCATTAGGTCCATCCAGTTCCTAGTACCAAATCACAAGTACGTAGAACCACCAAAGTGTGAGAACAGCACAAAGAAAAGCATAAAGAAAGCAGTATTGGTTCATGCAGTAGACCTGAAGCTTGGATTCAAGAAAGGCAAGAAGGGTGCCAGGAATGATGCCTCTAATGCCACCTCCATCGATACTCAAAACCGTCACAATCTTCCCTCTTGTTGCTAATAAAGGAGCAGCCATTAGAGGTTGTAAGAATTGGAAAGTTGTTAGCAAAGTAAGTGCAATGAAGAGAGTTGTCTTTTCCATATTAAGGGGGTATGTTCAATATCGAAGAGTACCAGTTCTGCAGGTATATATAATAAATATATAACGAGGTAAAAGGAAGCAGCCTAGGTCCAGCAGCACTTGAGGGCAAAAGTGAAGCAGCCTTTATTGATTTGACCAACAAGTCATATTTTCTATTGGATGGCTATAACTAAAACTCCATGCATGAACCTTTCGTCCGTGGTTTTTTTTCTTTGAGTTCTTAATAGAGTTAGGCATGGCGAAACGGGGTCCCGCCCTGCCTGCGCCATCCCAAGTTGTCTCATCTTCATTTGCTCCATCATTGCTTGCCCTACCCTATTCTATTTAGATCCATTCCATCCTATTTTACTTGAGTTTATACGAATCAACTCGTTTATTTTTTAAATTCTTTTGTCTTAAACTAGTCATAATTCTTTTACAAAAAATTTGCCTTTTCTATTCCAGTTACGGCGGTGAACGGAGGTGGCTGCCTGGACAGTTTCAGTGGAGCAGTGGCTACTAGAGTTTCCCACCAGCCATGACTGGCAGTGGCAATATCGGCAGCAATCGGTGACAGCGACTGCTAGAATTTGCCGACGATGGTGACTGTTGGCAGACGATGGCTATCAGAATTTTTCGACAATGGCCGTAACTGGCGACAACTGACGGCAGCTTGTTGCGGCAGGTAGCACCAGAAGGCGGAGGCAGGCGACGTTTGTGGTGGTGCTAACAGGAGGCTTTTGTGTGTGAGAGACAGAGAGAGAAAAAAAGATGTAAATATATTAAGTTTTTGAGAATCCATGTGGCTTAAGTTAGGGATGAAAAATATTCAACTAGCCCTATTTGATTAGATTCTCCATTTTAATGACACTGCTAACATGATAGAAAAATGTACGGCACTACATTTTACCGATAAAAGATTGTCACTACAAACTTTAGTAACAACGACAAAACACTTCTAGTGATAATGTTCTGTCATTTAAGCCGTTATAGTAAAGAAATGTTATTAAGCAAGGAATTATTATCTGGTAACAGCTCACGAACAAGTAAACACGTGCAATAATTCTTGCACCCACCGTCTGTTGTTAGATGAAACAAGTGGCGTAGAGTCTGCAAAGTCTTAGTTTTTTTTTTGCGAAGTCTTAGTAGATCCTTCGTTATAGCAGCTTTAATATAAAAAGGCCGTATTATTTGGTTGGCTGGTGCAGTAATGTTTGAGTGAATGGCACAAGTTACAGGACTTGCTAAGCACCTTCCTCCAACTTTACTTTCACCACAGTTCAAAATCAGGACTTCAAGGATTATGTTTGGTGACGCCATTGACACGTTCTAGAATAACAATAGTGTTTAGTGACGCCTTTGTTTTGCTAATAAACAATTTTGGCAGTCTTAATGATGTTTAGCCAATGAGAAAGAGAAATAAGCTATTTACTAAGAAGGAAATATACTGGTCACAGGCACTCATGCACCATCCACTTATATTGTTGGGCTAATTACATCATTATTCCTGAGGTTATGGTGTAATTACAGTCAAGAACACTGAGTTTTAAAATGTAACATTCCGTGATCAAATACTTTTAAAATGTATTAGCCGTGTCCATCCGTCAGGATTCCGTCCAAAAATTATATTTTTTTCATGATGTCAGCAATGCGTATTTTTAAAATGACGATACTACCCCTTGTACTGTATATACGGAATATTTTTTAAAATTTTAAATTTAGATTTTAAGCCTTAATTTAAACATTAGGGTTTTAAAACCCTAAAATTAATTTGTTCTCTATCTTTGCAGTCTATTCTCAATCTGTAATTTCTCAAAGGGTCTCAATCTGCCAATTAGGGTTTCAAAACCCTAATTTGCAAATTAGGGCTTCAAAACCCTAATTTGCAAATTAGGGTTTCAAAACCCCACGCCGGCGGATTGACTATCAATGTTGTATATGGACCATCAGATGCATCGCTACTTTTTCTAATCTGAAACCCTAAAGCATTCAACACAGTATCTCATTGCCGAAGATTCTATCATCAATGTTAGGGCGGGGGGAAGGACCTGAGAGGACCCCGTCGGGAATCTCGGTCGGCCGAAGATTGCAACAACCTCTTGTCGCCGAAAATGGACCTGAACCACCTGCTCACTCCCCAATGATGCTTACAATCGTCAAAATCAGTATATTAAGTTTCAAATGATTGGTCCCAACCCAAGAAATTCGATTAGGCGATTGAGCTATCGGCGCAGGGCGATGGAGCTGCCGACGGCGTAGGGCGATGGAGCTGTTAGCGTGGGGTGAGGGAGTGGGCTGCTGTGGGGGAAGAAAGAAGAGATGGAGGGGGAAGAGCAACGTCACCGGCGATAGGTTTCGACGCCGGCAGGAGATTACACACGGTGGCTTGGGGTGGCATCGGCTTGGAGGGAGAGGGGACGGGCGTTTCACACGGTGCATGATTCCATGGTTCTGATGTCCCAATATGCACCCGGCAGCTCCATCGCCCCACGCCGCCGGCAGTATATCGGCGGTGGATGCGTGTGGCTTCTGCACCGATGAGGACCTGTTCGTGCAGGAGTGATAGAAATAGGGTTGGGGAATGGGGGGGTGGGGAGTAATGGCATTAATCTCTTTCTCTTTTTCTTTTTTCTTTTTTTTTAAAGATGAAGTAATGGCATTAAAAAAAATAAGGTTCCAACTTAGGGGTAATAAAGTCTTTTCATTAAAACCGTTAGGGTTTTTAAGATTCTATTTGGTCAACGGACATAAGTGTAATTTATCCAAACTATTGTCCTTACATGTAATTATACCCTGACCTTAGGGACATAATTGTAATTAGCCCTATATTGTTATTACTTATTACTCCCAGACTTTACCCTTTTTCCTATACTTGATTGATACATTGGTTTCCGTTCCAGCTCGTCAATTATTTTTTCCTTGCCGCCCATAGTTTGTTCCCATATGCCATGTGGAGAGAGAGAGAGAGAGAGAGATTGTTTAAACAAAATTTACAGATAATGTTATTGTAAAGAAGAACAAGCGTGTAAATAGTTTGCGGTTAAAATGCTCTGGCAATACTCTTAGGAAGTGTTTATATTGTTTGTGGTACGCAAGGGTGTTAGGTCTTGACTGAACAAAGTATAAACAAAATTTTCAATAGGTAAACGATTTGAGGTTGGAGAGTGTGCCTTCTGATTTCTTTTCAAAAGATATGAAAGGACTTGAAAAATATCCTCTAAAATCTTTTGGCATAATATTTAGGACTTTTTCAATGCTATATTAGTTACTGCTTCTCCTGATTAATCTACTCGTGCTTCTAATCAAATCATGTATGTATTCGTAATAAATATTGAACATAGACAGTTTAACTTCATCGTGTTTATGAAGATCAGTTCTTATTAAATGTTAACATTGAAATATACCTTGTTAATTAAAAGGATTAAATAATAGTTTGATCCTAATTTTGTTGATTATGGTAACAGAGGTGTGTTAGTTAAAACTAGGAGTCAGTTTGTTTGGTGCTGAAAAGGATTAAATGACAGAGCATTTATGACTTTTATAGTTGAGCTCTCAATCATTAGCTCAGGTTGATCCATTCTGGAGTTGTCATGTGTCCAAGCAAGGTGCATTTTTACTTTCATATTCATGTTAAGTTTTCTTGATTTGATTTAACCTTGTCACGTGTTGGGAATGCCTCATTTTACTTTCTTGCCTAAGTTTTCACCACGCCCTTGCCACGTTATTTATATATATCTTCCAATGATGGCACGTTAGTTAAATTTTAATGGCCTGTGTAAATGAGTCACATGTCCTTTCTTCGTCCATAACTTACCACGTGCCAAACAGCCATTGTTGACATTACTTGACATGCTTTATACCAGTCACCAAATTCTTTCTTCTTTTTTTTTTTTTTTTAGATAAAAAAGAGAATTGCATTGAAGATAAAAGCGGTTACAAGATGTTTTCAGAACAAGCCATTTCGGCCTTACAGAGTAGGCTCATGATTATATATGTAAAATGGAGTACATTATACATACATATATTAGGTTAAAATTCTTGCTATATTACAAAGTAACAAAAAGAGAGGAGAGGTAGATCGCTTTGCAGCAAAAAATTAGTGACCTTTCCCTGGTATATGTCTATACAGGCATAAGATGCAAAAGTTGTTAGTGATCTAACCTGCTTTAGTTGCAAGACTCTGACCTTATCAATACTATAATAATGGATATCAAAAACTATATAGTAGAAGTCCTACATTATCAGCGCTACCGAATCTGAAATGCTTCAGTATTTGTCTGTTGTACGTTATTTACTAGTGATACTTCTTTGATGACACAATTGTCATGGAATGATGATCTTTTTACGACAAGTTTCCTGGCCCTTTTTGACTTGTTTTACAGGTTGAATACTGTTGATTTTGATTGAAGCTCGACGATTAGCTTGTTTTGTGGGACGGTGTTGTCTCCCAATGTCTATGAACTGGACTGCTCCATTGAACCAAACTATTTTAAGACCTAGAGCAGAGGTATTTGTGTACCGGCCACCGTAGGGCAAGTTAGGGGACTTGAAAATTTTGTGGATAGTTAGCTGGTATATGCATTTTTCTTTTCGGTTGTCTGTCTATCTGTGTATGCTTGGTGAAAAGCGTTGTACTCCGTTCTCTTATTAATATATCCGGATTTAAAAATAAAACAACAGACGTAAGTTTGCACATAGCCATATGAATGGCATCATTATTCTTCATGCAAAACCAGCAAAGATGCGACATCTTTATGAAAACAACCGAATTAGAAAAAAATGGAAAATACAAATCCATATAGTTCTTAACATCATTATCAAAGACGAAAACATCTATATTGTACTGAGCCTGATATAGATTGGCAACCGAACCTTAAACTGCCACGTTACGAAAACAAGCAGATGAGTACCATTAAGAACCGGCAAAGAGGTCACTCCAAAATCATAGAGCTGAGCAAACCTCAATAAAAGTCCTATAATATAGCGCCTACGCAGAGGAGCAAAGGAAGTCATATAATGTAATAATGTATGAACAAAGGAGAGCTTAGCAGGTGAACTAGGACATTATAGCAATATGTTGAAGGCCAAGATGTCAGAATTGCGGAAGACAAAGGAAGATCTCAAGCAAGTCAAAGATGATGCCCTGCAGTCATGGTTAGACTCCAGGCCTCTCCTCTATGAGCTTGACAAGCTACAAACAGGCCTTGGACATGCAAAGCACCGATCCAACATGTCAAAAATTGTCATCTCGGAGCTGGAATCTCAGCTTGAAGCCACCAATTCGTGTATCAGATCAAAAAGCGAGGAGGAGCTCAAGGACAGAACATTGATCAATGATTTAAGTCAGGTTTCATTCAAACTACGTGAAGAGATGGAACAATTCAAGCTGGTAAGAGATGATGAACACCAGGAAAGATCTAAGCTAAAGCAAGTCCTACGGCTGAGGAGGCAGACTCTTCGGACATTGCAACTGACTCTCAGAGCAATACGGTCCGAGTCAGAGGCTTTAAGTGCATCAGCAGCAGAAGCACTTCTGCATATCAAAAGTTCGCAGGTGGATAATACCACAGTCCAACTCACTCATGAAGAATATTACACATTAACAAGAAGGGCTAGAGAAGAGACTTCTCTTGCAGATTGGCGGGTTTCAGTATCTGCAGAACAAAGACATGTGGTCGAGAAAAGCCGGCACTCAGCTTTAAGAAGATTGAAAGAAGAATTCAGCGAAGACAGATCAAGGAGAAAGAAAATCAACAACAAAGTACATGGCCATAGAAACATTGCACGCAACGCAGAAGAAGATTCAAGAATCATGGTGGGAGACCAAGTCAATAGTAGACACAGTGCTTTTCCTACGGCTCCAGCCAAACCAATCCTTCCGGCCAGTCATAGGAATCGACAGCGAACATCAAAAATACCAAAAAGTAGAAAGAACAGAAAAGTAGTCAAGAAGAAGGAAACATCCATTTGTGTTCAAATAAAAAGTTGCCTTGTCCGAAATGTAGCAAAAATGTTCCAATAATGTATTCATCAAGTAGCAATTAAGTTTTCAGCCTGCAATGAAGTGCTACAACCCTAGCTTAACATCAACAAAATTGTTTAGAACAAAACTTGGTGCATCAAGCTTTGATTTACTATTGTTGGTGCCTCAAAATGATCTCTTTCTTTGCTCAGCAGCATATCCTGAAAATATAAACCCATGTGAGGAAATTGAGTGCAGACTGGAAATCAAGGCATTCCTGCTATAGAAGCACATTTAGTTGCTGGCATTTGGACTAACAAATAATCGAATTGTTATTTTTAACTTTTATTAAAGATTTTGAGCTTAATCAATTGTGGTACATCTACCATTATATAGACCAAATATACAGAGAAAGTGGCACCAAATAAGTACCTGATGCTTTGCATTGATGAGCAATGTCTGCAGATGTGGTAAGCTTGAACTCATGTCTATATATCCTAGCATGTGTACATGAAGTCTGAAAATAAATCCATTAAATCAATAAGCGGCCACATTCAAGACAACAAAATGGATGACTCAATAGAAACTTCCCATAGAAAGATATCTGCATACCATGACTGCCTAAACTCTACAGGAACATTCTTGAGTAAGCCTTTTTCTCCTGATCACGTCTATCAGCAATCTGCACGCAAATTATAACTTCTTGAAAACCACATTCTTTAGAGGTATAATTCCAAAAAGAAGGATGAAAAAATGTCTTGGTTTATTCAAGAACCACATCATGCAAAAGTCACTGACCTTCTTCTTTGCAGCAGCAAGCTCCTTCTTTATACCACCTGACCAACAAAAAGCATATTGCGTTGGCTCAACATTGAGGATGGAGGATTTTTTCAACTGGGAATTTCACTTTGACTGGGTATTTGAAAACTCATTGAATTATATCCATTGTTTGCATAGCACAAAAGAGGATTTGCAAAAATTCTTGGCGGGGATCTGAAGAAGGGATTTGAGGGTCTCAAATCCATAGGCGAAATAACTAGTCTAGATTAGCTTTTTGTCAAATTCCGAGTTAATGACATAAGAGACTTTTAAGCTTAAAATCATGGGATGAATAAATCAGGCCTAATACCACAATTACTTTTTTTTCTTTTTGGTGCAACCTAATACCACTTTCTCATGGACCATAACCCCCCAGCCCCACCAAAATCTCAGTGTGAACCTAATTTTCATCATGTTTACATATAACTGAGAAAGAATTATGTCGCTATATACTAGTAATAGCGTGTGAATAAATAAAAAGAATAGTCACTTATGTCATACTACAAGGAGTCCAAAGTACCCAAATCATCAAAAACATTATCCAAACACTAGAATTTGAAAGTCACAGATTTGAAAATGAAGGGTTTTTAAATTCTGGTTAATTTGAAGCTCTTCATCCAAAAACACTCTTATTGTCCAATAGGAACAGGCTAAATAAATACTAATTCTGTCTTCCCTTCTCCTTTTTGGCTTTTGCTGGAAAATAGGTGGATGGGGGAATGGCCTGCACACAAGACATTACATACAACCCAGCATAAAGTCTCAGCTATGACTCAACTAAGCCTTCCAACGCCAAAATCTGCTGTCAACTACAATTACAAACACTCTGGGAAAATTGCTTAAACTACATATCCAATGTAGCAAGGCAATCCAAAACTTGGACCATGCAAGCCCAACGAAGGGCATGCAATATACCCCAACACCTTCCACCAGCCATCGAAACCAACTTTTTTCCTTAAATAATGGATAACGGGACCAGCAATTGTATTGTTCAGCTTCCATTGTTCCTTCATAATGCAAGTATGAAACTTGTAGCCAATGCATTAACTCTGTACTTCATTTATCAAAAAAGAATGCCAACAAATTAACTGACCATCATTCGGTTCCAACACCAATGCCTTCTTGAAGCTTTCGACTGCAGCATCTATGTCATTAAGTGCCATGTATGCCTGATGAATAAACAAGAATACAGTTAGTACACATTCCTACCAACTTCAAAAAAAAAACTAAACGAAGTTGAAAGTTTGCATCTGCAAGTAACAGTGATTTTTCTGGTTCAAATAGGTATGAAGACCAAGAAAAGCACAAGCACTAATATCTTCTTACATAGAATGAGGAGAAAAAATTTATGCATTATTTGGAGGCAGCATGTTGACTCTCCACTAGCTTAAGATCAAGCTAAATGTAAATTTACTAGGAATAACACTACGGCAACAATAAGACCAAAACAGATAAGCTTCTTAGAGAGATACCACCCTCTACTCAGTTGTATTGTTTTTATTCCCTTAAATTGCTTTGAGCCTTTGAGTGAGGACATTTTAGTTATTCTTATTCAAAGGAATTTGGAAACATTATATTTAAGATGCTTTGAAAAGGGACAATTCTCTGACTTCATCAATCTGGAAACGGTGGTACTTTTCATCAGTGAAAAATCAAAATAAGGGTTCATTTGTGGACAGATCTGGAAATAGGTATTCGGGATAAAGATTTAGTACTTGGGAACCTTGGAAGGAATCCACACGCACACGTATATTTGCATATATACACACGACTGGGTTCAAGGGCTGTTTGAGGGTGAAGCTGGCGGTGGAAGTGGTCGGTAAAGTTGGCCGTTGAGTTTTGCCCGAGAGAAAGACTGGAGAGAAAAGAAAGAAATGATATTTGCTTATTTCGTAAAGTTCTATTCTTTGCCAGGTAATCTTCCGAGCTATGTTACATGGACTCGGTTCAAGTGTCCGAGTCGGATACGTGTCCAAGTGTCGGATTCGTCAAATTTTCAAAACCCAAGACACGGGGACACGGCAAGACATTGCTATTTATTACCATTTTGTAGTTATTCCTTAGGTAAAATGGTGTCTTCAGTAACCCACATTGTTTTAATAGAAATCCTATCTCATCTCTACGCAATAAGGAATTAAAAGAACACTTTAAGATAACGTTCTCAGTGGCATATGCTATGAGATGTGTCGGACACATATCCCATACCCATGTCCAAGTGTCGAGTGTCCAACACGGGTACTTCACGCATTTTGAAAAGTCCATGTAACATAGCTTCCGAGTCATCTAAATCTCATTCAGGGGCCAATCAATTAGGGGGCAGATAAGGACATAGGGAAAGAGGCCTCCTCTGGTGATCTCGTACAGTTAATATTACTTATCAAAAGCCAAAAAAAAAAAAAATTAAGAAGAAGAAGAAGTGTGTTGTAAATAGTTGTAGGATATACATGTAAAAAAAAGTGGTTTGACCACATTAATATGGACAGAATACGAAATTGCCAAGTTGCAAGAAGATAGGACTGGCACCAACTTAGGTGAAGATGATGAATCACTTGAGATAGTTTACAACAGATTCAACATAGGCTTTTGGTTCCCCAATAAGAAAAAATGATTTATTGACATGTCGATGGGCCAGAAGTAGCAAAAGAGTTAACTGCGAAACTCAAAAGCAAAAAACTAAAAGACTGCATGACTTTACTTTTGAGTCTAAGGCTGATTCTTTATCTATTGGTATGTTTGAGGGCGGCAGTGGAGAGAATAGGTTCAACATACTTCACAGAGATATTAAATCAGATAGAAGCAAATAATTCAAGTACTGCAGGTTACAAGTAATAGAAGTGTGTATGGCTCCAAAAAGTTCAAAGCAAGAAATTAGTAATACGTTCATATAAAGTTACGTCACCAACCTGGCCTTGGCGGAACAACGCTTTCGCATTATCTTCGGCATCACGAATTGCAAAATCCGCATCCAATAATGCTCCTTTTAGATCTCCTAATTTCAACTTGCAGGCCTAAAGCGAGCATGTTACACGTCATTTGACATAAACATATAGATACGTTAACCCAGTAGAAAGATTAGACTTCTCATCCACCAAGAGAGTATAATGTGTTGTGCATGATCAAGGCATTGACCATTTCTCCAGGTATCCATTTTGGGACGGATGAAGTAAGCTGTTACTTTTGATGGGGTTATGCTAACATGTGTCGAAACGCACGCGAAACAAAGAATTCAAACACGTATTGCGAACAAAATTCATCAATGCCCCTCCCAGTAACTATTGCAAACAGATGTTACCATCCCTTGCAACTACTAATGGCACATCCTAACTAATCGGAAATAATATATGTCCTACCAGAACAAGTTGACATTTTATCTTTTCCCACTGTCTAACCAAATCAATGTAGTCAATGCCATCTAATTGCGTATTTTGCTGTCTTGGAAATATACGTAGTATATGTTTTGTTTAAGAAAACGTAATTTATGAAAGAAAGAAAAGAAAAAGAATGTGAGTGGAGATAGAAAAATGGAGTAGATTACACAACCGATGACCATTATCCTCAAATGATTGAATGTGTCTATTGATCAGTCGTGTTGTTACAGTTTCTAGTAATCTTTTTAAGATTTTTTAGGGGCTCTGGAGTGGTGGCAAAACCGTGCCTCTTAACTATCAAATTTGTCCGACATATGGAGAATGAAACACAAAGAATTGCTCAAATTACAGATACATTACAAAACATTTGATTAACAACCAAAAAATTATGTTAGAGATAAGATGTAAGGGAACTTACAGAACTGTTTGTGAAAATCTGAGACTTTGTCATTCTTAGAGATTGGCTTCTCCCTGTATAACCAAAAGTGAAATGCCGTTAGAAGAGCTAACACAAGGGATTGACCAACATTACTTCTTGTAGCTACAAATGGCAAATCAAATTGTTCACCTTCATCAATGTCTTCCTTCTCCCAGCACACATCCAAGTAGCGGAGAGCTTTGCGATACTTTCTAAGAGCCATCTTATAGTCTTGCTTCTGCATTCAAAACAACGAGAAAAGCCACTGATCACATGAAAATCAATTCCCAACAGAAGGAAAATTGTCAGACTTAAATGAGTACAAGTAAGAAACCATCTTTATACAGATGCTACCTTGAAATGCTCATTTCCAAAACCTTTAATAGAGTTTACAACACTCATCCACCAAGAAAGTTCATCCGGGTGAACATCAAGGTCAGCTGGCCAATCGGGATAAGTGTCACCATCTTTAAAGAAGTTGGAAATCCCATCATCTGCTCCCTCCAGAATTTCTCCACAATCCTCTACTATTATGTCAAGAGAAGGGTAATCACTCTCTCCTATAGTAACATGCTCAATTGAACGAACCACCCCCATTCCTTTGATTACCTTGCCAAATACAACATGCTTTCCATCTAAATGGGAAGTCCGAGTAGTTGTCATAAAGAATTGAGAACCATTGGTATTGGGACCAGAATTAGCCATCGACAACATTCCTTTCCTTTCATGTTTTAACTCAAAATTTTCATCTTCAAATTTCAAGCCATAAATGGATTCTCCACCAGTGCCATTGCGAGCAGATATATCACCACCTTGTATCATGAACCCTTTAATAACGCGATGAAAACAGGAGCCCTGCCACCGATAAGATTAAGGGAAAAAAGATAAGCAAAAGAAAGAACACATAAAAACAAAACTGTCCATGACAAACTTTTTTTCGATTTTGTATTTATTTCAGTGAGGACGCAATCTGGCAAGTTCTAGAAAAAAACATATTCAGACCATGATAGTTAATGAAAACAAAACCAACAAATAGAAATACGAGAAAGCATTAAAACTCATTTGTAGTCTCTAAAATGGCCAAAAAATTCCAACAGCATAAATGCAGCTTTAACGCTACAACCTGTTTTTCCTTACTAAAGGAATGAAGAATTAAAAAGAAGAAAATTTGCTCCGATTCCAAAAAAGAAGGCTGCAAGGGAACATGTAGATATCCAGTGTCATTAAACCAATCGAGACAGTTATAATATAGCTTAGAACGAGATAAATGGCTATCAAGGCAACGTTTAGACACACGGTCCAGGCGAACTAATAAACATAAAAACTCAATGGACCTCTAAAAATAACCAAAACAGAAGCAGAATTGCGTAGTAGTAATGAATTACGTTATCTTCTATATGAGAACTCATGCAGGGTGAACTTTACCCTCTGAAAGTATAGAAATGTTGTCTCAAATGGAAAATATTAACTTTGAGCAAAGAAAGAAAGCATCACCAGGAGGGCAATTTACTTTGAAAAAGAGATTTAAAAACATGAGAAAAGATTATCGAGACAGGATACGGCAACTTCAGTATTCGTTTCCACTTACATACAAAGTAATTGCATGTTTGAGAAATGTTGACACATAAGGTTGGGGTAGTTTTACATCAAAACTAGCTGCTAATAGGGCATGTAGGATCATATTAGCATATTAACCCCACACGGATCAGCAACGACCGACCCCAATCTGTTGCAGAATAAGTATCCAGCTGTATTGCTTCCAAATCTAGATGAACAGACCCAAACTGACCACTGTATACAAGTTAAAAGAGATATGCAACTATTTGACATATAAGACTTACATGACGAAATTGGATGGAATTTTTTCTCAATAAATAAGGATATGACATAAAATGTGGGTCATAATCTCTGTTGAAAACTACATATTTTGTTTTCAACTCGTTTGACATATATCATTTGGATGAGACATAAAATTGGCCTAAAAAGTCCATCATATTTTACAAGGTCCATATTTTAAAAGGGCGCAAAAAGTTAAATAAACCGCCAAGAGTAATAAGCCGGCCCAAAATTATTATCCTCGCACATTTAGGGCCATATCAAATTGGTACCACCGAGAAACTAGAAATACAAGACACTGAAGACATGCAGAAACTATTGATCTCCCTCCCATATGCACACTTACTTATTCAAAGAAAAATGATCATATGCATGGGAAGGGAAACAGGAAGGACCCAATCCGTAGAAACTCTGCTCCCCCTCTAAATCCCCCCACAACCCACACCCCAAAGACGTCGGACAGCATAAAGAGATGAATTCGGCAATTCGCCCTCATGCAGGGAATTCTACCAAACAAACGAAAGCATGGGGAGCATCAGCAAGAAATTTCACCGGACAGTTATGAAAAGAAGCAGAGGAAGATACATGCCTTGACACATCATAAGCACACCACATATTCGTTATACTTTGCATTTTAAGCAAATCATTAGTAACAAAAGTGCCCCTAAACAATCAACTATCACTACCAAAAGCAGTCAAAAAGCACTGAGTAGATATTACAAGATCATTCACCAATTCCCAGCACACCAAGAGTAGTGCTTCAACTCTCCTCAATAAATCTCTAGTTCCTTTCGCTTTATGTGCACCAGCTTTAATGTTTTGCCTACTACTTTAGCAATCGACCAAAAGCAAGCAGGGCACAACAGACAAATGCCTAAGAGGTGTAGAACCATGTTCAAAGAAACTTAAATCCGGACGGTGCAGAAGAATATATGAAGCACTAATTAATTTAAATCTTCCTACACATCCTCAACTATCACCAGTTAACACCGCCCTCTTGGATGAAGAGGGTAGAAATGAAACAATTGATAGTAATAGCAACAGTGGTGTCCATGTACCAATCATCTTTTAGACTTGAATTCATAAACCGGTTAATTTATTTGGACGCTGTATTGGTTTCAGAATGCTGCTTGCCTGGACTGCCCAACAATTCATGACAGATTCTGAATGTGATTAATTTGATTCAAAATGTTTGAAAGGTCTTATTCGTTGGAGTTGATGAAGAAGTTGTGGAAAGCCGACAACACATGTTGCTGAAATCCACAGGGATCACTTTGACTCTGCTATAACGACGTACCATTTGCTGTCGCACTCCTGCTTCTTGTTGTTTGATCAGTCTTTATTCTTTTTCCCTGAGGAGAAGGCTTTTGGTGGTTGATTAAGAATATGCATTTCCAAGGAATTTTCCCAATTAATCTGATCCTACGACGAAATATGCCGGACTGAGAGTTGGAACCCCTCCATTGGGAGTCTCACTCTTTATGGTTTTGCTTAATTTTCTGTAACAGGGAGAATAACGTGGTATAGAGGCAGAATCGTTTATGCTACCTAGAAAAAGGGTTTATGTGTTATTAAAAGCTAAGCAAGTCCCAATCATAACATCAACACCTTCACCATCAACGATTGTGCACAATACTTGTGAGCCCTCTCTATAATACATCATAGAACACAACACAAAAATCAGGTCCACAAAAATATACAAACCCCGTGCTGTTTTGTAACACGAAGTAGGGGTTTTTGTCGCAGTCTCTCATCCATGTACAGAACATCTACATGTCGCACGATATAGTTACTTATGCATTCAGAAACTTGCAAACCAGAAAAACAATTCGTGTCCGAGCCAAAAGATACTTTAGGAGATTAAAACTAGTATTCATTACTTCAAAATCATTATTCTTTTCGCAAAATCTACAAGCGAAGACGTTAAATACATCACATGTATGCAGCCAATCATTAGTCTGATACTCAGTCTCCGACTTCAATCAAATTATACGCTCGATTTATCAAAACCACCGATTATACACAAAAACGAAGCAAATACAGACATATATAAACCAAACCATACATTCACACAGCTACTAAGTTCACAACCCACACACAAATAAGAAGAACCTTAAAATGGAGCGGCACGCCGGTGTTAGGGCCAATCCCCTTCTCTCCGGTACAAAGAGCCCTAAAATTCTCCGCGGTTTTCGGAACAACGTCCTTGTAGAGCTCAATTACGATCCTGCCCTCGAGCTCCCCGCCAATGCTGATATCAAAGTAACACTTTGGGTTTGCCATCTTTTTTTCTTTCTGACCGAATGCTAGACGAAACCCTAAAATATGCCTATAAACCCTCCCCCCGCTATTTATTTTGAAATGGAGAGAGGGACAAACCAACAAAGTGTGTGTGTGTGTGTGTGTGGTGGCCAGTGCTAAGATACGCGAGGTACAGTGTGCGCGCTTTTAATGGAGGGGGACGGGGTGTGATACAGTGTGGTGTACGGGTGCGTTAATGTGTTCGTTCGTGCAAAAAAGTGTAGACAAAAGGTAAAAAGCTTAACTCAAATGACACACAAACATCTAAAGTCTTATCTCAATATTGTTTTCAATTTTTGTTTGACATTTTGGTCATCGTATGTCGAAAGAAAGCTAAAACGTTTTGTTTAATACAGACAGTCAAAGAATTATAACAGAATGTAGATGATAGAAAAGGTAATTGTCATATTAATATATATAATCTAACATCCCCCATCAAACTCAAGTTGGTAGAAAAGAACAAGCTTGAGTCCAAAGCGATGTCTTGATACTAACTGCATTAAGTGAGATCCAAGTTGAGGTGAATTTCATGTGTAGATCCGACAATGTGAGAACCTACAAGAGTCCCTGGGTGAAGTCTGACAACCATCAAGGTCTCGGGGTAAGGTCCGGCAACTAAGAACAAGGCAGGAGTCCCGAGGTGAGGTCCGACGACCATAAAGGTCTCGGGGTGAGGTTCGACGACTAAAAACAAAATAGGAGTCCTGAGGTGAGGTCCGGCGACTAAGAACAAGATAGGAGTCTCAGAACGAAATCTACATACTAAGGTAACTAAAGAGGATTTTTTTTTTTTTTTTTGAACGAAAGAGATATGCTAGAATTGATGAATATAAGCACTTGAGTTGGCAGGGCGAACGGCATAAGGCCGTCCGCCGGAATTTGCGGAAAAAGTTGAAAGACTCTCAAATCAGCGGATCGTATGGCTCTAATACCATGATAAAAAAGGTAATTGTCATATTAATATATATAATCTAACAGTAGAGACGATAGTCAACCCTTGTCTGAAGGTGGTTATGATCACAATTGGCTTAACTTTTGACCCATGTTTTATATAATCATGTTCTTGATTCTCTAGTCGTCTACTCTCTTGTATATTCTAATGCATCTTGATTCCAACTTTGTGTCGCTAAATTTTTTTCATATGAATGGTGTGTAGTGTGTACTCTCTCAAGATGCACATTTGAGAAAAAGTGGTAGAATACTTCATCCAAATATATAAGCAAGCAAGCATAAAAAGAAGATTAACATCAAGCATTTATGTACCTGAATAAGAAATGTCCAAGGTGCCTCAAGAAAGTTGATATGAAATCACCCTCCACTTATTGGACTTGAAACTTATCCACAGGGCAATTGTTTTTCCCTCCAATCTCTTACATTAACTGTTATATTGTGACTTCAAAACAATACTCAAGTATTCAAGATTGTTGAATTGGTGACGTGAGAAATGAAACCAACAACAACACTGTAGCAAATGTGATTATGGACTTTTGCCGTCACTATTACTGTAGGTTCTTTAGCACACCTACCACACGTGCAATTAGAAAGTGTAGATCCCTTTCATCAATTACCAAAAATCATTCCAGAGTGAGTGAGCAATAGGGTTCTAGTTACCTCCTTCAATGAGAGATTATAGGGAGTGGGGCGTATAAGGGGTATGCAGTTGGATAAGGGCTTTGGGTTTTTGCGATTACAATTTTGAGTGATTTCTTGTACTTGTTTCAAAATTTAAATGCCCGCGAAGATAGCAATGTTATAGTCGAACAACATAAAATCTTGTTCCGATATTTTTTGCACTTACTTTTTATAGTACAGTTCTTGTTACTATTTTTCTCATTATATACCAATTTTTCCACTCTATATGCGTGAGCCATGCTTAACAATTACAAAATCGTTTTACAAAGCACAACCTCTCCATTTTAGAACAATTCCAAGGGTCGCAGTCCCTATAGGCCCCTCAAGGAGTCCCCGCCTTGCAGATTCTACTTTCACTTTTCCATGGCCTTGTCTTAGGAAAACACAAAAAGGTCCCATCGCAGCGTGTGTTGGAGGGTCGAGCCTAATTGGAGTGCAAAATAGGAGTATTTCGTTTTATAATTGTACTTAACAAGCAAATGAAAAGGAGACAACTTTTGAGGAGCCAAAGCCTAAATGGTAGGAAAGGGACGTCGTACCTTACATTTTGTCCATAACAATGACATAAATTCTATTGAACTTCACAATACTTGTCAAGCTAGCAACCTATGATGGGGTTGGATCAAAAATTCAAGCTACAAGTTATGTGATAAAGGTTGAAAATTCAATCGACCACCAAGATGATTGACCCTTTTATTTGCCAGCATTAGCGCCATAACATTAATTCATTGTTCATGCATCAGATTCAAGCAACTTGGCTTTTATGACGCGACAGACCTGCATTAACATAAGGCCTTCTAACTCCAAGACTTGAATCCATTTTACATGAACAGCTTTCTAGTTTGTTGGAGACAAATGGATCACTCAAGCTCACACTTTGTTGCACTCAAACTCGTACACTCACTTATATGAGGAGGACATGGAGAGAACTTGAATAGAACATAGAATATACCTTTAAAAAATTTATCTCATAGATCTTCCTCTTCTTACACTTTTTATAGTACTTCTAAGTAACTCCTAGACATGTAATTAATTTACCACTAACCCACTATTTCAACAATATAATAGACAATACTTCCACTAACACATAACAATAATGTACTTGTAACTTATGCACCACTAACATATTATTAACACTCCACTAACAAATTAGTAATGATCACTCCAAAGAACTAAATCAAGTTTATTTTCCAACACCCCCATTTAAACTTGATTTGTGTCTTCAATTATTCTTCTTGATTGAGGGGCTTAATGGTCTTATCTACGATTCCATCAACAGTAACAATCTTCTTTACCATTTCTTTTGACGTGTATCGTATGTGGCACATCTTTTTGTTGCAATTCTGGCATTTCTTCGTCACTTGTGTGCATACTGGACCTTGAGCATTTTCTTTGTACATTTCAAGTAACTCGTTTGGGTCAAAAAAACATCTCTATATTTACTCAACCTGTATCACTTAACAAATTTTTTAAGCCAAATTGAGAATGATCCTCTATGTTTCTCACAAAATCACTTCCCTTGACAAGTATAACAAACTTTTTAAAATAATTATCACCGCCATAATTTGCCAAAATATCATCATTCTTGATGACATAATCTTCAGGTAAAATTTTAATTTTCTTAATCACATGAAAAGTTTTCATTACCTTATCAAATTGTGACTCTTCATCAACTGAAAATGATTTAAACTCATTTTCTTTTTTTGCGTAAAAATTAAATGTTATACCTGTGGTGTTCACCTCTTGACCACCAAGAACTTTTACCTCTTTGTCAATGCTCTCATCTTCCATTTCTTTATTTTGAGCATTGTCATCACCAACTGTGTTCTCGCTATCTTCCATATTTTTAAACGGGTCTTCTCCATTTGTTAACTCTTCGTTCTCATTGGCTTCAAATGCCTTGAACTCTGCTTCATCATTTGTCTCCTTTGTTTCTTTAGATTTGGAAGCATGAAACTCGTTTTCATCCTGTATTAGAGTTTCTTCCTCGAGATGTTCACCATCTTCATTTGTGAACTCATCTTCTTCCCAGCTTTGTACCCAATACTTTTTGGGTAAGAAGTCACGTCTACGGTTGGAAGCAATGACCTCGATCATTCGCCAAACAACACTTGGAGATCTTACATCTCCAATGCACATCCATATCTCTGTATGGACGGCCTTCTGCAATACCTGGAGTGCCTTTTCTTCCTTCTTTTGTCGAACTCCTTTTGACAAGTTACCATGTGGTTCTTCACTGACCACATCCTACAAATCACATGATTTGAGATACAAGGAAAGGACACTTCGCATTCTCACATAATTTGAGAACAACAGTTTCTCACAGCAAATATTCATTTCGGATACTTTTTTTTACAACCGTAGTGACTAAAACATTAACGCCACAACATCCACTAAGACCGTTGTGGCTCTGATACCACTTTGTTGGAGACAAATGGATCACTCAAGCTCACACTTTGTTGCACTCAAACTCGTACACTCACTTATATGAGGAGGACATGGAGAGAACTTGAATCCAACACATAATATTCCTTAAAAAAATTTATCTCATAGATCTTCCTCTTCTTACACTTTTTATAGTACTTCTAAGTAACTCCTAGACATGTAATTGATTTGCCACTAACCCACTATTTTAGCAATATAATAGCCACTACTTCCACTAACACATAACAATAATGCACTTGTAACTTATGCACCACTAACATATTATTAACACCTCACTAACATATTAGTAATGACCACTCCAAAGAACTAAATCAAGTTTATTTTCCAACATAGTTTACCACTCTCCTTGCCTGTGAGTACACCCACCTTGCTCAGCTTCACCATCGATTCTCCGAAATCCTCAAAGAACAGGCGAGAGTACCTGCTGTAGCGCATGACCAGTTCAGCAGTCTTCTTATCTCCCATAAGAGCTTGGTTTGACTGGAGAAGCCCACAATTCTTTTCAAGGTTAGTGAAGTAGGCGTTGTCAAACTTGTCCGCTGTAACCGCATCCAATGGAGCCAGTTTGGTATCAGAATCAGCTTGATTTGGACACACAGTCCGCAGGCTGCTTCAAAGTGATGCATCAAGTGTCGGATCAGGATTGCCGGACCCACTAAAATTATATAGCCTTTGCTTGAATGTGAAGCATTGAGCAAAGACAATTGTGTCTGCAGCTTCATGATAGACATGGAAAGGGAGGGAACATCTTAACATCTATCCATATGGATTACAGGTTTAAATTCAAGGCAAATTAAGTCTTGTACTACATTTGATCTGTAGATAATTTTCCTCATGTTACAGCACATATAACACAGGCGTTTAATTGTACCAAAGTAAAAAATATAATGATGAAGCAGATGTTATGGCATGTTCATTGTGTTTCTCAACGAAGAAGCGAATATCAGTTAGGATGTACCTGACAGCACAACTCGAGACCTTTGGAAGTAAACTTTGCAGTAATGCTATCCAAGGGCTCAAGAGGTGATGGGATATTGGTGTTGGCTAAACTTTCATTTGCTGTTAGGCAATCCCGACGGCCTAAGGGAAATGACCGATTAAACCGTCCAGTCTAAGAATGGTATAGAAAGATAAAAAAATAGCAGATGGAACTAGATAAGGTGATAAAAGAAAATTCGAATTCTTACAATAAAGGCAGCCTTGCTGGCTGCAAAGAGACCTGGCAAAATGATGTCCGTATCCGTTACCCGAACCGTACCCGGTCCAAAATGCCGGGTACGGGTACCAATATTCATTACCCGCCGAAATCTGACCCGTACCCGAACCGACCCGTGATTTTCGGGTCGGTTCGGGTCGGTTTGCGGCCGGGTTTACCCGATTCTGTGCCTATATATAGCTTTTTTAGGGTTAGAACCTCTTATTTTCTTCTTCTTCCCACTTGATCTGCCGCCACCTCTGCCTCTCAATTCTCCCTCACAGATCCCCTCTCATAGGTTCCCTTTCTTACCGAAGTCACGATCACCCTACTCCACCCACGACGCCATGTAGGTCAGCCACGGTCGGTCACTCCGCATCTCCGCCGCCACGGTCGGTCACTCCGCATCTCCTCCGCCACCGTTCGGTCACCACCGTGGCCCCGTCGTCACCGATCCGTTACCACGGTGGCCCCGTCGCCATAGATCAGTCACTACCGTGGCTACGTCGTCTCCGCCGCCACAGTTGGTCACTCCGCATCTCCGCCGCCACCGTTCGGTCACCACCGTGGCCCCGTCGTCACCGATCCATCACCACCGTGGCCCCGTCGTCACCGATCTGTCAACACCATGGCCCCGTCGTCATCGATTAGTCACTATCGTGGCCGCATCGCCACCGATCTGTCATCACCGTGGCCACATCGCCACCTTCACTCCGTCTCTGTGGTTTGTTGCCTTGTTGGGTAGACTTTCAGTGTGGATTTTGATGGTTGCCATGCCTTCTGATGTGCAGATTTTGTTTTTTTTTTTTTTTAGTGTTGAAAAATGTTCATATTGGTTTTAATTTTTTGATGGAAAGATGTTGAGATTTTTGTGTAATGAAATTTGATGGAGAAACTATAGTATTTGATTGTGGGAGGTTGTAATTAGTGGTTAATTAAACTCTGTTTATTTAAAAAATAATTAATCAGAAATTGAGGATTTACCCGCGGGTAATACCCTACCCGCATGGGTAGGGTACGGGTCCCAGATAATCGTACCCGAAAAAACCCGGGTATAAATTACCCGACCCGTTTTTACCCGGATCCGACCGGGTATTACCTGTACCCACGCGGGTCGAACCATTTGCCAGGTCTAGCTGCAAGAGTCATTATATCAGTAAAAGAAACAGTCGTTGGGCAAGCTTTCTCCACTCTAGCCTTTATAGTATCAATAAGCTCAAAACCTTTTAGTGAATTTTGATTAGGAAATGCTTTCTTCTCACTTGTGAATGTGCTACTAGCATCGAGTAGTAGAGAGTTTCAGGTGTTGAAATCATCAAATTTATTTTCAGGAGCTATCAGTGTTACTAATGAGCTCATACCATTCTAAGTATTATTCAAAAAGAAACGTCTAACTAAACTGCTTTCTTTGTGTAGTTTGGTGCGAATGTTGGCTTGTAGTAGAGCTTTGCAAAACTGCATGAACAACAACAGAGTTAATGAAACCATTTGATTACGTTAGTAATACAGTCCTGGAAGTGCAGGCGCAAAAGGGTGGCAGCAATCCTAGTTTCATTGCGCGCATAGCCTTTATGATAGTAGTTCTTACTATCTTTTTAAGGTCAGGACAGGTAACATCATAAAACTTATAATCAAGTTGACTGCATACAAAAGGACCTAAAAGCAAGATGCAAAACAAGAAAACAATTAGAAGTTTATAAGCACTTGAGTCATGTCGTGAACGTTATAAGGATAACAAAGTTTCTTAAGAGTTTAGTGAGACACATAGTATAGAAAAGTAAGCAGTTTATAAGGGAGCAAATTAAGAAAGATCATGCAACCGTAAATGTTTACGTTTTCTGGACAGTGGGGTGATACAGTAATTTTCCGTGATTACAGGTCATCTTCACCGCATACAATTAGAAGCATTTGCTATGTGGCAGGATAAGGTGTTCCACAGAAACAAGTAGTAAATGGTCGAGTGCAAATTAAAGTCGTAGTTTGACTAAAACGTCTACTCAACTTGAGTAGTACTGAGACACTGAGCTTCAAACAATCCCACTTTGTGCAGTTAAAATGACGGATATTAGGTAGGCACAATTCACCAATAGGAATGAGACTCTCATTATGAGAGGGAGGTGGTGGTGGTTAACTCAAAACCTTGATATATTATTCTCCATGACTACCAGTCTTCTTGCTTCACTTTGTGCAGTTAAAATGACGGATATTGGATAGGCACAATTCACCAATAGGAATGAGAGGGAGGTGGAGGTGGTTAACTCAAAACCTTGATATATTATCCTACATGACTACTAGTCTTGCTTTCATTAAGATTTGATGTCAAGGAAGCGGGTTCGCTGTATACATGCAGGTGCCACAAAGAATGCAGTTCAAGTCAGAAGACAAGTGTGCTAATGTGGGACAAAGAAAGAATAAGGACAAAGACCAAGGTTTCGCAGACAGAGCATGAGGAGCGATAATGTTACGAGGGCAAATGCACGAGATGAATACACAACGACAGTCGCTAGTCCAATACTTACGTCCAGAGTCAAGGTCCTGGGTCGAGTTCCGGAATGTTTCTCTAATTAGAATTCCCGAGCTCTAAAGTTCTAGAGTGGGAAAGTGAAATATGAAATGAGTTATTTTCTTCTGAAAATGAAATCTCAAGTCCCTTTGGGAACGAGAAGTTGATGTCATTAAGCGACACATTGATCCCATGGGAGTGACAGCTCATCGAAGGGGGCCACAAATGTCGGTGTTTCTCGGACTGTCAGATCTCATTTTCACCTGGCATATCCTACACAACTTCGCCTATTTGTCTAAAAAGACTGGCTCACAAAGCGCTGGTGTGGCTAGAGAACTCCTTGATCTAGCCACCAGTCCAAAGCCCTTACTAAGTCATACACGGGCATTGAGAAACGCAGAGAACCTGGTAGGGGTGGGAAAGGCCTGATGTCCAACTGTTTAGCAGGTTAGGCGCGACGCCCTCTGGAAACCTGCTCCCATCTCGGAGTGACTCGAGATTCATGGTTCTTAAGGGTTCCAATGAAGACCCTCTGGTCCCGAAGCACGTAGACTAGTCAATCAAACACCCTAGCGGAGATAGTGTCCTATACGAGTCGCGTATCCCGTAGGTAATTCCATGTGCCGAAGCACTAGGAGGAGTCGCTTACCTAACGGATTGAGGTAATGTCTCAAATAAGTCACCTATCCGACACGCCGAGGTAGTGTCCCAGAGGACTACTCCTTGACAGTGGGGGAATACTCATGCCAAGCACTTAAAGCTCCCTAATAGAGATACCTAGAAGAGTAGCTTATTCATCAATGAGTCCTTGCGAAGGAGCACTCGAAGCGTGCCAAAGTAGTGTCCCAGAGGATTCGCCTACCCTACAGGCCAAGGTAGTGTCTTGAAAGAGTTGCCTACCTGGCAGGAGGGGAGTCCTCATGCCGGATCACTTAGAGCTTCCTGGCAAGGATAATGTCCCGAATGAGTCGCCTATCCCTACAATGAGTCCTTATGTCAGAGCACTTCAACACATGCCAAGGTAGTGTTCTGGAAGAGTAGTCTACCCGATGGACCGACGTAGTCTCCCGATGGAGTTCCCTACTTGACGGGGAGGGAGTCCTCATACCAGAGCACTCGGAGCTCCCTGAACTAGTGTTCCGAAGGAGTTGCCAACCCTGAGAGACGTTGCACAATCCGGAGAGTGGGTCAAAGAAATGAGCATAGCGTGACAAAAAGACAGACCAACACTAAGGTGTGTCATTGTTATGAGTAGGGGGAAGGGGGGACTGTATAAGTGGTGTGGCGCATGAGCACAAGGGGATGTGTGCAGTGTCAGGGGTATGATCAATGGAGATGGCGGGGGCGCAATCACTAAGTGTTCTGTGGGGGCACATGACATGTTGACAACGCATGGCCAAGGCCTAGGGACAAAGTGTCGAGGGCATGAATATAAAGAGGTAGCGCTCAGACGCAGACGGGCATTGTGCCGAAGACATATGACGAGGAGACGGCACCTTGGGAGTCGTGGCGCTCAGTTGCAACGATGGGAGCCATGAAGCATGGAGCTCCCAATGGGAGGAGAAAACAAGGGGTGAGATAAGAGAACCCCGAAGAGATGAAACATGGGAGCTCCAAGGAAAGGGAGCCCCTTAGTAGTGGAGCAAGGGAGACCTCAAGAGAATGGAGCCCCCAAAGGACAAGGAGGGGGAGGTTGGGCCAAACCCTTGGGGAAAGGCCTAAGGCCGACCCTTTTGAGGGAAGGTGCAGGGCGACCCCTCTGGTGAAAGCCTGAAAGCCGACCTTTTCAGGGGAAGGCGCTTCGGCGATTCCAATACCTAGAATAATTATAAAAAAAACGAGACAAACGTACTTGAGCGTGCGCTTCGGGTTGACCGGTTTGGAAGCATTGAATTTTGACCATTAAATACTTGTTCAAGAGCAATTAAAAGTGCATAGTCTGGATAGGCTAGCAACAAGATTAGTTGGTATTACTGCATATGATAATTGATTTTGTGACCTTGCATTAGCATGCTTGTTGGCCAAATTTAAATAATGGACATTCGTGCACAGTTGACAGAGCACACAACAAGCTAATGCGCATATGACATGTGAAGAGCAAACTAGGATTATACGTGAAATAATGAGCCAGAAGGGGATGGAACTGCCCTATATATTGACAAAAAGCAGGAGTCAGGATTCTGAGCTATGCGACCTTTAAAGGTACAAATGAATACAAACCTAGTTGCCTTTAAATCTTATTTCCAATTTGTGGCGAAGTAATTCCAAAATTATCCATCTGAAAAAAGGTCTTATAAAGAACATCTTGTTACTTTGAAAATTCCAAAAATAATGATCAGAGATTTTGGGAGCTCATTACCGAAAGTATTTATTGATGACATAACCGTTGATTATGGTTAGTTGCAACACGTTGAGAAGATTTTCGTGGCAAATTTGGTACATTATGAGAATCGTGAAAATTTTTGGTAGGACCCGATTTGTAGGAAGAGCATCATTAAAGATGTTTGCAAACACACCACTACCTATATTTAGAGACAATTAAGAGTCACTATATGAAAATTTGTAAGCTATTTCTACATACAATCCAAGTTAAAGTCAAAATCTTACTATATGAGGATTTCACTATGGTTAAGGTAGGTCAAATCTTTTACATACTTGGAGGAATTCCAGCGTAGGAGGTAATTTGAAGGATTACTACACTCATGGTTAAGCAGTGATTTTTGCTAATGTCATCTATATATATTTTTGATATTTCAATACATCGTACTAAAATTACACGCTTAACACCCCCCCCCCCAATTTCCAGGCTCGAATTTATTTTACATAAACAGCATTCTAGTTTACCACCCTACAGTTTTTCCTGATCTGCCCATCCTGGCCTGTGAGTACACCCACCTTGCTCAGCATCACCATCGATGCTCCAAAATCCTTAAAGAACTGGAGAGGGTACTTGCTGTAGAATGTGACCAGGGCAGCAGTCTTATTATCCCCCATAAGAGCTTGGTCTGACTGGAGAAGCCCAGAATTATTTACAAGGTTATTGAAGTAGACGTTGTCAAACTTGTTCACTGTAACCGCATCCAATGGAGCCAGTTTGGTATCAGAAACAGCTTGATTTGGACACAGAGTCTGCAGATTGCTTCTAAGTGATGCATCTAGAGTCGGATCAGGATTGCCCGCCCCATCAAAATCAAATATCCTTTGCTTGAATGTGGAGCATTGAGCAAATCCAATGGTGTGTGCACCTTCATCAGAGACATGGAAAAAGAGGGAACATCTCAACATCTATCCATAAGGATTACAGGTTTAAATTCAAGGCAAACGAAGTCTTCTGGCTTTGAATGGTCGAGGAGCCTATTGAAAAACAACGCTCGTGCTCTTCACAGAAGAGGAAACGGAGACTTTTGAACCCCGTTAAATACTTAAATATAGATATCAACCTGGAATTGTGCTCATTGATAAACAGGCCAGTGTCATAACCTGGAGTAGTGCTAGCAAACCCCCCAACCAAAGAGGAAGCAGCAATTCAGACAAGACAACTGTTCTAATATCAAATTCTTACCTCTCGAACAAGTAAAAAAAGGAAATGAAACTAGACCCTGAACGGGAATCTGTCTACCCTTAAAAGATTTTGCTTCTTGAATTTGCTTTTAGATGGAACTTCTGGTGCATGAGAGCAATTTGCTCAAGCATTCCAAAGAAAAAAGCATACAGCTGCTTGTCTGATTATCAACTACTATATTTGGTCTAGAGGTAATTGTCTTCTTCATCTGACAGTATATATAAAAAAAATGCCTTTAGTTGTGTACCCAAGTCGAAAATTTAATGATGAAGCAGATATTATGGCATGTTCATTGTGTTTCTCGACAAAGAAGCGAATATCATTTAGGATGTACCTGACAGCACAACCACATCTTTCCAGTCAAGACCTTTGGAAGTAAATTTTGCAGTAATGTTCTCCAAGGGCTCAAAAGGTGATGGGATATCAGTGTTAGCTAAATTTTCATTTGCTGTTAGGCCATCCCGACGGCCTAAGGGTAGGAACCAGTAAGGCCCTCCAGTCTGAGAATGTATAGAGAGAAAGAAATTAGTAGATGAAACTAGAACAAGGTGATAAAAAAATTTGGCACATACGGCGAATTCTTACAAGATAGACAGCCTCTCTGGTTGCAAGAGTCAATATATCAGTACAAGAAACAGTCGCTGGGCAAGCTTTCTCCACGTTTGCCTTTATAGTATCAATAAGCTCAAAACCTCTTGCTGAGTTCCGATTAGGAAATGCATTCTTCTCACTGGTGAATGTGCTACTAGCATCGAGTAACACCGATCCTTCACATCCCTAAGCACCCAAAAAAACAAAAATGAAGCACTAAGCAGTCACATCTTGCAGAGAGTTTCAGGTTTTCAAGACCAAAAATAACTTCAGGAGCCATGAGTGTTAACTACTGCGCTCGCACGATTCTCAGTGTTATTCAAAAAGAAATATCTAATTAAACTGCTCTTCTTCATGTAGTTTGGTGCGAATGAGTTCATTGAGTTTTGCAAAACTGAAAACAACAACAGAGTAAATGAAACCATCTTATTACGTTTGAAATACAGTCATGGAAGTGCAGGCGCAAAAGGGAGGCAGCAATCCTAGTTTCATTGGCTATAGCTGAGTAGATAGCATATCTGACTATCTTTGTAAGGTTGGGGCAGCTGACATCATAAAACTTATAATCAAGCTGGCTGTATACAAAAGGACCTATAAGCAAGTTGCAAAACAGGAAAACATTTAAAAGTTTAGAAGCACTTGGATTCATATCGTTACGAGGATATCAAAGTTTCCGAAGAGCTTAGTGTGAAACATAGCAGTGGAAGTGAGCAATTTATAACAGAGCAAACCAGTGAAGAGCATGCAACTGCAAATTTCAATGTTTTCTGGATAGTGGCATAGCCACTATAGATAGTTTGGTAGTTTCCCACGATTTACGGTCAGCTTCACCACATCCAAATAAAAGCATTTGCTAAGTGGCAGGATGAGGTATCCCACAGAAACAAGTAGTCAAATAAGTCAATAGTGGAATGCAACTTAAAGTCGCAATTTTGACTTGAATCTACGCAACTTCAGTTCTACTGATATACTGAGCTTCAAACTTTCCCAGTGCCCACTTTTGTAAATCATATTTATACACCACAACGTGACAATTTAATAGAGTACACTGCTTCAGTGGAGAGTAGGCATAGCGTGTATCTGAGAATTTAGACTAGCTAGCTACACTGATTTTGTGATTCATCGAAGACTTTCGTCACAGAGTAGTTTATGCAGTGATAAGGTGGAGATAAGGTAGGCCCAATGAGAGGGATGTGGTGGTGGTGGTGGTGGTGGTTAACTAAAACCCTGATATTATTATTCTCCATGACTACTAGTTTTACTTAAATTATGATTAATTGGTATTGCTTGCATGGGATGACTGCTTTTTTGACATTGGATTAGCATGCTTGTTGGCTATATGTAAACAATGAACATTCGTGCACAGCTGACAGAGCACACAACAAGCTCATGCACATATGGCGTGTCAGGAGCAAGCTAAGATTATACAGGAAAGAGTAAGCCAGAAGAGAATGAAACTGCCCTGTATAGACAGAAAGCAGTAGTCAGGATTCTGCTCTATGCAATCTTCAGAGATGAACAAAATACTGAATAGAAAACCAAGTTGCCTTTAGATCTAATTGTCATTATGTGGCGAAGTAGTTCCAAAATTATCCATCTGAAAAAGGGTCTTGTAAAGAACATCTTGTTATTTTGAAAGTTCCAGAAAGTGAAGCAAGGACCATTGTTACAAAGCAAGCAGTTAAAGGTAAAGATCAGCGATTTTGGGAGCTAGTTACAGGAAGTATTTAGTGATGAAACATCGCCGCTGATTACAGTTAGTTGAAGCATGTTGGAGAAGATTTTCGTGGCAAATTTTAGGAGCCCTTACCGACACTAAATGTTTCACTCGCCACCATTCATAGCTCGTGATGGTTTGGTATTATTGTGCCAGAGCTTTTCTTATGTAAAAACTAGGCTGTGCAAAAAGGTACTGCAAGAAAAACTTCTTCAAAGATCACTTGCCCAAGTCTTCCTTCGGTAACAAATCTCATTGAAGAGAGTAACAGAACACATCAACAGAAGGATTGCTAGGTGATTGCGCGAAATGCAGAGTCCATTCGACTACCAGATGGCAATTATATGAGATGACCGAGGCCAAATATCTTAGAGCTTCAGCCTTTTAGAGATGGTGGCCTGCCTTTCTATTTTTTTCTAGGGTAAAGATGTTGGGGATTGCATGTGAAGGGCAGAAACTCGTGTTTGAAAATTAGCATCACTGAGAAAGTTAACGAAAAGGCGCATCCAACAGTCTTACGGCTGAAATGTACTCGATATGGAAGGGTTTAGAAAAGTTATCTTGGAAACAAATGGCAGTGCTGCTTTCTATCCACTCCTTCCCTATTATAGCCAATTGGTTCTCGCATGGAGGAACTGAATATTTATGCAGACAAACATGCAAAGAGCTGCCACCTGTTACCACCTGAAAGCCACCTTTTATTGGGGCCTCCAGCAGAGATTAAAGAGCTCTGATGATGATCCAAAGGTCGTTTATCGCCCCCTGCAGCCTGCTGTTTCTCAATTTTTCCTTGAATTTATTGTTTACACCCAAAACATATGTAAAGAGAAGACTGATGTTTGTCGTTGAAACAAGACTTACTAACTGGAGATTTTGGAAGTTACACTCCAATAAATATACTGGACATTTCATTTCTAATTCATGGTCACCATATTTTCCTCAACCAACTGGTATTAAGGCTTATGGCGTCTGCAAACAGCGGTGCAAAGCAAGTACGATCAGTGGTTATCCTATATGTTGCTAGGTGGGTGAGAAGAGTAAGCTCGACGACAGTAATTTGTGTACTAAGCTCAAATCGTGCAGGGGGGATTGGCGGATACTCGGTTGATAATGAGCGAAAAGCCGAGCCAAAATTTGATGATTTTTATTATTCGAGTACAAAGATTGAGCTTATACAACCTCTGCAAAAGCTTGTATAAAACTTAGGAGTAACCATTTTTTTTGGTTACATCACATCTTCTGCCAAACGCATATTTCATATAGGAATTTACACTCTTCTTGGTCTCAGTTTCCTATTGCTGTGCTCAGCCTACTAAAGACCATAGAGAGGAGCAAAAAAACTCAATCCAAAAAATATATAGCTAGCTCTGCATGATGATACTTTATAAACGCACAACCATCAAATATTTTCTCGTCCCAACCCAAGTTCTTACATCAAATAATCAAATAAAAGAAATTCTTCATTGGACTTGCGTCTCATGAAACTTCATCACTAAATCATCCGCCGACGATCTGCATGATCACTTGATCTGAGAAAAGTCACGCAAGGAGGTACCTACAACCAAGAAGTAAAACACTCTACACAACGAAAACTAATGCTTCTCCTACCACTGAAACTTTGATTTAGCAATCACCGTCATAGGCTTCATAGCAGGAATCTAACAAATAGCAAACTAACAAAGGTTGCAGAACAAGTTCTCAAAGCAGGTATCGGAGCAGTCGTAAAAGCAAGAACAACTGCATCAAAAGAAACCAAAATTAACAGAAAAATTAAGTTGCAATAGACAATTTTGCACTAGTGAAAGAAGAGCAAGACTTTGGGTTCAGAAATCACAAGTACCAATTATTGATGACCTTATCCTGTTCATCATCCTCTATAGGGTAGCTATTACTGGAAGTTTCTATGGCTTGGACTTGAGGGGGATCCATCTCTCTTTCTTTTCTTTTTTTTTGGTAAGGGGGATCCATCTCTCTTTCTTTTTTTTTTTTTTGGTAAGGGGGATCCATCTCTCTTTCTGTGTTGTGGAATTTGTGGGTAATGGAGGATAATTGGGCAGAGCTTCACGTGGTTGCACTAAGGTTGGTTTGCTGAAAAGTTCAGAAAATCAAAGTCTTTTCAACTTTCCATTGTGACACTAACTTACCTTTTCAGAAAAGATTCAATGCATTAGACTTTGCGCAGACCGAATTGGAAAACGGACAAGGAAACCGGATATATTTTTTTGCTTAGAAAGATACCTACAAGTATTTGTTTAGTAAAAATTAGTCGTCGATAAATTTTATTAATGTTTTTTTTGTTAGTACTTTTAGCGACATTTTTTAACAGCGTTATTTTAGTATCACTCAATACAAGCCGCTAAACATATCTAATCACTATTAATTGTCATTATATGATTAATTGTAGTTATCTTACTACAACTCATGTAACAGGCAAAACTTTTTCATGAAACGTGAACATGAGCAAACATTATTGTTAGTCAATTTTCAACAAAGCCTTTAATGAAGGTCATTTGTACGTAGAATTTTTTTGGTACATTAAGAGATAGAAAATATTTGGCTGCGACTGGTTTGTAGAAACTGCCTAGTTGGTCCTCCTGTATAGTGATAAATTATACTATATATAAAGGAAAAACATAATTCGGTGGTGTAACACCTTTTTGGTGTTATATAATTATCTATCTAGAATGATGACAAATGGAATTTCAAGAATTTTTTTAAAATATGACATAAAATATAAATCTTAAAATGGTAAATAACTACTTATAAAGACATGTTTATTTTTCATAATTTAAACTTCATAAAAAAAGTATAGTTAAAGTAAATTATAAAAGTTCAAACTTAATATTAAAAAATAACTTATTGCTAACTTTATCTTTATACATGTTTGGTTAACAATTTTCAAATTCATTAAAAAAACTGTTGTTAAAATCAAATCTAAATTTGATAAGATGAAAATATTTTGCTAACTTATTTTGCCACACACATGACTAACTATTTTACTAAAGTTTAAGATTCATATCATTGAATGTGACAGTAAATACTTATACGTGATTCTTGATTTTTTTAAAAGAGAATGACATTATTAACTTTATTTTTGCACACGCATCGCATGTGTCACGGTGACTCGTAGTAATCAATGAGAGATCATTAAAGATATCTTTAAAAACATCATTATCTATTTTTAGAGACAACTAGTGGCCATTATTTGAGAGATTGTAATATATATATATATATATATATATATATATATATATATATATATATATATATAATGAGAAAACTTTTTTCACTTTTGGTGTAATACCCTTTTGGTGTTACATTGAGAGTGATTTCGCTACTGACCCGTGTCCAAAATTAGGGTAAAATTGTAAAACACTTTTTTTTTTTTTTGCATAACTACCTACCTATAACAGTGACAAGTGGCATTACAAGAAAATTTATAAAAGGTGACAAAATAAAGATCTTACTTAGTAAGTAACTACTTATAAAAATATGTTTAATTTTACAAGTTTACATTAATAAAATTTGCACAATTAATTTTATTTTCGCACACGCATCGCTTGTGTTCCATGACTCGTATATATAAATGCAAAACTGACACCCTTTTTATTTTGACAAGTGGAATTTCAAAAACTTTTTAAAAAATGACACAAAATACGAATCTTAAATAGTAAATAACTACCTATAAAGACATGTTTGGTTTTCATACTTTAAACTTCATAGAAAAATATAGTTAAAATAAATTATAAAGTCCAAACTTGATATTATAAGAATATCATATTTCTAACTTTATCTTTACACATGTTTGATTTTAACAATTTCAAATTCATTAAAAACTGTAGTAAAATTAAATTTAAGTTTGATATGATGATAATATTTTGTTAATTTATTTAACCATACGCATGACTAACTTATTTTTTTGTAATTTAAGCTTTGGGTCACCAAATGTGATAATAAACACTAATATGTGATGTTTGATTTTATTTTTTATTTTAATAAAATTGTTATTATCAATTTTATTATTACATACGCATCGCGTGTGACACGATAACTCATCAGAGTTAAAGCCAAAACCTCTCCATATGAAAGTCAGAGTTAACGCCAAAGCCTTTCCATATGAAAATTTCAACGTGGTCAAGGTAAGTCAATTCTTTTCAAGTACTTTGAGGAACTTTACCGTTAGAGATAATTTAAAAGGTGAACTACACACATGTCCGTAAGATTAGAGTAAAGTTATGGTGAAAGTAGGTGGGTAGTTTTAGGTTGCTTTGGCCAGAGATGATTGGCGGTGACGGTGTAAGCAATGGGCGTGGGCAACTGTCAGTGGGTAGTGGTGGTCTTGTTGCCTTTCAAGGGCATTTCAAGAATTTAACCCAAGTCATTGGGAATAAAGTCTTTATGTAAAAATTATTTCAAGATTCCGTTTGGTCAAATAATGTCACTGATATTCTCACCATGGGTGCAACTATTGAAAGATGAAGCGCTTCAATGTGGTTGAAAGAAAAAAGGAGAAAAGAGACCAGGAAACTGATGAAAAGTTGCACTTCCTAGTAACTTTCATGTACAATCATCAATGCAGGGGGTACAATTATGCATGTCTGTGCCTGCTGCATAAATTGTCTCAGTTTCTCCATACCATGCCAATATCTTTTCTTATATATCCAGAATTTACAAAAGTGGCATGGCATGGAGAGAACTAAAATACTCCAACTAATAAAGTACTTCAAATTGCAATTAACCCAAAGAGAGTTTAGCCTGCTCAGGCATTAAAAATCTAAACAAATCAAAAATCTGTAAAAATAAAATGAATGGACAGAAAATTGCGGAACTTGAGAACTTTCTAACATCTGCAAAGTTACTTCTCAACTCAAATCTACATGGATGACAGAGTACTGCATAAGAATACATGCTTATAGAACTTCTAAGCTTTGGGGTGCTCTAAGCTCGTGTATATGTACAAAACCTGCTTCTACATTTTCAGTCTAAGGAAATGTTCAAGGATACTGAAACCTCGTATGAAGACGCGCAAAAACCTACTGCTCCAGCGTACACTGCAAGCTACCTAAAACCAATTCTTGAATCATTCACGTTGCACTGCATCAAAAAAATTCTCCACGTCGTTGGAAGAAATCGTTCTCTCTAGAACCCACAGAACTGGGGGCATATTCAGAAGGGCTGGGATGCTCGATTCTGTGGCCCAAGTGCGGAGGAGATAAACTAGGAAGGGTCTCAAGAGTAGAACGAGGAGAGTGACGGGGGACCACTGTTAAGTCGAAAGTCTCACGATGAGATCGTTGGCCAGTCACACTGGGGAAAAAGAATCATGCAAGAAGCTGAAGGCGGCAGTCGTGATAAAATACCAATTTAGAATGCATTTATACATGTGCGTGGGTGATGCCAAATGGAGAGGGGATGCAGAAGCAACTCTTACTTGTTTGCCAATCTCCCGTTTGTACTCCTTGCATCCTTAGATACTGGCAGCTGATCAACTCTATAATTGGACCGCTCCCATTGAGAATGTGTGTTATCCTGCTAAAGTGGGACATCTTATAGTGCAAGCTTCCATATTCTAGAAAATGTACGCAGTAAGAAAAAGTATTTACCGTTAATTTAATCCCGTTAAACGCCAGGGTGCAAGATTGAACATCAGGTTGCAGTGTGTTTTTCAAGAATCGATGTTCTAGTAACATGCTAGCTGACGGCCTTTCTGCCGGATTTCTGCGAAAGCAACAATGTAAGAAATCTTTGCCATCAGGTGACAGAGTTTCGGGAATAGGTGGGGTCTCTCTCAAAACCTTGAACATGGCGGCCGCCTGCAGCAGAAGAAAAAAAAAATACGACCTTCTTTACTTGTAGAGAGGGAAAAAAAGAATAAGGTAATACTATGCAACTCCTACTCCAATAACCACTAGTACGCCCATAAAAGTTGCTCGCAAATAAATTCAGACACTAAAGATGGATGCCAGATCTTGATGTTTTACATTCTGTAAAGTGAAAGAAAGCAGCAAAAGAAAGACTTGTTAGCACATAAATAATCTTCTCAGCGTAGATGGAGATGTATTGATTTATGTGCCATCAAGTCCATCAACATTCACATAAGCCATGGATAAAAGTTAATCATAGAAACAACATTTAATACTACACTCCAAAGATCAGTTCAATAAGGTAGGTACAACATAACGGTCCTCTCATACTATATATCATAGTCATAGATGAGTGAACCACCATGAAAAGACAGACAACATTTAATACTACACTCCAAAGATCAGTTCATACACTTTCATTTACATGGTATATATCATAGTCATAGATGAGTGAACCACCATAAAAAGACAGACAACGTTTTAAACTAACAGTATTCCACACTTAGCACTTACATATTGCTTTGGTGACAATACTTTGCCAATGGGGCTTACCCGTTTCATCAAGAAAGACCAACTATATTCAATCAACAGCACCAATTTTTGCCCCACCAAGTAAAAACCCCTCTCATCTTCAGTGCAACTTACCCAAAAAACAGATATGGTACATTTTATGCACCTCCAACATGCCACAAACAAATGGATGCAAAAGAAAATCCATAGAAAGTAGTGCACCAATTATAGTTTTTGCTCTTTCCCTTATTATGAACATGAAAACGCTCTAAAAATATTCCTTTCTAGATTCTAAAGCACCAACACTTAGTACATGAATTTAAGTGTGCGTGTGAGTGACTGGTTATGCATTGCGCGTAAGTGTAGAAAAATAGTCACTCAGCAACCTCCACATGTGCGAAGATGGTGAGAAGATAATGACCAGTCTCCATGATACAAACTCTATAGACTTCTACTTGGCCAAAGTGTGCAAGTTTACCAAGTGCAGGTCATTAAGTCAGACAAATCAGGCAGTAGCAAATGCTTACCCCTTCAAACTCACTCCAAGGAGGTTTTCCATTCAGCATTTCAATAATGGTACAACCCAAACTCCATATATCAACAGCCAGAGCCAGATCAGAAGTGTCATCTTTGTGCCTTACCGGATGCAAAAGCTGCAATAACGGCAGTGATATCAGCGTGGATAGAAAGCAGAATTTGGTCAATCAATATAACGTTGCGGGCGAAAGGTACCTCAGGAGCCATCCAGTAAGGACTTCCCTTCAAAGAAAGATTGGCTGCTTGCCCAGTTAGCTGTAACAAGATCAATTTTCAAATGCATAAACACAATCTGTCAAAAATCAGTAACAGCAAAGATGAACATTGTTATTATGATGGTATCACCGTAACCTTTGAATCAGTTGGTATGCATTGCAAATATGAACGTGAACATCAATAAGCTGATCTGAAATATGGATTTCTTGAGAAAAATGGTTTGTATCTCCTAACACCAACTACCAAATGCGTCTCTTACCTTCTTAGTTTATTATTTCTGAAACGGCAAAAAAAATAAAGTTCAATCGCCTACACGTGTCATCTCTGACGATTATTTGTTAAGCATACAAGTGCAAGTGATCAAAAAATATATCTCTTTATTTCTGCTTTTTGCAAAGAAAAGGGCATTATATTCCATGTGTCAACTATTGCATCTAAGAGGGGTCACACAGCGAGCAACTTTCAACATTAACATAGCCAAGAAAAAGCAAACAAGTAAGAACTTGTAAATTATACAGTTGCATGCTTTTTATTTGTACTTTCAAGAATATGAGTAGTTAGAAAAGGATGGAAAGAGGGCAAGAACGTGATAAACAAACTGTTTGCAAGTATTGCCTATCTATGCAGAAGAAAACAACCAAGCAGTCTAAAAAAGACAAATTCTTCAAGTTAGCTATAGAAAACTCCTCATTCTCAAAAGTTCTCCTATATATTTCATCCCATAAGCTCAAGAAGATGCCAACAAACACACACAAAAACACGCACGCACAAGAAGGAAACAAAAATTCTTCTGTTAAATTTGTGACTTCAACTGAAGAAAGTTATCTGAGCAATTGTCAAGAAGAACAATTACACCTTTACTTATAGCTTCAGCAGCAAATGCTAGTTGCAATACGGATTCCAATGAAGCAAATTTAATTACATTTTTTTCTCGCCCTTTCTCAAAAAGCTACAAGGAAACTATGGGTAGCATATTTAATCAATTAAGGACGAGTCCCAATTCAGAGTGTCAGCAAGAGGGACAAGACTAATACAAAATGTGCTGTACAAGGACACGGTTCCACTGTCAGTTACTCCCCAAGCATGAAGAGGTACAGTCTAGAGGATCCACAGAAAATCCGGCTTCAATTACTCGTTTGTTACATTTGAATAAATGAAACAACGTGATTTAGTTACTTAATCAGAACTCACATGTTTAGCCATCCCAAAGTCGGCAAGCTTGACGACCCCATTTACATCAACAAGCAAATTGGCCCCTTTGATGTCCCTAGAAATGTTAATCATCAAACTTGGCACTCTAGAATGAAACTTCAAATAACATGTAGATGGTACACAACTGAAAATCCTGAATATCCAACCAGATGAAACACAGACAAGTAGTCCTTTTGCCCGTAAGATTCGTCTATTATGAAAGGTGATGGTTACCTATGAATTGTTTTTGTGCTATGTAAATACGCCAATCCGGAGAGAATGTGCCGCGTGAAATTGCGAACAACAGATTCTGTAATTGCTTTACAGTGTTCACTAACATATTTATTAATTGAACCGGGATGAACGTACTCCAGATATATGTAAAACCGATCACCGACCTGCATGTGTGCAAACATAAATTCTCATTACAGTACCTAAGCAGACGGTGTCAACCATTGAAAGAAAGTACCAAAATATGCCACAAGAAAGTCACTCACTGTTTCACTACCATAGTACTGCACAATGTTTTGATGCTTTAGTTGGCTTAGAACTTTAATTTCCTGCAACAACAGTAAAGGAGTATAAAAAGAGCAAACTTATAAGTATGTACAAAATACCCGTTTTGAAATTGGAGGAATTATTTAGAGCTGATTTAGAAGAGAATCCCTCCCAAGTACTCCCCAACACAAATCAAACAATTAAGGCAAACATATGAAGCCCACCTAGGCTACCAACACGTGATAGTAAAAAGTAGATCCATAAGCATCTAGTAAGCCAACATGATGCGAATCAAGCCATTCACTGGAGAAGAGGACTTCCTACAGAAACCAATTTCGGCGGCTTAGCTAATGATTGGGTGATGAGTTGACTTAAAGAAAGGGAAGAAAAACGGGAGAACCGGCTTGACAACAAGTGTTAGAAGAATAAATATACTTTTTCGAATCCTAATTTTGACCATGCTCTCATCCAATGTTTTGTCACTGGTTATGCGGAAGACGATTTGGGGAAAGGAGAAAGTATAATACATAGAGAAGTGCAAAACAAGGAATAAAATCTTGCAATCAGTAAATTTAAATGACAATAGCTATCTGCCAGACATATAACTGATTTCTCTGACAGGAAAAAGTTGGCTTTTAATACATTTTAATCAGCTCAAATGTCTATATGCATACCTGAAGGGTAATATTTCAGATGCTAGAGAACAAAAATCACATGCTAAAAAATGAGAAATCTTGAGAAGTCAGGCATACAACCTGCTCCAATTGCCTAATGCACTCTGCAGATTTTGGGTCATCTGGTACTAATTCAACTTCTTTCATTGCACACAATGCTCCAGTTTCTCTGTCAAAGACAGAAGAGTTCAGTGTGTACCACTGCATAGAAGGTAGAAGTTTACATACGAGATAACATACCGGTTGGAGGCAACATAAACACTTCCAAATGTCCCACGCCCAATAAGCTTTCCTTTCTGCCATTGACTTTTAATTGGCACTAATTCTGGTTTAACAGTAGGTTGGGGAGGGTGAGCTGGCTGTGAAGGCATAACAGCTCCTGGAGGAAGAGGTAAAGGATGAACATTAGCCTGAGCACTGGTCTCACGTCTCACTGGGGAGGTCTCAACGTGTAACCGGTTAAGGAATGGTGATGCAGATCTAACAGGACTTCTGACATTTCGGTGGGGGCTTACTGTTGGACTAGGGAGGGGTGAACTATCAACGCTAGACGGGGTTTTCTCTGAAGGAATGTGATAGGAAAACCCTATGCCTAGATTCATATCTAAAGGTGGCATTTCCGGAGCAGACCAAACTTGATATACTTGAGGCGACATGTACTGCGATGTAATATAATCCCCATTACTTCTCTGTGGGCTGACTGCAGGACTTGCAAGAGGGCTATTCGGAGCACTAAAAGGAATGTTGATCCGGTAGTTATGTTGAATCATTTTCGCATTATTCTGATTTTTAGGGGACTTCCTGGAGGACTGAACTTCGGTATGCTCTGTATTCCTTTGAACATCTTGGCAAGCTAATCTGCAGTAACAAGAAAAACATAAAGTCAAGGCAATGCCAGAATTACTCGGCATCACAGTGAAACCAACTGAGTGTGAACCCTTTACAATTATTGATATATGCACCATAGCGGCAGTAAATTTAGACCACATTGTGCAATTGCAAGCAAACGTCCAACTTCTTGGAAGAACATGGACAGAGACCCAGCAATTATGAGATCAAACAAGGATTGATTCATTGCTAGTGTAAGCTTATATGACAACGAAAGCAACTTTTTTAATGCCAAAACCTTCCATCTCCTTGGGTAGTTATTCTTTACCATAGACTTTGGGCAAGTAGGTTTCCCAACCCTTTTTTTAAAAATACTAGCTTTTGAAGATAATCAATGCAGCCAAAAGAAAAAAACAAAACAAAAATGCCATAAAGTCTCAAACACACGAAGAGTGTTCTGCTTGGAAAGCTGCACCCTAGCCAATTGTGAATATGGGAAACCTTTTATATCACCAAACATATTATTTTATCTTGTCCTGCAATCATTCAATTGCGTCTATTGATTGTGTACATTAGTCTTGATTTCAAGCTTAGGGTCTTTGCTAGATTGGAATTCACTTAATTCAAATATATAGTGAACCTAGAGACGGTAATGCAGAAACGGGACAAACTTGAAGTGTTACTTGACTAGACTAGTAATATAGATTGAGTTCCAAGGCGGAAAATATGTAATAATATGCTTCCCAATCCGACCATTTGGCGTTTATGTAAAAGGAATGTTGAAACAAACTATGAGTTTGCCATTAAAAGAGAAATGACATTAAAACTGAAGCAATTCTTTACAACGATTAACGAAAAATTGATAAAATAACCTGTTCGATGTGACACCGTCGCCATTGGCATCTCCATCGGCATCTCCGTAATCTCTTTCTCTCTCCTCTCCACCACCTTTTTTTGGCGAGGGAAGCGGAATCCTGCCGGAGCTCAAATTCGAGTTTCTCGAAGGCAGCGGCAACGGCTGAGGAGCCGCAGCCGACGACGACCGCGCCGGGGACTGCTCGAGATTGCTCCGCGACCGCCACAACTCCGGCGACTCCGCCGGATTCCCGACGTCGTCGCCTTCATTGAGGTGGCGGAGCCTCCTGGAGCGCGTGAGGCGCCGGTGGTGGGACTGGAGCCGGTGGGCCCTGTTCCTGAAGGAGAAGAGCGAAACGACGTCGGACTTTAGGCTGGACCTCCTGACGATGCCGAGGCTATCGTCGCGATGGCCTTTGGAGGAAGGCGAGGGTGAAGAAGAAGAAGAAGGAGAAGGAGAAGAGGAGAAGGCGCTTTGCCACCAATGCATTGGAGATTGGCTGCCGATGCATGGTATGGTGGCGTATTGGTGGTGGTGGTCACGATGACAATCAGACGGTGGAGATTGGCGGTGGCGGTGGCGGTTGTAGGGTGCTTGGAAACGCGGTCAAGAGAGGCATGGTACGGTGGCGTTTTGGTGGTGGTCGTGGTGGTGGTTATGACACGGCGGAGATGGGGGCTGTTTGGTAACGCGGGTTACGATAATAAGGGCGGGGATGGAGGATGTCGCAATCCTTAGAGGTCAAAATGTCAACCCCGCACCAGTCATAAGTCACAGCTTTTTCCATTTTTTTTTTCTCTTATCCCGTTTTATTTAAACTTGATATTCTCCTCTTACGTAGGAATTTTTTTGAGTCATACTGAATATTACATTTTCAGGTTACCTAAAGATTTGCTTTATAAACCGTGATTAACGAACCCCAACCCTTTCCTTATGCTTTGTACTGGGTTTAAAGTCGACGCCAATATATATGCAATATAAACGCCGGTTGCAGGTATACCAAATTAACGTGTAATTGTAATTTTACTTTAATTTTGACATTCGTGATGGTCAATCAAAGCTATTGTAATACTTTACATCATGTAATATAAAGATTTATTTTTTTAAAAGAATTAAGAAATAAACACCATGATGAAAAGTTCTTGCATATAATATGAAGAAATGACGATTCAAATGGGAAACACAGCTAAGGCGCATAAGGGAAAACAATAGCTCAATTCAGGGAAGCATTACAGGCTGTACATTATCAAGCAAGTCCTGCTTTACACGTTGACCTGAATTCGAAGCAAAATACGATATTGCTGCGAATAGTTGTGATTCACTTTCTGTGTCTTGGGCGATATGCATGGAATGCACTTCCTAGCTGCAAGTAGATACGTTACAAAAAAGATGTTCAAAAGACTCACTCCTATCTTCATTAGCTTGCATCTGCACAAGTAAATCACAATGAGCAACAAGAATAATAATATGTAAGTACAGATGTCACAATAACCATGCAATAGCTAGTAAAAAAGCAACAGTTGTTGCACCAGCTTCATAGTCCAAGGAAATAACAACAGTGTGTGCCCCAGTTGGAACTTAGGCTGAGTTAAATAAAACCAGTCCAATACTATACTGCGACCAAAGGCTACAACTTGTGACATAAACGTTGTTAGAACTTATAACATTACTACAGTGTGTAGGCTTCGCAACAAAAATAATAGAGAATACAGTAGTGAGGAAAAAGAGCATTCATAGTTATTTGAAAAGAGTACTTGAATCAACGGGTGATATAAACGTTCGAATCTCGTTGTACTTGCCCAATTATTCGAAAGAATCTTTTTTTTTTCTAGTTTCCGGAAGTATTTTTGGAATGGGAGCACTTCTGATATTGAGCATCGCGCTCTGACTTTGAGTCAAAATACATGTTGTAAAAAATTGAGTTCCCTTGAAGATAAGGGTTACTATATTAATGATGTGTATCAAAACATTTACTTTGAGTTAAAAAAAACGAGGTGTATTGCTCATTGCTATCTCTCAAGTTCTTGCGTAAGTTAAAAATACTATAAGTTTGATAAAACAAAGTTTAATGACTCGCAATTTAAACTTTTTTTTTAGTCGAACGGAAACTTCATTAACTAAAACACAAATGTACAACTAACAAGAGCACAAACAAATGTTTGGCCCTGTTACAACCAAAAGAGCACAAGCAAAAAGCTTGAAGCTTGACTCTGGACCTTAAACTGGCCAATATGACTTGACAGAAATCATAAATGATAAGTATTATCATTGTTGGATTTACAAAATTCAGATCAATTGGTAAAAGGGTGAAAGAGATGCAGCGAGGCATCAATTTCAAGGGCCGCATGAAGTGACAGTTTAGATTACTGTTGCGGTTGTCGTTGGATCCAAAGGAGGTGGAGCAAGTTCCCAAAGCCAGATATGATTGATTCGTAGCTCGAAGTGAGTCGGTATCCTCCATCTCTACTAAATCCGTCATCTTCACGTCACAACCCCGCCATATCGGACCCGCATCAGAGATGTCAACCATAACCAACCGGTTCGAAAGTCCGGCGACCATGACGGATCTGAAAGAACCTTTCAGATCTGTGGATAGCGAGTGGGAGGGAGTAAGTTTGTGGCTGAAGGACTTCCGATCTGTGGGTGGGGGTGGAGGAGGGTGGTGGCGAATGGTGGCATAGGTGGGTTGCCGAGGTAAGGGAATCAAAAGATGCGAAAAAGAGAAACAAGAGAAGAAGGGGGTACCGGTGTGAGGGCCTCCCCTTCCATCCTCACACCCATGGAAGTCGAAGGATGAAGGGGCGGCGACTAGGTCTTCTGAAAATAAAAGTTGGAGGGGCGGCGGTTGGAGAGAAAAAGTTATTAACTTCTTTTTTCATAAGATTTCTAAGTAGAAACTTTTATATTCTATTGTTCAGTTAGGGTAGAAAAACCAATCATATAGTAAAAGGATTTAGGAATCTACGTTTGCAACATAGACTTAGCTACAGATTCACCAAAAATTACGCACGTAAAAATGAAAAAGAAGCTGCCTAATCTATAAAGGAGGAGAAAAAAATCTGTTGCAATTGAAAAGTACAGATGTGCAAGAATTTGGTAACAAAGTGACAGACATTTGCATAATATTGTTCAATATTTTTTAATAGCATGAAAGACTAATATGCACATCTGCAAATTATCATTACCAAAACGAATGCTAATCCTTTCAACCCATATTTTCGAAATTCGTTAAGCCTAGAGTTTATTTACTTACAAAATCAATATGAGCATATTTTTGTTATCACAATTGATTAGCAAGTATACTCGAAACTGCATAAAAACTAGTTTCATCGAATTTTTTTAAAATATTATCCAAAAAAATTTACAATTCTATTAAAGCAACATGTCTCATCATAAAACTAATACATCTTGTCCCTAACACTAAAAAATTTATAAGAAAATTTTACTTTCATGTTGTCTGAGTCAATATAACGTAGATACGGAAGGTACGTAGAAAATAATCAATCTGCCCATTCCAATTATAATAAGACAAGCTAATTTTGAAATGAAAAAATAAATCTGATCTTAATGTTATTGAGAATAATGTAGTTAAAACATCTGCCTCAAAATAATCAGGACCAAGAACGTCGAATGTTCTTTTCTAGTCGGGTCAACGGATCCGCTCTCCGCTGTCATTTAACAGCCAAGCAGAGACAGGTGTAACGCATCTGAAGATTCGTTTTATGTTGTGGTTGGAACTTTGCAGGTCAAAGGGCCCTTTCATTGGACCGTCTTTTATGAGCAGCAGTGAGGGGGAGGGCTAATCTAGACCAAGCACCTCGGGCCCAGTTTAGTCCCAGCACTACGTTGAATGACCTGGTTACATCTGCGGGCCCAGCCTACTCCTACATTTTTTAGAACTTTTTTAATAGTGGCACAGAAGTACTGATTATAACCGTGTTCGTAGTGTGTCGGTGATGTAACACGCTTGATAGTATAGTCGTAATTTTGTATCTTGTGGTAATGATAACATTGTGTGGGGGGGGGGGGGTGGGGCGGGCAACGGTTCAATACCGATGGGCAAAGCAGTCTGTACAGCAGAGGTGCTGTATGTATAAAATGTCGCTAAATATTTTTTAGCGACAAAAAATTGTCACTATACATTTCAGTAACAGCGACAAAATACTTTTAATAACAATCTTTTGTCGCTAAATGCTGTACAGCACCTCTGCTGTACAGCAGAGGATCTTGATCCGAAGCAGTCATATAGTAATAGTAGTGACAGTAACAGTAATAGTAATAGTAACAGCAGTGGAGGCGACAATCATGGTAGTAAAGATAGTGTGACGACAGAGACAATGAATTAATGCTACACAAGATAGGAAAAATAATTTTAACTTAATCCAAATTCCATAGAATCTGACTATTTTTTATCTGATTTTGCAATATAGAAGCAATTAAACTTGAGTATTTGAAATAAATTTTCATCAATTTTGTGATTATTGACACACTATTTACGATTATCTTATTCGACATGTATGATTTTCAAAATTAAATTTCGCTCTAAAAAATGTAGCTTAAACATCCAACTGACCGCGTTTGATTTTTTAAGATTTTCAACTTGCTACCCTTTTTTTTTATTTTTTCTGTACACTTAACCTGTATATCACAAACAACAAGTTATTTAGAATAATTAAAAAAACAAAAAAGCCACCAGTTTAGTCCTAGCACTACGTTGAAGGACTTGCTTACATCTGTGGGCTGGGCCCAGCCTACTCCTACATTGTTGAGAACTGTTTAAAAGTGGCACAGAAGTCCTGATGATAACCGCGGTCGTGGTGTGGTGGTAATGTAACACACTTGATAGTAGCAATGGTTACTGTGATGGTGTTAGTTCGTATCGTGTGGTAAAGATAATATTGTGGTGGCGGGGCAACCGTTCAGTAGTGATGGGTATAGCGGTCCTATGGTGTCAGTAATGACAATAACAATAACATAGTCGCAGCGGAGGCGACAAAGGTGATAATAAAAGTGGTGTGACAAAAGCGGCAATGAATTAATATTAGATAAAATAGGAAAAATAATTTTAGTAATCCAAATTCCATAAAATCGGACTATTTTTTTATCGGATTTCGCAATATAGGAGCAACTAAACTTGAGTATTTGAAATAAAATTTCATCAATTTCATGATTCTTGACACACTATTAACGATTCTCTTATTCGACATGTAAGATTTTCATAACTAAATTTTCACTCTAAAAAAATGTAGCTTAAAAATCCAATTGACCACGTTTGATTTTTTAAGATTTTCAACTTGCTACCCTTTTTTTTGCTTTTGTTTGGTGCACTAGACCTGTATATCACAAACAACTAGTTCCTTAGGAGGCAAAAAAAAGAAAAAAAAAAAAGCCATTTGTTGGCTTTCAAAAGCTTCAATTTTGTTGAAGGGCTGCAACTAAATTGGACCCATAGGCCTCTCGAAAGTTTACAATACATTTTGATTCAAGCCTTTGGAATGGATCCGAAGGCTATGCTCGTCAACAATGAGGTTATAGCGTTTAGATAGTTGCAACAAACATATTTCTAGTCACATTTAAAAGCAACTAAAGCCATAAAAGCACTGTGATATTACAGTAAAGCAAAGGATCCTTTCCCTTGGGAGATACATTTAAATTGGCCATTCTACTTTTACTTTCATCTTAAAAACTATCCAGGCTTTTCCAGTATAATCTCGTTGGCCCTCCACAAAAGGTTATGGTTCGTTAGGTCAAGGGACTAGGATTGGTAATAAAAGTGCCGCTAATATATACATTAGCGATAAAAACTATCAACGTAAATTTTAACATAAGTGACGACATCTAAATTTCAAGTTTTTGTCCCAAATTCTGTTAGTGCATAAACTATCCAATTTGGAAAAGCGCAAGATAACCAAATTCATATCCTCCGCAGACGAATACGTCTGAAGACATCAAACGGACGAATAGATAACCACGCGATTTTTCTCCCCTTCAACAAATTAAATAAAAGTATAAAATCGAAAATTCAGAAAAATAACTTTACCTCTCCCTTAATAATTACACATAGATAATACAACACTTCAGGAGCTATGTTTCCCTCTAGTACAGCCATCCAAATTTAAGATGTTTTGGGATGAATTTGTAGGGCCCCGATGACCAAACTACGTTAAGTTGCAAATAAACCACAAAAAAAGATGAACATCGATTGATGAAGTCAAGGGGTAACGTGCGCGACCTTTGAACAACTCAACTAAGAACCAGTGACCACTGAACAGCTATAAGTTTATTACACAGACAAGTAATAACAAATTCGCTATCTGATTATGGCAGTCGAGCAGCATTAACCTCGAGAGCCCTTTTTAGTCGATTAGCACTTCCAGCTGATTAAGGGAGCTGCAATATGTTTCCATGCCTATCCCAGCAGCAGAGTCCCGAAGATAGATCAAGTAGGAGTTGCAGATTCGGCACCTTCCAACTTTGCCGACAAGATCTTGCACACGGGTATGCTCTCGTTACTTAAAAGCTTTAAGGAGGGATGTACCGCAATGTCATGCATACAAATTCTCTCTCCAACATCCAGATTGCTTACATCCACCTCAATTTTCTGGGGAATGTGCTCAGAGGGGCACATATACTTTAGACTAGTTTTTACGATCTTAAGGTGACCACCTGCTTTCACACAAGCAGCAGCAGCAGTCAGTTTATGTAGAATAGATTAAGAAATTATTGACACAACTAAAATCAACTGCCAACATGAGGACTTCACGGCCGGGACAACCATGTCTCTCTGTGATTATGTAAACTGATAACCATAACCTTTGAGTATGGAGAAGAGACATCCATTTGATACTACAAAACTAGGATAAACATAATCAGATTTAACAGTTAAATTGTGAGAGCAACAGCCTAAGTTCACATATACATACTAAACGAGAGAAATGGACGAGATTCTAGCAATATTTTGTCCTTCTTGAGTTGGCTGTAAGCATTTAAAGACTACGTGGAGATGGAATAATATGCACACAGTATAGAAGACATCCCAGCATCTCCACAACATACATGTCGTGGGATCTAGCACCTTGAATTTTGATTCCACCTATGGAAACTTTGAAATACTAAATTGTGGCAGATTGCAAAAAAGTGACATACCTATCAAAATCGACAAAATGACACAATCTAGTGTCCATATTGAAATTGGCAGTTCATACACGTGCACATATCTTACAGTACAATTCCGTTCTGTGACAGCTGACACGACATATGAATCTAGACTTTTACAAATTGGTTCTTTCCATCAAGAATCACACCGGACTAGTCCAGAGGAAGGTCCAATGATCATATAGAACAGAACTGGTCATAGAAACCAGTGAACACTTAAGGAATGAATCGGGAAGATCCCACACAGCTTGTGCTCAAAATTTTGCAAAAAATTGTTTAATTAATCTGATTCCAACAATCACGAACTCCCTGCCACGCAAAAATTCAAACACAAGCAGCAAATCTCTCAAATATTAAAATAACTGCTCTAGCAATGCATAGCAATATCCAAATGAGACTGTAGGTGAAGGGTCAAGGACATCTCAGGGCATTCTGAGAGGGGTCTTGCACTATTCTCTTTAATCAGTATAACTAAAAAACATCTGAGACACTTGTAGAGCTGTCAAAGATATGTTCCTGTGACACGGAGAACTAGATGAGTTGCTAGTCCTCATAGGTCCCCAAGTTTAACCCATCTTTAACCTTACACAATTTACAGGTGCATATCCACAAGATTCGTTCAAAGATGCCAGCAGGACAAGTGAAATGAAATTGTTCAAAAGGAGAATTGAATGTGGTTTTCATCTATGTTACATGGACTCTTCGGTTTGCGTGAAGTACCTGTGTCGAACACTCGACACTTGGACGTAGGTATGGGATATGTGTCTGACACATCTCATAGGATATGACATTATCAATACTATATATAATTTTTTGTTTAATTAGTTATTGCTTTGATAAGAGACATTTTGTCAATTAAAACCAAGTGCATCACACAAAACACCTTTTTACCTTCGAAATAACTAAAAAGCAATAACAAATATGAACATTTTGCCGTGTTCCCGTGTCTTGCGTTTTCAAAATTAGACGAGTCTGACACTTGGACACGTATCCGATCCGGACACTTGTACCGAGTCCATGTAACATAGGTTTTCATCAAATAAGAAGCACTAAAATGAATTGAACTTCAATTTTCATTTGAAGCAGGGTATTACTATAACCGCGGGCTAGGTATTCGCTAACAACATGATATGACCCATGAAGAGTTACCCAGAAACACACAAGGGCATCAACAAAACAAAGATGATTACTTCCCTTAACGGGAATAATATCAAGATGAAATTGGCATCTGATGTACATGAGAAAATGCAAAATGCCAAAGGAGACATTGAGCTGCTAATTACTATGAAGGAGGCTAAAAAGACCCAAGTGACACATCATAATTTGCAATAACCTCAGGATAGTCGTATCTTAACCCCTGGTTGAAGAAAGAAGCAAACCCTCCCTCCCTCCCTATCAAGATGAAATCGGCATCTGATGTACATGAGAAAATGCAAAATGCCAAAGGAGACATTGAGCTGCTAATTACCATGAAGGAGGCTAAAAAGACCCAAGTGACACATCATAATTTGCAATAACCTCAGGATAGTCGTATCTTAACCCCTGGTTGAAGAAAGAAGCAAACCCTCCCTCCCTCCCTCTCTCTCTCTCTCACACACACACACAAACGAAGTTGTCCTGTACTTTCACCATAAACCGGATATCTTCCTAAATCCCTCTAAACATGGGTAATGCCACTTTCTCTAGCACATCTTCTCACTTACGTAAATTGATCTACAATATCCAAGCCTCGTAGTTTGATCACATATGCTCTAACCAGGAACAACTTGCAGATGCTATAATAAGAAGGCACGATGAGTCTGTTGATAAAGGAACCAAATAACACATTCAGGCCCCCACACACAAATAAGGTGCAAATGAGTAAGTTTAAATGTAGAGACGGAATACCCACCGAGTAGCATGTCTTCAAGACTTTAAAGTGTAAAAACATGAAAACCTACCTATAGTTCCATAATTAAGTCATTGTTCTCAGTATGTAATTGCAGAACTCGGAAACACAATGTACAGATAACATATTAAAGCAGCACCAACCTTTTTTTACACCAGGACACGAATCTTGTCCTTTGAAGACAAGGGGAACATCAACCTTCAACTTTGTTCCTTCATCCGCCCAAACAAACACCAAATTTAAAATCTTCCCAGTTTCCGGATCCTTATGAACCTATAACAACAAATACAAGAGCATAAATATAAATAACACGGTGTTCAAAGTGCAGTTTGTACTAAACCATAATCACCATTGTTTCATTAACACTTTCGGTATTTTGAAAATTCATTATTATCCCAGTAAAAGCTTAAACAAAAAAGATTTTTGGCTACAATCCGGAGTGGAGCAAACTTCATACAACCCCCTTTCAGTTACGAAAATATGTCGCTAAAGCTTAATGGTGAGCTTCCGGGCATCACTTTTAGAGGCAATTTGCTATCGGTAATTTCACAAGTTTGATTAAAAAAAATGCCCTAAGAGGTTTTTGGGCGGATTTCCCGTCGATGAAAAGGGGTAATGGAGCTAAATAAATTCCAGAAGAAAACATGAATTGATAACCTCACTTCACTAAACATTCTACTTTCGTCACTAAAATGTTGCCATCTAGCGACAACTTTTACGTCTTCTGATTACCAGGAAAAAAACGCAAATAAAGAGGAACATGCCTTAAGTGGGAGGACATTGCCGGACTCAAGGAGGACGGAGGAACCCGAACCGGCGCGTATCTGGAGCGGGAATGTGGTGGAGCAGAAGTAAGGCAGTTGCACGGAGCTGAGGATGGCCTGGATCTGCTTCTTCTCTGTGGAGATCAGGTGCTTTCTGGAAGTGGCGGCCTTCGATTGGAGGTAGTCCTGGGCGAACACGACGGCTGGTATCCGGCCTTGGGCTCTGTCCCTGGCCGAGATTCTGCCTCCGGTGATCTCTCTCGGGATGGCCTGGATGGTGTGGTACGACCTCGGCCTCTCCGCCGCCCTCCTTAGGCCGCCTGCGGTGGCGCGCCACCACGTCGACATCTCTTGCAGAAATGTGACAAAAGAGCTTCTGCTCGTTGTTGGACTCTGAACTGTAGGGTTTTTGTCTGGTTGGAGCGGGGTTTAGCGAGTTTCGGGTTTTGGGCTTTAAAGGTTAACCTTTTAACAGCTACTAAAGGATCAAAAGATCAGGCCCATCAATTTTTCTGCCCTTCTGGCCTAAATGGGGAACTGGCTTTCTACCCTTCTTTCAATTATGGGCCAGGACCTTGATACATGAGGAACTGACTTGAGCTATAAACAAACTATGGACAAGAAATATACTCCTTTTTTCTTCCTTTAATTTTTTTATGAAACTTTTGTGTATGTTGATTATACTCATTTTATATATCTTACATTGACTTGTCAAACAATTTTTATTTGATTTATTGACTGTTATTTGATTTTGATTCAATGCCTACCTAGTACTGAGTTAATTCTAGGAATTTACAAAGAGTCAGAAGATAAGAACGATGTACAGGACATAATACGTCTAAGAGAGAGTGTGTACTGAAAAAGTGTTTGTTACAAAGGAAATGACAGGATGCAACTGACGAACAATTACCGGCAGCAGCGTGGAAGTTAGCCCGTCGATTCAAGAAAGACTAGGCGTACATGGTCATGTTAGAATTTTGTTCTTGATTCCATAACATGCCTTACAACCTAGTGTAAGGTTGAGATTTTTGCCGTCGTTCAAGGGCTATCTTTCTGCCTTGGACATAACATGCCCAAGTTGCGTATGTTTCACACGAGCTGAACAAGCTACTCATCTAACAAGATGGGAGGATAACAAAATTTTGATACCTATGCTCATAAACTCATAAGCTTTGTCCATGTAACGAGTGACAATATTAATACCGTCGTAGTGAATACTTTTTTGATAAATTGACCGGCAATGTCATGCTTAATATTCTCATATTGTCTCGTATCTTTTCATATAACTAGGAATGGCGATGGGGCGGGTCAGATACGGATCTTATAAAATCTGTACCCGCCCGCTAGCCTTGAACCTCGCCATCGGGTCAAATAAGTGCAATATCATATCCGATCCTAAGCTAATTTAAAATACCCGTTTCCGGCCTTTGTAACAAATTCACCATTTTCACCCATCAGCACCGAGTACCGAATGAAAAAAAGCAAATTCAACAACAACAAAAAATTTGATTGTGTGATTGAATGCCATTAGACAGAATCTTAGAGCATGAGAAATAATTCTAAGTAGTATAAAACTAAAATTACTAAATCACGACTTGATTAAAGAAAGAAAGATATAACCAAATCCATTCTTAATAAACATTTCTTTACCAATATCATAAATAAACTAATAAGAGAACCCCAAGAACAAACCATAACCAGCCCTTTACGACTAAAAAGATAAGCACACCCCTCCCCTCCAATCAGACAAGCTCATTTCGAACTCCTTACACAAACCATAACCGGTCAGTGGAACAATTTTTCAAAATCACATCTCAAACCGACCAGATTACAAAAGAAACAAAAAAGGAAATGGAAATAACTAATTTCATATCAGATCTAGCTCAGTCTTCTTGATCGATAATCGACTCAGAGAGATATGACGGTAGAGGTGGTGGTAACATCTGACACTGGACAATTTTATGGTGACGACGGTGGAGGTGGTGGTGAAGGTGTTTGGTCGAGGTGGAGGTAGACGGAGGTGGAGGTGGACGGTGTTTTGTCTCTGTTAGGTGGTCGGGTGGCTTGTCGCCGTACAAGGTTGACGACTGAAGGTGCGGGGAGGAGAAGAAAGAGAGAGCGGCGCCGAGCAAGAGTAGGTTGAGAGAAGAAATAAATTGTACGATTTTGGTGAGGGGAACTATATATATTTTAAGATGGATGGCTGAGATTGATTCTTGCATAGGGTTAAATATACCGGGGCGGGTGCGGGTCAAGGGAAGCGTCGGGTCGGATTGGACATAATATCATACCCGTCCATAATCCGGTTAAATTCAAAATAACCTGTTTCTATCGGATTTGAACGGGTCAGAGATATGCTGGGCGCGGATCTAATTGTCATCCCTACATATATAACATCTCTACGACTTTCCCCGCCCTCAGAACGTGGTATCAAATGGCTATCGTTACTATCGCATCAAATGGCTCTCACCTCCAGGGTAAAGCATCTATGTCGATGGGATTGGGAATACTTTGACGTTGTGACTGAAATACTTGAAACAGTTATGAGCCTTTCAAGCCAAGAAAAGATTTAACCAAACACTGGTGCTGAGAGCCGGCCATAGCTGCACCAGAAATAAGAAAAAGGCATGTGTAATGAGTGGGATTGTTGATAGGGGGACGAGGAGGCAAAGCAGACTTTATATGTACAGGTATCAGAATATTCATTGTTGCCCCACGTCCAAGTCTTCAATTGAAAAGGTGGTTTTGGCATTACGACGTCAAATCCATGCACGTGGTTATCTCTTCCTAGCCCACACCCAGATTATGTCACCAGAAAAGGTCAATTAGCCGAAAATAACAGAGAAAAATGAAGAAAGCGAAATCAGTGAATTAAAAACAGAGAGACAATGAGACAAGAAGTGATTGATCTTTCAACTACGTTGCATTCTTCCTTCCTTCTATTAGAAATTTTCTTCCTTGACTTTTTGAATATTTTTTGGGGATTGATTTAGTACCATGTAGACATTAAATCGAACTCCATCACCAGTTTTATGTTATATAAGCATTGTTCGAAAGTCAAGTTAGGACAAAAACAACAAAAATGGTTTACATTTATATGGAGTTTTTAAAAGTTGTTGATAGATGTTTTGTATTTATTATTAAAAATAGAAGGTGTAGGGCGAGCGGACGAAGCGGATGACACATTTATAAATACGATGTGTTCTCTTGTATATTGTGATGACAAACAATTGAGAGATAAACGTGAAGGAGCGTTGTAAACCGAACTTGTGGAAAATGGATTTGAGTTCTCTCTGATTTCTTGTGTTCTTGCACTTACTGATCATGTTCTATATATATTTATCTAGAGCGATTTCTTTACAAAAATCAAAGAAAGAATATAAAATAGTACTTTTCTACGCGAATACATCACCGGCGCTCATCGACCCACCTAATCTCAAGACTCATGAATGGAGTCCAGAGGTCTCCCCATAAGATATAGGAAGCCTCAAGGATCCTGAACAATTGGAACTTATTTAATCAGTTAAGAACCACAAAATTTTCCATTTCGTTCGGTAATGTGTGACACGCATCGAACTAAGTACAAAATAATCAACTTTGTTGTTTGATGGTGCAAAATTGAAATTTATTACTCCTTCCGTCCTTAATGAATGGATCGTGTTTGATTTGTGGGCTTAAGAGTCATATTTTATGAATTTCTCATTCTATCCCAACAGAGAGAAAGAGAGAAAGTGGACCAGGAAATAGAAAAATGAGTTAGTGCATGGATAATTAAATACGAAGAGATAAATAGGACAAACATGAAAAAATACCTATGAAAAAATTTTAATTTGGAAAGCGATCAATTTTTTGGAATAGCTCAAAAAAATATATATAATTAATTTTTTTAGAAGTACTAATTAGATGAGAGAGTTACACATTTCAAAAAGCCCACAACGTTGTTCTCATGTTGCTCCCATTTGTAGGGGTATTTGGATTTTAACCGGATTTATATGAACATGAAAAGTGGTCAAAACTCAACCAGTCGAGATATTTTTGTAACCCTGATTGGGGCTTGAGTTTTCTATTATTTGTAGTGCTCTTACTAGTACATGTATTCCAAATTAGCGGGGCTTACACTATCGCAACACTTGGCTCACAAGAAGCTACAACACAAGTACTTTAGAATACCGTCTCAAAAAATTTGACTTGCATTAGCCACATCAAAAGAAAATGCTTGGCTCGTGTTGAGCACAATGACACGTTTAGTGATTGAGGAAGAAAGTATATTATTATTGCCTTCAAAGGTTAACTTGTAGTGAAGGTAATTTCAGTTCTTGCTCAAGCAAAGTCTAGTTTGAGATTATAGAACCACGTAGCGACGTTATATATGCTTTGACATTAAAACCAACTTCTTCAATAACCAAAAGTAAAAATGAAAATAATTACCTAAAAAAAAGGATAATTTGCACATAAGATCCTATACTATGAGTTTGGGTGCGCATTTCACTTTATTGTTTCAATTTTGGTGCAATTCACAATTTATGCTCGATTTGGTAGTTGACGGTTTGGAGTCCAATTTTTTGAACGCCCGTCAATATTCCAGGGCTAAAAGACCGGAGACAAGAAGGTGTGTTGTGATGTGTGCATATGTGCGCATTGCGGTACAACGCAGAAGCAAAAATTGTACCTTTCTGGTCTCAGGGAAAGCGCAGGGGCAGAGAGGGGGTATGTACATTACGAACCTGCAATTAATGGAATGAAACCCTCTGCACGCAATTGCTCACCAACACACTGCCCAGCCGGCCAGCCCTGCCCTGTCCCCTCTGCAGCTCATGGGTGTGCACTGTGGGAATGAAAGGGAGGTGAAGGCATAATAAGGGCTCGCTCAGTCAAGTCTCAGTTGCTCGAACCATCCCCCCCACCCCCACCCCTTTTCCTTCCTTTTTGTCCCCATCTGGGTCCCCCACCCCTCGCCCTCTCTCCCATACGGTTTTGGACGTTGCCATTCCTTTCCATCCCTCGCTTCCCGTGTAAGAGAAGCGACCCAATTTAGTCACAAACTCGCTCAAGAAGGAAAGAGATCAAGAGTTAACCTTAAGGCTGCCTCGGCTCCCAAGCTTTTGATAAGCACGTCTTTCAATGTCATATTTGTCATTAGCTCAAGCTTTTACGGCCAGATCCAGTGAAATTTAGCCTAAGCGTGGATGGTTGACCTGCTCGAGATCATTAGTTAGCAGAGCGTGCAAGCTAAGCTCGTTTACCCTTGTAGAAAGAGGCAATAAACTTATGAGTTAATTACGCGGTTGACCATTGAACTATTAGGCAAATTTCATTTTGACCACTAAACTTCGATTTGTGTCAAAGTGACCATTGAAGTTGTTAATTAGTTCAATCAAGTCACTCTGTTAGGTTCCGTTAGCCCTAAGTCTGTTAAGTGACTTTATCTAGGGGTAAATATGTCATTTCAGATTATTTTTCTTTACTTATCTTCTGGTTTCTCTTCAAACCCAGAAGATAAGTAAAACCCAGAAGATTACAGTGGATAGGATGGAGCACACAACTTCTTCAACACTCACAATCACCTAGCACCGCCGGCCTCATCGTGCGCAGTATCACCGATGGCCAGATCGTCCACCTAAAACCACCATGAGATCGGCATCACCACCGCACCACCAAATCAGCACAGCCCGTCGGCATCACTGCCGCCATCATAGCAGCGCCACCGGCACCCAGATCAGTATCGTTGGTGGCCCAATCGATCAGTACCGTACCCTTGTTGTTGTTGCTGCTGATGAACTGCTGTTGAAATTGGAACTGTTGACACTCGGCCAGAGATCTTTCCCGATCAAAGCCGGCCACCGGTGAACGAGCTGAGTCGACGGGTCTGGGAGGATCCGGGCGAGCAGGGACCTGTACGAACCCTGCGGGTTATTCATGTTCATGATGGATCTTCCCTTGATCCCGCCAGCGGCAAATAAATCTGGACCACCACCGGAGAACCCGAAAGACATTCTTCTGCCGGCGAGGAAATCTGGACCAAGAATTCCCATATATTTTCGTTTTATTACCTCAGAGAGTCAGATCACGTGGAAGAGGATTACGAAGGGTTGATAGATGCGATAAATATTCTGCTGCATGTAATGGTCCTGGGATGGTGGTTGAGTTGCTGCCGGAAGTTGTTAATTTTGACATGGTGGTGCCATGGGTAGGTGTAGATCGTTGAGTATGTTAGGAAGTGTTTTTCATACTAGGGTTGTATTCCCCCTCCCCATCTTCCTTGCAGAAAGGTAGGTTGTTTGAGTTTCGGTCTCGGTGGCTCATTTGCGTTGCCGGTAGTCGGTCGATGAGCGGTTACCTTAGGGGCTCCGGTTGGTGGGGAAGCTCGGCAGGTGGGTTTGGGTAGGGATCTAGAGTTTACGGTGGAGAAGCTTTGGTGTGGGTTTTTGTTCTCTCGATTGATTCCAGCGGCTGCGAGGTTGATGGCGGTGCTTCTGGTGTTGGTTTCTTACCATAACTACAATAAACTAATCTGACCTCCTTAGTGGCTTGGCCGTGGTGGTGATGGGAGAAAGAGGAAGAAAGAAGAAATAAGAAAGAAGGAGGTTGAAAAAGAGAAGAAAAAAGAGAGTGACGAAATTACCCTTAAATTTAGCCACTTAACGGACTTGGGATGGACGGAAGCTAACATAGTGACTTAATTGAGATCAATTGAAGGATTCAATGGTCACTTTGACACAAATCGAAGTTCAGTGGTCAAAGTGAAATTTGCCTAATAGTTCGATGGTCAACCCCGTAATTAACTCTAAACTTATTTAGTGTTCTGGATTTACTTGCAATTGGAAAAGATAGATATATCCTCATTTTTGTGGTTATATTTAGGGATGAGCATTTAAGCCGTTCAAATTAATCTAACTGGTCAAACTGAATAGCCGATCAAAAGCCAACTTAAAAAAACAATCTGTTTGGTTTATTATTTTTTTTAAAACCATATTCAGTTCAAAAAAAAAATTTAAAACCGTTCTAAACCAAACTGAATCGAACTTATATATACAATTAAAGATATATAAATTGTACTATTTTCCTATATATTATTTAGCTTTCAACTTACTTAGGATTTCATTCAAAGCACTTGTGGTTATGGTAGTTGGTGTGTATCCAGCCTCCTAACGGAACCAACTGAATCATGCTCACCCCTAGTTATATTTTTCTTCGTTCTTCACTAGTCTATAAAATGTCCATTTTAGTTGGTACTATCTCTTAAATTGACTATCCTCTTTAAATTGTTGACATTTCTAAAACGAGCCTACCCTTTATGTGTCTTTTATATGCATAATTTGTTTTGTAGATCATCTCGTCATTTTGATGATTTTTCAAAATCGACTAAACCAAAACCAATCAAATCTTAGGTTATAGTGTCCTTTACAAACTAATCTATTCGTTTGCTCTTTTTTTCACTGTCGAAAATTAATCACCTTAATTAAACTAGCAAACATCCGCCAAAAAACCAAAAAAACTGTAAATCTGTTTCATTGGTAATTCTCGAAATTTTTAACAAACAAGATCTTGTAAAAGGAAAAAAGGATGAAAAAAACAAGACAACTGATACTTGAACTCCATTTTAACTTTTTGACCCCTGCATTTTTGGCCAATAGATTTTATCAATGTCGTACTATAAAGTTTATTGCAACAAAAATGGAATTACGATATAAGTGAAAGCAATTCTCAACCAAGAAAAAAATGGGTCAAACTATTGTAAAAGGCAAAAAAAATGCCTCTAAGAGAGGTATAACGGCGAAAAACCTTCTATGCTAAATCTCTCTCTCATTTTCTGTTTACGTCACCTTCCCGACGTGTGGTGATGTGATAGTTTAGATCGATAGTTAGCTAGGGTTTTCGTTGTGTGGGATGTGGGTGGATTCGGGGAGCTGGACAGTCGTCAACGTTTAGATGGCTTGCAATCTGTCAAGTGGGTTATCTTTCCGGTACCATAGTAGGGTTAGAGTTGACGAGGGGTTAAGCTATTGTCCTTGGGGTGCTCCACAGATGGCTTATGGTGGTTTTTTTATGGGGTTTAATTCTTCACCGCCGGCGTTTGTCTGTGACGGCGCTGCCTCGAATTGGAAATAGGTATGTGAGTCTAGGGCTAGGTTTTCTTGTAGGGTTAATTTCCTCCCCCTTAATTATTCCCCTTCCCCCTTGCCTTAAAAAGGTATGATGGATGTGATTGGGCCAAGATGGTTTTTTTTCTCTTTCCTGATGGTGAGAGGACTTCTGATTGAAGATGGTGAGGGGACTTCAAATTGCAGGCGGTTCCTTTTCTGATTGAAGATGGGTGTTTGAATCTTGGTCGGTGGTTATGAGGGGTAGGGGTTGATATTTTTGATGATGGTCGGTCGGTGATGGTTAGTGGTTGGTGATTCCGATGTGGAATTGTTTTGGTGTTTTCTAAGAATAGAGAGCAATGTGATGGCCGAAGAAGGTGCAGTTTTCGGTGCTAGAGTAGAAGCACGATGATCGGGGCAGGTCGCTACAATTGGGGCACGTGTCCGGAGTTTGGGCTGGCGGCTGACAGATGGCTGCCGGCTAGAGTCTTTTGATTGGCTACTTTTCTTTGTCTCTATCTTGTTAAGTTAATAGTTATCTGGTTTTCTTAGTTAGTTTATCTTGTTTTAGTTGGTGGTTATCTCGTAGTTAGCTGATTATTTCATATCCTTAATATAAAAAAAAGGCAAATTATACCTATATCCCTGAGGTTAGGATATAATTACAGTCAAGGACATTAAGTTTTAAAATGTAACATACCGTGACCAAACACTTTTAAAATGTATCAGCCGTGTCCATCCGTCAAGGTTCCGTCCAAAAAGTGTACTTTTTGTATGATGTCATCAATATATATTTTTAAAATGACGATACTACCCCTTGTACTGTATATACTGAATATTTTTAAAATTTTTAAATTAAGATTTCAAGCCTTAATTTAAAGTCACAATGTATCACCTTGCAAATTAGCAAATTAGGATTTTGTTGAAACCCTAATTTGCAAATTAGGGTTTTCTTCAAACCTTAATTTGCAAAATTTGATATGTTCTCTCTCCCATTGCCGGTGACCAATCTCCTGTCGGCGTCGTCTCTATCTCCTGCGACGTCGCCTTTCTCTTTCCATCTGTTCTCTCTCACCGCACCTCGCCCCTCCCCGCGGCAGCCCCTTCCCTCGTCCCACGCTGACAGCGCCTTGCCTTGCCCCACGACGCCAGCCCCTTGCCTCGCCCCACGACGGCAGCACCTTCCCTCCGCCGACCTAGATCTAAAATAAAGAGACGAGAGATACGAACTTGATCTGAACATGGACATGGTCGCAACCATCCCCTTCCCAACGACCTATATCTGAAATGAAGAGACATGAGAGACGACAATATTCGAGGCCCGCGACCTGCCGAACATGCACATGGTCATCGAGCACCTCCGCCGTTGCTGCACCGTCTTCGACGCCCACCGTGAAATGAAGAGACGAGAGATGGAGAGAGAGAGAGAGGAAATAGAGAAAAAAGATGAAGAAAATGGAATTTTAATTTTATTTAGGGGCAATTCAGTCTTTTTGTCAAAATCGTTACGTATTTTTGTATTCCGTTTGGTCAACAGAGATAAATGTAATTTGTCCAAACTATTGTCCTTACCTGTAATTATACCCTAACCTCAGGGACATAACTGTAATTTGCCCTAAAAAAGTCTTATTTGTTTGTAGTTTTTTTTAACGTATTTTTATCGTTTGTTCTTATTGCGGTACTGTTGTTATAGACTTTTGTTTTATTCTAATTCCTATTGGATGGGCATGACTGTTAATCATGGTATATGTTAACCATACAGTTATTTAACCTAGGATTATATTTGATTTTGATGATAACTAACATTGATGATTATGCTGTCTAACATGCATTGAGTTGATGAAGCAATAGGAACAATCTCATACTCATGCAAACGTATTATTAGACGAGCAACACGGTCAAAAACTCTCAACGGAACGCATCAAAGAGGAAATTCGTCGATTGAAGTTTCCATGCTTTTATTTCCGTCTTTGTAAACTAGACATAGAGAGATCATTACGATGACTGTATACCTAGAACTTGCCCATAGGTTTCCCTTGTATGCATAAAAGTTTTTCATGCTTTAAAAACAAGGAAACTGCATTTTCAGGAATACAGTCGACTGCATTGGAATGCAGTCGACTACAATACTTCCAGTAGCCTATTACAGTCGACTGCATTGGATTACAGTCGACTGCAAGTTGGAAATTTGAATTTCCAACGGCTACTTTTGGGTTACAGTCGACTGTAATGGGACATTGCAGTCGACTGCATTTACCGTTTGGCGCATTTAATGATCCACATAACCCCAAACGGTCATATTTATTCCCACCTCTATAAATACTCATCTTGGGCATAGTTTTCATTCATCAATTGCATTCAAAGCTCTCCTATCTTTCATATTCTCAAAGATCAAAGCAATTGTTCAAATCTCTCTTGTTTTCATTGATTTCTCATCCTTTTCAAGAGAGCATTTATTGTGAGCTTACATTTGAGAGATATACACTTTCATAAGTCATCATACACTCATCTATCTTATTCTAGTACTTCAACTTGTACTCATTTACTTATTGAGAGTGAAATCTTGTACACATTTCTTCATTGAAAGGTTCTTGTATCAAAGCTTGGGGTTGTCAAGCTTTGGAGCTTTGGGTTTGTCAAAGCTTGTTCTTGACGTGGGCATAACATCAAAGGATTGTAAGAGGTTCGATCTTGACCCGTAAGGAAGATCATACTAGTGGATTCTAGGGCCTTTCAAGGGACTTTCTTGAAGGGGTGGACGTAGGCTTGTGGGTATATCAAGCCGAACCATTTAATTCTCTTTGTCAAGTATCTCTAAACCCTTCTCTCTTAATTTTATCGTTTTACATTTGTATTGAGATTGGTTGTTTGTTTATTTGAGTTTTTTAGATTGAGGTTTGTTGGTTGTTAATTTTTAAAGTAGTCTTAAAATCCTATTCACCCCCCCCCCCCCTAGGATTATTTTATTGGTTTCAGTATAGATTTCTACTCTTTACAAAAAAAAAAAAAAAACAATAAATAAAGGGCATAGGTGATGACTGGATTCATTGGTTGGAGGACTAAGGGCCTGTACGTTTACACTTTTTCGTTTTCAATATTTTTGTATCCAATCACAAATTTTCATTGTGTACTTTTATTATTTTCACCACTTTTTTTGTGTCTACCTTTTTCAGTTTTTTTTTGTATGTTTACCATTTTCATTACTGTTACCATCATTTTTTTCGGTATTACCCTTGATGTTTCTCTTCCTTCCAGTTCTTCGTGCCGAAGACAACCACTTGCCGGGAGACAACAACAAAAACATGCAATCAAAAAGCATACAATTAACAAATTCGCAAGCCTTACTGGTCTTCGCACAGCAACGAGCAGGTCTTCTTCCAAACAATAAGCCTTACTGGTCTTCACCCAATTACAGCCTCGCCCTCCCAAATCTTACAAAACCCACCAAGCTTATCCTCTCCTCCTCTTTCAGCTCTACCCCGTCCACCATCTTCTTCCAAACACCCTCTTCCATCGCCACCGTCGCTCCCTCACCGTGCGCGCCGTCTTCATCTCTAAATTCATGTTACAACGTTTGTCAATCGATAAGGTAATTTTCACTAATTAACTTGCACGCAAATCCACCTCTCTCCAACCCGTGAGCTGAAGGATAAATCTCAAGATTCGCACAGCTTCTGTGCCTTGGCACGAGAAGGTCTCTGGTCTTCGCACAATTTCGGTGAATCTAAGATCGATGGGGTGAGAGGGAGTTGAAGATCCAGGCAATGGATCTGAAAATTAGAGAGAAACTAAAGAGAGAGAAAAGGTGAACAACTTCTCTTCTCTGCTTTTCCTCTGTAACGATGCACACAGGGAAAGGGTAACTAGTGGCGTGGGGTGACTTTCTCTGACATGGGATTCATTTGTGTCGGAAAAAAGGAAAAAAAGTGAAAACTCTTCTAAGGTGTTTTTATTTTTTTTCGACACTATTTGAATTTTGTATTCAAAATGATAAAAGTATAAAAAAAAGGAACATCTTTTTTGTTATCATTACAAAATCAGAGTGTAAAAAACAAAAAAAAAAAAAAAGGGGGTAAACATACGCCCCTAATATAGCCGGATGGAAGGTAGTGTGGCATTGACCTGACGGCTGGGGAGGGGTCCTTCACCTCTCAGTCCTTTAGGAGAAAGCTCAACAAGGTTTAGTCACTTCAACATGAATGAAATAGGAGGGTCAATCAAACTGACTGTTGGCAGGTGTCCCAAAAGTGAAAGGACCCCGTTTCTGATGGTTCGGCCGTACCCGTTCGGACCGGGAACAGCAGGTGACCCATGGACGACGTGCGAGCGGATTTGATTTTACAGATATGCCCCCCTAAACCGCACAGTTGATTGGGACCGAGACCGACTGCTTGCTTCCAAGTTGGTGGATAAAATGGGAAAAAGCGGTTGCATTGCGCTTTTGTGGAATTACGAAGAGGCCCCTTTTGCCTTCTGTCTTCTATGGAGTGCAAAAAATACTTTCTCCATTATTATCTCCTTTTAACTTTTTGTAGATTTGTAAAAGAGATTTCAATATTATAAGCATTAAGCTAATCTCAAATAACATTATAAGCATTAAGCTAATCTCAAATAACAATTATTAACTAGATAAGTATTATTTGACATGTCAAATTAGAATAAGATAATGAGCAAAATAAGCATTTCCATGTACTAAATTTATTTTCAGAATTCGTACACATTCCATGAAAAACAATAATCAAAGCGTGAAACGGTCCAAATACATTTTAACGATGATTGCTGGATCAATGTTTAGAACTAATAGAGCGAATTGTTGATGTTTACCCACAGACAAAAACTATTGTTAAAGCAGTTCTTTGACTTTGTATTAAGACATGTGAGACAATTACCAATCTTCAAAAGAACTTGTTATCTTCTAAGGAAGGAAGGATCAAGTGAAAATTGATGATGATCATTTGTGGAGATTTTGTGCACAATGGCTACTAGAAAAGAAGCATTCACAAACATTGGAACAATTTTGTTTATCATTACTACAGTGAAATTTTGAGAAATTTTATATAATTACAGGCTTACTTCACACTTTTGTTTTAAGAATAATGGAGCAATCATCTAAAAAGTTAATCATTTAAAGTTAACAACACCATTAAGAAAAAATTAGAGCAGTCATTTAAAATCAATCGACTACGAATTGTCATCACACAACGATTTTTAAAAAACAGTCACGTATCAATCACCAGTTGTGTAGACAGATGATCGGTTTGAAATCTTATGTTTAATTTTGTCCTAAAGGTTCTTATAATGATTTGTACGATGTGACTCAAACTCTTATTATTGGCACCCCCACAAATGAAAGAACTGGAAACGGTTCGAGTCAATATAAAATATTTTCAAAAATATAGTGCACATTTTGTGGTACAAAAATTAGCTGGAAATGGTTGGAGTCAATATAAAGTATTTGAAGATATGTAGTTCTATATTATTATCTGATCAATTTACTCAGAAAGTGGTATATATTTTTGCTTAATTTAGAGCCTAGAGATTAGGAAGAGAGTTTTGGGCACCAAGATATGTGTGTCTGTGTGTAACAAACAGAGAGATAAGGACATGCTGACTGCTTTTGTAACAACCCCTATCCAACTTCTGATTTTGATCTCATCACTAATTACCCAAATTATGTGTTCAAATTTGTGTTTAACTTGTTGCTAAACTGCCATTGATCACTCTTAAACTTAATTCCAAGTAATTACTACTAACCAAGCAAGACGAGTTAGTAGTACAATGGCATGTACATGGAAAGCACCGCATGATTGCTTCCTTTTCACCGTGATTGCAGCTCCATTCAACACTTCACTCTGAAACTTTCCACTCTTGCAATCAAAGCCATCAACAAATTCAAAAGATTTATGTCAAAAAAAGAAAACACGATGGACGTCAGATAAGGATCCTCTGTTATGACCGTAACATCTTTAGCGACAAAACACTATCATCAAAGGTACTTTATCATGAACGGTAAAATTTAATTATAGTGACAATTTTTTGTAACTAAAATATATTTAGCGATATTTTTTTATCACGTGTACAGGCGAAGGATGCCAGTACATTGTGGTCAGTTTTGCCAATACTGGAAAGTTGAAGGTCCTTTATTTAATAGCAGCAACAAGGGCCAAAGATGCAAATAGTACAGGGACAAAGAGGTAACTCAGAGACGCATTTAAGGGGAGGCTCTCTCTCTCTGCGCACTTTTTGATCAGACGGTGAGAGACGAGGCTCTCTCAAAATCTGGACGGCAGAGAATAGACCAGACGCTGCAGGGCATTTTCTCTCTCTAAAATCAGAGGTACATTGACTCATCAGCATCACTCATCATCATCATCAACCCCAACATAATACACACGCACGCACGCACATCACACCCAACTGTGTGTAAAAAAATGACGTCCCTCGCCGTGGCAATGTAAAAGCCTCCGTCTCCTTTCTCATTTTCACACTGGCCCTCGCTTCTTTCGATGTGAAATTTCTAAAAAGTACGAACACTTTTCTTTATTGTCATATTTCCCGTTTCTTGCTTCTTGTGTGTTGGGATTGGGAAGCCAGGAGGAGGATCGGATCCAGTGCTGTGGCACTCGAACCCTAGCTTTCAACTTTCACCGATGAAAAGGTTCAAATCCCCCATTGTCCGAGCATTGCTCGACGTGAAATGAGAACGACGGCGGTTTGTTTCGCTCACGTTTTTTCTTCCCTTCGTTTTGCAGGTATAAGAATTACACTGTGATCTGAAGAGGTTTTGAGCGAAATCAAACCTAATCGCAGGTGAGATTTTCATAAATTTCCACGTTTTCCATCGGAGATATATATATTTTTTTTCAATTTGCCTTTTGTTTTTAGGTTTTCATTTTTCCGAATCTGACACTGGTTTTGTTTTTAATAGGGAAAGGATACTAGAGAAGGAATTCCAATTTTTTTTTGTGTGTGGATTTAATCGAACAGAAATGGAGAAAAAGAGGATCTAGAAAATCGGTAGCGCAGGAGTTTCTTGCATTTCAAGTTTATATAAACTTGAAAAAAAGAAATAAGTTGATGGAAAAAAATAAAGTGCTTCCGCGTTAAAGATGCATTTTGAAAAATGAGAAAATGTTTTAGGTTTTCAATCGTCAAACTACAGTTAGAAGCAATTTTTCCGCTGTCTAGGTTTCTGATATCATTGTCTTCCTTAACATAAATTAAACTCCGTTTGATTATAAATATCTTTCTTGACTTTGTAATGTCGGTTTCGATATGCTAAGCTTTAATTGCCACCTGCTTCTCCAAAATCGGAAAATGAACCTTCCTTTAATGTCTCTCACATACACACTCACATGCTGTCTTCTTTGAAGAGACTTTTGCAAGAGGCAAAGGGAGATAATTGATGTTGCTAATTTTGGGTTCCTCTTGAAATGATGTGTGCAAATCTGAAGAGAAGATAATGTCATCGACGAACTCTCCGTGCGCGGCGTGCAAGTTCTTACGGCGAAAGTGCACGCAGGAGTGCGTGTTTGCGCCCTACTTCCCGCCGGACCAGCCCCAGAAGTTCGCGAATGTGCACAAGGTGTTTGGCGCCAGCAACGTCGCTAAGTTGCTCAACGACCTTCAGACGTCGCAGCGCGAGGACGCGGTGAATTCGCTGGCCTACGAGGCTGAGGCGCGGCTCCGAGACCCAGTTTACGGCTGCGTGGGGCTGATTTTTATCCTCCAGCAGAGGCTCAAGCAAGTCCAGCAGGACTTATTCAATGCTAAGAAAGAGTTGGCTAACTACATTGGGCCTTCTGCTATGTTGCCTATGCTTCAGCATCCCGGGTATATGCACCCGAATAATCCCTCTTCTTCGGCGGTTATGCAGTATAATATGCAGCCCATGCTGGGGTTACCTGCTGGGCCGTCACAGTTTATGATTAGGGAGCCGCAGCACCACCAGCAGATGATGGAAGCTCAGCAGTTGGCGGCGGCGGCGGCGGCGAGAGAGCAGCAGGAGATGATGAGGAGTTACGAGCAGCAGCAGCAGCACCCGCAGCAGCAAGCTGAGCTGGTTAGGTTTAGTGGTGGGGTTGCGGGGTTTGATGTGGCTGGACCTGGGCAGGTTACGGCTAGTGGGTTCAACCAGATTACGCCTGCTGGTGCCATGTCACCTTCATTGGCTTTGGGGGGTTCCTATGAAGCTACTGGGTATCATATTCAGCAACAAGATCAACACTCACATCATTCACAACATCATCACCATCAGCTTCAGCTTCAGCCACAGCTTTTGCTACAACAACAACAGGGGCAGGTACAAGCACAGCAGCCACAGGGACAACATGATCTGCAGCAGCAGCAACAGAGGGATGGAAGCGAGGAGGGTGTTGGTCCGTCTTGTTAAACGTCACCGCAAAGCCTCGTTCCTTTGCCCTATTAGCTTATTCTTTCAGCAAGTTTTCCTTCTAGGTAACTTTTCTTTCATTATCACTTTACCTATCTTGGCTTTATGGGCTTCATGGGTAGTAGTTGCTAGCATTTAATGTGCGAAAATTGAAAGTCTAGTTTTTTACATGAGTGGGGTGATATGCTTATGTGTGCAGTGGAAAGCTAACATTAGTTTTTATTGCATATAGCAGCAGGGGTGGTTAAGAGGATTATTGTCTTTTCACTGCCCAGATATGTCACAGTCAGTAATCATAACTGATACCTATACCCTAGTAACCCTAAGTGACACCCATTTATTTCAAGTGAGACTATGTTTTGGGCCAACCAAATAAATAAGCATACCCGTTTAGCTAGACCAAAGAAGGTAAATATGCGTCACGGATTTCACCATTTGGGTATGTAGTACTACTACGCAAACAGAATTTAGTACAAAACATCCACAATATGGTAGGGACATCTTCAAAATAAAAAGGAGAATAGTGATGGCTATATATGTTGAAACAGTTGTATTTCCTAAACGTTGAATTCCTAAAAATACTTAGCAGGCATTGACTGTCAATGAGATTTAACTTTTTGGGTAAAAGCTTGGGAAAATTTGTGTTACGCCTCTTTTAATAATCAAACACCGATAAGTCATGCTTACATGTTAAACTTTTCTTTTAATTTTCTAATGCGAACTCATTTGTTTAATCATAGTTACCGTAGATAGACCATGGATCCCCAAGAGGAATAAAAAGGTGCTAATGGACAGACCGTGGTAGTTGTAGGAGTTAATTCTATATGAAAAAGGTGAGAACAAGTGATCGATATGCTAATCACTCTAGCGTAAACAGATAGAGTATGAATTTTAGACTGCTGCTTTGCCCTGGGACTTAAAGACAGTTTAGGCTTGCTGTTGCCATCCAGTTGCTTCTACCAAACGTTGGAAAGATGTGCTAAACACCAAAGTCTGGTTAGGTGGTATTTCAGTTAGTCTTAGCAGGTACGGAGTGCATTGTTTTGGATCTTTGCATCTTTTTCAAGATTATGGTTCTCTCCATTAGGGATAAATTTTAGACTCGTTTCCTATCCTATATCCTATAATAAAAAAAGGGAATACCCTCTCCCATTCTATAAACTGCCTCTTTACATCTTCGATCTTCTGCTTTTAGTTTTGACAGTCAATCTAATAATGTTTTGTTCTTCGGTTGCAGCTTATAATCCGCCGTATACAGGCCAACAAAGACTAAGAGAGAGAGAGAGTAAGTACGTAGTCGGTTTCCTTTTTCTTTTTGGGTTTTGAAGAAGACTAATTTTTGGGTGGGAGGGTACATTTTTTCGAAAGTTAAAAAATGTAGGAGCTGCATTGGTTTCAGCTGTAGTGTTTCTTTTCTTGTTTACGTTCAGATCTTGTTGCTGGCACTTGGTATATACTAGTATATGTTTCTTAGCCTTCTTTATATGTCCTTCTCTACCGACATTTAAATCAGAATGAATGCACCTTCTTCTATTCTTTGTTTACCCGCAAAACATTGTCTAAACTTCTAGTCTACTTGGCGTATTGTATTTGGTGAAACTTCTCATTTCTGACTTTCGCCCTATATTAGTTGCCTAATTTCAATAACCACGACATTTTATCTCGTACTTTAGTATCATGTCACATTTCATGTTACAAACATTGTTAGCTTCGTTCTTTAAAAACTTATTCGTTTAGAGCAACCATATAACTTAATGTGGTATTAAAACTCTCTTACTTGCATTCTGTTTATTTGTACACTTGATCATGGTATACCTAGATTTGTAAATTCACGTACAATTAGGAGGGACGTACACGTGAGAGAGAGTGTAATCATGATAGAATTGTTAGACCTATTATCTAATAGTTTAAACTTTTAAAGTAACTGATAAGTTAATACAAAAAAGCAAAGCTTTATAGAGAAACCTATGCATTGTTCATGGAGTGCATATCATTTTAGTTTTGTCATGTAGTTTCTAAGTGTAACATCTGTTAGAATATTTTACCATTTAAGTATAATCAAGGGAACAGACTTCGAAACAATACATTTGGCGAGAGTTTCGTCAAATCTGGGACGGTTGACCGTGATCTTTCCTCAAGTCTCTCTGGGGATCATGCCTGATGATCCATCTTTGAACTTTGGTAATTCTTTATTGCGATTTCTTTGGATTGTTGTAACCCTTGAAGTCAAGCTCTTAGATTTTATGGATGGCTTTGATTACCATGTGCATTTGATGTTAAGTTAATGATGTTACCATTAACAACCCAAGGAAAGTGTCTTGTGAACTGAAATGTAAGCAACCATGGGAGTTTTGAATGGTCACATGCACGTAGCCCTCTTTTCTTTCTTTATGGGCAAGCACGTTGGGGTGAGAAGAATGTGTACAATTTGATGGGAAAAATTGGACTCCAATCAACTTAATTCAACCCCCGTCTGATTGCGTAGTGTGATAGGTTTCAATAAAACGTTATATGAGTGTTCAAATGAAGAGTTTTAAAATAACTAAAGACTTCAGAATTTTATATTCGAAATTTCTAATATGTAGAGCTTAATGTTTGGCAACTTGTTGAGATGTGCATTGTATAGCAATAATTGATTGTGAAACAGTTAAATTATAAATAAATTGTTGAAAGAAAAAAAGAAAAATAGATGGTTGAGATTGAAAAAGAAGAAGAGAGAAGGCTTGAGTTGTGGAGTGTAATTTTCCTTTGGATTTGACCAAAAACTAGTACATATTAGTTATTTCAACTGAAAACACCCAAATCTTTCTTTCAAATTCCTTCTAGACTTCACAAATTTTCTTTTATATTCGCTAAAAAGTGAATTTCATTCAAGGTAATTTCAAGTACTCAAACAAAGTGCAATCTCCTGTTAAAATAACTCATCCAAACAACATATATACTCCTAGTGAAATCATAAAAAAGTTACCGATGTTTATGTTTTTCGCAACATGGAAGTGTTTCATCTTAGTTTGACACTGGGAAATTCCTACCTATTTTCTTGTTTTAAAGGAAAAAATTTGCTACTAATTTTAAGCGTACGATTTTTCTAATAAATGTTTTTGACACACGATAATATTCATAACTTGCATTGTATCCAAGTTAAGTGATCACACATGAACTATACTAGTTGCCTAAATTTGTTCCATTAATTTAAGCTTAGGCCAAAAAAATATTAGAAGTTCTTTTTTACGTGTCGTAGCCTCATAGGTACGAATACGCCGTTTTTGCAAAGATGACAGAAACACAGCTGAAAAGTTTTGGCCTCTTCTTATTGAAGTATTTATGTTGGAGAAATTTTTTATTTATTTTTTTGATTCGGTGAAATTGTATAAACAAGCATAATAATTAATACCTCTCAGATATACTTTTTCTTCTCCCGTAATTTAGGATTATCTGAAGGTCAACCCTAAATTGAAAATTTTACTTTAGGAGTAAATATGCGATGGTGCGGTAAGGTTTATAGGAAAGCCACATGACCAACGCACGTGAGGTGTAGGATGCTATGTTAGCACACACGTGAATTGTCGCCCGATGGGTTTGGAGGCTTTTCAATTTTGTAATCATCATGGTCAGAACGTCAAATTTTGGAGGCTGTCACTCACTGTGATGATGATAAATGGTAGTACCAGGTCAGATCAATGTTTGACCTTTGCCAAGAATAATACGGAGTACTTTGTGTCGAGATCGCACATTTTGACTATTCCCATTATTACTAGAATTGTAAACAGTCATTCAAATAGGCCTTTAATAAACGTTGAAACTGGGGAAAATTATTCTCCCAACTCCTAAAGTTTAATAGTTTATTATAATTACACTCAGTACTTAATAATTATTTTTATTACACTCCGCTTCCTGAGATTTGTACCAGTATTTTACGGAACTCCTCACATTTAATGTGAAAAGCCAACTTCATTTCAAATTTTCCTGACACTCCACTTTTTGCTTTTTCTATACTCAAAATACCCTTCTCCCTTGCCAACACACACATAGACATACACTGCCCATCTGTATGCCAGGATTGATTTAAGGAACCCATCATGAGAGATAAGTCTTTGAACACTCGTTGCCACCAAAGTAGCGAAAATCGAATAAGAGAGGGAAAGAACCTGGCTTACCTAAACATCCCCTCCCCCTCTTTCCCTTCGCGCATCAGTTACGACCACCGGCGACACGTGCACAGACAGCACGCGCACACGCGCGCATACTACCCATTACTACTATCACCCGACATTTTCAGTCAAACTGGGAGATTGATGATTATCTTATCAGGATTCTAAAAGAGTCCTCAGAAATCGTGACGTGATCCTCAAGAATTCTAACGCGATTCTAATACATTTGGCCAACGACCCAGTCCTACTAAGAGTCTTCTCCTACAGCTATATAAAGGCATCTATCCCCCAGGTATGAGGACAATTACACACACAAAGACACAGTCTAATGCTTTTTCAGAGTTACTATTTTGTAGCTGCGCTTTGACTTAAGCATAAGAGAGTTCTCCACCAGGAACCCCACCCGGCGGTCACTCGTTTTCTGTTTTGCAGGTCATCAATCCAGTCTCGGGTTCCGGAATATACGTAAAGCATATTTTTAGCAGCAACAGTGGTTATGGTGAAGATCAGCAGTGGTGGGATTTGAGTCGTGGTGACGGGTAGATCGAAATGGCAAGGTCATTGTTTGTGGTGGTGCCAGGGCATTGGTGGTTGTTGTGTAACTGGCAGTAGTGATCTGGCCGGTTACTGGTGGTGAACTAGTCAGATTCGTTGCGCAAAATTATTTTTCAATGAGAGGTATTATGGTTTTTTCATTGATTCTGTTGTCGTATTGAACTGAAAAATAAAAAGTATATCTTAGTGTAATAAAAATGGTTAGTAAAGCTGAACATAGTCATGATTAACTTCAAGACTGCTGAAAGGAATTTACCCTTGAAACTATGGTTTAATCTCGATCTTGGGATGACCAAACTCCAGCGATCTAATTCGAAAAGGTTCATATACTAATTGTGTGGTCCGATGGTCATACTCTTATGAACAATAAACATGCACCGGTGCCATATTAATATTTCACTAACAAAAACTTGTCTATTTCTTTCTGTCTTTTTGCTTCCGCAAATCTCTTCAAATTGTTGCAACATCCGTGGTCAAAAGAAAGAGACCTCTTCCTTTCCATTTTTATAAGGAAAGAAATCAAAAGAAGAGAGGGAGGATTGGGCCATTTTCCTTCTCCAATATTCTTTCCCTCCAAACTTTGAGAAAGGAAAGTGGATTTGATGTCCTTTTATCTTTTAACAAAAACTAATGCTGTTTTTTAATATAGAAATATAACATAGGATTTCGAATTTCTTTCACAATGAATTTGTTGGGTACAAGACACCTATATTTATAGCGACAGATGATAAATGACATAAGATTTATATCAATTACACTTAATCTCAACCTAACCACTTAGATCTAAACAATATCAAATTACAACCTCTTGTAGTTATCCCATCATGATCCTGGAATAATCAAATACTTAACATTTAGGAGGAGCATTCTAGTAATGACAACAAAATTTTGGCTTATTTTCTCTTCTCAGGCACACAAACACCACCTAAGAAAATGATTCTCTTCCATCCTAAACTCACGAACACAACTCAAGAAACTCACTCACATTCCTTTCTTTTCATCTCTCCCTTTACTGGGTTGGTGGCTCTTAAGAGGTGAAGCGCGGGATGCGAGGCAGCGTGGCGGTGCCGTGACAAGTGTCTGGCAGCTCGGTTAGTAGCTCTTAATAGGTGGCGTTGTTTGTTTGGTATTTTTTTTAGACTTAGTTAAAATAATTATCCTGCTTTAGCTTCTTCTTTTTTGTTGTTAATGTTTATTCGGTTCTAGTCTTTGTAGTTAATTTATTTTGTCTTTAGTTGCTTTGTGCAACATAAAAAATAAAAAAAAAATTAGGATAGTTACTATAGTTATTGGGTTTATTTTCTTGCACCGCCTATCAGATGGCAATGTCATTCATGTCTTTTAATCTTCGTGGGTTATTTGTCGTGTGCGCAGACGTAGATGACTTTGCACTTCTGTGTCTTGCGGGCATCGCTTTTAACCCGCTGAGTTACATCAGGAATGTCAACAAGACGAGAACACAAAAAGTTGGGCGTCCTCAGCCCCTAGGACCCCGTATTCCCAGTCACAGCAGGGAGGCCGGAGGCATGGCTGAAGTTCTTGTCCAGGGGCTTCGGTCTATGTATGATCAAAGCGCTGATGATGTACGAACATACCGGCTAGCATATTATGGAAAATAAAAATCCGAATGTGAGAAAACCAAGCGAAAAACGATGCCCAAAAGTATGAACAAATAAACCGCAAGAGAAAAATAAAGGGAAACAACTGCTGCCGCAAACAAAACTTGTTCATGCATGCTTTATGACAGTCTGGGAGGCTAGCATGTATGAAGAAAACTGACGCTAATCACAAACAGCACATCGTGAACTATGAGATTAACAAACTTACTGGATCTAATCAGACTCAGATGAAACTTCAGAACGGGGATCAAGTGTCAAAACCATCTTAGACAGCACCTCTCCCATGTCATCCAGTTCATCCTTCTCAAAACCCCAAGTCCTAACTAACCCGGCCCCAAGAGCTCCTCGCTCGAGACCATACTTACGAAGATTCCCCAACCTATTCTCCAAAAATGGCAAGATGGCACTACTAGAACGTAGTCTTGCTGCCATGGGGATGGACTGAACATCAAGTGAACCCCTCGATGGGGAACCTGTGATTGGGCTGCTTAACAGCTCACCATGTTCGCCAACCAGGTTGCCGAAGATCGAGGGAAAAGGCAAGGGTATTGGAAGAGGACAAGTAGTCACTGATAGATGAGAGAACATTGGCCTTGTTATTGCATGCTCATAAGCAGCTTCAAGAGAATCCTTTACTTCAGGAATTGAAGCCTGGTGTCCTCCTGTGCAAGGAGCAAGAGAGTAGTAAACAATTGATGAACGAGTTGAATGCTTTTATTATAAGGTAGAATATATTTTCAAATTTTTGGTAAGCATCAGCAAAGTTAAGAGAAAATCAGTAGCATAAAAGTGTCAGCAATCAGCAGTATAAAGGCAGATACTGAAAAGCTATCACAGGCTTTTGTTCACGGCCCAGCAGTAATTATCATTTTACACTTACGGTTTCTTCAAGAAGTCAAACTAACTAGCCCATGTCGTAAGCATTTCATCGTGAATTTCACTAAGTTGTTCATTGTAAGCAATCCAAATTAACAAAACGCAACTCATCCCCAGCAGGGTTACCCCATGTATTTACTATGCTTACTAATTAATAGGGAAACTATAACCCCTTCCAGCGACGACTGATTTCTGATTGTATAATATTCTCGAGTGTAGCTTAACACATGAACAATTAAAAAAACCCAACAAGAAACTGTTATTAATTTTAATAAACACAAGCGGTGGCAACATTAGTATATCTTTTTGTAGGTTTCAGTTCCCCAGTCTAAGTGGATTTGCTTTAATGAATCATATAAAGCCCTGAATTACGACCCTCACTTCGAAAGATCTGCAAAAAGTTCAGGCTCAGGGAAAGCAAACCGAGTTTACATTGAATAATTTAAAATTGTCTAATTCCGTTTCTAAATGCTAACCAGACTCATCTTGCTAGCTTGCTACAATAATGTGGTGGACGTTAACTTACTCTGGCTACTGAAACAAGTTCTTTTCAAGTCTATTTTGCACAGAGAACGAATCTAACATTCAAACTTAAGAGCCGTTACTGAAAGCCGTGAAAAAAAAAAAACATTCCTTCAAAAGAAACCTCCAATTTTAGTTGTGGTTTAAGTCCTCGTGTGTTCCTTTCATCCTTCTCAGTTCATCAAGCATGGCCAAGATTTCTCGTTTGAAGAATAATTACAACAAGATTAGCATCAAAGGCCCTTCTTCAATCAATAAACCATGAGCTAGTGCCAATAATTGGGTTCTATATAACTTGGCAGCTTGAAGTTGAAACTTCTCAAAAGCCAGATTGGTACCGAGCTGTTTATTCTTCACTTCTAATGGTCTGAATCTGTATTTACTTGATACAGTAGTACCTCTTTGAAATTTCCAGCCAAATCGAAAAATGGATTTGCCCAAAGTATCAATTTCCACCCATAAAAACACAACCTTCAACTCAAAGACATCAAGTTTACTCGGCGAGTCAAAATAACTTTATCATTTTCTTTCTCCACCCCATCGTCAATATCGTTGTCTGTATCTGCAATTGTGACCACCTTCTCACGACGAGAACCAACCTCCACAATATGACAAGCCTCACAACTCCTCTCCTCATTTCCGACCCTGACAAACCAAACAAACCTTCCACCACTTCAAATTACCGTCCAAGTGCCACAGTCCCACAGCACACCTCTGCCAATCACCAAATCCACCCTTTACCACAATAGCGACATCAGATTCAGCCATCACCACTAGCAAGCCCGTCCACTACTGGATGGAACCAATTAAGCCAGCTTTAGATTGGAATAGTGAAGCCAAAACCCGAGGGATAATCTGCCCAGATAAAAAAGGTATACCGTATAGAAAGCAGCACGCTGGAAACAAGGTGGTGTGGGGCAATACTGGTGGACTTGGATCTTCTGGGGAGTGCGTGTTTGATTGAGCCTTTGCCCCGGGGGGGTGGGGGGGGGGGGTGGAGTGTGGGGTGTTTGGGTGAGGGGAATTGAGCTCTAGATTCAGCAGACAAAGGTGGTGGTGACGTGCACTGGCCGCGATGGTGCCAGCAGGTCAGCTTGTCGAGTAACTTTTTAATGAGAAAAACTACAATATTGCTACGCCACAGAAATTTTCTATGGCGTGGCTCGAAAACGACGTAGTTTAAAGTAATTTTAGGCGGTGTATGACAAATTACCATTAAAAAAGACAAAAAATGCCATTAACAATATAACTCAAGCTACATCGTGTAGCGCCACGTCATATAAAACTTTTCCATGGCATATCAACATATCAGAATCCCCTATTTTATTTTGGTTAATAGTTTTATATATTAAGGTATTTGGATGTTTTTCACGCCTATAGTGGGCACTACCGTTAATTATTTGGATGGAAGTCTCCAGAGGTCCTGAGGTGTTCATATAGTAAAACTGTAGACATTTATAGTAAAAATTGAACATTCGGTGTACTAAAATGGGACTTTTAGGAAGTTTTTTGGTACTAAAGTGTGTTTGAACCTGTATCCTTCCATGAGCCAACAGTCAATTGCTTGTAGATTTGTAAGCTGTTACACCCTCTAATGGTTCATTGTTGAGGCATTTACACAAGCACAAAAAGATTCACTCCAAGGCATATTCTAATGGAGGATATGACTCAGCTGTCTATAAGAAATATTCTTTAATGTTAATGCCCTTTAACTTCGAACAATACAATACTAACTCTTAAAACTGTGTGATAAAATTTCAGTAAAACTAGGATAGTCGCCCGCCCAGTCTTATCCAGGGCTCGTACAAAAAATATTATAAGGTTTTCAAAAGTAGCTGCCCAGATCGGGAATCTAAGTAAAAAGGGCTGGCACTATAAGTCTGATAGACACCCGCTTTCCAATTCCTATCTAGTCTACTTACTGAAACTCTAGAGCGTGAGGGGGTCGAAGTAAGGGAAATGCGTCTTCTATGAGAGCCCTCTTTCTAAATGGCAAGGAACTGGGATTTTTTTGGAAGTAAATGAGAAAGGAAAAAGCAATGCCATAGATGAATTCACAGTTTTCTCGTGTAATGATTATCATACTTAAACGGATCCTTTTTTTGGGCGGGAAAGGATGAAGCAGCATCCTCGGATCGTAATGAGGAGGTTGGGATCATATGTCGAGTTGGAAAGACCGACGTGTGAAGTGGAACTAGGAATAAGAATAGGACAGAGATTCCTTCGTCGGGAGAGCTGGCACTAGCTAATAAAGAAAGGAGGGTAGGATTGGTTGGCCACTGGCCAGTTCCATCCCATAGCCCAAACCACAGAAAAAGAGCGAATAGAATCTACTAGGAAGGCAATGACCGCTACCGTAACTGGATTCGGTCTTTGTTCCCTGGTCAGATATAATATAAGCTCTTAATATCTTTTTAATTTCTGCCTTTCTTTCCCATGACGACTAGGAACGGGCATATCAAAAAATTTTACTTCGAATTTCTCACCTCATGAATGGAATAAGGATAAGGTGTGCTATGGATTGGGAGTAACCACTAGTGATAGGACAAAAATAGGGGGGAAGGAGAAAGGAAAGAGCAGATTTTTATAGTCTCTCGCTTGGATGCTGGGAAGATCCATAGATCTGGATAGAGTCTACCTCATAAAGGAAGAGTGCCGCCTTCGGTTCCAGTGAATCAAACTTGAGATGGGAAGTAGCGACCAGAAAGGATCTTTCTATTATCATCTTTCGCTAAAACCCCGTATTAGGTTGGACCACTAAACCAATTCCCCAAGAAGGACTAATTCCACGAGTCGACTTCGAAGATGCCCTTGCCTAGTTGGCTATTCTTCTACTTAATAGAATCATTCAGATATTCAGAATACTGACCCGGTTTTCCTACTACCTTTACCCAATTCCAGTATTAGAGGAAGCACTTCTGTTAACTCTGCTACGCACCTTGATCCATGAAAGATGATAGTCTCTTTCGTCGTTTGGGGGATTAACTAACTAGAGGCGAGCTTAGCTCTAGGCCATCTCTGCCTCTTTCCAAACCCATGCAGAGAGTTTCATAGAGGGTAGGGTATGCCTCCCTTGAATTGAGAAAAAAGAGTCACATTAGGACGGAGTGTGATGGATCAAGTCTAAGTCAGCTTCCAAGCCATCATTCCTCAGCCTTCTCTCATCATCCATTTCCTATATTTCAAGTTAATCCACCGGAACTGAAGACTCCCTCAGTTCGACAACTAAGATTATTGATTGATTCTGAAGTCACTTCATATGGAACCAAGGGATCGCTTTCATCAATCAGGCCTTGCTATATCTATGTCAGGTTGAGTCAGCATTGTCACACAAGATAAGCTAGCCAGGAGTCATTTTCAAATAATTGCTTAGCCAATGGCAGACCTTGTCATTATTTTACAATCATCGTTATGAATCAAGCTCTATCTTTTCCAGTTCCCACACTAGTTCCTACTTTCTTCGTTTAAGTTCAACATCAAAGCCCTACCTTTCCGTTTAGTGGGAAACCTAAGAAAAGACTTAAGCACTTGCAGATATCTTATCAGCTTCATCCCTCTCCGATCGTAAACTCGCGCCTCCCTACGCCCTTCTGCTTGCTTCGCTAAATAGAGTTTTTTGCCATTGGCAATGAGGCCCCTATTCCTGAAGTGAAAGGACGCTTGGTCATTAGAGTGTTATAACCTTAAAATAACGATAAATTTGGATTTGTTTTACTCAACTCATAAAGGCAAAGAAAAAAGGGATCCGCCTCGAATCAAAATGGTTTCTCCTAAAAATGGAAAAAGGATAGCAAAAGCTACCCAACCTACTTGATCCTTTACATTAAAATAGGGGTAAGAAGCTATATTATCCATCTCAAAGTATACACCCATGGATTATTTGATCCATATTGATGCAATGCGGCCGGATGAAGAAGACTGGCGCCTGCTTAAAGAAAGGGGAGTAAATGGTGTTCAGTGTTATAAAGAACATTCTGTGTTCTTTCAGACGAAGGTGACGACCCTAATAGAATTATACCTTTTCTTTACATCTTTCTTTCTCTCATGCTCTACGTTGGTAAAAAAGCAACGAAGAAAAGAAACAATCCCTCATCTACGACCAGACATTCCACAGCAGATTTAATCTTAATTGAGCCTACCCTATTAGTGGAAGTCAGGCTGATGAAGTAGTCCAATTAGATTCTCAGCATCCACGAGGCTTGAAGCGAAGGCCATGCTTTTGCAGGAGAAAGATGGATGATTTGGAGAGAGGAAAGTTTACCTTTCTATTGAATTCTGTTTTTCTTTGACTTATCACCGCCGAATGAGGCTCCTCTTGATTAGGGGCAGGGGTCACCTTCTGGTTCTGATTCTTCGGGTGTGTCAGATTGTTAGAAGATGCCCACGGGTCAATATGCTTCAGAAAAAGGGTAGGCTATATCTATATAGTGTCGCTATTAAGAAAAGGATACACCCCGCAAAAGGACTTAAGACTTTGGGCGTCGTTTCCTCGATCTAGCAATCTTGAACAATTCTTTTGATGAACTGTTTCCTATATCCAACAGGAAGAGGAGAAGCTGTACACATCTAGTCTTTATACGCTGGATTTTTTAACTAATGTCTTTGTAGTTGTTTCTTACTTTCTAGTCGATACTTCTTCAATCATCCACGGTGAACAACCTACCTTAAACTAACTAGAATTCTGAAATCCATCATTTGATCCGTCACTCCTCACTTTATCAGAATAGGCTTTAGAGTAGCTCTTTCCCTTTCTTATTATAATAGTACAGATGAAATCAATAAATTAAAAGAAAGGGCTATTGTTTATGAAAGCTTCTTTTGGCCTTACCCCACCCCTTTTTTTTCCTTTTCATTGACTAAGTGCAACCTTATTTATTTAATAGAGCTAGCGGCAGATTCTTTACAGACAGGAATCCGAATATCTTGAGATAGCCAGTATTGCTCTTATATGGAATATTAGAGTGGGGGCTTTTAGACCTCTCTTTTCGCTTTTCTGTTGTTATTTTTGTTGCTTTGTTGAAAGACTGCTGAAGTCGAGTTATTCAGGCTTTCTTTGCTTTTTCATTGATATCGGGTTGGTCTCCAGTGAAGCCCTACTAAATCGCATAGGAAAAGATATCTCTCTTACTACTATAGCATAATAGCTTAATCCACTTCCTCTGAAGGGATTGCTTTACTGCTTCCTCCTCTATTATGGGTTGCTACAAGAGTGAAACTAGGAGTCTGGAAAATAAATTTTAACTATATATTACCCTACTTTTGACTCAACCCTTTCCAGTTTCTCACCAACAGTACTCCCAGCCTTTTCCAGTGGCTACTAACCTACTTAAGGAGCACTGCACATTTTGCTGCAATCTTCTTTTCTTTCTTTTTTTCTTGACAATTAGATATATTAACTACAATTCAAGTCACCCTTTCTCCTCAGGCCTCCGACAGTGCCAAGATCCGACTCAGCCAATGTATGCATGAACCGGTGCACAGACTCCTGCTCCCAGTCATGAAAGTCCCTCCTGAGTCGTGCATTCCACAGTCAACCTCCATCTGAGAGGGTCACGTAATTTTACACTTCTAACATGTTTCCTGAAGCTGCACAACTTGGGGAAAAGTCCTTCCCAAGCTGACGAACCAGCCAGAATCAGAACACAATATATATATGTCACAAAGTCTTGCCAGGCTATGCTCCTCGACGAGTCAGGTCTATACCAAATCCATTACCCTCCTCCATAAAAGCTCTCCTCCAAAGAGAATCTTCATCTAACTCCTCAAAAAGGCCTGGTTCAACAACCCAAATCTGTAAGCCCAGCCCCAAGCCAAACTAGTATCTCAATGATAACATATAACTACACTAATGGCCACAAGGAGTCGTCAGTCAATTCTTCCTAGACCCGGAAAGGGAAAATGTCTAAAACAGTTTATGTTGCACAAAGGAAGAATTCAGTGTTCAACATAGTACATGAATCTCAGATGCAAAAACAAAAGCGAATAGATTGCCAGGTAGTAAGCAAAACTATGAAATTACCATATCCAAGAACTCCATGGATACTCATCGATTCTAATGCTTGTGAGTCCTCCATGTCCTCTGCAGTCTCAGGGGTCAGTGGTTGCAAATTTCCTAGCAAAAACTTCGGAGCCTGTTTCCCTGTATCCAAAGAATTAACAACTGATAAACTCACTCGTTATAAGGTGCTGCTAAGTACAGCAAGACCTATATATACCACTTAAAGAAGGTGCTGGCATGGCAACATCCAGAATGGCAACCCTATTCTGCCTAGCTTGGCCTGCTAACATTTGTATGGCCTCATGGACATCCATTGCTCCAGATCCATAGCACGATTCCGCAGTGGGCCCAAGTCGCTTCATCCGGAAAGGGAGACTAATTGAATGGATGGCAGAGGCATAAACTGCACTGGAGTGGTAAGGCTTCTCATCCTTTATACATAAAACTCTAGAAGCGTCACCTTCATAATTATGGAAACACCAACCTTTGTAAGTTGTATGAAAGAAAAACATACCAACAGATATGACTAATCATAGCAGATAATAAATCTCTGATGCAACAAGTGTTCATAAAACCTAGCCAAGCCATCTATATTTACAAGTGAAACATTCATATTAGCACCAGAAGGAAAAACAGAGGAGTTTCACTCAAAGAGATAGTCAAAAAACAATAATAACTAAAAAAACCATGCTGAAATGACCACCATCATGACCTATGTCTAATGAATCCAAGATGGTAAGTTCAGGAAAGGAAGGCGAAAAACTAGTACAAGTTTCCAAAAAACAAGTGTCGCTTACTTCTGCTTACTGAGGGTAAACCAACTGGCACAATCAATTTACTGAGGGATGATAGTCTTGAAAAGGATATTGCGTCATGAAGTTTACGCGAAATTGTCTGCTTCTGGCCTCTGGCATTGGTGTATGATTCAGGAGCCTGGACAGCATAGACCAACACGGGGACGTTTGTAAACTCATCTGCAACACTCTCCAGAAATTCCGCAGCTAAACCTGAAAATCCTCCTGTGTTGTCTAACATAAATTGGATTCCCTGCCAAAAGATTTTGTAACAAGAAATGAAGGTGTGGACTAAGAAATCAGAATCCATGAGGAGGCATATGTACAAAACGGCTTGAACCAAAGTTCTATGCATATTGGAAACTAACTTATAGAAGTAACATGTAATTTGGAACTCCCAACATCTACCTAAGATAGCTTTTATGTGAAGATTGTGAGCATCGAGTTTCACCACTACGAAGTTCTATGGATATTGGAAACTAACTTAGAGAAGTGACATGTATTTTGCAACTCTGAAAATTCACCTAAAATAGCTTTTATGTGAAGATTGTGGACATCAACTTTCACCACTACGAAGAAGATAACATCCAAACGGCAAAAATTTAACTAAATATAAATGGGAGAAAGAGTCAAAAGCTATGTGAAACACAAGGCATAGCAATAATTCTGACCAGAAGACCATCTACATCATGCTGCAGACTACCTCAGTATCAAGTTACCAGTATCATCTTTTGTCTCAACAAGGCTTATGCCACTTTCTGTATTTCCCTTGTTTATTTCTTAGAGTTCTACACGCTAAAACCACAAAATAGGGCACTCTCATGTTATGCTGCAGAGCTGCCCTTGAATCTGTCAGGGTGTTACGGGAATCTCTCTGTCTGAAAAGGCAGTTAGGTCATTACTAGTGCCTAGAGCTCCCGGTGTTGGCTGTAGCTGTGGAAGGTGTAGGCTCTACCAAAAAGCATGCAACATGACACTCAAAAAGTGAGCTTCACTTCTTTGGGCACTCCTTTCTGCTTCATCTTGGAGCTTGCTAGTACACCGTCCTCTATGTGTACATGGGGTGCAACCCCCTCTTTGGCACCATTCTATTATATCTATACTGCAAAAAGATCGGCGAAAAAGTTGTTCTCTCTTCTCCTTTACAATGTCCATACAAGACCAAATAAACTGGATAGCTGTTATCTCCCATGGGGATGATATATCCTTTTTTGCATGAACATACACGGTGTACCTTCACCTAACGTAGGGGAACATACATCACTAGTTCCCTTGCAATAGATAGAAGCATACTCCAGATGTTTATCTTAGTTGGAAGGTCGGAACACCAAGAAATGTGATGGTTCGTTTACCTGAATATGGTCACACTCTTCTATGAAAAACCGAAGCCTCTCATTGATTTCTTCTCCTTGTAGACCCCTAGAGAAGGCATCCCTTCCAACTCCGTAGTTGTTAAATTCTTGAGAACCCATACACAATCCATTTAATTCATATAAACTCTGGGGATGATAATGCACTTTTGAATAGTCTGTCCAGAATTGAACATCATTTTCTAGACTTTCAACTATGTCCTTATCTGGAACTTTGCTCTGAGGTTCATTATGTACTCTCTCCTGCTCATCCTCGTCTAAACTTTGCAGGAACAAGTTCTTCTTACGAGGTTCAGATGCATGAGTAGAAACATTGCCAGTCCTGCACATTGTGTCTGAAGACATTCAATTCAATTAAAAGCTCCACTTTTGAAGTTAGAAAGTCATACAACCATGTATAGAAGGTACTTAATTAGTTACAGAACAGCAGAGCTAGTAAGCTTGAGATGCCTATTGAGCCATAATATACGTTGTTGTGCTCATTCTAACAGCTTAAATTTCAGAGCAGATGGCAACTTAACTTGGTGTCAGAGCTCTTATTCCAGTAAGTGTTGGGGTTCAACTCCCCTAACCTAAATTTGACCCACCATTATGTAACTTCTCTCCCCTTCTAGGATCAATAAGGATTTCTCTCTCCTTGATTTTTTTCCCTCACGTGCAACCGAACTTTAAGCTTGATATACATGTTCGCCCATTCTCTGACAGGTTAAGCTCTTAAAGCGTATCAGAGCTCTCAATTGGAAAGGTCTCGCACAAAGCTTGCACTTGGTCCTCCCACATGTTTATGCCTTAATAAGCACTCTCTTATGTTGATTCTGCCCTGTTGGGCACATTTGATTCGACTCTCCACGTGCACCAATGAGGTCACATGTAACGGAAAGTCTTACATTGTTAGGGCCCATTCTCTTATACATTGAGCTTTACTTAAGTACAGCTCAACAAATAGTTCAGAGTTTGGTTGATGAACCAGAAGTGTAAAATAATGTGGACATTATAATTGTCAAGGATGGAAAAACAATTGAAAAGGTGTTTACTAAACCAAATTTGCCTTGTCTTTTCTTCATAAAGAAAGCATATAGAATTTTGCAGTTTACTTTTCACATAGAATCGACAATAATGTTCGTGTATAGTGTATACTAAAAAAAGGTAAGTTCTTCTTCTCATAGGATAAGATTATGCGAGAGGATAATGCAGTTGGCAATACAGAAATCCACTATATTATATCTCACCAATCGGTCCAATCCGTAAAATATGTCAATAGAATCACAATAGCATCTGACAAACAAGTTCTCCGCATTTCTCTTTACTTCATGATTTCGATTTTTTTCCTTTTCTGTACTCCTCCGCTGAATAGGTGAAAGCAGATAGTACGAGTACCCTCTTACTGCGATTAACATACGTCATCTAATGAATAGGTGAAAGCAGATAGTACGAGTACCCTCTTACTGCTATTAACATACGTCATCTAATGATTCCTCAAGAGGTAAACCAACTTAACACAAAGAAGTGTTCTCCGCATTTCTCTTTACTTCATGATTTCGATTTTTTTCCTTTTCTGTACTCCTCCGCTGAATAGGTGAAAGCAGATAGTACGAGTACCCTCTTACTGCTATTAACATACGTCATCTAATGATTCCTCAAGAGGTAAACCAACTTAACACAAAGAAGTGTTCTCTATTTGCAAGTGCTCTTTTACAGAATACTCCACTAGTATGATTCATGCAGTTTCCTTCCACTATGGATCTGTGGACACCAGGATTGGAGGCATGATAATTCCCATTTTGGAAGGATGGCCATTTTATACCATGGGTGCCGTATTTGTGGAGCGATTTTGGGAGAGGCAGAGTTAGAAGAGCTTGCGAATGGAGCGCCTTGTGAGCTCTGGATATGTGTGCATATATGAAGCACCAACGCTTCCACCAACTTGGCGACAACTTTTAGTGCAATCTCCGTTTGTTACACATTTATTTCCTGCTTTATATGAAGACTAGCAGTTACCAATAAACCGGATTTCTGAAACTTTAAAAAAGAAGCATCAACGTCGGTAAATGGTGGCTCCAGGAGCAGTAATGCTTGAAAGCTCACAAAGCGCCTGAAGATGAACCGCATCACTTTAGTCCCGTGCTTTGGGGGTTTTTGCGTTCGCGGTCGTCATTTTCCAGGCATGGGATGTTTTTGTGAAACACCAACATGGTGTCAATCATCTCCAAGGCGCAAACAATTGGAGTCACCGTTGTTAGGCAGACCCGCTGGCACGCAGTTATGCAGAGCATCACAGGTACCTGCTTGCCACCGGCAAGAAAGAACTTGGAGTGACAGGGAGGTGTCTTAAGGCATTTGTAACAGAATTGACGTTCTTGACCACGTAGTCCTTGAGGTTTAATGACGAGTCAGGAGATTTGGGGGGTGGGCGTAGAGCAGGCAAAAGAATGATGTGAGGGGTTAATAAGAAAATACATGAATGATTTGGTTAGAGGGTGCGTAGATGCGGATACGAGCACAACCCGGACTACATTGCTCAACCAAATGAAATGCGGTCTATACGCATATCAAGGATATGCAGACACTTTCCATTATCAAGTCAGATAGCAAAATTTTTACAATGTCACCTTAAACAAAGTGATGAGCTTATGCAGATATTGTATGTGAAATCATCAATTCTATAAAACAGCTAAAAAATAGCACAATATTCATGTCTAAAAGAAGTAAAACAAAAAATTTCATACATAAAAAATATTCAACATCAAAGTCTCACCATGTCACAACATCTGATGGCCCAGATGAAATGTTCCTATACAATGTACCACGTGAACTCATGGATCCAAGCAATCCTGGATGATCATAAAATTTTAACAAGTTAACTTTCAGAGGCACAATACTTGCTTTTTGATATCTAAACTGACTCCACTAAGAGAGTGCCAAGGGGGCACAACTGCAATTACCCAGAATCACGGCCCTACCACAGGGCATGAAGCACGCAAACTTGTTGCATAGCTCAGGTTGGAGCAAGGTGTCATGCCAAAAAGGTACTCTTAGTTCCTTGGCAGGGTCTTTTGGCCCTCAACTGCAATGACCCAGAATCACGATCCTATCACAGGGCATGAAGCATCCAAACTTCTTGTTGCATCGCTCAGGTTGGAGCAAGGTGCGATGCCAAGAAGGTACTCTTAGTTCCTTGGCAGGGTCTTTTAATGCTAATTCCACACTCTGACATATCCTATGTGGAATTAGGTGTTACAGCAACCCATCTAGACTTCCCCAAAGGACAAAAAAAGAACAAACAGGATCTTCCTCTCCAAACAAAAACGAAAAGCAAAAACAAAAATCTTGTTGACAAATCAGCACTAAAAAGGTAATTTCCGAGAAGGTTGCAACCGACGACTCTCTCCACCAGGGTACTGTCGTACTTGGTAGCAGTGGAAAATAAATGGTCTATTGTGGAGGAAATTCATACAATGCTTTTGAAAATAGTAACATAGCACTGATATCAGTTAATCAATATGTGAAAAACATTTTTCATCTTACTACACCTATACTCGTAACTTTAACAACATAAGAAGCAAAACAAGAGACCCTCACCCCAGTTAGAACTATTATTCCAACGGCATTGACACGTTAACTATACAACAGAATACTAAATGACTTGATACATTTCATTTTCTATCACTCGGTCAATATAATGAACTTTGAGAATATAATATACTTTGGACAAGTACCTTGAATATCAACTGATACCAAACGAGGGGTATATGTAAGAATGCCCTGCACAATACTAGCATATAAGAAAGAAGCTAACTATGTCTTGAAAAAATCACAATTTAGTAAGTTATTGAAGAAAGTCATCAAGTTGCTGCAGACATCATATCACATGGAGCTAGCACGGTCGATGAAGGTCATGTCACTTGCTCAAAAAACACTATGCAAACTTATTCACATAAAAAGGACTGAACAGACAAACATATATAGAACTGCATCCTAGTATTGAATATTGATTATGAAAATTCGAAATTTTTGATGTTCTTCAGTTTGAACATAAAATTATCATAAAGAAGAAAACAAGGAAACTTGGGATAATGCGTGATATCAGTTGTTGCTATGCACCATGCATCACTCCATCCTTGCACATTTGCACCGTCAATATAGCGATGCACATTATCAATGCAACATGCCTTGTGGTTCTATCAGGCTCATGCCGAGCGTAGACTCCTCGCTCAGGCTGATGTTTTTCCGAGCCTAGGCTCCAGGAAACCTTTGGTGCCCTGGTGTTCTTGAGCCTTTGATAAGTACAGGAGTGCAAACACTTCCAGAAAATATGTTGAAATAAACAATGAAATAGAATTCACAGACTTAATTGGGAGATCATATCTGGTAAATAACAAAAGAAACAGAAAGAAATAAACATTAACCAAGTTCCCTCCAGTTCAATAATTACTCACAACATCACATAAATCATCCATTTCACTTTGCATATCACCAAATGTACACCACTAGTCAGGATACGCATATTCTGCTGTAAAAAAGATTTTGCTTCCCTAAAACGTAAATTCGTACAAAGGCCCTAGGCTCCATATCTTTTAGTTGAAGTACAACACTAACGTCTTAGAAGATAGCTTCTTGTGGGAAGCTCTTGACTTCCTATGCATTCTGCTGGGACAAGTGAGCCACTACAAGACTAAAACTGCAATCTTCACACTGAGTGTCCTACCCAGATATAAATTCGTTTTTCTCACACCTCAGCGCCAGGTGTTTCTAATTACACGACTTGGGCCCCTAGACAATCCTAAATTTAGCTACTAACACTCAAAAGATTGCACTAAAGGAAACCGCCAAGTAACTTAAATTAGTTGTTATCTATCAATTGAAACTTTCTTACAACTGGAGCTGAAGAAGTTGTTGGTGCTTTATTTAGGGAATAAGGAGGAGACATATGGATATGTACAACCAGTCCCAATGTAAGTGAATTCACGTCCTTGTTAAAGGTTTACACACCAATAGAATAACTATAATCTCATTTTTTTACTACCTCCATCCCCATTGAATCTTCACTTTGACTTTTTACAAAATGCTATAATATATCTGGTACCATGTAAACATCCAATTCAACTCAAATAGGAATAATAGATTGAATAAGAATCTTTCAGCAAGTCAAGCTATGTGAGAAACAAAGAGTGAAGTCAAGATTTCTAAGTACTAAATCTGTCCTAGGAGCCAACCGGAGGCGTTTCACCAGCGCGGTATAGCACGTCCATGTCAAGATTATGATTCTTGAAGGCTGGATTAGCCTGTGGATCCTCGGCCAAGCCAAGCAGTTCATCCTTCAAACAGCGAGATAACAGATAGGTCAAGACAAAGAAATTGCAACCAAAACGACAGTAAGATCATAAGCCAAAAATAGTGTAGAGCAGTACCTGGAAGTTCCAGAAGTGAGAACCAATGAAGTTGGCGTAAGTTCCCACTTGAAGAGTCACTATTTCTCTCATACTTCTTTCCTGCAATAAGATAGGTTCTCAGTAAACAGCACTACATGAATGTGCAAACAAAATTAAAGACTACGCCTAGTTATTTGGTGGCTTACGGCACGGCGGGCTACGGTGGTTCGACGCCGGACGACGGTGGAGGTGGGAAAAAGAGGGTTTACTTTAGAGGCTTCGCGCGGAGACAGAAGGTTTATTCGGTGGTGTTCGGCGCAGGTCGCACTACTTATTAATTGGGCCCAAATTTTGGCGTTGCTATGCAAGATTAAGCCAGGCTAGAGTCTATTCCCACAACCGATATGGTATTCCGTAAATTTGTTTTGTCGCTAAAAATTCATTAATGACGAATGTAAATCTTTATCGATGACTGAGAATGTTAAAAAGTATATTGTGGTGTGAGAACATTCCCTTTCTACGTTCATCTATTTAATTTCTTTTTTTTTGTTCAATTTTCTTGGGCCCTACAAGATCTGAGGTTCTATCAACATCAAACGGTAAAGTTAACTTTATTCGTTACTAAACTTAAAATTCTCATAAAGTTAAAAGAAAAAATAAACTAATTTAGAGTCACGTAGTACAAAAGTTTTATAAGATAACCTCATTTCTGTAACTTAAGAAACTTCACTCCTCAATTCCATTTATGTAAGATAGATTTTGAAAAAAGAAAAATGTTTGCGGTTACCCTGCATGTAGCATCGCAGCTACTTACGCTTGTATAGCGATATACTAATCGTAACTAAATATAGTTAATTATTACTAGTGAGCTGAGACGATAAAAATACATTGGCATAAAATGATATAAAGAAAAATCCGCGGGTCAACAATACTAGGGACCATCTTCGTTTTGTAGAATTACGCTCGTTAATCCTTGTGATCCGACTATCCCCTTTGGTTTTATTGACAGCACCAGTTTAACAGTAAACTGACTACGAGGGACAGTCCATTTAGGGAGAAAGCAATATGTATACTTCAAAATGTATGGGCTTGTGCCCATAATTTGACAACTCAGTACTCAAAAACACCTTGTTCAAGAAGCTTTGGGTTGAGGATACCTGGTCAGAGAAGAATATACTCTGCAGTAAATAAGAAAAACATTTAATAAGTAACCAGAAAAACATTCAATAAAGATGTTAAATATTTTCCAAATCCCGTCAACGCATGAAGATTCAGGGAATGTAGTTGCCTCTCTCTCTATGGTTATGTCTCAGAAAAAGAAAAGCTGAAAACTTTTAAGGCCTCTCTCTTAGTCTGTATGCGGGTAGTAATTGTTTGTTTGTTAACTTGACACTCAGATTATTGCTACTGGATATCTGTGCCTGCAAAATTCAGGGTGGCTCCGCCAGCCTACACGCGGTGCTGAACCGGCTTCCGCAGCCAACCCCTCCAGCCATGGCTTTCTGACTTGTCATCTCCATCATCTTCCATGCTGTTGCTACAAGTATTCAAGGAGCATAACCCTTTAACAGAACCAGGCAAGTAAAGGGGTCCTTCCGGAGAGCCAGAGTCTCGACCCAGCCTTAGGCAACTTGATGGGGGAGCTGAAGAGGTTGGAAGTTTTCTTGTATGAATTCTATATTTCTGCAGTCATACAACCATTTGAATCATCAAAATAGGCTCTACTATTTGAACTAGACTAATGGATCAAAAAACTCAATATCATTGTTCACTCTAGTTATAATCTAGCTCGTAAAGTCTCTTCACATGTATACAGACCCAAATAACGTTATGCTAAATTAGAGAAAAGAATAAACGAAATTGTTAGAGGGATATTTGAGCTAAAAAATCTACCTGCAAATGGCTTTTTACTTCATCATTGGTAAGGTCATCCACTTGCATGAGTTCTCTAATCTGCTTTGGTGTGGCCACTGCAAATTAGTCAACATAGAAAACAGAAACTTCAGTCTCTTTTCATGACCAAATGAAAAAATATAGTGATTCTAGCCTTCGCATAAACACCGTTGTCAAAGATATACATCATCGAGTTCATTCTCTACTAACTTAAGCTTTTTAAGTAGAAGATAACTCGGTAACCATGAACCTTTTGACAGAAAGAAAGTCGTTCTACGTAAACTTCATGCTAGTTACTGGTGGTTGATTTTCTCTTGGTAAGTTACTTGTGACAACTTGGTTTATCTCTAAAAGAAGACACCATTAATTGCACAAGAAATCTTGACATTTCTTGTCGTTAGTCAATACCAAGTTGGCTTTAAGCAAAGCATTCTCAGAAAAGTACCACCACACCTAACTTTTGAGGATTCGTGTGCTTTCTGGCAACCAATATCAGGACTTTTCATGCTATTTATCCAAGGATAATGCAGAATTAAAGAAATTTACATGAAGAGAAATAGTATGAAACAAAAAGCAATTGAGGCTGGGTGGCATCCCATTTTTTACGGCTTGACTTTATTTTTGTCACTAAAGATCTAAGTAGTGGTACCAAAAGGCATGAAATTGCCCAAAAAATACCCTGCAGCAGAAAACGTAAATATGCGACAAAAAGTAAAGTGTTATTATCGTTTTTCATAATGGATTAAGCTATAGGTAGACAACTAGATATTAATTTCACCCCATAAACGCTTTTTGATCTCTATTTTTGTCATTAAAAAGCGTTTCAGTCATTATTGATAACTTTTTAACAACAAATAAGGTTATGGAATAGCATATTATCGTTAAATATAACTTTTTTTCTCGTACCAACCAAAAAAGATAAAAAGAAGAAGATAGGATGAAAATTACCCTGTGGTCCTCCAAGGTGTTGAAGTGAATTGACAAATCTCCGGTGTAACTCCGGCGACCAGCACCGCCTGTGTTTTTTCTGAGCTGGCTGCGGCTGGCTCTGTACTCCACTGCTACCATTGTCTTTTGAACTCGAAGCCACTCCCACTGCCGGAAGCGATAGAGACAGACCACAATTTGCTACAATCTCCTTCCTTTCGACCCTATCAACTCCAGATTGTTTCTCCATAAACGCACCTCCATCCTTCCTGGATTTAATCTGCGGTGGGTTGTCTTCATAAGAGCCAGCGTCTTCTTTCTCCCTCTGCCATCACCAGTATAACATTAGAATCCACAATTCTGTAAGCTCTTCTATCTTTTTGTTAATGAGTAACAATTGTGCACTTACAAAAAAATCTAAATTATTGTAGATAAGTTATTTATGACTACATAGAAATATTTTTGGCATATACGCATAATTTTAGGAAATTGGAGAAAAATTCCGATCGGGGGAGGGAAGGCGGCCTTCGATTTAGATGATTATGATCCGACAAGAACTATCACTTGTCTCGCTTCACGTTAAAAATATTTCGACGATTTTGATAAGGCCCTTACCGATTCGATCGCTGAGATGAAGTTTTGTTCTTTGATACTATCATCATGAAAGTCATGCTGAAGATTTGTGCTCCAGAGCTTAGCAGAACTCAACCAGTTCTTCATGTCACTGGGGTCAGTTGACCTTTTCACCCCTCCATTTTCATCAGAATTACCCTTCAATTCTTCCACTACATGCTGAGCCTCCATTTCCTTACCGTGCATTACTTCCTCCTTCAGTCTCTCAATTGCTGCAAACCACAAATCACAATACACGATTTACATGGTAAATTAACAGAAAACCACCGTGGATTACAACTTTGATATGGTCGAAGCAAGCAGGGCTGATACAGTCGAAACGTTTCCATTTTTTGGACCATCGACCAAAAAAGAGTGACTTTCTCCGAAACACACACTTCCTTAAAATGTTTTTCATATTAATTCCACCGATCAAGCAAAACATGATCAAAACGGTTCTTCGAAACGTTTCTAGCTTTAAGCCCACCAAGACAGATTCTCGAAACGAAACTTTAACCCATGCAAACGAATCTACCATACACAAGAAAACGACGACGCGCCATATATACAAAGAGGAAGGGAAATAACATACCATCTTGCAGAAGGAGCACAGAGACCGGAAGTTCACGTTTAAAGGCATCGATCTTTTTCAGTTCATTTTCTAGCACATGAACTAGCTCCTTCACCATGGTTACTTTCTCGGAGAAATCGTGGGTCACAGAAAGATCTGCGAGGAATGCGGAAATGGTCTTTGGGACAAATTCAGGCGAATTGGCAACCATTTTTGTTGTTTTCAGGTGTTATAAGTCTCTCCGGCCAGGATGTATCTCTTACATTGGCAAGAGATACATGGGATAAACAAGGGCCTCTTACTTATATGAGCTCGGTAAGAAAAGAAAAAGGAAGGCAAAAAGTGGTAGTAAAGAAACAGAAAATTGGATTCTATCAAGAACTGAAGATTCGGCTGCATTCACACATTCGGGTCCTCGCGTATTTGAATCAACTCGGCGACGCGTTTACACCTGCTCAGTCAAAATCCGAGTCACCTTTTCTAATGCTTTGACTTTGTTGGGTAAATAATTAGTTTTTTTTTTTTAATAGTGGTTTTTACTAGTAGAACTAGGGTCTGTTTGGATGTCCTTTCTGGTTTCTAGTTAGAATTTCATATATTTTCAAAATTTCACCATAGCCTGAACAGATTGGCTGTTTCTTTGAGGCTTTTTTTGGATAGCTTTTTATTATTTTGGTATTTAGATTATTCGTAGAGAATAAACATATTTTCTTTTCAAGTACTGACCATGTCTGGATACACGGTATTAAAATATAGAAAAAAACAACATCGCAATATTTAAGCAGATACCATACAAGGATTATGAGAACACCTCGCTTGGATGCCAATTTTCAACACATCTTTAAGGTCAGCATGAGTAGATGAGAATTCCACGAAGGATTGACAAGATATTTCGTAACTAGATGTGAATAGCTTTTTCGAAATAAGGAAATTCGGAGAAACAAATAATGAAAAACATAAATAAAGGTATTCAGACGTAGCTTAATTACTTTGAAATTGACAAAATATTTGTAACCAGATGTGGTTAGCTCTTTGAAATTGGGAATTCAAAGAAACAAAAAAATAAAAGTGGAGAAAAAGTTATTCGGGCATAACTTAAAATTGTTTTGAAAACAACAAGCCTTGGTCTCGAAGAAAATACACATTGTCCCCTCTACTTTTGTTGATTGGCAACAGGGGGTTCACTCTATTTAAAAAATTGTACTACACCTATCTCTACTTCTGAAAAGTGTGCACGTTGAACTATAACTATCATGGAGTTGTTGAAAAGACGTCATTACCCTCACATTTTGCTTTATTTACTTTAAATGTTTTGAGGTCTTCATTAAATATTATAACTACATGGGTTAAAGTGCAACCTTCCCACCCTGTGAATCTCCCAATCACCCGATGTCGCTACCTTAAACTCTCGCCCACCACCGCAGCCCCTCAGCAACCCTCACAATTCGCCCCATCAACCACGTAGCCCGTAGATCCACCCTATTATACCACCCTACTACCGCACACCTGTGAACTACCCCCGTCACCATAACACCCATCACCATAGATCTGTGTTGTTTTGCACACAACACACCCTTCATCAGCCAATGCTGTCGCACCTTGCATCTACTGCACATTATTCATCACCCACCACCGACACATTTCATAGATCTGTGTCGGTGGTGGTGGAGCAGTGTTGTTATCCAATCCTAGCTACGCACTTTTGGACTGCTCTTGGGTCCCTCTCCCACGACACGTCAACTTTCCAAACGGTCAATTTTCACCGCTCCTGAAACGGTCAAAGTAACGCACACTAAAGTCACGTGCTCTTTGTTCTTATTTTCCTTTCTTACGTTTCTTCCTCGTTAAGAAATTTATTTTTGCTCAACTTATGGAAGCTCGCTCGTTGCGCCTCTTTCGTCGAGCCCCTTTTTTCCTGCTAAATGGGTGAAGTCGGCGTGCCTTGGCCTTCACCAAGGGTGGTCGACCTTGGCCTTCCCCTGGGGGGGGAAGGGGGTCGGCCTCAACCTTCACCTTGGGGTTCGGCCTTGGCATTCCCCTTTGAACCGTCATCCTCTCTCCATAGGGGGTTTTCTGATCATGTCGACCCCTTAGGGCAAGGACATTCTCTAATCATCCCGAGTTGTGTGGTCAGCCTTTTCAGACAAAAAGAACGACGATATATGGGGCAGACAACGCGAATATGGGAACCGGTAGTCCAAAGGAGCATGGGCATTTGTGAACCCCCTGGTGACATGTCACTCCCAGGGGACAACACGTGTTAGCTGATGACACGTGTGTACTTTTGCCTATAAATAGAGGACTCTTGACTTCAATTTGAACACAACTTTCATTTGACAAAATCACTTTCTCACTCTAGAATTCAGAGCTACTAATTGAACATAACATTAGACCGTGACATTGGATCGTGACTTGAACCTCAGCTTGGATTGTCGACTGTCGACTTTGTTCGTGTCAGCCCTCGTCGATCTTCACATCACTGTCACTCCTCATGGCCTGTTTAAGAAGTCTTGCTCTCTGTCCTTACTTTACCCTCACAGTGTCCCACTATTGACTACTTAACAACTAACTTGAACTGTATCTTTAGTGGCACCTCCACGTAAACTATGAACTCACTTCATTGGCATCAAGTAGTAATGGTTGTGGGTTGACAGCGGTTGGCCAATAGTACTTGTCGGTGGTGGTTTAGATTTATCCTTTGGTTTTGTTTAGATTACCTATCTTTTTCTAGCCAATCTATCTCTTGTTTGGTGACAGTGGTAGGTTCAGTGAAACTAGTGGTAGTGGTAAAAAATGGCCGGTACTAAGTGATATCAATGATGGTGGTGGTGTTGGTGGTGGCGGCAGTAATGGATTGATCACAGCAGTTGTGGTGTTTGGTGGTGATTTGGTGGTGGCTTCAATTTAAGGGTGATGCTCAGTTTGCCGGTAGCCATGATTAATGGTGGTGGTGTTGGGTTGGTGGGACAGTTGCAATGTTGATAGAGATTTCGGTGGCGATGGTGGTTAACAGGGGAAGAGAAAGAGAAATAGAAAGTAATGGTGGTTATGGTTAATAGGGGAAGAGAATGAGGAAAATGAAATAATAGCGGTGGTGGCGAGGTGGGAGAGAGAGAGAGATATGGGAACATGTACTATGTCGTGATGGTGGCGGAGATAATTTACAATGGTGACAGTGGCGACACTTTAGGAGGAGGGAGAAGAGATGAGAAAGAGGAAGGGGAAAGAGATAGAAGATAGTATGTTAGGTTATTTATGGTGAAATGACATAATTCCCCTTAAAATGTATTTTTATGCCAAATGAAAAGGTATTTAGGTAAATAAACGGCTAATTTTAAATCATATAAAGTCAAAAGAGTATCTTAGTCTCTAAAATATGATCTTGGGCTCAAAATCATTGCCACCGAAAAGCAAGATTAAGTTAGAATGAAACCGTCTAATATGCACACTTTCTGGAGATAGAGGTAGGTTTCGAATAGACTTTTGTAGAGAGCGGACTATATCACAAGTCACTCAAAGTACAAGAGAACAGTGCAATTTCTCGAATGCACTTTTAGTGGATAAAAATAAAAATTAGAAATCATTCTAGAAGGAAAAAGAGGAGAGTACAAACGGGCCTCTAAGCTTTAAAAGATGCTTCGAGGGGCAGTAGCAGGACACACACTGGTTGACAGAGGTGTACATGTTTTGGAGTTTTTGGCAAAAAGATGCCCATCCGATAAGCATGAACGAGCCTTTGGTTGCCAAGAATGCCCCCCTTTACTTGTCCCCTCTTTAGAACTTGGTAGAGATTAATGTAATCAGATTCCTTCTGATTTTGAGGCTCCATATTAACCACTGCTTTAAATGCGCAATCAGTTTCACAAGATGCTCAAACAAGAAGAATTTAAGAGGCACTGTTTGCTATTTTGCCCGGGCCCACCTCATCCATGTTTTTATTTTTTGAGTCTGATTACCCAGTATCCGGACACCACATTGGGAGCCAACTAATCCGGGTTCGAGCCGGGTGGGACCACATGGGTGGCAAAGCTCTCCCTACCAAGTTTTTAACGCAGCTGCATTCTCAAGGCTCGAACTCGAGACCTCTGGTTAAGTTCGGACAACTCCCTACCAGCTGACCTACGCACTTGGTGGCACCTCATCCATGTTAAAGCCATAGAATTTTGCTACAATTTATACACAATGACTTGATTCCAGATTTGTATCCTTTTCACTTTGATTTTTCTTTTTTCCGCTTAACCCGGATCGTAGCATCTTCCTAATAAGCATAACTAAGCGGGTTTGATAGCTGAACTTTTTTTTTATCAATCTGAATCAAGCTAAAGAAAAACCAAGACCAAGAAAGTTTAGGATTGAGTACACTACCATGTAAAAAAAAAAATTGACCTAGAAATGATCGGAATTGAATGAAATATAGCCATTTGTCTAGTTTCGTTGTTAAGCCTATCGAACCGCGTAGACCTAGACATTACCAACTTACTACAAAACGATAACGCTGTCTTAAATTATTAACGACAATCTGCTCAGTTTTACCTACCGGTCGCTGTGCATGAGATTACACAAGGGTGCAGTAATCGTGTTTTCGTCGTGTCATTTGCTACAATCAACTTATCTTTAGCAACCCGTACAATTTACTTTGCATGTTTCATGAAGACGTTGCATTCAGATAGACAGAAATGCAACTAAGACCAGCAATAGGAATATGGCACAAATAAACTAAGATATGCATAATCCCAAGATGTTAGACCTTTGAGGTTATTTGTATTCGATGTGACTTCCATGTTATATGGCTGCTACTCCCACTCATCTCTAGAACATGTATATCTTTGACTTTCTGATCAATCCTGTAAAGTTGAAATTTTTTCTTTTAAGATTTGATTAAATTGTCTCGTAACTGACTTTTTGTTTTTACACTATCCAAAGTTTTGTTAAAAAGTCAATAATCAGACTCCCACTATGCTTAAAAATATTGATAAAGGCATACTAATAAACGAAAAATTGGCATTCCACAAATGATTATTAAACTTCTCTAACTAGAATTGGCATTCCTTTACCGCATATCTACGCCGTTCATGTGGAATCAAATACATGGATAAGAGTCGAAATCTTCCTACTTTTAGAAACAATACGGAATTTGTACAATGTGATGCCGGCAAGTGATGATCGTAAGACATCTGATGCCTCGTGACTCGTATACGTTTATGATTTTTACGTTTACTTGTGAAGTCGATAACTAATGAATGAAATAAAACGAGTTGTGGTGTTTTAAAAATATACGTAATGCTAAGAGTAAACTTTGTTGTGTTTTAAGAATTATACGTTTATGCTACTTTTTTAATATCATATGTTGGTTGTATCATGTCATCTTTTAAATTAAATGTTGATTCCTCTTTGATGCAAGGGTTTCCTATGAAGAATTTCATAATTTTGGAAAATTTGGGACTCACTCCCAGATTTTTATGTTTACTGACATATAATATTATGAATTCATGAAAAATGGAAGCTTGTAAGTAAAAATTAGCTAAACTAAAAAGAGAGTTGACGGGGTAATGTGGTACGAAGCGATCATGCAGATTGCTCTTGCCATTGATATTTCTTATTTGCTAAGGCACTCTCAGTTAGCTACTTAATACAATATTACAATCATGCATAGTTGTACCGTGTGGATGATTAGTTTTAACATAAACCTTATGGCTATTACAAAAATCGCGCGCTAGAAGCATGACACGTACTACTCATACAGAAAAATTACATATATAGAACGACTCAAATATGAAAAAAAAAATAAAATAAAGAGAGACGAAGTAACCTCAAGAGTAATTTAGTTGGTAACGGAAGCCAAATCACAAGAAATTTTATGAAGGGACACATACCTCGCCAATTTTAACTAGTCAACTTATAAAAAAAAAAGGTTTTTACGAGTCTTACAAGTTAGATGTAAATGACATATTCTTGACTGGTCAAGAGACGAACTCAATGCAATCTTACGTATAACATATGATTCTATATACTAAAAAAGCAAACATAAATAGAGAGAAAAATGTGTACGAGCAAAGGTTGAGAACAAATTTATACTGATTTCTAACCAAATGGTTAGAGAATTCAAGTATATGTGATTAAAGAACATAAATCAACAAAAGAATAAAGTGCAAATTTAGTCATATATATCCAATAAAAACTCCAACTTCATTTAATCAGCCAAAACCAAAGAACTTTTCGAAACATGAGATGAAGGAAATCAATGACCAGGAATCAAATGTTCACCTTTATGACAAATCCTAAGCCGATGCTGTCTAATCAGAATGAATCACACATCACTAGGCACCAAAATCATGTGAGATTCTGAGAACCGTTCCCGCTAGAAGAAAGAGCTTCCACTACACTGGCAATACCGTCGGTTCGCCGCATACTCTTTGGGTGGCCATGACATCTCCTTTTTTCCTGGCGGGTCCGCTCCATGTTTACTCTTTCTGGGTAAAGCTACGTGTTTCCCACCTTTGCCTCTGCTTTTGCCCTCTCTCGCTCTCGGTAAGTACTGCTTGCTCAATTGAAAAGTAAAATAAAATACTACTCCTTTTGACGATACCAGTGCTCCAGCATTTGACTCAAGAAAGTAATTTGGAGTTCTTCATGAAACCTAATCAGAACATATGTTAAAAACATTCAAATAAAGCTTAAAGTTCTAGTTACGAGAAGATTTTAAGAAGCACGTACAAAAAATAGCTCCTAACGAGATTAATACGATTATATGGATGCTAGGTCTTACTATACCGCGCTAGTTGCACATGTATTGAATCCTTGATCGATTCTTTGTGTACTAGCCTCTAGATCTTGAGAAACCACATCTGTAACTCTTAAAAAAATATCTTTTTGTTGTACGACTCATTCGACCATAGGACTCCGCACGAGTCAACTTGCCACTGTTGCTTACGTTCTGACCCTGGTGAAGATTTTACGTGATTGTCTTTTGAAATGACTGTTATGAAAAGAGTAAATTTCAAAATAGATTAGGTGAATATCTAACATCCTTCAATCAACCATCTGCTTATAAAGAGAGTGTGAGCCGGTGTTGGTAATAACATGCAAGTTATACTATAACCCTTACCAGTATAACCCTTTAGTTACAACCCCAATTAGTTACAACCCCAATTTAACAACTGAAAATTGCTAAATAGGTGAACTGGTATTTTTACAAAAAAAAAAAAAAAAAAACAGCAAATATCGGTCACACTTATAGTGTCACTAATTGACGTCACCAATTATAATACTAACATTAATTGTCGCTACACATAAAGATTGTAGTTGTTTACTACAACCCCGTTTGCATCAACATTTTCCTTTCATTTCGAGAAGGATTACAAGCTCACATAATGGTGTCCTGCTGTCTTCTGACACGGATCACTAACATGATGCTGCTAAAAGCATTGTCGAGGAAACTTGCACGGAAAAATGAGGCTTTATCTGGATCACCACATTTCCGTTTGGTTGTTACCATCACTTTCTTCCTAATACGTCTGAGGAAAAGTTTTCTTTCTTGGTGGGGGAGTTAACAGTAAACCCCATTTTCTGACCGCAAAGAAAGAGAACTAACTAAAAACGAAGTCAATTTTCAGTTTGAAAGCGTAGATCAGCAAACAAATTTCACTGGAAAAAACAGCCAAGCTGAGTAGTGAACTGATACTCTCAAACTTGATTGAAATATATATATATATATATGTTCTCAAAAAGGAATGACTATATGGGACTAGACATTTCCAGTGCTTGGATGCTTAAATCCCACTAGTCAAGAACCATCCATAACCCCACCAAGTGTGTCAATACTTCTGAGTACATGCCAGGCAGCCATACCCTGCTTGTTGGCTGGATATGCAACTGTTCCATGGCAATTCCAAATCTAATTTGGTATAGAAATGCCATGAAGCAGTTCAGCAAGTGATGGTAAGTGGTACCAGTGCTAAGATACACGAAGTGGTGGGACGTTGATATGCTGTTGGTGGAAATTTTTTTTTGTAGAAACGAAGGGCAGTGGTTAAATAGATTTGTAGTAGTGGCAAAATGCATTTAAATAGGAAACTGTAATACTAGGGAGCTAGGGCACTTACAAGATTTTTTTTTTGGATTAAGGGGTACTTACAAGTTTGCAACATGATTTAATTGCTTGTACCAAACGTCGGAAATTATGGTACCCAGCAATCAACCATTCCAGGCCTAATATTCAAGATTCTTGCCACTGCTGGCTCTGGAGACAAAGTTAGATACATGCAGCCTTAAAGGAGTACAGCTTAAAACATGCCAGAACTCTGGTCGCAGCAGCTTCGCCAGAGATGATAATAGCAACACTATTTTTTTTTCACTAAACTAAAGTTAAACAGTGATCGAAGTAAATGAAGCTGTGTTCTTTTTGTTTTATGGATACATTCCAAATTTGCTTCAAAGAAGAGAGAAACTCGAGGCAAAGGTCAAGACTTCAAATGAGGCTTACGGATTCCCCCCCAACCACCCCCAGCAGGCGGAACCCCAACCCAACCCCCACACAAACCGACCTGAAAGAAGGGATGACCAACTGCACGAGACTCCCACCGTTGGGGGTCTGTAGAGAAAGTAGTTTCGAATTTCGACTCCGTGGCAAGTCACAAATGGAGCACCTTACTGTTTGCGCCAAAGATAACAAGATCACATCTGCAAACCACCAAAAGAAAAGAAAATCCAGAAATAGAAATGCATTCATTTTAATATGAGCTAGGCTTGGCAGCATATTCGGATGATTCTCCGAGACGCAGCCTGGAAAATACATAAGCATATGAAATTACCTAGAAGGTTATTATGAGGACATATTCGAGGCTTGGCAGAATAATTCATGCATTTTACATACCTGGTCGCCTCTGTAAATAAGAAGTTTCACTGTAGTAGAAAAGTTGAAGGACCTGCTACTTGGTGATCAAACTGAAACTCATATCTTTCTCAAACACAATTACTGGAGTATAGCAACAATGAAAGACAAAGTTCTCCGTAGCACAGTTACCTTTTCTCTCTCTCTCTCTCTCCCTCCCTCTCTCTTTTCCCCCCCACCCTTTCCCTTCTTGGTATTCTATTTTCCATTGTTGGACTGTTAAAAAGTATTGCTTAAAAGTTTATGCAACAAAAAAAGGATTCAAATAAACTACATCCAAAAATTGCCGATTTTCTCAGCCTGACGGGAACAAGCAACTCACTGTTCAGCCTTTACAAAATGTGTTTTTAGAAGTTTTGACACCGTGAATCCGTTGAAGCTGTCGACATCAAAGAGTTCTTTCAGCTTGTCATCACATAATATTCTCCTCTTATCAGATGGATCCTTCAAGAATGAGAACAGAACAGACTGAGTAACCATACTGGTTCTAAGAAAGAGACAGAGAGAGGAAAAGCTAAAAAGTCAAATTACTTCAGAAAATGGTACAAATAAAAAAAGAAGCTCTAATACGCATCGTTACACAGCTGTAGATACTCTAGCTTTTCCTTACACCTTGAGATGGTTACGTTCAGCTTATAATACAACTCTTCGCATACTAAATTATTGAATGTGACCTATCGTGTATGAGATGGATCTATGACCCTCATCTCATGCTTATTTTCAGCAGGCTAGCTTCAGTATAAGAATTTGCTCTCATATGCTAATCTGAATCTTATACTCCAATAGGAACTACAAAGGCCTAAAGACAATTAAACTGGTGTTTCCATGTGGTCTTACATAGTTGATCAAGAGTGCCACTAAATGGCTTCTCCACATACTTAAAAGCACCTTCGCCCCGTACTTGTCAGCTTAAATTTCAATGACGGCACTAAACAGTGGACCCTTATACCCAGTTACTTTGGAATAGTGTGTAATAATCACGCCATGAGTTTGCAGAGTTAGACAGATCCACGCCCCTGCATGTATACCGACGAGTAAACTATAGTTAGGTGGTATTGCAGGGGTGCCTCCCTCATAAGATCATGCACTTTCCTACCTACCAACAATTAGTCATCTTACTTGTATATTTTCATCTCCTAGAATTCTTAACGAACCTCACATCTTTAGGCCTTCGCCCCCCTCTTTCTGTGTGTCTGTGCATATACATATAAAGAGCTACATAGATACCCTGCAATTGCATACTATAAAAAATTTAAACTAAACAAACAAGAAACAAGAAGCACCTAAACTAAAGCTGATCACGGTTTGTACCGAAGGGATATTTCAGTACGTTAAACGGATTTTATTACAACAATGACGTAATGACAATGTAACTTTCCGGAAAAATGAGATGAATTACCTATGTACAAGTCTACGTAATGACAATGTAAGAGGGTTTTTCTACAATTATTTTATTCTCTGCTTCTGTTTGGTAGTGTTGCGGCTCGTTTGTGGGGGCACCCCCCCCCCCCCCCCCCCGTGGCCTGGGTTTTTCTACATTCAGTGCCAAAGTTACTGACTGGTTAAGTCGCCATGTTCTTGCCAAGGTTGTATGTCTTTAACTGGTTGTTAACAACATCAGAAGATACAGGGTTCAGACAAGGGTAACAATAAAGTACCTGGAGGTCGTTCTGTTTGATGTAATCCCAAATTCTTTTCACAACAGCAGACCGTGCTAACGCACTTTCTCCTGTGCCAAGGAACTTCACTAGGGCATCTGAAAGGGGAAGTGGAGCAAGAAAACCAGAATTACCACCTTTCTGCCGCTTTTCCTTTTTTCTGGCCACATCCGAATCTGGATTTAAGATAAACATTATTAGGGCAAAAATATGCAACAGACGTTTGACAGGTATACATGAACCGTTGTTAGATAGCATCTAACACGAACTTGCTTAGTTTCTGTAGATACATAAATAAATACCGTTTCTCCGGCAAAAGAAATCTTAATACATCAGGCAGACGGCAACTAAAACAATTAGCCAATTCAATGTGCCTGTATATGGCAAAAAAAAACAGCTCTGAACGAGTGGCAAGAACAGTCCAGTAGAAGTCAAGTGATAAATACCTAAATAAAGTACTGAAATTAGTAAAGGTAGCAAGTAACTCTGAGACTAAGCAAATATGATCTACAAACTAAAGTTGTGTTCCCACCTTCTCTCTCTCGCTTCTGCGGCTTTTCCTTCGTCGTGATATTGACTGGGGCTGCTTAATCAAAGAAAAAATGGAAATATATCAAGAACTAAAATCTGATTGTATCTTTGATAACGAAGGCTAACATAGAACTGAGAGACAAGCAAAGAACTCAGCACAACAACCAAACAACTGGCAACAAACCATATTACCTAACACCGCAAGCCTTCAAAAGTACATGTATGAAAATAATAAGTTTTTGCTTGATTTTCAGCCAAAATATATCTTCAAGTCGTTGGGTTAGGCTATACAAGACACTACATATCTATGGGGAGTCATTCCTAAAAAAAACAGAACGACAAGAACCCGACCTTCTGAGTAAATAAGAAAACATGCAAAGGAAGTAGTCTTTTTTATATTGCATACTAGAAGATAACTATGTAATCCCGGAATGTCAAACAAGTAGAGCAGTTTAACAGTTAATTAGCTTGTCTACGTGTTTAATCACGATGAATACACAGTTAACCATCAATAGTTAATCTGACTTACATGATGATATGCTGCAAGTTTTGCTAACTTAAGCTGAAGATGCAAGATACCGTAGGATTTTATCACGTAATATGCAATAGACTTCGTCCTTTCTAGGATAGATAGAGATCTTACAGGGAGCCACTTTATTTTCAAATGGCAAGCAATCTTATCTTAGCTAATTCTCAATTTTAAATAGCCTCTCTAAACTTTCAACAATTGAAGCCCTTTACTTTAACTAGATTTTCAGCCATCTGACTATGAAGACACCTTCTCTCCCCTTCACTTGATTAAACAATAAACACTACCTATATTATCCAAAAATTACTTGGGAAAAATGACCAGAAATTTCTTAATCTATATTGTTACAATCTTATAATTACAAGAGCTCCTGGAGCTTAAATATTTTGTTTCTCATCATTTTCGGGCTTCATACCAATATTTGGAAAGCCGTATTGGCCCTGTGTACTGGTGTTGCTTTAGATAGGCCAAATGCATAGAGACTGAAAGCATTACCAAGAATTCTATTATGTAAACAGGTTTGGCACAATACAGTCAAAGGTATACGCTATTTGTGTTACAGTCAATCACAGGGTTCTTTCTTCTTGAAACGAAACATCATGGGGAAAGGCGGTCGCGATATTCCAACACCATTAAGACTTAAATGTTGTCCGCTTTCTTCAACATCCAGCATATCCGCCACCAAAAACAACCATTCCACGCCTGGACCGCATAGGATTCCACAAACACGGTACTCTCATGCACCGGATCTCTGAATCCAGATACCCCAACCTGTATGACAAGATTTTTCACACACTAATAATATCTATACTACCAAAGCATGCCTACAAATAAGCAAAAAGCAACCCCAAAAATAACCACCTCAAAGAGCCTACCCCCACATGATGCCTACAGAAGAATCAACACAGCAAATAACCGTATCAAGTGAAAAGCAAACACCCGCACCACACCTACTTACCATTAGGGACAGAAATACTACATATGACAAATCAGTTTTTTCCCAAATTGAATGAACTCTACAGCCTGCACATGCAGTAAACAAAGAAAAACCTATAAAATATAATAAAACATCACATACAACAGACGCAAGGAAGAATCTACTTAAGCTTAAGTGTGGATCTCTAAGAAACTAAATAGGAATTCCATTGGACAAGTACCCTCAATTAGTTGAACTGATGACAAAGAATAAATGAAAGACTAAAAGCTAAAGAAAAATGTGAATTTAAAGTGAAACTTGTTAAACAGGACAAAAATGAGAAGTTAAACACCAGTATTCTATTCATGCATCCATCATCAACATGATAAAACATACAAGTAACCAAAATGAAGTAACAGAAATATACCACTATCAGAACCCAATGGCCAGATATGCTTTGCTAGAGCTTTATTCATTTGGAACATGTTTATAGAATCCACACCAAAGAGGTCGCGTAACGTTTCATCGCAGAGAATATCTCGCCTATTGTTTGGGTCTTGTAAATTATTTTCTCGAATATAGCTCCAGAGTTGTTTCACCACCTAGGATGATAAAATGGGAAAAACATACAGATCTAAGAATTCGTGACTCCACAAAATTTACAGATAATACAAAAAGAAAAAGAAAATCAGTTTGTAACTTTCAATACCTCAGTCCTGGCCAATTCATGTGTTCCAGTGAATCTCTGAAGTTGTGGAGATAGACTACATAATTTGGTAAATCCACCTCCTCTTTTCTTAACTGCTTTGTTCTTCTTTTTCGACCTGATTAAACACGGCAACAAGAAGATCATTAGTAATTGCAATGTTTCTCCAGAATCCTATCAACCTTACAAGCAGGCATGGAAGAGTCGAGACCATCCCCTATCATCTTCTTACGCATAGCAATGACTAAAGCATCAAACATTACCCAGAGGATGACAGGACCACCTATCCACAAGAGAACATCATTGATAAAACAAAGACAGTACTAGGCCATGGTCATCTACCTAGCAATACAATAGATACAGACAAACTATCATTGACCCCTTCTAACAAGATACACAATACATATCTTGCATATATACTCTCTCTTACAAACAACGCAATAGAGCCCAAAAGCTACAAGATTATTGCTACAGTAAAAAAAATTTACTCTGAGACATTGAGCTGATGACGAATATTAGGTCTCATGACAATTAATACGTTTAAGATAAAAAAAAGTGTTTGTCCTCTCAAGTATCATCTCCTGGGATATCAACCCTCTCTACCTATGTACAGATTTGTACTCAAATTATTCTATTTTGGGGCTCTTGACTAACAAAGTTTTATAAAATAAGTACCTAACAAGGGCCTGCTCAAGTTTGAACTTGTTGCTATTAGTTTCGATCATTCAAAAGCTCCTCCCTGTTCATGAAATTGCCTAACCTAAGAGCCTAAATCACTCACCAATTCTGTTGAATGATACTCTAATTGAGCAGCTGAGCTAACAACTATAACTTAACAAAGTTAACAACATAACGCTGTAATCAACACAACGTAGAAAACTAGATTCAGCATAGCACAATGGACCTTAATAAGACCTAAACCACTACCAATTCCAAAAGACGAAACTCTTGAAAGCTCAGCTATTACTTAATCCCAACAATATCAGAGATACAAGAACTACAAGGCGTAAAAAACAAAATCAATAACAACTCCACAAGTTTCGAGCGTCTGAGCAGAATGGCGGTTAATTGAGAGCAACTACCGCATGAATTGACATACGTGCATGAGAAAAAATTGACTAATAACACATGCATGTAAAAATTGACTCACCCTCTCTTAGAAGCACCCTTGCCATTACTGGTTCCTTCTTCTTCCTCCTCCTCTTCCTCTTCTTCCGCCTGTTCCTCCTCCTGTTCCTCTTCGCCTTCCGACTTAACCTTCACTCCATCGTCTCCGTCACTGCACGCGCCGTCGATGTCCACATCCACCTCCTCTTCTTCGGCGGCGGCCTTATCGAGCTGGCTCTCGAGGTAAAGGTCCACCTGCTCCCTGATGAACGCCTTCTTGTCCGACAAATCGATTTGAAACTCCTCCTCCAGCTTCCGCCGCACGATCGCGGTGGTCGTCGTGTTCAGGTCCGAAGTGCTGAGAAACTCCCGCAGCCGGCCGACCAGCTCTGAGTCCGACGCCATTTTATCCGGTCGTTACGGCCGGTTTCCGGTAAATTTAGGTCTTGGATTTGGCTCTGACAGGGAAATGGGGAGAGAAGAGGACATTCGTGGAAAGAGGTGCCGTTAGTCGGCGGAGTAAGGGTGTGCTTGTTCGTGCCTTTTGAGGCTTTCAGAGAACGACTTGACTGGTTTGCCCTCCTCCTTTTCTGGTACGCTTGCTTTGCAGGTGTGAGATTTGTGTCCCACTTTCGGTCGTTGGCGCGTCGAAACAACGTTTTAATTAGCAAATGCTTCACGTGCTATTAAAGCGACGGCAGGGTTTTTGGTTGAGTCCTTTTGTCAATTCTAAGATACAGACGGTCCGAAAGGCCCACGGCTATAAAACTATGGGCTCTATGATTCAATCCAAGGGATTTTGTTTTTTCCCCCTTATCTGAAACTCAATAATCATGATCTAAATATGTGTATGATTCCCATTTTTGTTCCCTGTTTTTATCCCCTTTGTTTAAATTATTGCCCATGTGAGTTTGTAAAATGTTGTAAACAAAGGGAGACACCACAAACTCAAGCATAAATCATCACCGCCTGATCAAACACGCAAGAGCTCGGATTCTATGAGGAGCTCGACTCATCTAGCAACCTTAAACGGTTGCCTATGTAGTCCTTTATCTCCTTGATTAGTGAACCGTGTACCAGAGACTCGCGTAATATCCCGTAAAGGGTGAAGCAGTGGCTGGACTATGGCAGCCCACTCGGCAACGGCCACTGTGTCTCCGCTAGTATTATCAAAGGCGCACTCCTTGCGCATAGGCAACCCTTTCGAAAAGGCACGCGCCTTGCTCTCCCAAGCTTAAGGCCGTGGTGGAGGTGCAAAAAAAACTCAAAAATTCTAATTTTTGATTTTTGGATCGTGACATCATCTCAATCATTCATTATTTTTTATTCTTTGTTTCGGCGCAAGGTTATGGTGGAAGCGCAAAAAAAATCCAAAAAATTTAATTTTTTATTTTTGTATCGTGGCATCATCTCAACCATTCATTATGTTTTATTTTTTGTTTCATAACATAATAAATCAATGTCTAAACAAAACAAAAAAAAAAACTAAAATTCCTAATAAATCGATTCTCTTATTTGTTGTTCATTATGCTAGTGTTGTGTCCCCAACTGTTACTCCCTTCTAAGTAAATATACTCCTTCACTTCATCTTATAGACAAAGAAGATGAAATTGAGGAGGAATATCTACCAGGCTTGGAGCCTATGATTCCCTTTTGAGAATAACATTATTACTTTAGCCCTCATTCACTTAGGATTAACTATTTCTCAATGGATTTGAAACTCTTTTTAGTATTGAAATTTTGTTAAATTGTCGTGCTTTGAATTTTTTACATGATTTTATTGGATTAGTGCACTAATATCATTTTTTTTTTTTTTGCACCTCACTTCCAAAAGGCGCGCTCATGTGCCTAGGCTCCAGGGGTCCTTTGCGCCTTAGGTACGACTGTGCCTTTAATAACTATGGTCTTCGTTGACCACTACTATTATTATGAGCTCAATATATTGAAAAAGAGAGTTTTTCATGTGTTGTTTTTAGTAAGGAATCATATGGGGGAGGAATGAAGGGAAGGCAAGATTTGTGAAAGAAGTAAGGGGAAGTGGGAAGAAAACACAGTTGGATGGGTGACATTGGTAGCTCAATTTTTTATTTTTGTTGTAAAGATGAAAAATAAGTTACTTTAAATATGTCATTGCAATTATTATTTTGTGCTTGCTTGAAGTGTTAAGGTGACTTTAGGATTAGTTGTGATTGGTAGTGGGGTGGAAGTTTTGGTAGTGGGTGGTGGTGGTATTGATTTTGGGTCTTAATTCAAGTATGACCGTAGGGGCACTTTTGGGTTTCTAAATAATTCAATGCTGAAATAGATGGGAAGATAACAAGAGGTGTACGCGATGCGCTGAACAAAATGTGAATAAGTGTCAGCATAAATTTTCAAGAAGGAAGATCAACGAGTGTATTAAAACATCAACTTGGAATACCAAGCATAATTTAACTTTTATGGCATTTTTCAAGTAGTAGGTAGTATTGGTGCTAAAAGTAAAAGGTGCACGAGGGTAAGTCAATTTGAGTGCCCCTTGTTCTTATTCTTTTGAATATTTCGAGTAAGGCTTGCTTGGTAGCCTGACTAGCCTCCCTTAAAAAGCATTCTTCTTCCTTCTCTTCTCCATATTTGCAATTACATATTTTGCTTGTTCCCGCGATAATTGAAGACGGTGTGTTTGAAGATTTGATGGAAGACTATGATCACCCCCAATCCTACATTGGATCTGCTCTGTCTACGGGTGCGGGCTGGGCAATTTGTATCATATGCAATTATGGTCGATACATCCCCAATCCTACATTGATGATGGGCATGAGTGTAATTATCCCATAACTGTTTTATCATACATATTACCAATGAGCCACAAGGAGTGGGGGCGTCTCTCCCACAAAAGTTACGAAGCATGGTCTAAATGAAAAATTTATGCATTGTGCACTTTGGTAGCGTGCCTGGATGAAAGTTAGTTCGTGTACATGTGGAACCTGTAAAATTCAGTAACGTTAAATTAATGTTTTGCAATTAAGAAGCAAATTTGTTAACTGAGAGAATACATTATGTTGGAATTCAAAACAATTACCCATGACTGGACATCCACGTTTAACTGTTTTTACCCCATATTCTCGTTCCTTGTTATCAATACACCATCACGAATAAGCCAAAAGTTAAAAAATTTAGCCATAAGTTAGCCGATCTCCTTGAGCATCCAAATGGCCAAGGTGCCAAATGATCATGTGGAATCGAAGAATGCCATGAAGGGCATGGTTAACCGGTCGTACTCCCACTCGTATTAAATCTTATAGACGTAAGGCAACTAAAGTGCAAGTAATCATCTTGTTGGATACTGGGTTTTAGAGGCAAGTGTAAGACATCGGAAAAATAAATAAACTTATGTAATATCCGATGAAACAGAACCATCTCTATCAAGATGATAGACTCATTCTCTGTACTATAAGGTCAAGCCGACACAATAGGCATTGCGATGCGAAGAGCTTTGCTTGGAGAAATAGAAGGAACATGTATCACACGCGCAAAATCTGAGAAAATACCACACGAATATTCTACCATAGCGGGTATTCAAGAATCAGTACATGAAATTTTAATGAATTTGACGAGATTTTGCAAATGAGTCTCATTTTACATACTAAAAAGATATACGACTGCCCAAACCTATTCGTTACATGCCTACATGAAAACAATGCGATACCGTATCTTGCGTCAAAAGGATATTTTTTCAAGTGAGGGAGATGAGGTGAGCGATTGCATCTTCAAGTTACTCCAGATAAGTATTTAGACTTGAGAACTTGCACCCAAAGTTTAGAGGAACCCGTCGCGAGTCAACAAACGATGTTCATGAATCATGGCCTTATATAATTCAAAGATGCTACTAATGTCAGGGCCACCAAGCCATTTAGGTTAAGAAATGGTTGACCAATCTAATTTGACATGTATCACCCCACAACATGTCACTTCAGAGTTTATAATGACCTCGCAACATGTGGTCATTGACAACTAGAAATAGAACTCGAGACATATATTAAAAGGTGACACTTTTTTTCAATTTTTATTGTGATGTCTAATATGTTGTTGCGCAATAGACGAGTCATTCGGCGAAAAAAGTTTTGGAGCCTTGCCAATCAAATAAGCAAAAGAGTGGGCCTGTTTTTTTTTTCCCTTCTCTAAACGGACATGGAAGATACTACTCTAACCAATTTCTCCATCCATTTTGTAAGATATATCCTACAAAGTTCTAGAATAATTGGATCCAATAAACGCCAACTTTGTTTTGCTCTGGCTATCGGGGCCACAATAATAAGTTATAATGTTCAAACTCAATAGTTAAATGTTCAAATTACATCATAAAAATACACGCAAGAAAAAGAAAATGAAAAGAGGTATAAATTATGTGAACGGAGTAAGAGATTCTGAACACAAAACGTCAACTTTAGGATGTAAAAAAAATATAGCAGTGTGCACCTCAACTTCGGACAGAAATAAGATGTTTCAATCACTGTCATATTTTTCAACAACGCAACTTCTAATATTTATTTTTTAATAAAAAGAGCATCTAACTTTACAACTGCAAATGCCTTTCCACACTTTATTGTGTCACAAAAGGTCAATATTGCTACAACATAAATGAATGAGAAAATGAAGTGTAAGACTAGGTACAAAAATGGAAACATATTTTGTCAAAATAGGTGAGGTCAAATGGAATTTGTCTGGAAGCGGTGGAAAGGGACACGAATTATCTCGGAGCATTGCATCTACCACGCATGCTCGATACATTGCTCTGTCATACAGCTTGAATGCTTTGTCTTCATATGTGGATGTGGATCCAACTCAACTTGCTATATATAAAATCCAAAAGTTAGTATGGACATAGAGATGCCTGTGCTACACCCATTTTTTGGCACCTGAACTTTTGTTTTTGGAATTTTAAATACAAAACTCATTTATGTTCGGAGATTATAAATACCTATGAGCCTCTCAAAAGTACGATTAAATTGAATTATAATTTTTATGTATGTTACGATATTGAGAGAATTACGTTGTCAGAGTAATTAGCAAAAAGAATAAATTTATCTCTCTCTGATTTAATTGGACAGGTACAATATAAAAGTTTTCTTCACATGATATGTCATAAGTATGTTTTTACCGTAAAAATTAGTCTAATATACCTTTATGTCGTTCAATAATTGATCTTGTGGTGATAATTAATGGTAGCCAAATATAGTAAGTAGCATCTTTAGTATTATCATTCCCAATTACTCGTAACAACATATTTCGGTAAATGTTGGCGGTAACTATAACGGTTATAAGGGGGAGAATTTTTTTTTCCGAGTAAAATTCAACTCGTACGAAAGGCGTAACAATCTGGACACTTTCTCGGAGGGAGGTTAACGGTTCCATAGTGCAATAATTAACCTTGGAACAATAATTAGTAATAACCAAATATAAATAAGTCAGGTTTTATCGTTTCCAACCATTTATAATAATGTCTTTTTAGTGTTAGTAAATAAAAAATATTAAAATATTTAACAAATAACAAAAAAAAATTCAATAATACATAGGCTTTTTTTTTTTTTTTTTTAATCAAAAAATCATCACTCGCAACTTGCTTAGCCATCATGCCTCCAAAACGACGCAGCACCCACGTCTTGCTCCCTCGAACGACACCGTCTTCCTCTCACCCACCTTCGTCAACGTTGCGCCCCCACCCTCGCCCTCTATACCCCAACCCAACTGCTACACACACACACACACACACGAGATAGTCCGTCGCCGACCAACAAAATATCTCCCCTTTTAGTTCGAAATAGAATAGATAGATAGATAAACGAGTACCGAGTAAAACCAGTAAACAGCAACCGCCTCTCAACTCAGTCTATTTTAAGCATTAACCGCGACTCACCTGAGGACAAAACAGATAGTATTCCACTTCGATATCCCTGATCGGGCCGGCGATACTTGCCGTACCGTTGAAGTTTATCGGTTGTGTAATGTGATTCGGAGTCGGGTTTTTTGTTGAATTGGAAAAGAATGGATCGGGCGATGATGCCGGTGGGTCCTGGTATGGACATGCCGATCATGCACGACAGTGACCGGTACGACTTTGTCCGGGATATCGGGGCGGGTAACTTCGGGGTCGCCAGGCTGATGAGGGACAAGCAGACCAAGGAGCACGTTGCGGTCAAGTACATCGAGAGGGGTGACAAGGTCAGTCTTGTAATTTCCGCGGTTCAATCTGTTTGGAGGGTTTATGGTCTCTGTTTTGGTTGGAAAGATGTTTTGCTTTTCTTGTTTGTCTTTGTTGATGACTTGGGTTGTCGGTGGAAATTTGTAAAGGTTTCCTAATTTGTCGAATTATGTCGGGTTCTTTCCGTTTGGGAGCTTTGAACTTTCTACTTTAGGGAGTTGGTTAATTCGTCTGAATTGAGTCAGCTGTAGTACTGCAGTGTGAGATCTTGAAGACTAGTCTGCTTTTCTCACGTTTTCTCCACCACATCTAACTGAAAACGAAAGAGGAAAGTATATCAGCTGTACTGGTTTCAATTTTTTCCTCTATGTCATTTACCGTTATACTTTCTTAGGACGTAAAGAAATTGAACATTAAAAAAAAAAAAAGAACAAAAATTCTCATGTGCATCATCAGTGCATGTATATCAGTTGTATATTTCATGATAAGAGAAAGCTTGCTTGTCCCATGGAGGTCTTATTGGCACTTTCGGTTGGAGGTCCGAATTAACATTTGGAGTGGAGTTATATCAAAAGGTTATTGCTTAATCGTAGTATGTAAGCAATGTTATTTGGTGTTTCACATTATGTGCACAGGTTTTGAGATGAGTGCTTTGCAATAGTCATGCAACAATTACTCATAATTTTTTTAGTCAACTTAAACAACTGTACGTGTTTTGGTCTCATGCGCAACCAGGCATGTTGGATTCACGTTCCATATGCAGTTTGATACCCATGGCTTAACCATTTTCACAACATTGTCTCTGCAAATCTTCATTTACAGGATATGTGGTTGGTTAGCTATCCCGGTTATATCTCCATTTCATTCTTTTCTGAGTGGACCCGTTTCAGATTGAAAAATTCTTAAGGTTAAGGCTTATCCTCACTGGTCCTTTTGGGATGAACAATTGGGGTTTAACAATCTATGGTATCACAGGCTAATGCTATGCCTGTGTGGGTTATGGACCATGTTGTGTACTCTTGGTCCGGCGGGCAGCAGCACCAACTGCATGTATAGTATCCTAAGGGGACTGTGATTCTCTCGACATCCAAATAATGTCAGCACGCATTCGGTTTCTTTTGGGGATAGAAGCGGCATGACGCGTGGTTTAAAGGAAATATAGACACTTGAGCAATATGTTGCAGGGATTATTTTGCTGAAGGCATCTCTCTCTTTCTTTATGTACACTCATATGAATGCCTCAAGCAAGCGCACAACATGCACAGAACAACATTTTGTGCCATATAAACTTTTGAACTTTTCTAAGTCATATCTTGCTTGCTCAATATGGTAATTGTTTGTTGCAGATAGATGAAAATGTGCAAAGAGAAATCATTAATCACAGATCTCTAAGGCACCCTAACATAGTTAGGTTTAAAGAGGTTTGCTACATTTCACCCCCTTCTGTTTTTCCATGGGGTGCTACATTTTACTGTTTTATCATGGGGTGCTTTTATGTCATCAACCTGCTGTTATCCTCTAGGTAATACTCACACCAACTCATCTGGCTATTGTGATGGAATATGCATCTGGAGGAGAGATTTTTGAGAAAATAAACAGTGCAGGGCGCTTCAACGAGGACGAGGTTTTTTGATTCACTGCCTGTGCCTTGTCTTTTGCCAGCATTTCATATGTTACTTTCACCTGTCAAATTTTCTATTTTTCTCCTTTTTTGTGGCAGGCTCGCTTCTTCTTTCAACAACTTATATCTGGAGTCAGCTATTGTCATGAAATGGTGTTTAAATCTTTGATACGTTTTGATATCCTGTTCTTTCTCGTTTCTGTGTATGCGAGCTAGATAATTTATTTGGATTTTGTGTGTGTGTGTATGGTTGAAGCAAGTTTGTCATCGGGACTTAAAACTGGAAAACACATTGTTGGATGGAAGTTCTGCTCCTCGTTTGAAGATATGTGATTTTGGGTACTCTAAGGTACTAGTTGTCTTTCCCATACATCTTTTCTTTCATTCCCGTACATGTCTTGAATCTCTTCTAAATCTATTTCAGACGTTCAACTCTATAGTTTGAATGACGAGCAGTTGTTGCACACGTAGCTGCTGTAGTTCTTTCTTCTCCATCCATCCCCAAATACATATCATCTTTAAGATTTAGTACCCCTAATATGAGTTATCAAACAAACTATTTCCTTTCTGTAGGCTCTTACAGATACCTGTACATGTGTCCTATTTGGGTCTTTGGTTCTTTTTGTAGTCCTCTGTGCTGCATTCACAACCTAAATCAACTGTGGGAACTCCTGCATACATTGCTCCAGAAGTCTTTCTAAGGCAAGAATATGATGGCAAGGTAACATCTTGTCTTTCTTTTATAACCCTTCGCCAGTGTTATGAATCTGTTGAAAGAATTTTAGATGCATGAATATGTTTGAATTAGTGTTACTTGTTACTCTTTTGCTTAGCTAGATTATGCGCCCCCTCCCCCCTCCTACAGTTATGAGCTGGTTTGACCATTTTCTCCTAACGAATGTGATCTATAATTCTACACTAACGTCTGAATATAGTTGAAACCAGGGAGGAGGGGGAGGGGCATAAATCAGGAAGACATTCTTGATTAGTGCCTGTAATTTTCACTGTGAAAGCAGCCCGGTCCTTTAAGTTCCATACTAGTAAAAAAATTTGTATCGAGGCATAACTGAATTTTGAATTCTGTTTCCCCGCTTTACAAAATTGGGTGCCCTTAACCCGAATGCTGGCTTCTGTTGGGTCATTCCCCCAAGTATGCAAGGATTGTGTCCTTTCTAGACTTGTTAGTGCTTTTGCTAACTAAAGGGGCTTCAGTGCATAACCTCCCCTTTCTGTATAGTAACGAAGTTTATGTCCTCCTCGACTATGAGAAATTTCGTGATTAATTAAGTAGTTGGTTTTTACGCTGGACGCCTCACTTGCTAAGGTGGCTTTTCGCAAAAAAGGAAAAAAGTGTTTGCATGCCTCTTCCTTGCAAGCCTTCCCCCCCCCCCCCCATCTTTCTTGTACTGATTAGGCAAGGCATTCATGATATTCTGAAGCGCCCATTGACATCACCTCCTTAGCAATAGAGAAGGATAGATTACATGGTTGGAAGCTCAAGGCGTTGAGACCTATTTGAAGATAAAATGAGCTCTCTTTATTCGACACTAGTTTTCTTGCACCGGATTTGCCAGTATGCTCTAGTTCACCAGCAGGCAATAGCATTTGTTTTATGTGTTTAAATTCGGGTTCAGCTAAAAGAATAATGTAGTTCATAAGTTTTGGGAATCAGAGCTGACATATATACTCATTGGCGAGGACCGAATTGGGAACTTTCTAGTTAATAATCTTAGATGACGTTAATTGACTAGATTTCGAAAGGATGTATTATACCTTCAAAAAAGCATCTGTTGTTGTTATGGTACTAGTAAGTTCCTGACGGCTTCCTGGCCTTAACTTCTTTCGATCTTTGTGGGTAAATCGATGTTTACCTTTTTTAGGTCAATGATTTACTACTTTCTCTGTGTTTGTTGTCCTGATTTATTCCATTTTCATGCAAAGTCTTCCATTACTATCACTGGTATGAGCGTCTTAGGTGATATCACCATCTCATCACTTCTTTGATTATGTTATATCATCAAACTAAGTAACTGACGATCTTGCATACCATCTCTATACAGATTGCAGATGTCTGGTCGTGTGGGGTGACATTATATGTTATGCTGGTTGGAGGCTATCCTTTCGAGGACCCTGAGGAACCAAGAGACTTCCGGAAGACAATAAATGTATCTCATTTGACTTTTAATGGCGTTACTATCAATATAAGTGTTTTTTTAACTGATATCGTTTTGTTTCTGTTTTTCTGTACAGAGAATCTTACACGTTCAGTATTCCATTCCAGAAAATATAGAAGTATCTGCTGAATGCCGCCACCTCATCTCGAGGATCTTTGTCGGAGACCCTGCACAGGTGAGTCATCTTAGTTTCTATAGAGACTTTGTTGCACAGTGTTTGCTTGTTATCCTTCTCATTTCTTTGATGTGCTATGATTGGGTGTATTTTCTGGAGATTGTTGAATTTTTATCTGCTGCTGAATTCACATGCTCTGATTTTTTAGATGTTGGTTATTCACAAAATTGCAGAGTAGATAATTGCCTAGGTCGAACATGTATCTAATAAATAGGAGGGTGGTAGACGGCTAACATCCCTATGTAAATTGTTTGCTAACAACATAAATCTAAGTTCCATATAAGAGATTATGCAATAAAATAGTTTTGGAACTCTTTAATGTATTAGGGAGAAAGTATTGAACTTTTAGCCACTGCAGTTTTTTGGCTATTACAGTTAGCCTTACCTGTTAATAGCCTATATCTTAGACCTCATCTTTTCTTCTCTTCTTCTTGTCCTCTCTTTAACCGGATAATCGTGTAAAGTCACCAGCAGATCTATTTGTTGAACCGTTATTTTCATATTCTCTTCTTCTGCTAAATCAGGCAACTGTATTATGTGGTTACAGTTGCTTTTAAGTTTGTTATTGTGAAATTCGAATTGGCAACTGCAGGGGCCAGTGGTAAGTTTTAAACGCTACCAGCTTACGCGGCAGCTTCTATTCTACCATACAGTATGGGTTACATGGGCTGTTAGGGCAGTTGGGAAATTGAGTTCTTCTCCTGAATCTGCTGTTGTTTGAGGGGTCAAAGACTAGGAAAGCCCCTTACATATTCCTTTACCTCATCTGAGAAGCTCTTAACACACTTTTAGAGCGGGGAGGAGTGGACAGAAATTACCTAGTTGTCTCTTTGGCCTCCTTTTAAGCCAATGATGTCATTGATCTTCTTTGGGGAGACTGGAGTTTGCCGAGATAATTCTGATACTTCTTCATAGATCTTCTTCGGGGAGACTGGAGTTTGCCGAGATAATTCTGATACTTCTTCATAGATCTTCTTCGGGGAGACTGGAGTTTGCCGAGATAATTCTGATACTTTTTCTATGCTTTCAGATGGTTGTAAGGTTATAGCCAATTTGAGAAAGTGCACAGACTTAGTGAGGACGTGCAACCTTTATGTCCAGAGGTAGGTACTGCTTTTACTAATTGTTGCATGTGGAGGGAGAAGGATTAAGTGCTTGTCATAAACAGCAGGTTGATTGGTGCCCAGTTAAGCACTATGAAAGGTTTTTTTTTTCCGCTGAGAGCTGACCTTTGGTAGAGGTATTTAGTAAGTTGAGCCACGTATGCTAGCTTTTTTTTCGGGTCCTCCTCTTGCCTACGCTGCATGCACCTACCTCATGCCACCTTCTATTTTCCTGTCTTTCAGATAGTTACCCCTATGCTGCCGGCAGGTGTTTGTTTCATATTGCTTATCACTGAGAAATTCTTGCGGCGGGGAATAAAATATGTCCCACCTGACATTCCCTTTTCTTTGTACTGAGCTTATCGTGGCCATGCCTTTTGCTTCAAAACATTGCGTTTCTTTTTGTTATTGGTGGTCATTGGCAAAATCATCCGTTTACTAATGAATCGGGTATTACTATTCACTTGGTTTCTTTCCCTGTAATTGATTGGAGGACTTTGGTTTCCTTAAGGACTTGTGTCTTTTAATGTCCCTATAATATTCTGGAACTGCTGCGAAGTAACATAGTGTAGACAGGCTTCCAGTGGGACCTAGAATGTCATGAGTGGGGTCAAGTTAATTCTTCTCAATCTAGAGACTGCATATTTTTTGTGGCGGTACCTGCTGCCTGTAGGTATTGACTTCAGTAGAGAAATGAGATTAACTCTAAGTTGAGATGGGAACTTGCCTGTCCTTTTGGAACTCGACATTGCCAATAAACTATTTAGTGTTGTTTGTCTGCTTTGTAGATCTTGATTCCGGCTTAGCTTTTTGTGTGGATAGGACCACCACTCTTTTTTACAGCAGGTACAGAGCTGCTTGGTTGCTCATGTCTTTTGAATATTTTCATGCAACAGAGGATCACCATTCCTGAAATCAGGAACCATGCATGGTTTCTAAAGAACCTTCCGGCAGATCTCATGGACGAAAGGACGATAAGCAACCAGTTTCAAGAGCCTGAGATACCCATGCAGAGCATTGACGTTATCATGCAGATAATTTCTGAGGCCACCATTCCACCCGTTGGCCTGTATAACCTGGAAATGGACGATGACATGGATGACTCGGACTCTGATCCTGACCTTGATATTGACAGCAGTGGAGAGGTCATATATGCAATCTGATTGTCGAAATCGGATGTGCAACCAATGTAAGATGCCCTCGGGTCCTTAGGCCGTGTGAAATGCAGATTAGAGGACTCTTTAGGAATGCAGGGCATATGACATATGTGCATAATACGGAGCTTTTATACCCTGCTAAAGGGTGGTAGTTTTGAGTTTACTGCTTCATAAGATGGAGGACGTTGTAGAAGGAGGGAGGGGGGAGGGGGGGGGGTGGAAGGGAGGAGGTGGGTTTGAAAGTAACTTATTTCTTGTTGAGATCCGGTGCATTAGGCAACAAATGAACACCTAATTTTTAGTTTTCTTGTATCATTTTTGTATTAGTGTTGTGTCTTTTCTAAGTTGTTTGATTTCCACATTGGTGTATATTAAGCCATAGTCTTTGTAACAGTTGTATATCATCGAACTCTGTTAGCGACTTGGCTTGGAAAGAACCAATTAATCATTAATTTCTCTTTCTTATTTACGTGGATACTAGTAGTACAATAAGAGCTTGTTTGAGAATGATTCTCAGATGAAAACTGTTTAAATTTTAATAAATTTCCAAAAATAATTTGAAGTTGTTTCAAGCAAAATTAGTTTTAAGTTATGGATAATGTTTTTGATAAAAAGTATTAAAAACAATTTTAATCGGCAAAATGATCAAAAAATTAGTTTCCAGTAAAAGGAAGGAGCTAGATGTATCCGTAGTTAGTAGGGATATCTTGGTATTTTATTTGAACAAAACTAGTTATGAAAAAGTAATTTATTTATAATTCTCGATTTCTAAGGTTATGATTTAATCAGCTTTTTTAGCTTTTAAGAATTGATTTAATCAATTTTGTATGTTTGTCGAAAACCTAATACCCTGATTTAGTTTTAATCAAGTTTGATCGTCTCATAATCAATCATGAACATGTGCTTATGAGCGGATTTATTCCGATTTTATAATACACTATATGTTGCAAGTAAAACTTTAACATTTCGTTATTACACCTTTACCTTTGTTACCACTTGATATCGAGACAATTTTTTATAGTAATTGGTCATGTATGTGACATGAATTTATCTATTCAACCCGATATAAACATAATAATAAATAAAAAAATACACTTTTTTTTAATTTGTTTGAAATCACTTCCAGTTTTAGTTTTCTGTTTCCAAAAAAATAAAAACCAGTTTAGTTTTTATTTTTTACAAAAACAAATGGGTGTTTGATTACCCAATTTTTATTTTGTGTTTTTTCTTTGGAGGTGGTTGCGGTAGCGGTGGTGGGGCGTGGCCGTGGCCCGGCAGTGGGCGACTGGCGGACTGGGCGATGGCTGGCAGTGGGCGGTGGGAGGAGGGTGGTCTCAAAACGAAAATTAAAACTGAAAATCTAAAACTCCAATATGAGAGTTTAAAAAACAGTCATGTTTTAAAAACTGAAGGAAAAAAAAAATGTGCGACAAACGCGTTTTTTTTCTCAAGTTTATAAAACAGGAGAAAAAAAACTGAAAATTAAATAGTTTTCAAAAGCTACCTAAAACCCCTTATATTATTGACTTGTGGCGAAGTCGTTCCTGATTTCAACATGTGCCGAGTAAGCCAAAACAAGTTGACTAACCCTTACATAACTAACGAAAAGTGGAAAAGGACAATTTTGCCATTGACAAGCAATTCATAACACCAAGTCAATTGCCAATATTTTCGTATCTAATCACAAATTATAGTTGTGTACTTTTATAATTTTCTCCACTTTTTTGTGTCTATCTTTTTCAGTTGTTTTTGTATTTTTACCGTTTTCATTACCGTTACTACTATTTTTTCCGGTATTACCCTCACTGCTTTGATGGATCTTTTTCTTTCTTTTACGATCTTATTCTCAAATCAAGGATGCCAACCGAAACCAATCAATGGGGTTCTCTTTCCTGACAGGATTTCCAAATCATACAGATCTGTACTGGGCAAATGCAAATGGGGTAAATGGATGATTCCTAGTTTGCTTCTGTGCCTTGGCACATCAAAATTAAACACTACCTGGCGGCGAGATTGGTGATGCAGACCACAGAGGGCGTGTTCTCCTAGAAGAGGCGGATCGTGGCGAACTCGTCGGTCTGTAATTTACGCGGCGTGGTGACCACGAAGGTGGCCGCCGAGTCTGCATCCGCGAGGAAGAGGGTGAAAGACAGGGCCGTCGAAGTGCAGACGACAAAGAAAGAGTTTGCCGAAGGTCGAGGAACTGGCGGAGGAATCATGTTTTGAGGTGCAGATGATGAAGAGAGAGAGAACTGAGTGGAAAGATGATGAAGAGAGACGATGAATATCATGCCGGGAAAGAGAGACGGTGAAGAGAGGCAATGGATTTGTAACGATGAAGAGAAAGACGATGAAGAGAGAGAGAACTGAGTGGAAAGGGTGAACAATGGTTCTGACATAGAACTCAACTTTGTTGGATTTTTACAAAAAAAGGTGAAAGGTGTTTTTCCTTTTTTCGATACTATTTGGATTTTGTATCCAAAATGGTAAAAGTACAAAAAAAAAGTATATTTTTGCCATCATTACATAATTTGAGTATAGAAAAACATAACCGTACGCACCCTGACCTCCCCAGAACTCTCATTCTTCATTTTTGTTTCTTAACGCCCACCTTAACTTCCGAACAAAGAACACCAAATCATTCACATTTTTGGATCGAAGCCCACGGCCACCAGGAACCACAAGCCATCACCATTCCTCTCATTCTTTCCCCCACCTAAAGGCACCCTACTCAAATCGCCGTTCTACAAAATTTGGTTCCTCTCCAACCTCATCAATTTCAACAAACGGATTTGGTTTGATATGTTGGTGACCTTCGGGGGTTTCTAGGTTTTTGATCATTGTCTATATGCATGTATTATGGAATTCTAAGGAACTGGACGTGTCTTTGTGAAACCTAAATTCAAGAAAAATATTCAAGAATTATGACATGTAGCCAGAATAAAAATAGTGAAGAATGAGAAAAATAAATCTGCAATGTGATAGAACATATGCAATTCGAGAGAGATTATGCATGTGCATTCTTCTATAGACGTGTGTGTGTGTGTGAGAGTATGAACGTACCATACCCTAAATTTTGGATGTAACCTTTTTCCTCCGCAACTCGTCCAGATCGAAAGCATATATGCAATGCAATGATGTACTTGCTACACAACATTTTGACGGCCGAGGTTTGTGATGATGATTGTTATGGACAACTGTGACCAACCTGGTAAGCTTAGTAGAGTTTCGAAAGCCTAATAAAGGAAATTTTTTGTCTTAAAATGTATTGCATCTAAATGTCTTTCATACATTTCACAATGGATAATCAGTGTGACATTCGAGTCCAGTGGCTACAAGGTGCACCGATTGGGTAATGTAGTTTAGGGACCGAATTATCACGAGTCTTTAGTGTAGGAAATTTTTACATCTCACCCTTATCAAATTGAAAAAGTAACTTTTTATATGTGTATAATCGCATAAAACCATTTAAAGTGAAAAGAATTCTAATTAATACTATTTAATAAGTAAGAATCTAATTGACCAATAAAATAATGAGCTTAAGTAATTATCGTGGGCAACTGTTGTAGCCTTAATTTACTTTGAACATATAACAAAACCTGACGATAGCAGTTGTTCCCACGCTTCCGAAGCGTGTACAACGGTTGCTAACAGAGTTCTGCGAGTTGATTTAGCTTAATTGTGTTGTTTCCCAAGCATGAGACTAATACGTTTGCACCTGCTGCAAAAGCGTTTCAAGTCTCTAAATCTTCGTTCTACATGTTGCTTCCATCTTACAAGGATCCTCACATCTTCCGCTCCATCATCCCAGACCCAACATTCAAACCCAAAACTCCTTTCAGACAAAAAATTCTTCATGCCAGAAAACGACCGCCTCCGAGTAAAACGCTCGTACCCAGACGGGAACTTCACACGCACAATCGAAGATCTATGCAACCAGAAGCGCTTGAAAGAAGCAGTTCAAGTGCTAGACCGCATTGAGCACCCCATCGTAACAACATATTCATTCCTGTTGACATGTTGCCTCCAAGAACGGGCTCTCGAAGAGGGCAAAAGGATCCATGCCCACATAGAAAGATCCGGATTTGAGCCCGGAATTTACATTTCCAATCGGATAATTGACCTGTACTGTAAATGCGAGTGCCTGGTCGATGCACGGAAGGTGTTTGACGAAATGCCTGAAAGGGATATGTGTTCTTGGAATGTTTTGATCTCTGGGTATTCGAAATCGGGCCGGGTTGATGCAGCGAGGAAACTGTTTGATGAAATGCCTGAAAGGGATGGTTTCTCTTGGACTGCGATGATTTCTGGGTATGACCGGTCTGGCCAGTTTGATGATGCGTTGGAGTTGTATAGAGTGATGCAGAGGACTGACAACTTGAAATGCAATAAGTTTACGGTCTCTAGTGCGCTTGCAGCTGCTACTGCGGTACAATCTTTGCGCCTCGGGAAGGAAATTCATGGACATGTTGTGCGAACCGGGTTTGATTCTGACGCCGTGGTTTGGAGTGCCATGTCAGATATGTATGCTAAATGTGGTAGTATATACGATGCACGACACATTTTTGACAGGACATTGGATCGGGATGTTGTTTCTTGGACGGCAATGATTGGTCGGTACTTTGACGGAGGTGAGGGGGAAGAGGGATTTTTGCTGTTCTCAGACTTGTTGAAGTCAGGGATCAGACCTAACGAGTTTACATTTGCTGGTCTTCTAAATGCTTGCGCGTCTCACACTGCAGAGAATATAGGAAAGCAGACTCATGGGTACATGATTCGAGTTGGGTTTAATCCTTTTTCGTTTGCAGCAAGTGCACTTGTTCACATGTACTCCAAGTGTGGGGACATTGAACTTGCAAATAGGGTTTTCGAATGTTTGCCACGACCAGATTTGGTCTCATGGACTTCTTTGATCGTTGGATATTCTCAGAATGGCCAACCCCATGAGTCTCTAAGGTTATTTGAGTCACTACTCAAATCTGGCACTCAGCCTGATCACATCACATTTGTTGGGGTACTTACTGCTTGCACTCATGCTGGTTTAGTTAGTAGAGGGCTTGAAATCTTTCACTCCATCGGAAAGAAATATGGATTAACTTACACTACGGATCACTATGCTTGCATTGTTGATCTCCTGAGCCGGTCCGGCAGATTCAAAGAAGCTGAAGACATCATGAACGAAATGCCAATGAAACCTGATAAGTTTTTGTGGGCTTCCCTTCTTGGTGGTTGCAGAATTCATGGAAACATTGAACTCGCAGAACTAGCAGCTGGAAGACTATTTGAGTTAGAGCCTGAGAATGCAGCTACCTATGTTACCCTTGCCAACATCTATGCCTCTGCTGGAAAGTGGGACGAAGTAGCAAGAATCAGAAAGAATATGGATAATAGACGAGTTACAAAGAAACCGGGTTTGAGTTGGACTGAAATTAAGAGAAAGATCCACGTGTTCTTGGTGGGAGATACATCCCATGCAAAATCCAAAGAAATATATGAACTTCTGGCTGAGCTTTTAAAAAAAATGAAGGAAGAAGGGTATGTCCCTGAGACAGATCATGTGCTGCATGATGTGGAAGAGGAGCAGAAGGAGCAGAATCTCTCTTACCACAGTGAAAAGCTTGCAGTTGCATACGGAATTATTGCTACACCACCAGGAACGACAATAAAGGTTTTCAAGAACTTAAGAACTTGTGTTGACTGTCATACGGCCATTAAGTTAATTTCAAAGATTGCTGGGAGAAAGATAATTGTGAGGGATTCAAGTAGATTTCATTGTTTTGAGAATGGGAGCTGTTCCTGTAAAGACTATTGGTGATTGAGGCTCTTGGTACTGGTAAAGTTCAGGATCATAAGAGACAGGGGGGCACCCTAATGAAGTGGAGTGGAAAGTCTGCCAATTATTTGCAATGGGTGTGAAATTTTTCCTCTGAAATTGAGGATGGCTATGCTAACAGGAAAATACGGGTTGTTTGGTCATCCCTAAGAGGAAACTGGAGACAATAATATATGGAGAAAGTGCAAGGATGTGACTTTGGAGATGGTGGCATTCACAATTTGTGGTTGTTAATGAGTCTAATAGCATTAGGCATCTAGTCTTTGCACGACGATTATTTTTTAGCGTGCTCATGTAGCATGGGACTCATTTGCGCTGCAAGCTTTGCCTTGATCGGACTGCCAAGAGTGTAGAAAATATACTTTGGCGTTTGACTTTTTCCAGAAACAAGACCGTCTACTTCATCAGCTAGATGCAAGCTAACCGAGCTTTTCGTGAACAAGCTCGTGGTTCGTTCACTAAAAAGGCATTATGCTAGTTAATCCTTTTCATCTTGTAATATCTCCATTTGATTCTTTTCTTAATGGACCCATTTCAGAGTGATAAATTCTAAGGTTATTAAGTATGAAGTGCTTTATGTGTCACAGTTTTTATCCTTCTCCGCGCAGGTCCTTTTGGGATGAACAATTGGGGTCTAACAATTTATCGTATCACAGGCTAATGCTATGCCTGTGTGGGTTGTGGACCATGTTGTGTACTTGGTCTGGCAGGCAGCAGCATCAACTGCATTTATAGTATTGTAGGGGGGCTGTGATTCTCTTGATTCCCAAATCTATGTGAGTATGCATTCGGTTTCTTTTGGGGATAGAAGCAGCATGATGTGTGGTTTAAAGGAAATATAGACAGTTGAGCAATATGTTGCAGGGATTATTTGCTGAAGATGCCTCTCTCTTTCTTTATGTACATATGAATACCTCAAGCACGCAGACAACATGCGCAAAAGAACATTTTGGGCCATATAAAATTTTTAACTTTTGCGGGTCATATCTTGCTTGCTCATTATAGTAATTGTTTCCTGCAGATAAATGAAAACGTGCAAAGAGAAATCATTAATCACAGATCTCTAAGGCAGCCTAACATATTTTAGGGTTAAAGAGGTTTGCTACATTTTACCCTCATCTGTTTTATCATGGGTGCTTTTATGTCATCAACCTGCTGTTATCCTCTAGGTAATACTCACACCAACTCATCTGGCTATTGTGATGGAATATGCATCTGGAGGAGAACTATTTGAGAAAATTTGCAGTGTAAAGTGCTTCAACGAGGATGAGGTTTTCTGATTCACTACCTATGCCTTACTTATCTTTTGCCGGCATTTCATATGTTACTTTCACCTATCACATTTTCTCTGTTTTGGCAGGCTCGCTTCTTCTCTCAACAGCTTATATCTGGAGTCAGCTATTGTCACGAAATGGTTTTGAATCTTTTAACGTTTTGATGTCCTATTCTTTCTGGTTTCCATGGACGCGAGCTAGATAATTCCTTTGGGTTGTTTTATTGTGTATATGATTGAAGCAAGTTTGTCATCAGAACTTCAAACTGGAAAGCACATTGTTGGATGGAAGTTCCACTCATTGTTTGAAGATATGTGATTTTGGGTACTGAAGGTATTAGTTATCTTTCCCATATATCTTTGCTTTCATTCTTGTACATGTTTTGGATCTCTTCTAAATCTCCTTCAGACATGCACATCTATTAGTTTGAGTGATGAGCCATTGTTGCGCATGTAGCTGCTGTAGTTCTTTCTTCCCCGCCCTGCCCCACCCCCAAACACACATCATCTTTGAGATATAGTACCCTAATATAAAGTTATCAAACAAATCTATTGCCTTTCTATTGGCTCTTACAGACCTGTACGTGCGTTCTTTTTTTGGACGTTTGATTCTTTTTGCAGTCCTCTGTGCTGCATTTAAAACCTAAATCAAGAGTGGGAACTCCTGCATACATTGCTCCAGAAGTGTTACTAAGGCAAGAATGTGATGGCAAGGTGTTGATGCCGAAAGAGAGTCCTTTGCCACGTCGAGGTGCCACAAGGGATGCAGTCTGAGTTGGCTTCCAAGTAGGCAGAGTGGGAGACAGCAGGGATGACGTAAGGGCTGAGGGCAAGGCTCCTCAAGCAGGTCACGAGGGCTGGCAGTGTCGCGCAGGCAGGGTGACGACGAACAGGGTCAGCAGTCGACAGTCTGTGTCAAGAGTGCAACGCCGAGAGCTCGAAGTCGTAAGCTCAAGTGTCTTTCTCTCACTAGAAATCCAGAGAGAATAGGTTTTAGAGAGAGAAAGTGAAAATGGCAAATGAGGCAGTCGTCCTTGAATAAGCTCCAGAATCCACTATATATAGGCACAAATATGCGCGTGTCATCAGCTGGCACGTGTCGTCCTGCGGGAGTGACACGTCGCCGTATAGGGTCCCGCGGTCTTGATTGTCCGTCGAATTGCCGGTCCCCGTGTTCGTGTCGTCCTGCCCTTGCAGCGTCCCTCTGCCTGTCTGAAGAGACTGACCACACTGCGGTAGCATGGTCAGAGTGGCCCGTTGCCCCAGCCTCCAGTCCAAGCCCTTACTGAATCCCACGGGATGCGTCAAGAGACGCGCAGAGATCCTGACAGCGGTGAGGGTTGCCCCTGCAGCCAAGTGCAAGGCATGTTAGACACGACGCCCTCCGAAGACCTGCTCCCGTCCCGGAGTGGCTCGCGGTGCATTGCCCTGGCGGTGTCGATGATTGATGGAAACATCGGCGTACATGCTCATAACTCGATACCCAGAGTCCATGGCGGCGGGTCCTCGTGCTTGGAGCACTATGAGCGGAGCTCCCAGAGGCTCGTCGGGTGATTGTGCCGGCGATGGCCTTAGGGCCGTGAGCTTATCCCTGTTGCGAAGGCCGGAGCCTTCGGTTGATCGTGCCTGCGAAGGCCGGACCCCTGTCAGTTAATTGAGCTGGTGAGGGCCGGAGCCCCCGGTTGATTGTGCTGGTGATAGCGGGCGTCATGCGATCACTAGCGATGAGCGGTGCGATAGCAGCGGTAAGCAGGTCCCCTCCCCTTCTAAGGACAAGGGAGGCCGACCCTTTCTCAAGGTGGAGGCCGACCCCCTTACCAAAGGGGTGGCCGACCCCCTCAGCCAGGGGTGGCCGACCCCCTCACCAAAGGGGTGGCCGACCCCCTCACCAAAGGGGTGGCCGACCCCCTCAGCCAGGGGTGGCCGACCCCCTCACCAAAGGGGTGGCCGACCCCCTCAGCCAGGGGTGGCCGACCCCCTCACCAAAGGGGTGGCCGACCCCCTCTCCAAAGGGGTGGCCGAACCCCTCACCAAAGGGGTGGCCGACCCCCTCAGCCAGGGGTGGCCGACCCCCTCACCAAAGGGGTGGCCGACCCCCTTCGGGGGAGGTGCTTTCCATCTGTCCGAATGCTTTAAGGCGCGGAGCGCTTTGATCGAGCGATGGCGATGTTCGATTATCGGAGCGTTTTCACCGAGAAATGATGTTGGGCAAGTTTGACTATCGAGCGTGTGACGTGTCGTGCCACTGGGATCTCTTGGCGGGCCCCGGGGTGCGGTCCAGAATAGGTTATGAACACAAGGTAACACCTTGTCTCGCTTTTATAACCCTTCGGGGCTGTTATGAATTTGTTGAAAGAATTTTAGATGCATGAATATGTTTAACATAGTGTTACTTACTCTTTTGCTTAGCTAGATTATGTGCGCGAGCCCCCCCCCCCCCCTTCTTACTGTTACGCGTTGGTCTGACCATTTTTTCCTAACGAATGTGATCTATTATTCTAGACTAACGTCTGAATATAGTTGAACCCGGGGAGGAGGGGGATGGGGCATAAATCAGAAAGACATGCTTGATCAATGTCTTTAATCTTCATTGTGAAAGCAGCCTGGTCCATTACGTCCCATACAAGTGACCATTTGATGGCATGCAACAAGAGAGGTTATCTTGTTATGCATCATTGTTCCCAATGTGGGGTATGGTCAAAAGTTTCATATAGTAGAAACTGTAAGTTCTCTACTATTAAAACATGTTCGTTGGATAAGTTTCTTACCTATTCTGTATCTCAAATTCTTTCCAGGCCAATTTCCCTTGAATATAATTATTACATTTAGCTCATCTGTAGATGAGTTATTAGTGACCTGCCTATTGGAAACTTTATTATTTCGAGGGATAACTGAATTCTGAATTACGTTTCTCCGCTTTACAAAATTTGGTGCCCTTTGACCAGCATGCCAGCTTCTGTTCACTCCCTCATGTATGTGTGGAGTGTGTTCTTTCAAGACTTGTTAGTTCTTTTGCTAACTGAAGGGGTTTCTGTGTATAATTTTCCCTGTGTGTATAGTAATAAAGTTTATGTCCTTCTCTACTATGAGTAATTTCGTGATTAATTAAGTGGTTGGCTGAACGCTGCACATGCTAAGGTGGCTTTTCGCAAAGAAGGAAAACAACAAAAGCAAAGAAAACTATTTGCATTCCTGTTCCTTGTGAGCCTTTTTTCCCCCTCTTTAATTTTTTGTTATGATCAGGCAAGGCATTCATGATATTGTGAAGCTTTCATTGACATCACCCGTTAGCAACAGAGAAGGGATATATTACGTGGTTGGAAGCTCAAGACATTGAAACCTACTTGAAGATAGAATAAGATCTCTCTTTATTCCACACTTGCTTTCTTGCATCCAGATCTCCCCCAATGTGCTCTAGTTCACTAGTAGGCAGTAGCATTGGGTAAATGTCTGAGTTCGGGTTCAGCAAAAAGAAAGATATATTCCATAAGTTTTGGAATCAGAACTGAGATATATGCTCATTGGGGAGGGCTGAATATTGGGAAAAACCTTTTAGTCAAGATAACTTAATTTTTCTCGCCAGGAAGAGGAAGAGGGGGGGGGGGGGGGGGGGGGTGCTTCTTAGTAATCTTAGACGACATTAGTTGACTAGATTGCCTAAAGGCTGTATCATAGCTTCAAAAAAGCCTTTGTTGCTATTATGGTACTATTAAGATCCTAACAGCGTCCTGGCCTTAAATTCTTTCTTATCTTTGTGGGTCAATCAATGTTTACCTTTCTGAGGTCAATGATGTACTACTCTTTCTGTGTTAGTTCTCCTGAGTTCTTCCATTTTCATGCAAAGTCTTCCATTACTATCACTGATACTAGTGTCTTAGGTGATATCACTATTTTCGTCACTGCTTTGATTGTGTTGTATCATCACACTGACTGACGATCTTGCATACTGTCTCTATTCAGATTGCAGATGTCTGGTCGTGTTGGGTGATATTATATGTTATGCTGGTTGTGGCTATCCTTTTGAGGACCCTGAGGAACCAAAAGACTTCGGGAAGACGATACATGTATCCCATTTGACTTATAATGGCGTTACTATCAATCTAAGTGTGTGTTTTCACTGAGAGCATTTATTTCTTTTTTTTTTCCTATACAGTTAATTTTACACGTTCAGTATTCCATTCCAGAAAATATACGAATATCTCCTGAATGCCGTCACCTGATCTCGAGGATCTTTATTGGAGACCCTGAACAGGTGAGTCATCGTAGTTTTTGTAGACACTTTGTTGGATGTTTTTTTGTTATTCTTCCAACTTTTCTGATGTGCTATAGTTTGGATGCATTTTCTGGAGATTATGCTCTGTTTCTCTAGATATTGGATATTCACATAATTGCAAAGTAGACACTTGTCTAGGTCGAACATGTATCTAATAAACGGGAAGGTGGTAGACGGCTAACATCCCTATGCAATTTGCTAAAATTATTTATCGAAGTTGCACACAAGAATTTATGTGATAAAATAGATTTGGAACTCTTTAATGTATTAGTGTGAAGTATTGAAGTTTTAGCCATTACAGTTGGCCTTGCCGCCTACATCGTAAACCTCATTTTTTTTCCTCTTCTTCCTCTTGTCCTCTCTTTAATCGTTTAATCGTGTAAAGTCACCAGCAGATCTATTTGTTGAACCGTTATACCGTTATTTTCATACTCTCTTTTCTTGCTAAATCAGACAAATGTACTATATGGTTACAGTTGCTTTCAAGTTTGTTATTGTGAAATTTGAATTGGCAACTGCAGGTGCCAGTGGTAAGTTAGACGCTGCCAGCTCACACACGGCAGCTTCTACCATACAGTATGGGTTGCGTGGGTTGTTGGGGCAGTTGGGAATTTTAGTTCTCCTCCTGAATCTGCTGTAGTTTGATGGCTCAAAGACTAGGAAAGCCCCTTACACTTTTCGTTTACCTCATCTTAGGAGCTCTTAAAACACTTTTAGAGTGGCAAGGAGTGGACAGAGAATTACCTAATTGTATCTTTGGCCTCCTATAAGTCAATGATGCCATTGATCTTCTTCTGGGAGATGGGCGCTTTCCGAGATAATTCTAGTACTACTTGTGTGCTTTCAGATGGTTGCAAGGTTATAGCCAATTTGAGAAACTGCAACCTTTTATGTCCTGAGGTAGGTACTGCTTTTACTTATCTGTTGCATGTAGAGGGAGAAGGATTACATGTTTTTCATAACAGCAGGTGCCCAAGGGCAAAGTTCTTTTGAATCTTCAGTAGAGGCATTAGTAAGTTGAGCCATGTATGCTAGCTTATTTTTGGGGGTTTCTCCTGGGGAATAAGATATATGCCTACCTGACATTCCCTTTTCATTGTACTCAAGCCTTTCGTATTGGCCATGCCTTTTGCTTCAAAACGTTGCCTTTCTTTTTGTTACTTGGTGTTCATTTGCAAAAATCATCCTTTTTTTTGTGAATAGGGTTTTACTATTCATTTGGTTTCAGAGGGGATCGGAATGAAGCGGAGTGGAAAGTCTGCCATTACTCGCTAACTCCTTGCAAATTAGGGATATTATTGTATGATTGTATGAGTTAATTCCACTTATTTTAACGTAAACATGTACCGAAAATGTTATTCAATAATTTTAGGAGCGTTTCATATAATGTACCAAATGCGATATAATTTGATGCAATCTTTACAATATTCATTCCCTTTTTCTAAAAAGACCTTTTTTCATGTTTCCAAAAAGATGAAAATGAAAAGGACAAGAATAGTAACCAAATGACTGCTAGAGTTTGCTCTCACGCGACAACCTTGTTGTACCATTTTTTTTGTTTGTCCAAGAACCATACAACTCATGTAACTATCCTTTATTATTTTTAAACAAACATATATGTTTTTGGCTATGATTTTCAGTAAATGTTTTATGTCCAAAAAGAGTTGGGTGAATTCTAAAAAAAAAGAAGAAGGTGGTAGTGCAACGAGCGAATTCAAAAAGTATCTTGGACTATAAGATATTGAAATTTATTTTGTAAGAGAAAAAAAATTCTTAGCAAATGAGCACGCAAGACAAGGGAGTAGAAGTTACTATAGCATGATAAAGATCAATGACAATTGACAGCAATGAGTTAAATAATTTTGTTAATTGGGTAAAAAGCTAAGTCAATACATATTTAGCTCTACATGAACAATAAGGGCGTCGTTAAAGTATAAGAAGGATGTCAATGTAGCACGTCCTCATAGATCATGGGTTCAGAGAGTGAATTCATTGAAATAAAAGAGAAATAATTTTGACGAGAGTTCGAACCAGCCATCTCCATTTTGTCGAGCCACATTTTTCAAAATCAAATTTTAGCAAGAACAAAGTCCACGAGCTAAAATTTCCTAATAACCTGATTAGGAAGTATATATACATTTTCTTTTCTTATCTTTAAACAAGTCAAATACTTCCTTCCACAAACGAGTGTTTATTCATTTCTCTTGAAATGGAGAGTCTTATATGCAAAACATTTTTCAAAATTTTAACAACGTTAAAGGATTAGAATTTTTCGTATCTACAAGCAAAACCAGACAAATGTCTAAACCAGGTCTTTAATTAGACAATGAAAGATCAGAGTTACGTTACAATTTCCGATTTTTTTTTGTTGAGAAATACATCAATCCCTCTAGAATCTTTGTTTTTGTTGTTGAATATAAATCAAGGGATGCTTTAATCAAACTATTTACACACTATGTAAAGTTAATTTAACCTATAGCTAATATTTATTGGTTCAAATATTAACATTATTGTTACAGAGACAAAACATGTACATATCTCAAAGAAACTTGCTCTTTTTCTACTTCTTCCTGTTTGATTTCTTTTTTAGTATGAAGAAGCGCGTGAAAATCTAACTACTTGCTTAATAAAGAAGTCTAAACAAAAAGGCAAATGGATGAATTCATGCTCAAATAGAAAGGAGTGGAGACGATGGCATGTGTCTCATTGTTGAAAGGCTTTTGCTTTGTGGTGCGTATGCTATATAAATTTCACATCGGGTAGATAGAAGACATGATATGACTTTTCATCTGACACATCAGACTGCCCATAATAATTCTTTTGTACATTAGGAGTGGCAAAATTTTGGTACTTAATTTTATATTTGTGCATAGCCTATGTGATTTTTTGTAGTCAATCATGTTGTTAACTTTATGCGGATGTTTTGACATGTCGTTTTGTTAAATAGATTGTAATTAGTCATGCTTATAGGATGGAGCCGTCATCCTACTGATTAGGGGTGAGCACGGTTCGGTTTGGGGGTCAAACCGCAAACCGAACCAATGGACCTCGGTTCACAAATTCTCAAACCAAACCAAACCGAGACACCTCGGTTTGAACGGTTCACTCGGTTCAAATTGAACGGTTCGGATCGGTTTTAGCGTAGTTCAAACATTATTCTGTTTCAAGAAAAAACAATAGATTGGAAAAGTGAAAACCCAACAAACACCAACATCTTCACATGTACAGGATGAAGTTAAGAACAATTGATTCAACATGTAAGATTGGAAAAACTGGAAACTGAAATTGGAGGTTAATTATGAAACTGGGTACCTCTAATGGGGGGAAGAACAATGAAAAGTGAAAACCCAACAAACTCGTGAGCTGTCTTGCCAGTTGCCACTGCTGCTGGCTTCACCACTGCTGCTGTCCACTGCACTGCTGCCGGCTTCACCACTGCTGCTGTCCAGTTGCCACTGCTGCCGGCAACAATGAAACTGAACCGAACAAATGAAGAAGAAGAGCAGAAGAAGAGGAGGAGCAGAAGAAGAGTTACCCAGAAGAAGAAGAGTTACGTCTTCACCACTGCTGTGTTTGATTTTCTCTGTGGGTGTGCTCTGAAGAAGAAGAGGAGCAGAAGAAGAGTTAAGGCGTCGGCAAATGAAGAATTGAAGATAAGGGTTTTATTTAGGGCAAACATATTAAATTTACCCTGGTTAGTTAGTTAACATGGTAAGGTATATTATTTTTTTAATGGTTATATAGTCATCGGTTCGGTTCGGTTCATAGCCGGTTTGAAAATCCCGAACCGTGAACCGAACCGGCCTCGGTTTGAAAATCTCAAACCAAACCGTTCGAGCTTATCAACGGTTCGGATTCGATCGGTCCGGTTTCATCGGTTTCAATGGTTCGGATCGGTTTTATCGGTTCGCTGCTCACCCCTACTACTGATACCTCTGGTATATGTCTTTCCTATATTTCTCTTAGAAGAAAAAAAAAAAAAACCTAAGAAGATGCAAGCTAGAAGCAACTTCTCTATTTGGGACGAATTCCGGAAACATTAGTGAAGGGTGAAACGGCTTGTTGGCTTTCTTCTTTCAGACTACAAAAATTCAAAAAGATAAAAAGTTGAACCCGACGTGAATCGAACACGCAACCTTCTGATCTGGAGTCAGACGCGCTACCATTGCGCCACGGATCCTCTTACGGTTCACAATGTCCGAAAATTATTTAGTATAACATTTATGAACAGGCGTTTGCCAATGTAAAAGGTGAAGGAATCGTAGAATTATGTCGCATTAGTGACGGCAATACTAATTTCCGTGACTTCTAAGAAATACATTAGTGTACACCTACTACATTTTAAGTGACAAATAAAGGTATAAAAGAGTACAATAGTACATAATACAGTAATAGCTAATCTCTTCAATAAAAAGAACACCGTAATGAATCCTAAGAGATTAAAAATGTTATGTTCAAGAAAACAATACTGGTACAAATAGAGACTCCCTATAATATTAAGGATCAGATCCTCTGCAGAGGTGCTGTACCCAAAAAATGGCGTTGAATATTTTTTAGCGACATAATTTACTATTATAAATATCAATAACAGCGACAAAATACTTAGTTATTTGTCTCAAAATGCTGTACAGAACTTCTACTGTACAGCGGAGGATCTTGATCCCATTATTTAGTACTCGTATTTAGTCGTAGGAGATAACAACATCACTGTAAAGAAAGAATGTTACAATAACATTACGATGTACAAATAGGCATTCTCAATCACGTTCAAGAAACATCAATAGGTTATACAGAAATCAAGTTCAACAGAGTAGTAGCTCGGAACATAAAAGGTAATTTAGTCTGAGAACTACTCTACCTTCGTCTCTCCTACTACCTTATTTTTCATTTTTCCCATAACCAGCTTCTCGTCAATCGTGTTGTAAAGCCTCCGGCCTTGGCCCCTCACTCTGTCCCAATACTCGCTTAACTTGTACTCGTACTTCGCATTTATTACTGGCAGAGTCATACCCTCTATAATCCCTGTTACAATCACCAAGGAAAATGCATGTCAAATAGGCTTCTGTTGACATAAAGCCCGGGATTTGTCCGTTTCATGCTTCCTTTAGAACTTCTCTACAAAGTTGCAAGATAGTAAATTAGAAAGCGCGGAGCTCAAGCAATTCTCACTCTGAAGTTTCATAACATGCGATATAGGATTCAGCCACCCCACTCCACGCGACCACGCCACTCTTAAGGAGGAGCGTGCAAGGGCGGAATATATGGTTGTTTGGTTATCTTAATTCAGCAGAGTTATAAAGGGCAAGGTCCAGTTATTCTTTCTTGTTCCCTTGGGTTAATGGAGCTTCAAGATTATCCAGGTTCCAAAGGCAGACCACGCACAAGAAATTTTTTATGTTGGAACAGCTAGCGTATACCATATTGTCCACGTCCACCAAAAGGGAGTGCACCAGCTGGTGGGAACAACCCACCACAAGGCAATCGATTTAAGCGATACAATAAGTACAACCTCATGTGACCTAAAATTGATGCAAACCTCACCCGATAACCCCCCTGCGGTGGTTGAGCTACATGGTTAAGTGTACCCGAGTTAAATAGTATGCATGCGGTCGTTGTGCCGCACATATACATCGGTTGATTAGAACATTTTATACATCAACTATATCATTGCATCAGCACAGGACACTTGCGTATGAGAATTAGAAGGCGCGCGGAAATTAAAGACATACATGAATAGGAACATACATATATGTAACTATTGCACCTCATTACCTAGGTAGAGAAGGGTAAGTAGGTCAGAGACGCTTCCGATAAGGGAAAGTACCCACAAACCAGCCGCAGTTCCAGCAAAGACAAACCAGGGTCTCTCGGCACTCACTCGAAACATCCACCGCACTCCCTCTTCAACGCATTCCTTAATTGAATATGCCACCTCTATGGCTGTCCCTTCCGAAACTTCCATCCCTGGCAGGCGTGCTGCCTCCCTGCAACCAAAGAACCGTTTGAGTTGATTTGTACGAACATGAGGAAATTGTAATTTCGGCCATTCATCATTTCATCTATTGTGTTGGTTCTTAGACTGTCTTTTGAAATTTTCCTTTTGGTGGTCTTATCTTCACTTTCCCATTAAGAAGTTGCTCCATTAATCTATTTTGCGCTTTGACTTTTCGATTTTAGTTGGGGAAACATGCTGACTAACGTACCTCCACACTTGTAAAAAAGGAATTACAGAAATATACATGTTAGATATTTTGAATCTAATTTCGTATTCTCCACCACTTATTCTACCCCACCGTGTCTGCCATGCACTTTGCGCTTTGTACGGGAGAAGTCTACATTGTTATGTGTATGCAATTTTACACCTTTACCTTCAGTTTGACCCAATACCCTAGTTTTGCAGATGCAAATGCAACGTAGGCTTTGGGTTGGGCAAAACTTTTCCGCTCCCGTGCTGGTGGCATGGGGACGTAAAAGGGGCATTCTATTCCCCTGTCTTTGCAAAGGAAAAAATTTGACAGTTACCCCGGTTGGAGGAATCTTCTTCCTACCCCCTATATAGGAACATTCAATCATCTATGCATGTTTCTAGTGACTTTTATTTTGTGACGCTAACAAAATGCTGCTAATAATTGTCGTTGAAAGTATTAGAAGAAAAGCAACTAGAAAACATTTAACGACTATCAATTGTAGTAAGATTCCTACAACCTTGGTCTAAAATAGGAGAATTGCATTGTATACGTTTTTGGATCTACTTACATAGGATTAACTGCATTATTTATGCTTTGGATCTATGTACTTACTTTTGAAGATTGTGATCGTTAATATGGTTACTAACGTCTTTGCACACAACTTAAAATTTAAAATGACCAACCTTCAGCGAAAAATACTTACGGCACTAGTTTGGGACTAGTGCTGCTATAAGTAATTTTAAACATGGTTAAATGCCACTAGTCATATCTAGCGACCAATAATTATCCGACCATGGATGTTTTGGTAAAGGTCCATCTATAATTAGTTGTGCTTGTTTACATCCAAAATGACCATTAGAAAGAATCAACTACGAAAGTAATATGAATGAATCATATGGAACACCAGTATATAAGCGAGTATAAGATGAAGATAGTATAAAAAACTAAAGTTCAAAGTTGAAGGACCAAAATATTAATTAATCCCTAGACACAGTAATATGATGATGCTTTGCAGGAGAATACAACTCGTATTGATCATTCTGGGGAACTTTTTTTCTTCTAGCCCTTTTCGGTACAAAATAAACTTAAAAGAGTAAAAGGTGCTTACTTGCCCAAAAGCCTAAGAATATTGCCCCAGATGAATAAGGTGGCAAGGACGGAAATGGCCAGCCAAGAAGCAACACTGACGAGGTTAAATTGATAAAGTTCTAGGAGCACCCATGTTGCGGTTGCCACAACCAGAACCGCCATGCTGAGAGACTTTCTCCTCCATAGGTATATATCTTTCAGTGTATTGTGGAGTTCATATCTTTTATTTTGCTTGCTGCGGATCTCAGTAACCGGGGGTCGTGAAGACTGAGCTGCACCCGACGACATAACTGAAAGATGGATACGTAGAGAGGAAGCAGAGGAGGTGAGAAGCTTTTGGGAGAGTAAGATGGTAGTGATCAAGTGGTGATGTTGAAGTCTGGTTCAGGGCCTCAGAGGTGACGGTGCCACTGTGTCAGAGCTGCTAGGCATTTGGAGCTTACACGTCCTAACCTGTCAAACGGGACGTGGAAGCCATGCAGGCCTTCTATGGCGCTCCTCGATTTTGTTTTTGGCCTAGTTTCAAGCATCACTCAAAACAGTTGTAAAATTGTTTCTTTAAATAATGGCTTTTGTTCTTTTAAGAAGAATAAACATATATACGACCATAAGGCACGAATTTGATACGAAGTTTTTAAGTAATCAAAAGTTATAAAGCTGAGATATTACCAAAACTCAGTCATACAGGCATCTCCATTCGTTAGGTAATCAATTACCTCACCTGTCCAGCCGTAATAACCAGTACAAAAATTGCTAGAGTTAGATTAACAGAAAAAAAAATTACCTGCATTTCACTGTGACGAATTGGCGTTACAACCAGGGGCGGAATCAGAAATTTTTTTCAGGGGTGCAAAAATTATATCGAATTTATAAAAAAAATTTATTAAAATAATATTAAAAACAAAGTGCACTTAAAAAACATACCAAAAAATATTATTAAGTTTCATGAGAGTCATTAAAGACTCTTTACAAGTACAAAAAAATAAAAATAAAAATAAAATCCAAATTATACTCTAAGTAAACACAAATGAAATTACTAAATTAGTAAAACCATAACATCATTGCCTTCAAATGCCTCTGCGGATGCCCTTGCCTCACTTGCCTTCACTCACTATTCCAATGAAATTTATTCTGCCTTTGTTTCCTTCTTAATTTTGTTGCTAGCTCTCTCTATAACTTAGACAAGAATGATTTTAGCACTCCTAGGTGTTCTAGATGGTATTACGATGCATGTAAAGATCGTTTGTTTTTTGCTTATATTTTATTTTTGAGTATTTTTAATTTCTTGAGGTTGCAGTTTTCTATGCTTAGGGGTGTGGCCTTAATCAATGTCTTCCTTCCCCCAACTCCGACCCCCCAATTTTGGTCACCATTCAATAAAATCTCTGGATAAGCTAATTATATTTAAAGTACAAAAAAAGATTGAGATTTTCCAAAAACCTGTTCAGATATACTCGCATTCACAAATCACAAGGCACACCCACACTGTCCACTGAGAGTCTGAGACACTAAGAGAGAATGAGATCACAAGTCCACAAGCAGTCGAAGACTCTAAGCAGCAGCAAGTCAAGCAGCCAGCAGGGAACCTCGTCGGTGTCGTCGCAGTCGCCGACAGGGGTGAAGCCGTGAGGGGCCAGATCTGGTTTGACTTCAGAGTAGTCGAGTAGCAGTCGAAGTCTCGAAGAACGAAGCCTCGTCGGTCGTCGCGGCGTCGACGCGTCGCCTGGCAGGGGCCAGATCTGGTCGGAGTAGCTCAGTCCACCGGCAGTCACTCACAGTCCTCACAGAGTCACAATAGTGAGAGAGAGAGAGAGAGAGAGAGAGACTGTCGAGTGTGGGTCTCGGGGAACGGGATCTCGGGAACAGGGTCTCGGTGCGATTCCCGAAAAAAATTCAAAATTTTAGGGGTGTTTCAGCCCCCGCCCCCCGTCACCACGTAGGTCCGCCCTTAGTCACAACTGCAAATGGTAATAAGTAATAGGTAAATTTGTTATTGAACTATGGTATATTTGAAACTCCTAGGTTTACATGGTCTAGCCCTTGCAATAATATAATTGAGAAAAAAATATTGGGGTATATCAATGATCAAGAGACTATAATTGATAACTATAAAAAGAGGGTTTATCATGACCTGACAATTATTATAAAAAAAAAAGGTGTCATTCTAGTCGGTCATTGCTATAATGGATAATAGTCGATAACTTTTATAACTTCTAATTTTGAAGAAACTAACTTTCTGTAACATATAATTAAAAATTTCCTTTCTTGGAATAGATTATGATTAATATATTCTAATACTTCATGATTAATAAATTTTGAAAAACTTCATATACTGTTGTTAATTATGAGAAGAATGAAAATAGTATTGGACCTTGCTTTTATAATTTTTAGTGGATATAAAAATATTTTCTACGAATTAATCCAATAGTTTTTTTTTGGTGTAAGTTGATTAACGAATAAAAATAATATAAAATACAACAAACAAAACACGTGACTTAAAAAAAAAAAAAGGTAAAAACAGTAGAAGGCCTTGTTTTAGCGTTAATGTCCTTCACCTTGTCAGTTGTGAAATTTACAAGAAAAACTGAAATAAAGCGAGTGAAATACGTTCAACTAATTCCCAACAATTTCAAGAGCTTTTTTAAATCTTAGGGACTGTTTGATAAAACTGAAATTTAAGTGCCGAAAAAGTTAAGTACTGAATTCGTAAAACTGAAAGCTTTAAATGACTGAATTTTTACTAAATTTAATAAGTTAATCTGTTTGATAAACAAAAAATAGATGTCTGAAAATTGTTTATTTACAAATTTATCCATTTTACCAAAATCATGTATTTGTTTATGTACTTTATAACTTTTTGGGAGGTTAAAATCGTGTTGGTGGTGGTGGTGACAGTGACGATAGAGTAGTACGTAGTGGTAGTGGCGGCGACGGCGGCAAAATGGTGTCAATGGTGACTGTAATGGTGCGCGTGATGTTGGTAATTGTGATGATAACGATAGGTGGCGACATGGTGGTCATGACAGTGGTTTTAGTGTGATGAATCTTTAGATGATTTTGGCAGAAATTCACGTGGTAACAATAGCGGCGATATGGTGGTGGCAACGGTGTCCTTGTGGTGGTGTCGATGTTAGTGGTGATAGTGGCTAGGTCGTTGTAATTATGGTGGTGGTAACAAAAGGAAATAATGGTTGTGATGGAGGCGGTGTTGCCAGCAAATTAATTGAGGCGACATTGTTGTGGTAATTAATTTTTTATGTAAATATATGTTAAATAATTTTTAATCATTTCACTTAGAATTAGATTAGTTTTAGTTTGTACTTCTGGACACCATAGTTAAGAAATTGGGTGATAGCGTTATTTTGTGAGATGAACTTTTTCGACAAATAAAAAAATTATGTATATACAATAGAATCATACTTTTAAACATTAATAAAATTCAAGTTTTTGAGACTATTAACTCTACTCCTGTTGTGCCAAGTAAAATCACAACGAATCGGCCAGTAAAGCTGATTCATCTAAATGGCATCAGCATGACGTCATCAATGAGTAACGAATCGGCCGGAGAACAAGTCTTCTTTACGGCAGATTCGTTCTAGCACAAGTGAGACGGGTTGGTGACTGTCAAATCAAGGATAACAATAGTTGAATGACACATGACGAGTTCTGAGCAAAGAGAAGACATATGGCTCATGAGTATAAGGTATAAAGGATTTAATTATGTTACGTGGCATCAAAAGAGGAGTTGTAAAAAACATGAAAATGTTGAACAAAAGCTTAATCACCAAATGAAACAAAGGCCCAATCCCGTCCTTACACGTGGCAAAGTCAGATTCACCGGGGAAGCTTAATGTGATTTGAAGGATAACTCAGGCACACTCGCCCATGTGGCAAGTCCGAATTGGAACTACCTCTCACTAAATGATCATACCTCAGCGTAAAAATTATACATGTCGTCTCAGTTAACGTTCTTCAGTACCAAACACAAATTATAACATCGTTTACACTTTCTAACCATCGTTTATCTTAAGTAGATAGATTTATCTTAGGTTAGGACCACCAAACCATATGTTTGCGTCATCCAAACAGTCTCCAAAGTGTATCTAATATTTGCTTTGTATACTTAGAGTGTTATCATTTCTATAATGCCATTCACTTCCAAACACTATGAAAGTAAATTGTCCTTACTCATTGAATTATTATACTTAGTTTGATTAGGAATAAGAACATATTAGGTAGAGTTATTAGTAACATAAGTAATACCGAAGAAGAACTAAAACATTAAGCTAATTTTTTTTTGAGAATATTTTGACATCCTAACAGACTGTTTGAAAGCATTCAGCTAAAGTAAACTAATCTAAATCCCAGATCGTTTGAATCATTTGAAAGTTGTATTTCAATCGTAGTCACATAAGAACCTAATACGCTTCGGCAAATTACTAAAATATATTAATTTCTACCTAGAGCACGTGCCTGAGCATTTACAGAGCCAGGAACTTCTAATGATTTGCAATTGGTTATTGTTTTTCTTAGTATAGTTGGCTGCTCGCATAGAGCTGGCACTCAAAGTAAACGCCTTAATTTTTGTTCTGCGTGAGCCATTTGCACCGAGACAAGAAGGCAAGGCAGCTTCAAGGTGAGAACTGGACTTTTGGACCTACGCTGAGCTTCTTACCTCGCCCAGGAACAACCTGACCGGCATTCAATCCCTTTTGTAAGGGCCTAAGTTAGGGAGGCCCAGCCATGTGTGCCCAAGTCAAACTGCCCACTTGAAAGTTAAATCCATCTTTCGTTTTATGAATTGCGTCCAATTTGGATCTTAAACTAATTACAACAATTATAATATACGTGTAAACTTTTATGCCCATGGAAAGTAGTTACGTTACTCATGTATCCACGGTCTGTTCACCCCCTCCCCTATATATATCATCATTCTCATGTTTAACTTAAAAATATACGTGTAAAGAAAACTGAATGCAACATTGCTGCTCCTATCTAGAATTGTAGGCAATATTTCTCCTTTGTTTTTTTTTTTTTTGTTTTTGTTTTTTCTATCTTATGGTTTCTTCGTTTTTGGTACCTGATGCCATAATAAATGTACAAGAACGTAAAGTAAAGAATACAATTTTGTGGCATACGTTATCCGAATACTCTTTTTTCTTGTAGCTTCCTTTCCGTTTCTTCTCTTATCTCATAGGCTCGAGATTTTATTGGGTGGAAGGGAAATGAACGCAATCCAGCAGAATGCATGTCTAGACCTACGTTCGGTTTGGACCCGAACATGAAGAAGTATGCATCCATCCAAGCCTTAGCAGATCAGGATTCCTTGCACAGTACGTGTGTGATCGCTTTACATGTCCCTATAATAAATGTTTTAAAGGCTAAAAATCTATCGCTTAAAGGTTGACAACAGCAACCAAACATTTGTGGCAACACTTGAATGACATTAATTAGGATCGTCCAAGTAATGCCTGTGCTATTGCTACCCGCTCGTCACGCCATGGGCCATGGCTCACAAGTCACATGGGTGCTCCATTATTAGCAAAAGCTTTTTCACGTCTTTGTAAGTTGACCATCATTTATTTGGTCATATGAAAATTCAATGCACCGCACAAATGGCCCACACTCTTTATCACAAATGGGTTAACAGAGAGATTTAGGCCCCGTACGTTTATCATGTTCGTTTTCTGTTTTTAGCAATGATGATGAAAAAGATTCTTTTTTTTGCGTACTTTTACTATTTTCTGTTTTCGTTTTGGATAAAATTACTCAAATAGTAAAAAAAAACTGAAAACACCTAAAACGTGTTTTCAGCTTTTTTCACTCAAACTTAACCCAATATAAGAAAAAATAGCTATTTTTTTTTTTTGTGAAAATGATAAAAGTACAGGAACGGATTTTCAAACTGAATATGAAAATCATGAAAATGAAAACAGAAAATAAATATAGTAAGCGTACGGGGCCTTATTTTTTGGCTGAATTATACACAATTTTCTTTGTCATGCGATGAATTCACCATATGCATACTCATAATTACGCTACATCTTAGATCAGTAGCAGAGGCAGTGGGAGGCACAGGAGGCCACGTGCCCACCTGCTGCCTCCTTCTCTCTCGTTTAACCATGGCACCATCTCTTCACAAATGGTGGGAGATGGTGATGTCCAGGGGAGGGAGGGATGGAGAGAAACAGTGGGAGGGAGGGGAAAAGATGATTTTTAAGGTGGTAGTTGGGAGGGTGGGTTTCAGAGAATGGACTTAAATACTTGAATAAATTTCATCTTTTGATTATATTAACGATCATGATTTTTAGAAAGAACTCCATGTGTTTTAATAATGACACTAATATATGATATTATGGTAAATGAACACAAAAAATAGATATTTTACTGAAAATATGATCCTAAAATGTGACGTTTGCTAAACGCCTAGAAAAGTACGACACTTTAACATATTATACTTATATTAGCGGATCACTTTAAAAGACGCATTAAAAGAACGACACTCAAATAAACGTCCTAAATAAACGACCTTTATACTATATGTTGTTGGCGCAACTCTAATCTTTATCTTTGCAGTCGTCTCAATCTTTGTTCTTTTTATATTGGCTCTTGGGTATAATAAATTTGAATAACTTATTATGGAGTATAAGATTGTCCCTTAATTTCTTTGTTCTTTTATACTTGCACATGGGTCATGTATTTGACAAAAGGTGAGACATAAAAAATAGAAAGTCTATTTTGATCCAGTAAAGTGTAGTTACCTCTAATGTGAGATTAAATTGACACAATTTTTTTTGAATTACCCTTAGATTTATCAGGAATTGAAAGTGATTATATGAATTGACTACTCATAAAATTGTGGGTGATTCTCTTATGCCCATTTGACCTACGCTTGTTTGATTATGCATTGTCACAATAATTATGCTTAGAACTTTTTTTCGTTTCTTAATTAGGTACACTACAATTTTCTGACTCCGACATTGCCTTAGATCTATTTTAGATTGAATAAACTTTGGCTCCTACTTGAGTTGTAGGAATCTTCATCAAATCCCGTGTATATTGATAATTAATAGCCATTAAATATTTCTAGTGACTATTCTTCTAACACTTTTAACAACAATTATTAGCAGTATTTTTTTAGCGTTACTAAATAAAAGTCACTAAAAATATTTAGAGACAATTGACTGTCGCTATATAAGGGGTAGGATGAAGATTCTTCCGATCAGGATAGACGTTATAGCAGCTAAATTTTTTCCTTTTAGATTTGCATAAATATCTTTAAAATGTATTTATTTCAACAGTGCACAAGTCATCTTTAGCCCGCGTCCCAACGAGCAAAGACGCACCCAACCATGCCATCTGAAATCTCCATGCTCAATCGGAACAGATATAAAGGAAAAGAACAACTTTGACGAAATCGGAAACAAAATGAGGGCAATGACTGTCGGCTTGATTTGAGGGGTTAAATTTGTGGATCAACCACCAAGCAAACGCTTTTCTAACTTTGAGCATAATTAAAATGGTAATCAAACTTACCAGCCTCGATTGTCTGTGAAGCAAGCTCCATTCATGATTACGCGGAAACGCGTGAAATGCGCCGAATATGATAGCTGGCAGCTTGCATCGAGTAAAGGCGGCCATACCCAGTGAAGTTCCTTTTCATGACCTGATATATACATAGTACTCAGTTGAAATTTAACAGACAGAAGAGTGACAGAGACATTAACATAAACTTCCATAACTCCATTCATATTTTGTAGACCAGTCACTCTCGCTCTCAATCTTGGTATGTACTATGCACCCATTTCTTCTATCTTCCTATTTTTGTCCCTTTCTTTTTTCTGGGTTCCTTCTCTTTCAGATCTATGCCGTGTCTATTTGTTTTACACTGCTTGATTGTGTACTAAAAGACCTTGGTATGCTACATTATTCTTTTTCTGATATGCTTGTGGTTGCATTTTGCAGATAGTTGGGGCTTGGTGCAATGGGAAAGACAGTTTTGCTTCGTTTAGTTTGTGTGTTTTTGGGCTTTTGGCGCCTGTCCTTGGTGAAAGCAGAAGACCCTTATCTATACTATACCTGGACTGTTACTTATGGAACAGCTTCTCCTTTGGGTGTTCCTCAACAGGTTGGATTACTGCCAAAATTTACTGTTTCTCGCCTTGCAATAGTGTTGCATCAACTGGTTTTCAAGTTGTCGTTAAGGATTTTGATGTTTGATGTTAAAGGTCATTCTCATCAATGGTCAATTCCCTGGTCCCAAACTTGATGTTGTTACCAATAACAACATAGTCCTCAATCTCTTCAATAAGCTGGACCAGCCTTTTCTCTTGACATGGTGAGTACCTTTCTCTCACAAGTTCTACATTTCGTTTGGTGCTTCTCTTACATCTTTGAGTAAGGTGGAGGATCTCATTTTATACCTTGCGGTAAAATGGCCTGATTACGTATTAGTACTTGTTTATTCATGTTTTTGAATCTCAATTTGGGTCAAACCTGAAACTTGTACTTATTTACTCCTGTTGTAAGTATAAATAAACTACTTAAACACCTCATGCCCATTACAATATTGTTTAGTCAAGTTTTGGTTACTTAAAAAGTCTCTTATAAAGAAGGCAATTCAAAAGTCAAAACATTCATGGACTGTTTTCACTTCTGATATTGCAGATCTACGATTTTTTTTTTCTCACTCTTGCTGTCGTTCAAAAAAAATTATTGCCTCAATGTAGATGATGGTATATGAGGTATGCGATTTCGTAAGTTAGTTTCAGGAAATGTACTTTTTATAGGGGCAGAAACAAAGTAGGTCTGTTTGTAGATACGATGGAAACGGTGTTATTCCCACTCATCGGACCAAGTTTTGTAGCATAAATGAGCGCTTTTTAAGTAGCAATCCAGAAGGAGTAACCAAAATGGTGTTCGATATCTTAATTTTTATTCTCAAAGACATATTTGTGCCAATATGAGTTTTAGGTTTTAGAATCACTATCACCTCTGAGGATTATTGATTCTTTAAGTTGTAAATTGTCATAATGTGGACGGTAATCGCTGTATGGACTAAGTTGGCTGTTCCTTGAGTGCAATGTGTGCTCTAGTCGAGGTGAGATCAATAGGGGTAAAGAATATGGTCTAACAGGATGTTTGTTTGTTACAATTAGGAATGGAATTAAACAGAGGAAGAACTCTTGGCAAGATGGGGTTATGGGGACAAATTGCCCTATTCCTCCTAACTCAAACTTCACGTACAAGTTCCAACCCAAGGATCAGATTGGAGGCTACACATATTTCCCATCAACTCTGATGCACAAAGCTGCTGGAGGTTTTGGAGCACTGAACGTCTATGCAAGGCCTAGAATCCCAGTTCCTTATCCTTCACCTGCTGGAGATTTTACTTTACTTATTGGTGATTGGTACAAGACCAGCCACAAGGTGAGGGATTATATGCATTTTATGCTATTGGTTCTCTTTACTAATAATATGGTAGTAATAATGCAGTTTTTAAAGTTTTTTTTTTATAATTTGGGTTGAATCATATCGTTGAGCTTCAAGTCCTGAATCAGATGCTAATATTACTAGCAAGAGTTCTTGAGTAAACAAGTTTATATCTATAGCATTTGTCGAAGCCAATGCTTTAGGAGTAAATTATACCAGAACAGTGATAAGGATTGCAACCTTACTATAAATTTCAGCACCCAATTCATGTGGCACACTTTGGTCACATCAGCTTGCCCTCAGTGTTTACTGGTAAGTTTATATCTACTTCGAAACTGTCGTTCCGCCATCGTATGGGGTCTACTATCCTGGGTAAGGTTGGGATCCCAGTCATTATTCAGCTTAGAAAGATTGGCTGAGGGTCTGAATCCAAGCCCAAAAGGCTGGATCAATATCTTTTACTTAGAACTAGTATGTTGTGCCACTTAGCTCAGTCCATTTGGCTAGAAAATTCCTAACTAAATTGAGAATACTTTATTTTGTGATCGATATCTTCTTGGACTGCAGAAAAAGAAGCTAACTTACATAACACTGCCACAGAAATGGTTTCCTGCTCTGTGATGCCAGAAAGAAATACTTTAATGAATACAAAACCTGCATTCTTGTCAAGGGCCACCTGGAGCAATAATAATACGTTTTATTCGTGCCAGGCATTGCAGCAATATCTTGATTCAGGGAGAACTCTTCCCTTCCCAGATGGTGTACTTATTAATGGGCAGACTCAATCTTCCTTCAGTGGTGATCAAGGTCATACACTTATCCTAACTTGATCACATAGGCAATTAATTGGTAGTATCAGTCCTTGCTGAAATTCAAATTGCTAAAAGAACTGCACCTACTTTTGCTTTTCAGGTAAAACCTACATGTTCAGAATTTCAAACGTGGGCTTGTCAACCTCTTTGAACTTCAAGATTCAGGGACACACATTGAAGCTAGTTGAAGTTGAAGGATCTAACACCATCCAGAATACATATGACTCCCTTGATGTACATGTGGGCCAATCCGTGTCTGTCCTAGTTATGCTAGATCAGCCTCCAAAAGACTATTACATCGTTGCATCTACACGGTTTACAAAGCAGATCCTTACAGCCACTTCAGTATTGCACTACACTAATTCTAAGACCTCAGTTTCTGGACCTGTGCCGGTTGATGCCACTTACAGATTACACTGGTCCATGCAGCAAGCCAGAACCTTCAGGTATATATTGTGCTAGAAGAGTCACATTCAGTCGGCTATAAAGGCACTCTCTTCCTTCTCTTCAAGAGAGGACATTTTGCAATAGATATTTGAGCCCAAAAAGTGAATGACTGGCTACTCTTTGAACATTCTCGTAACAGTTGGCTTGGATATACAATGGAACTCCAATGGCTCCATTTAAACAGTTATTTGTCCCTTACCAACTGACTCTGAACACCTGAACTTGAACACCTAAAGGGACATAATTTTGTAATGGGTAGTTTATAGAAGCTCGTCGGCGGAGTTATGCCATTGAAGATTTTAAGGAGTTATACAGAATAGAGGATTCAAGGTTCCATTAAATTTCTGTGGGCAGGTCCTATAGATATCATGATTGGATGATCAAAATGAAACATAGCATATCAACTTCAAAATCATATAATTAAAATTCCTCGCACATATAGAGTATTTTGATATTCTGTAGATCGATCATATCCTGTTCTTCACCTTTGGTCTATCTTGTAGGTGGAATTTGACGTCAAATGCAGCCAGGCCCAACCCTCAGGGTTCGTACCATTATGGAAAAATTACAACCACAAGGACAATTGTATTGAGCAACTCAGCGCCTATAATCAATGGCAAGCAACGATATGCTGTTAATAGGGTCTCCTACATCAATGCTGATACCCCTTTGAAGCTTGCTGATTATTTTAACATCCCTGGAGTATTTAGTTTGAATTCTATTCAAGGTGTTCCCTCTGATGGTCCTGCATTCGTGGCTACGTCTGTTATGCCAGCCTCCCTCCATGACTTCATTGAAGTTGTTTTTCAGAACAACGAAAACACCATGCAATCTTGGCATCTTGACGGCTATGATTTCTGGGTTGTTGGGTAAGTGCTAGCTTATTCAAATGCTTTCAATGAGCTCTTTAGCTACTAACCATGTTCTCTTTAAACAAATGCAGCTATGGTTCTGGACAGTGGACACAAGCTAGTAGAAAGGGATATAATCTAGTAGACGCTCTAACCAGACATACTGCACAGGTAATGTTGATAATTACTTGATGAGGTTTGAAATGATAACAATTTGCAACACTCCCTGCTGCCCTATAAAAGAGTCCTCTTCAACTTGACATAATTTATGATGGAAAAGAGTCCTCTTCAACTTAGGAAGGATCTCATTTGTCAAAAAACTTTAGCTTGGACAACTTTTATGCTGCTAAATACCTATGTTAGGTTTGGCCAGAATAAGTAACTTAGGTTTTGCCAGAAAAATTAAATGGACCCTCTATTAGGGACAGAGTGAGCATAATAAGAGGTGTCTTCATAGGATCCTTTCACTGCCCGCTTGTTAAAATGTTCTATCGATATTTCCCAAATCATGTACTAAAGTAAAATCCCTTTACGCATTCATGTTCTTTCAGGTATATCCTAATTCTTGGACTACGATACTAGTTTCCTTGGACAACCAAGGAATGTGGAACCTGAGGTCAGCAATATGGGAGAGGCAGTATCTTGGACAGCAATTCTACCTCAGGGTCTACAACCCGATCCAGAATCTTGCTAATGAGTACGGCATTCCTACAAATGCTCTACTTTGTGGCAAAGCTGTTGGGCGGCACCCTTAGTACGATTGTCTACCGGAGCATTCTGTTTTTGCGGTCATGAGGTGATGACTACAAGAGTAAGCAAGAGAAGAAAGATTTGGCTTCTTTAGCGTGTACCTAGAAATACTTAGATGAATCTTTACTACCTCTGTATTATTTAGATTAGCTTTAGCTGTTTGGTTTCAACTTGTTGGAAACTTTGTGGCTTGCTGGTCCCTAAACCAATTCTTCTTGTATTTATTATCTTGATGAAAAGAAGTAAGAGGATGATGGCTTTTGCTTTTGCTGCAGAGGTCTGAGTTTTTCTCAAGCAGTCATTGTTCATGTGCTGCATATTAGGTGAATTGATGTAAGTTTGGTTGAAAGGGCAGGGTATGTGGGTAAGCTATGAGTTTTTGGTATAAACACTATCCTAAACATTATGCTCCTGATGGCTGGAAGATGCATCAATGTCACCTTTTAACTCCTTTATCCACGAAGCGCTAAAATTTATCACTTAAAACTACTCACATGAATGTGACTAAATTGGAACTGAAAAAAAAAAAAAAAAAGAATCTTTTTTTGGCTGCAACTTGGGTAGTAGGAATTGATTACTTGTGTACTTGACTGTGAGTTAAACAATTTGTACTTTATTATTGCTAAACTCCATTTTTCAATCTTGTGTGCACCCCTCTTCATAACTTTGACCAACAAGATGGTGACCGGTTCATGAGAGAGTGACTGATTAGCAAGTCACAGTGTTAGATTAGCCTTTGCATGTTGATTGTGTATGGCTACTTGTACATAAATAGAGTGTGTTTGAGATTGTTTTGTAAATAGTGAACATATACATTCTTTGGAATGAAATACAATGGAATTTTACCAAAAAAAAAAAAATGATAAAATCACAAATATCGGCTTGTGGCATGGGGTGTAATTACAGAGGGAAGTGGGGGTTATGTTCTAAAATCAGAAGACATTTGGTAAAGTGATAGTATAATTTTGCAGTTATTGAGGGTTTTTGTGCTAAATGGATGTAAAAAAGGCACAACCTGTAATTTGGGAAAAAAATGAAGGGTAAGAGTATGTTTAGAACTATGAAATTCATGTGATTTCATTTCAAATACTCAAGTTTTGTTGTTTGGAACATTAAAAAAATGAATTGAAATTGAATTTCATGAGATTTGACTGGATTTGTTTTTATGGTGTGCAATCTGATGAAAAATGGTCGGGTTTCATGGGATTTGAATTTACTTGAATTAATAGTAATTATTTACCCATCTGATCCTTTTTGAGATCTCTTCAACAATGAACTCACGACCATCGTCTTCATTACCGTTACTGCCACACCATTTTTACTACCATCATCGGCACCACTACTGCCATAACTACTACAACCACTACCATCACTGTCACTACTATTGCCACTACCATCGTCGTCGCACTCGCCACCACTAGTGCCACAAACAACACGATCGCCGCTACCAACCATTACTGCCACCACTACCACAATTGTCACTACTATTGCACCACTGCCGCCGCTGTTACGACCGTCGCCGCTGCCACCACTACCATCTCGTCGCCATTATTGCCACCATCACCACCACCACCACAACCGCCACCACTACCACCACCGCTACCGCCACTATTGCGACCACCACTACTGCCACCGGCGTTACTATTGGCGTCACTTGACCACCACCAGTTACATCTCATTATACCTCAATACCACCACCACCATCATTACCATCACTTGACCATCCCACCACTTCCACCGTCGATGTCATTACCCCGTGTGGTGCTGCCACCACCATGTGGTGACACTAGCACACTTAAAACCATTTATCGTAATTCATTTTTTCATCGTAAGTCAATGATATAATTGTCTAAAAACTTATTACCTTTCCATTTCCTATATTGTCCAAACACAAAATAAGAATTCTGTGATTTGAATTTTCTTCCGTTCCAAACAAAAAAAGGTGAATTGAATTCCAATTCCGAATTTGAAATCCAAATCTTATAAGAAGTGGTTCCAAAAAACAGACTGTAAGTACTAAAACTGATGAAGTTTTAGCCAATTTTCATAGTTTATAGGAAGTATATTCCAGAGGTCCATCCCAAAGTGGGATTGATCAAATGCAACGTTGAGTTCAGCTTGGCTGGTCATTTTCGTAATCGTTGTGGTGGTTGGAATTTGGATCTTGACAGACTATAGGAAAAACATGCTGTCGCCGAGCACAACTTTGGACTACTTGAAAGGATAACCGATGCCCTCGAAGCATTTGAGGCTATTAAAGAATATTCTGTGGTGGATACGGATGAAAATATCGTTCTCTCTATTTGTCAAATTCTATAAGAAAATTGAAAAGGCGTTATAGTGTTTAATTAACGCGTAAGCAATATATGTGCTGATAAAATAGTGAAGGCTAGCATTTAGAATTTTGTTGAAATTAGGATGCTTGACAGACTTCCAGCTGATTTATTGGAAGATCTGGCTAAGTATGCGCGTGGTAAAATGAGGGTAAGGCAGGCTTGTTACTCCTTTATTTTTATTCTTTGTTGATGCTATATGCACCAAAGAAAGGGAACGTAAATTTCAAATACCTACCATGTATATTCGAGACTAGTTGGGCTAAAACCGTGCCGAGATTTGTAATAGGATTTCCTAACTTCTAGTTTTTCTTGAATATTTTGAGTTCAACTTCGACTTGAAATACATATTTTCACGTTCAGTTGTATCAAGAATACGAAACATCATATATATCCATTATTGAGAGTACAAACGAGATCTGCTGCTCATTCTATTGATCCTCTTTGACCCATTTTAAGCAAGTCCATCATCACTTTTGAATGCTTTAAATGTGCCACGCATAAAAAGTCTTGTGCATGCTAACTTAAACCGATTGAGATCGTTATTTGATCGGAGGACAGACCGGAGATCATTAGAGTAACAACTGCTCTAGTTTATATATCACGTGTTCTTCTAGTCCTACGATATTATGTTAAAAAGTAATAAATTACTGCGCGAAACAATCTTACCGCTTCTGCATGCAAGGCAAAATCCAGCGTGTGTACGGATAAAAAAATCCTCTGGATTAGATATTAGTTTATCTAGCTTTAGTGATGTGAAGGATGTGTAGCTCTCCATAACTAGTGCTACTTACTTTATTTTGATAAAATAGCTGGATAATTCCTGTAATCCAATTATTTGTTAAAGCAATATTTCTACTTGTAATTTGAAATTTATGAAAGGTTGCTTACTATATGCATAATTGGCACAAAACTATAATACATAATATACTTTTGTTTCATTGGGTCATATGTAAGACTGAAACTGGACTTGGACAAGCCCGAATCTGCTTCTTTAACCCAATCTCTCGCTAGGGCCGAGCCTCATTTGAGAGGTCCAAATTATAGGAGGGCTTTGGGACTTCGTTTCTTTTTCTACTTCACTACTCCGTATTTTTTTTTTAATTCATTCTGACGAAAAGTTTCTCCTAAATCGCGTATAAAGATTTTTCTTAATATCATATGTCATTCTTTTCTATATCTCAAATACGCAATACAATTCCTTTATATTGAATTGTTGTGAGGTCTTAAAGAGCAAAACTGGTGTATAATTTATTTACCATAAGGACTATAAAAGCTACATATTTTATGAAGATTTGTTGAAGTGATTATGGTGTATATATTAAAAAGTAAACTTTGTTAATCGTAATATCATTTTTTATTCTAAATCTCATTTTTTTTTGTTAGATATATGAACTTTTATCTTTGTATCAGAGAGTGATTTGATGTATACAATTGTCAATGCTTAGTTCTAATTGGTATATGAGGCTTACTAATGTAGCCCTTATTAATTTTATAAAATAAATTAATTTTAAAAAATAAGGCCTTGTTAAAAAAGTAATTTTTGATGCCCTTTAGCCACATTATTATGTCCAGTATATAGCTTTAAGTTACACTTAACTGTCAAAAGTGACTATTATATATAGCCACTTTCTTCTGGTTGCAAGATCCCAAATAAATAAAATACGGCCTGTATTTCTTTTACCTCAAGGATTCTAAAACATTTACATTATACATCATCTTTTTTTTTTCCTTTCTAGATCTTGGTTTTTTCCCCTTACATCTCATTTTATTTGTTTTTGAGATACAGATTTCTATTTTTTTATTAGATAAAGTTTTGAGGGATATAATAATCAAAATTGGTTAGGTAGAATTCTAGATTATAATTAGTGTGCAGATTTATGTTAGCCTTACTAATGTAGTAATTACTCAATTTTGGAGATGTTAAGCGTAGTGTATCATTGTTATAAATTTCACTCTACATTAAAAACGTACACGATGTGTCGCACAAAGAAGCTATCATTGAGTTTTTCTTACATTTCGCTTAGCTTATTATTTACTCCTTCCGTCCAACAAAAATTAGTCATATTTCCTTTGGGGTTGTCCCAAAAAAATTGCTTACTTTTTAAATAAAGGAAGATTCTGTAGGTATTTTTACATATTTACCTTTTTTATTATTTTATTCCTCTTTGCATATTTAACACTCAACCTAGACCTGACAAACGGGTATATCCGCCAGGTAGAAGTAAAACCCGGTCGGATCCGGGTAAAAACGGGTTCTGTATATTTTACCCGATTTTTTTCGGGTAGGCTTTTTGAGAACCCGTACCCTACCCTTGCGGGTAGGGTACTACCCGCAATTGTTTTTTTGAATAAACGAATTTCTGATTAATTGTTTTTTTTTTTGAATAAACAGATTTTCTGATTAATTGTTTTTTTAATAGACGGATTTTCATTACCTACTAATTAGACATATTTTAACCTCCAAAAATCAAATAATTCATTCTCTCTCCATCAAAATTCTTTACACAACAATCTGATCATCTTTCAATAATAATAATAATAAAAATAATCAACATCTTTCAATAAAAAAATAAAAATCTGAACATCGACAACACACGACAACCATCAAGATCCACTGATTGAAAATCTACCTAACAATCACAAGGCGATGGAGTGACCGATCGGTGGCGACAGGGCGACGAAGTGATCAACTGGTGGCGGCAAAGATATGCGGTAGATTGGGAGTGACTGACAAACGTGGTGCCGTGGGTGGAGTAGGGTGGTCGTGACTTTGGTAGATCTGTGTGTGTGTGTGTGTGTGTGTGAGAGAGAGAGAGAGAGAGGGACCTGTAAGAGGGGATCTGTAAGGGTGAGAGACTTGAGAGGCAGGGGCAGCGGAAGTGAGAAGAGGAGATAATGGGGTTTTAATCCTAAAAATCATATATATACTCATATAACCGAGTAAACCCGGGTACCTAGTAACTGACCCAAACCGACCTAGATTTTACGGGTCGGTGGGGGTACGGGTATGTTTTCAGCAGTCTCTACTAACTCATTTTCTCTCTCCTGAACTACTTTCTCCCCATACTCTCTATAAGGTAGAACACAAAACACATAGTATATGATTTAAATCCTTAATCTACGTGTGAAAAAAATCTGATCAATTTATGTGGAACGAAGGGAGTACCGTATAAATACATATAAACAAATCTTTCAACTCAATTAAAATCCATATATGTACTACATAAACAAATCTATCATCACCATTAAGATCCTACTAATCTAATCAGCAAGCATTTAGTGTTGATCCGTCCTCGGCTGCGTCCTTTTCGCTGCATCTAATCCCTCGTCTCTCTCTCTCTCTCATCACCGACGAAACTTTATTATAGTTAACGTACACTTCTCGGTTTGAAGGTTTTACGAGTATCGAGAAATTCTGGTCAAACGGATCTTAAACACTTGAGCGATGAAGGTAGAACTGATAGTACTGCTGCTGCGGGGAACAGAGAGAGAGAGAGAGAGAGAGAGAGAGAGGGTTGTGCATGAAGTGCGCCGCAAAGGAGTTTCGGTTTCTTCGAGGCCACGTTACCCCTTCTGTCAACGATGTTTCGCGGGGTCTCTCGTTGTATATATTTGTTTCGTCTACTCGCCACTGATCGTCGTCGACGTAGCTTCTCGCTTTGGTCCATTTCCTCCGCCAGCTGAGGAGGTTACGTTTTCTTTCTGCGGCTGGTTTTGGAACTCGTAAGTAGCTAGCTAATGTTTCGCTCATCTGATCGATCTTTTTGCAATCATTTTGTGAACGGTGTGTTTCCGGTGCTAAATTCTCGTGAAGATACTGATATGCATGCTTTAGAACTAATCTAAGTACTAGCTTACATTGCGCATGCTTTAGTACTTAGAACTTGTCAAGTCTCACATCGACAATACATGGAATTTGTGATTGGTTTTTATACCTGGTGGGCTTTTCTTACTCTTGAGCATGCTTTTGGGTTAGACACCAGGTTCAACATGGTATCAGAGTTAAGCCCTTGCCGCCCCATTCGATCCAACGGGACCACCTCTTATTCAAGAGGAACACCTCTTATTCTCACGTTTCGCGTGAGGGCGGATGTCAAGTCTCACATCGACAATATATGAGGTTTGAGATTGGTTCTTATGCCTGGTGGGCTAATCTAAGTACTGTACATTAATTGCTCATGCTTTGGGAAGTGTTGAGAAGATTCGGTGCATGATTTCGAATTTGTCCAAGCAATTGAACTGTACGTGTGTTATCTGTCATTCTAAGTGGTTGTTTCCAACCTGGTCTTATTTTTTGTGGAGCAGAAAAGTGGGTTCTTGGAGGAAAGCACTCTGCTAAAATGAGGCAGGCCGTTTTCCTGCATTTTTTCCTTGGAATATTGGCTTGGCTGTGTGTGCTCTGCGTGAAGGCTGAAGACCCTTATAGATTTTTCACATGGGAAGTTACGTATGGAGAAATTTCTCCTCTTGGTGTCAAGCAAACGGTAAATTGAACTGCCATTTTGATTGCTGCCAATATCTGTCTGATGTAGTTGTAGTTATGAGCACCTCTTTCTAACTACATGTGCACTCTTTCCCACTCTTGATCCCATTGCTATTTCTCTTGGATGTCGCAGGGCATTCTAATTAACGGGCAATTCCCAGGACCAAACATTTACTGTGTCACCAACGACAACGTACTTGTTAATGTCATTAATAAACTGGACGAGCCTTTGCTGCTCACATGGTGCGTGTAATCTTCTTTTTTGTTTCGATTTTGCTTTTCTCTTTCAATCGTATGTTGTGCATGAGCTCTCACATGGAACTCGAATCTTTTTTTTAGGCTTCTTCACCATTTTTACTAGGTAAAGATCGTTAGCATGAGTTCTTGCCTGTAGTGTGGGCATACATCTAGCTAGAATGTTGGGTATGTGTGTGTCAACGTTCCTAGACGTGAGCTCAACGTGCAGTACACTGTCTGCTCTAAGCTTCAGGCATGTAGTGACTTGGTTTTGGACTCGGTGTAATATATTGATTGTGTACTTGGTTTTGGAACTTTTCTTCTACTTTTTCACCCCTCAAGTCAGACACGGTTCATTAGAAGTAGGAAGACTCGGGTTGCATATGTGCATCTGGATAAAGAAGGGGATAATATGAAAGAAAGTTAGTCTTGTTAGCTTTTTCATATGCGTTGCTAACTTACTACCGACACTAGAGTATGCTTGCAATGTTTCTTAGTATCCTTGGTGTATGTAAACTTCTAACGTGGTAAGAAGAGTAGGCTGCTATTGGTCCCTTTCCTTCCCCGCATTTTCTAGTCATCTTTCATTCTCGAGTACTTCAATATACAGTATGTGTAAAGCACATAATCATTGGTTCTCTCAATTGAAACCAGGAGTGGAATCAAACAGAGGAAGAACCCATGGCAAGATGGTGTCCTTGGGACAAACTGTCCAATCCCTCCAAACTCGAACTGGACGTACAAGATGCAAGTGAAAGATCAGGTTGGAACCTTCACTTACTTCCCTTCAACCTTGGTACATAGAGCTGCTGGTGGTTTTGGGGGGTTAATTATTTCAGCAAGGTCGGTGATATCAGTACCATATCCTAAACCTGCTGAGGAATTTACTCTGCTTGTTAGTGACTGGTGGAATGTCGATCACAAGGTTTGTACGAACTGTCCTTTACTCCCCACAAATAATATCTATCGTGTATGTATTTGGATTTGGTTGACATCTTCTATGTCTTCTAAACTTTTAATCTTATTTTCTTAAATTCTTACAATTTAAAAATAGAACTTACCAAGTGTCAAATTTTGATTGGTCATAAAATAACCCCCAACCCATAAATTCTAAATATCGAAATCCGTGACCTCCTTTCCCCCACTTCATAATTAACTAACACCCTTCCTGTTCATAGCACAAGAATTTTAGCTAGCGATGTATAAGTACTTTTTTTTGGTTAGACCACCCGGTTTCCGGACACCACATTGGGAGCCGACTAATCCGGGTTCGAGCCGGGCAGGACCACATGGGCGGCAAAGCTCTCCCTACCAAGTTTTAACACAGCTGCATTCCCAGGGCTCGAACACGAGACCTCTGGTTAAGCTAGGACAACCCCTTACCAGTTGACCTACGCGCTTGGTGGTGATGTATAAGTACTTTGAAATCAGCTATATATGGACATTGCTTACATAAACATGACTTAGTGCAACTCAAATGCTCATGGCTGGCCTCTTTTTTTAGGAGGGTCTCAAAATTGTATTTATTTCCGGTAGCTAAACCGATATTAGTCACATCTGATGCTTGCAGGCACTACAACAAACACTGGACTCGGGAAATCCTTTTCCTTTTCCTAACGGCATTCTTATAAACGGGCTTCCCGATTCTGCTTCCTTCACTGGTGAAAAAGGTAACCTTCCTCTTGAAATGATTTTGACATTCAGCTTTCTAAACTTGTTTTCTAACTTTTTAATCGACTACGTTTCAGGGCAAACCTATCTATTTAGGGTTTCAAATGTCGGGTTAACAACTTCAATCAATTTTAGGATCCAGGGCCACATGTTGACACTTGTTGAGGTTGAAGGATCTCATACCATGCAGGAGATGTACGAATCGCTCGACATTCATGTTGGCCAATCGGCGTCTTTTCTGGTGACTTTAAACGGGTCTCCTAAGAACTACTTTATTGTGGCTTCCACTCGTTTTACGAAACCTATCCTTACAGCCACCGGAATCCTTCATTATGCCGGTTCCAATATTCGAGAATCTCGACCACTGCCTATTGGTCCGACTTATCATATTCATTGGTCTATGAAGCAAGCAAGGACCATCAGGTGCAGTTTCGTCTGGAAACTTTGGCATTACCATGAGCCTATATGTTTTGCCATGAATCATGTCGCCTAACCATTTTCGTTTCTCTTGCTTAGATGGAATTTGACAGCAAATGCAGCTAGGCCCAATCCTCAAGGTTCATTTCACTTCGGGACCATACCCGTAGTGAGGACACTTGTGCTAGCTAATTCAGCCGCTAAAATCAATGGAAAGCAACGTTATGCTGTTAATCAGGTCTCTTACGTTGATCCAGGCACCCCATTGAAGCTTGCTGACTATCTTAACATCCCTGGCGTCTTTAACTTGAACACAATTAAGGATATGCCTACTCCCAGCCCTGCAACTCTCGGCGTCTCTGTCATAGGCATCACTCTGCATGACTTTGTGGAAATCATCTTCCAAAACACAGAGAATACTATCCAGTCTTGGCATCTTGATGGTTATGACTTCTGGACAGTCGGGTAGGCCTCCGCTTCTGGGCTGTTTGTTCTTACATTTTCTTAACTTTTGGTTGATTAATTTTTGGATTAAATACACTTTAATACCCTAAAAATATACAAAATCTCATTTGAGGACTCAATTTTTTATTTTTTTTTACAACTAAGGGTCTAGAGTTTCAATTAGATCATTAGTATCTAAATTCCTAGATTTAAAGACAAAATCGCCAGGGACAAAATTGTCAAACCAACTTTGATTTTTTAAAAGCCTCGTTTTTAGAGCTTTGTGGAGTAGGAAGAAATGAGAGAAGGGTGGAACTAAAGAAGATAAAGAAGAATCAACACCACAGAAATACCGGTCACCACCACCACCTCCCTAATTGTGGTGTAGGAAGAAATGAGAGAAGGGTGGAACTAAAGAAGATAAAGAAGAAACAACACCACAGAAATACCGGTCACCCCCACCTCCCTAATTAAAACGACCTTCTATCCTCCACCATTAAACCCAAAACCGCCACAGGTCGACCACTACCGCCGAAATACCCACCATGGTTCATTCCAATTAAAACCACCAACCACCAAAAACAAACAAACCCAAGCCGATCTAGAACTCCCCACCATGGACTTAGATTTAGGTAGTGAATTGATGGTGGTTGTGGAAGTGGTGGTTGTGGGTAATGGTGGTCGCGACCACTCGCTCTTGGTGTGGGTGGTGGTGGAGGTGGCGGAGATGAACGGCCGTGGTCGTATTCGAAGTGGATTTCTTTAAAGTGGTGGGCGATGGTGATAGTGGTTCAATGGTGGTGGTGTAGGACTTTGTTTTTTGTCACAAAACTATCATCAGATCTGGACCAGATTTGTGGCATGACAATTTTGTCAGTGACGGAAGTTAGAGATATGGATGGAAGTACTTACTAATGACCTAATTAAAACTCCAGATCTTTAAATGTAAAAATAAAAATTTGGGTCATCGAGTGAGAATTTTGCGTACTTTAAGGGTACCAAAGTGTTTTTAACTCTTATTTTTTTTAAGCCTCAAGCAATTTTGAGCATGGTTGTCTATATTTCTTTTGCTAGGAGAGTTTTTATTTTACAGATATCATAGTAGTATATAAAGGCAAGGCCATATTTTATTTATTAGATGCTACAGCAAGAACGAGATGTTTCCATTTTAGTACATGTAGTTGAAAGTCATAGTATTAATCATGTATTACTTATTTGCTTGATAATTAACCTCAAAAAGTTTCTCAGTTTCGGTTCTGGCCAGTGGAACTCTACGATGAGGAAGCGCTACAATTTGGCCGACGCTACCACTAGATACACTGTTCAGGTAATTCTGAAGCAATTTATGGAAACAAGTCCTCCATTTCAAAGAGTCAAAACATTCCAATATCGTCTAACCTTGAGAGGCTAAATTGTTGGATCACATGAAAGTTTTCAAAGTCCTGAAAATATACGTCAACACATGCGCCTTTCTTCTTTCAGGTGTATCCCTTCTCTTGGAGTGCAATACTGGTGTCGATGGACAACAAGGGTATGTGGAACTTAAGGTCTGCAATTTGGCCAAGGAGATACTTGGGCCAGGAGTTGTATATCAGAGTCTCGAACGATGAACGCAGCCTGTTTACCGAGTATGACGCCCCTCAAAATGCATTGCTTTGTGGCAAGGCTGCACACCCCTAGAACGAAAGAGATCCTTGTTTATTTTGTTTGTTACTTCCAGTTTTGTTTTTCTCTTCTTGTGCAGTTACGAGGGTGTAACTACCAAGGATAAGAAGCTAAGGGTAGTGGCAAGATTTTTACCAATTGTCCATTATGTTTACATAGCTTCGCAGTCATAATTAATTTGATCAATGATTTTTCCTACTCTGTCTTCAAAAGTGATTTATTTCCATTAATTTGTTCCTAGGCTGTATTATTAATCCGGTTCTTTATCTTTTGGTGCATATTTTCAAAAGAATTTGTGACTTTAATTTGTGCGCCATTAGTTCTTAAACTGTGTCACCAATAGTCCTTCCAGCCATGTGGAAACTCATTGTTGACGGTGACTACTGACACGGACCTAAAAATACTGAGTAGGACATGACATGGCAAAATGATTTTCAACAAAGTAAAGTTGAAAAACTTCTTAGAATTTGGACTAAAGACAAAGGACCAAATTGAAACTTATCATTTTCTTCTTCTTCATCTTCCCTGAACGATTTTCATCTCTCCAGATACTTAATACAGGACTGGAGAAGTATCAAAACTGAAATACTGCAAAAAAGATACTCCCTCCGTCTTAATTTAATTGCTCTACTTTGACATTCTATTCCTACAAACAGAAGGGGGGGGGGGGGAGGGAGAGACAATAGAAAAAAAATGTAAAAATAATAAATATGAAAAAACGCATATATAATTTTTTCTAATTTGGAAAGTGAACTTTTTAGAACAACATAAAGAGGAAAACTGATTAATTAAATTGAGACGGAAGAAGTATAATTTTACTACTTTCATTGACCTTCGCCTTTAGCTTAGGGCTGGATTTCACATATTGAAGGAGTAAGCTAATAATCTCCGTATCCCGTTTCTAATTAAGACGCACGTCGTTTCTAAAGGTTAGTTTATCTTTTTTAGCCCTACTGTGTTAAACAAGATGCCATGGTTTTTCTAGCTTGGTTTTCCCTTTTAATGCCAAAGTTTGCATGGAAATCATCAACATGTATAGATCCTATTTAACTAGGAAATGAAATTCAAACATTCTGAACCTTTACTAAGTTTTGACTTCTTAATCAAATAAATGCTTTATATATATCAACTATAGAGGTGAAATAATTTATCACAAATAAGAAGAAAAAGGTAAATTATGAATTAGGTCATTGATCTTTGGTCCAAAATTATAAAAGGTCCTCCCACTTTGCCTCTCTTTTGTCATGTGATATCCTAGACAGTATTTTTAGGCCACGTCAACAATTAATTAACGCTTGTTTTTCACGATGTTATTACCCAAAAACCGGCAGAAATGGAAAGTTGTTTTGGGGTTAAGACGACTATGGACCAGAGATAGCACGTGTTCCTACTCGGGAAATCGTTTAGCTACGTCTCAGATAATTTGTGAGTTTCAATTCTTATCAAGTCCTTGAGTTAAAGTTTATCGTCTAGGAACCTGAATGCAATTTTCAAACTTGTGGGGTGAATGTTTGATTTCCGTAAATTAATGGGTCCAATAAATATCATTAGAGCCTCTTTTGAGACTTTGAAGAACTTAAAATTAAAGGGCTGGGTTTGAGCAACCTCCACCCGGTTAATATTTTCTGCGAGCCCAGCCAGCCCAATTAACATCTAACGAAGAATATATCCCACCCAAAGGTGATCCATAAAATAATACCTTTATAAAGGACAAATATAAACCAATTTCTTAGAAAAAGAATTCATTGGAACTCTTACAAAAATAAACCAACTTTTTTTGCGCCATTTTTTCTAAGAACCAAGGCAAGACTGAAAGGTTTTTTTTTTGTTTAAAAGACTGAAAGCTTTGAATGTTATTCAAGATGACAACTGCGCCCTATGCTTGGATCACTTTGAAACTGATAATCATCTGTTTATACAGTGTCCATTTGCAAATGATCTCTGGAGACTAGCATTTGACAAACTGCAGGTGGAAATACCCCTGCTGTCATGGCATCAATTCTGCCACCATGCTGCAAGGCACTTGAAAGGGAAGATTCAAAGCTAAGCTATGCAAACTATATGTGATTGCCATCGTCTATGGAATATGGCAAGAGAGAAATGCTCGAATCTTCGAACGAAAACAAATCAACTGCCCAGGGTAGTATGCATATGATACAACAACGGGTAGGAAATGGAGTTTATAATTGGAATAGGCCTCCAGCCACTAAACTGAACCAAGAATTATGCAAAGCCTGGGGGATTGATGTTAAGGTGTTGCTAACATGACTGGAACAGAGAAGTACCTGAGCAGCTGTTTTTGATCCAATTTTTTTTTCCCATTTTTGTATATAATCTCTTGAGGATGTAATTATTTGCATTTAATGGAATAAAAGGACTGTCGATAAAAAAAAAAAGACTACTGTTTTTTTTTTTTGGTTTCTTTTCCCGGAAGATGGCAAGGTCTTGATGGAAATTAAGGGAAGAACAGTACATCCTAGGGACAGCAGTCCCTTTCTATCCTCCAAAACTAGCTTGCGTAGGTCACGATCTACATAGTTACTAAAGCATTGCTCTCAATAGCGTAGTTAGGTAACTGGCCAATAGATACGAGTCTATCCACAAACAAGAAGGAGATCAATATCCACACACAGACTTGACCTCCGGCCAATAATTCTTCTTTGATCCATCGAAAGCATTTGAGCCTGGCCTAGACAATAAACTCTGAATTAATACCTCAATTTATTATGGTATAGGCGAAAATCCATCCATCCTTAATATCTTGGTATGATGACAATAGACTTTATTAATTAGAGTCTACTATATATCCATGTTTCTTTCATCATTTTGAGTCATCTTGAAATTACTCTTAAATCTTAGATACAACCTTAACCTCCACAATTCTGACATTATTACTTGCACTTGAGCGTTTTATTTGGCACTTTAACCTAGTTGGAGTCAAATTATTTCTCAAGTCCTATCCTTCTCAACGTAGCCCAGACCTTTTCGGTAGGTCTTATCGTCTACTAGTGAGTGTTTATGTCCCCTTAACATCATCTTATGTATCTTTTACCTCGAACAAAGGGATGGTTCGACCAAGCACTGACCAAGGGTTTCAAACATCACAAAATGTTGCAAGTACAATATATTGAGTTGGAAACAGTAGAACTTCTCTTTTTTGTTCGACAAAGTACTGCAACTGCAAGCTCATGTTCCTTGGGCTTTTGTGGTCATCCAAATGGAAGTGGGTGAAACCAATTAAGGCATTATCTTAATGAGTTAAAGAAAGAGTTGGTCGTAAAATTTCTTGCTAGTTCTTGCATTTCTTCCCTCTTTCGCATTCCTCTGGAATTGTGCCAATTTATGCATTGGAGTTGTGGATACAGAGCATATTCAAACGCCTAAGAAAGGAGACAGTAATTCTTACGCCAAAAGTATGGATCAGCGGCAAGCAATGTAATTTGCCAAATTTCCGTGAAAGGATTTGATAATCTTACACTTATATGCCGTCCATTAGCGTTGAATGCATGTTTTGAACTAAATTTCAGAAAGAGACATTCCCGTTAAAAATATGTCCCAAGATGTTCATATGCGTCAATTAAGAATTTTGTTTAGAACTAAAAAATGGTGCTTATAATATGAGAAAGTTCGTATGAGTTGTTCTCGTAAAATTAAGGACCCATTACCGCACAATGTACAAGCAACTAAGGACATCTTAGATTGAGAGCCAACGGAAAGCATGTTTGCAGCCCAAACACAACTGCAAGGAACTACTTTTGCATTTGAGTACATCATAGCTAGCTAGGGTTAATTAGATCGAGTTCTAGGAATGCAGGAGGCACTCTTCAAAGATTTCAAAAGATAACATATTGCATGTTAAAATTACTAAATTGGACCATTAAAAAATGGCAAAGGTTACTAAATTAGACCATTAAAAAATGCCAAAGGAAAGTAGGGTGGAGAGAGAGAGAGAGAGAGAGAGAGAGAGAGAGAGGATTGTTCACTTTTACTTTGTGAGCAAAATAATACAGTAGGTCTTTAACAAAGGGCAGGCAAAGGCAGACATAAGGCTGCAGGTGGAATCTCCTTCCAACAGTAAGAATCAAGTTGCTGTTTTAAGGAAACTCTCTTTCCACAGGTTGCTTTAACCCTTTCCCTCACAACTCATAGCAAAACACTGAAAGAATCTTCATCTTCACCTGCCATCCACTAAGACCACCCCACCATCACGTACCACCCTCTACAGTATTATACTAGAAAAGTAAGCCCTAAAACATTGAGTTCCCCAAGAAGATATATTCTTCTGGGTTAATTTCAGTCTCCACTGAGTAAAACAGAAATTGAATATTAGTTTACAGGTTGTCGAAAAATCTTGTGTTCTTCTGGGCAGGAGGAAATCTTTGCTCCCTTATCAAGAAGATTTAAGCCCTGACTCCCCATTCTTTTTAGGCTTTTAAGGGAAACCCAATATAGATTCTGCAAAATAAAATCCAAGAAGCACTGATCGAAACATTTTCCATTTCCAAACACTTGTTGATACACCCAGAAGAGAAACCAAAGCACACCTTAAAGCACCCACAACATAGAAGAAAAAGAAAGAAAATATTCTGATACTAGCTACAACCAATAGTCATATACCACAACCCAAACCCTAAAAAGAGGTACCAGTAAAAAATAAAAGGGTTCTACTTAAGGATATGCGGTGCCATTAGCAGTGGGCAAATCGGACCAAGAAAGTGATGGGTTCCAGAAGTTACCCAAATCCCCTCCGGCAGCAACCGGAGCCGACTCCAAAATGGTTGAACAAGTAGATGAAGTTGAATTAGAAGCCACATTCCCTAAAATCACTGGTGAGAAATTTGCTGAAGATCCTAGTCTTTGATTGTAAAACTCTGGATTTTGAATTACTTCACCAAGTGAAAAACCACCATTTCGCTGCTCCTGTTGCTGTTGAGCTTGAAACTGATTGTTTCTCCAGAAAGGCACCTGGCCAAGAGGATCCAACCCAAGGGTTCGGGTGTTAAAAGCTCCGGTCGCGGCCGGCATGTGGGACCCAAACATAAAACCCTCCTCCTTCACGTTGACAGAATTAGGGTTAGGGCTAGGGTTTTGGGTGGATCTGAGCAAGGCAAGCAGATGGGAGCTTTGTGGAGAGGCCCAAAGGATGGGATCATGGTCCAGCCCGAACCCGTTAATGAAACCTGACTTTCCAAGCTCCGAGGAAACAGTCTTCAGCTTCCCGGGGCTGGCCTTTCCGACTGATGCAGCTACAACGCTAGTGCTCTTGTTCTTCCGGCAGCCGCCTCCGATCGGAACGTTGCGAAGGGCGCCGCCCTTGGTCCAGTAGCGCCTGCACGTCTTGCAGAAGTGGCGCGGCTGAGTGAGGTTGTAGTTGTTGTAGTAGCAGAACTTCGTGTTGGCAGAATCGCACCGCGGGCACCGCAGGTTCTGGCTGTCCGCGGCGGAGGAGCTCGTCGGAGTGGTGGCTGTGGATGAAGAAGGCGAAGGCGAAGGAGAGGGGGAAATAGAAGGAGAGGATTGAAAAACTCCAGAATTAATGGAGATTTTTCTCTCTCCTCCTAACACTCCAGTTGCACCTCCACCTAACAGCTCTTGAATCATCTTTTCTTTTGGCCTTCGGATCTACAACAATCCAAAAAACAAGAAAGTAAAAGAAGATTAGTGCCCTTCTCTTTTGGGGTTTAAGTGGTGGAAAAGCCAAACAAAGTAGGTTTTGATCAGGATGAACTCTTGTGCCAAGGGATGATGAGAGAGAGACAGAGAGAGGAGTTGGAAAACAAGAGTTGCCTTTGGCTTTTGTTTGACAAGTTTTGGTGGGTGTAAAAGAATGGAGGAACGGGGGTTGGCAATGCTTTAATATAGGTGACACTAGTGAGGAACCACCTTTTTCCAATTCTCTTAGAATTTTAACTGTTTCAAATTTGGAATTTAGTTGCTGGTGGTTTTTGGAGGGAAGTGAATGGACTCAATGGAGCTTTCACCTTTCTCCCAGTCTACCCCTTCTATGGCCAATACCTAGAAACAAAATTGGTATCACCACATCATTACTCTCATGATTCACGCGACATTCACAAGAAGTTGTAGGAAATGGATATGGTTCAAACCACCATTTGTTTTCCATACGTGTAATAGCTTCCAATTTTGTTATTTATATATAAGCTTTGAAAAAGCTTGGCTCAATGGTTTTATTGGCCTATAATTTGGTTGAGGGCAACATCTTTAAGAAGAGAAACACGAAGCTTGAGTGGTTCCATTTTTTCGTATGAATTGAGATTCAAACTTGCAAAACTTGACCTGTTAGAGTCTCTGGTCAAACCTATACAATCACAAGTCGAGCGAGTGCGTTTAAGTGATTAAATTTGTGCTTTTATGATTTGTTTGATAACTGGTAAAACTAAAGGCCGGCATCACAATTGATAAGTTTGCACTCTTTATTTTCATGGGTCGATGGTAACAAGCAACCTAAACCAATATCTACAAAATGGGGCAGTTTGGCTTCCACCTTACAATCCTGTATATTGCTTATTCTTTTCGGAAACATAAACTGAGATATAATCATTTGCGTTTGTCTTTAATTAGGTTCTTCAAAATTTTAAACTCCGGCTACAACTGATCAAGTGCTACTGCAATGTAACCATGTTTCGATTCGCTTTACATTATAAAATTCCTTTAGCTGGAAGTGGGCGTAGTCGAGGAAGGAATTTATAATGATATAAGCAATCAAGTTTTCAAAAAGAATAATCTTTGTTAGGGCTTTGCGCTTCTCTTCTTGAAGATGCTGTTCAAAAACAATCATTACCAAGTCCAAGGAGAGAGCTTATCACGTGGAAATACGTGTAAAGTGAATGTCCCTACTTCTCCCAACTACAAAGCCACTGCCCGAAACTTAAGGCCGAGTTTTGCATACCCACACACACCCATAAACAAAGACCAGTATCGGTTTCTTCGTAGAAGCATAATTAGAGATAAAAAGCGAGTTCACGGGAGCGATTAATAAAATATTTATTTAGTACGTAGTAATTAGTAAGTATAGAACGAAAACGGGACGAAAGCAGCAGAAGGGGTTGTCCACTTTAAAAAGATGCATATAAGGTATCAAATAACACCGACAATTACAAGAGTCAAGAGAATGAAAAAAAATTGGCAGCACTTTTTTAGTGTCACTAAATAAAAGTCACTAGAAATATTTATTGACTATTAATTATCACTATATACAGGGTTGGAGGAAGATTTCTACGACCCGAGTAGGAGCCAAAGTTTGTTCCAAGATAATTGGCATAGATCATGTGCTACACATTGGGTCATTGGAGCCTAAACCACATTAATCACACGTTTGTCGTGGTGCCAAGTTTTTTGCATCTCGAACTAGCATAGCTTGATGTCATTTCTGTGGTCAAAAGCTTAGGCATTAAGAAAGACCTCAGGTTTTAGCCCACTCCCAAGATCTCCTCTCTCCAAAATCCCAAAAAGAAAGGAATAGCCGAATAGGTAGATAGGGTGAAATCTAGTGTAATTACAACGGATTTTTAGGAGTTCACCGTGAAAAAGATGAACTCTAACCGAACTCGTATGAGAGGAAAGACTTCTATGGTCCTAGAGATTCTTGTTTAATCATGTATTTAAAAGAGTGTGGGGATATGGTTTAACAGCGAAACTATGCAATTGAGATTTGAGTAACATAACCAAGTTCAAATAGCCGGTTCTTTTCGTTCCTTGTCTGAAATTCTGCTGTTGAGAGTACAATATCATGTATTTTTCTTTTTTAATATACTCTGTCTTGTATTACATGCTTATTAATGATACAATTAGTAGGACTTTTGTCCTTAGCCAAAAAATAATTGTTTTCTTTTAAAGTCAACTAGTTAATACCTTGTAGATGTTCTTTGGTTTCTTAGTAAAACATAAATTTTGGTTAAGCAAAAAAGACACTTACACAAGTACGCGCGCGCGCAGACACACCATAACGAGCACCGAACCGAATCGGAAGTCTTATTACATATCTAGATTTGAAGTGATAATAATGGAACATGACCGGACTCTTACCTACGAACGAACCCAAAGGCTCCACTGGGTCTGGTTCAATATATAGCCAGCAGAGACTGAAAGGAATACGCGTGGCTACCTTACCAACTATTGCCGATTAGGTAAGGAAAGAATCAAAGGTACGTTCAGGGTCCAACGTATGATCAAGACGGAATGAATGAACGTACCATAAATAATTAATTTTAGCTAGGTCTTGATTCTTCTCAACAAGGTCCTTTACGTCCACATCAACGCTCTGCTCGTTTAGTCCAACTTGCTGTGAGTGAGAAAGGACAGTAACAATATTCATGTTGAATGAGGTTTTAACACGATATGCGAACTTCCTAGAATGATCACAGAAAGGTGCAAGAGAAAACCCTAGTCATGGCCTCATGAACAGCTTATTTGTGCTCACGTGGACGGACGTTACCACGTTATCTACCAACAAAAGACAAACCCTTGAATCAACTTGATGTAATTAGGGTTTATTTGACTCATGAAAACAGAGTTCACGATCTTTGTACTTTTATGCGGAAAGTAAGAAAAGACAAAGGGAATAGATATTACGGACATTTTATTAGCACTAATCATAATTAAAGAAGTGGTAAGAAGAGATAAGGATGGTGACTTGGGAATCTCGACTATGAAGTAAATCTAATCCTGTGACGGATTTCTCTTAAATGGTGTAATTTGTGTTGATCCTTTCATGCTGATATCGAATTAATTAAAGGGACTTAGAGAGTGGTGATGAACTAAGTGGACCCAAAAAGAAGAGGAAATTATATCCTGATAAACATTCTTGATCAACAATATTTTCCATATAGAATTATAGAAGTGGAATAAGAAAAAGAAACTAAATTTCATCGCCAATGGCCCAGATCAAATCGGTTTCCTGAAGCTTACTTAATAGAGTATTCACAATTATTTAGTAGAATTCAGGGCAAAGTCTTGGATTCGATTCTTTTTTTTTTCACTTACATTTGGTGTCATTTTTGTATTTATCAATAATTTGCTATTACATTTTTTTTTTTTTGGCATTTGGCGGTTGTATATGTGATTGAAATATTTAGACAATGACATACAGGTTTGAACCATTTACCGACAACTAAAGTTTTAAAAGTATACAGTAACTTAATAAAGTAATCTACACTACGTTTATTTGTGCATTTAAAGAAGGCGTGCCCTCAATTTATTTAATATATGATTTTGTCTCTCTACTTTAAATCGAAGGCTTGAACGGGAAAGAGTTGGTTGAGCACCAAACATGATACAATAATCAATCCTTGTTAATGCATGTGCGGTATTAAACCACACAAGTGAAATGTACATTTACACGAGTAAAGCCGTGTCTTTAAGTAATTGATATGAAGTATAATTACACATTTTTATGGTATGAGGTCCTTCCCTGCTCTCCTTTTTTGAAAAAAACTTTTGGCTTGCTACTCATACAGCTATTAGTGGGAATTCAATTACAAACTTTTTAATCCAAAAATGGCGACACTTTGGTGGTTCAACAATGGGGGTGGTCTCTAGTCTCTGCGTTTTTTGGTTAAAGAAACCTCTTTTCGAAAAGGCCAAATGTGTACCTGAGCTGAGCCCGCGTGCCGGCCGGAGCGGGTGAGGGAAGGCCCGACACATTGTGCACCCAACAGGTGTCCCCCCGCCCCTCTGAAACCTTGACCGATGACGTTAAAATCCAACTTGTGGGGGCAGCGGAAAACGACGTGAGCTCGATCATGCTCGGGCAGTGCGGTCAGACGATTCAGTCGCCGTCAATGCCCCTATGTGGGAAGCGTCGACGTCCCCTCGATTCTCGGGCTCTTCTATTGCCCTGTCACACTCACCTGCTTTTCTCTTTCTCCTCTTTCTCTCGTAAGATTCTTCCCACTTCACTTTAACGTTTGAACACCAAAATCAAAATATGTGATAAACCAAAAATAAAATAAAATTATGTGGCACTCATAAATAAAATGGAAAATCAATTCCAATAAGGCCCGTGTGTGTGTGTATATATATATATGTGTGTGTGTGTTAGTTATACAAATGAAGTACAAACTAAATATAAGCACATGGATAGGATGGCCGGCGACGTTTGATACGAGTAGTACTCCTAATTTTTTGGGAGTTGATTGATATAAAGAAAAGTCCTATCTTGATTTTCATCCATGTTGGTAAGCATATTTGCACGCAGGTTGCCTTCTCTTAAAATGTGAAATCTTATAATCTGTCACAACGGGCGAAAAACGGCGATCCTTAGCCAAATTGTTCATGTGGTGAAAGAATTGTTCTTGTGTACTCGTCAAAGGTAGATATCTGCAATTGCTTCGTTCAACTATTTTCTTCCTTCTTTTTTCCATTAGTTGTCGCAAACCAATAAATCCGTTGTGTAATATTTGGATTTGTATTTGTCAAATTATTCCCTCCATTCTTTGAGTTACTTCACTTGCACCATTCTACCATCCTCGCTCCTAACTCGCCGAAAAGATTTACCTCGCTAAGGGGATGTAATGCGTCGACGGAGTGCAGGGCAAATAGAAGCAGCTATTCACAATGTGTAATTTAATCACCAAATTAACGAGAAAGACTAGTTTTGTATTTTTGTTCTCTAGTGGTTGCCAACTCAAAAACAACCCACAGTTTGTGACTCGAATCCAGCAATTCTGCATATGAAAACGCTCTTTTCATTACCGCGCTTGAAATGTTTTATTTCTTTGATAGTTTCAAATTTTACTTCCGAATGATGCTTTCAAAACACTATCCACCCATTTTATATACGAAATACGACCCTTTCTCCCAAGTCAATTTTGACATATTAAATGTGCTCACAAATGGTATCCAAACAATAATACTAGTTTTCATCTCCTTTGAAAAAGCACTTTCCTTTCATTTCTAGAAATGTGAATACATAAACAACGAAATGACTATCCAAACATAAAAGATAATAGGTGTGAATATATAAACTAAAACAGGTAGCCAATATGGGGAAGGCATGTGATGAGCTATAAATCTGATGTCTTATGTTCGACTCTCACCAGGTATATTTGGAACGACTAATTAAGAGATTTAGATTATACCATCGAATATTGTAATTTATTGATTTGCCATCTTTTACTTGGTGGTCGTAATCGCGGATATGCCGTAGCATTATGCCATTACCCTGCATGCATGTAGTGTAAATTTGGAGGAAGAGAAGAAGAAAACGATAATCATAACGGTTAAAGGAAATCAAATGTAGGGCAGTGATGATAAGTGACAGACACGAATGCATGGGGAGATGAGAGTGAATTTCAACATCACAGATATATCAAGCTAAGCTAACAATAGGGAATATGGTGTGGGTCGAATGGACCCCGTCTCATGTCTCCCCTTAAGCGGCAACTCAGCTTTACTCGGGTCCCTAACCTTTCCTCGTCTTTTTCCTTTGAAGTGGATGGAGGGGCTCGGTTTATGCGCTTCAATAATTAACAATGCGCGCACACAGACACGCACCGGTTGTTCCATCTCTCTACCGTGTGCGCGTCTCAGCTCCATACCCAGGAAGCCAAACTCACAGCAAGAGAACCCAAAAACGAACATAATATGTCAGTGAATAAATCCAACTCTTACTGCACAAAACACCAAGCCTGAACATCAACTGTCAATGAACATGCTTTGATCTACCGGATTTTTCAAACTCAACTGTTGTGTGAGGCCGAAGCGTTTCTGTTGTGTGTGGTCCACAAGAGAGCCTGCTCCAAACGCATAACTGCTAGCAGTAGTACGTGTTCAGATTTTAATGGTACTCAAATGGGAGCTACATAGACTACATATTTCGTAACCGTTAATTCCGGCAATTAAACTAGTTTTTAGAAAGACAAGTCAGATGGCGAGCATCGGCACAATGGTTAGGTTGCTACACAGGGACCTCGATGTTACGCACATCTCGGGCTCCTGCACTTGCAAGAACCCTTTGCGGGCTGAGCCCTATTGGAGATGCGTGTAAAATAACATCTTTGACCGTACACGTGCTTAGCCAAGGTGTTGGCCACAGTTAGCATGAAAAATATGAAAGAAATTTCTATTTACTGCCATTACCTGCACAATAAGGTGACTCAGGCACGAATCCCAAAATATATAGAAGCTAAGGTTTTCCAAATACCGGAGCTATGCCATAATGTTCAGCTTTTAATTTTAATGAAACAGCAGTTTTACACAGATGATTAAAACTTATTCCGTCCTTCCCAAATGTTATGTGTCACTGGACATTTGAACCGTTTTCTCGTGTAATTTTAATGGATTAGATATGCATTTTGCTCAAAAGGCACGTAACACTAAAGATGTTCTACCATTACCACTAAAAAAAATTTATTCATCTACTCTCATAAGAGTTTAGAAAGTCAATTGGGCTCAAATTTTAGAATTGGGGTGGAGAGAGGGATTTCTACACCAGAAATGTATTGTTTTTCCTCACAATCAGCCTCCGTAGAAATAAGACGGATCAAAATCGTCTAATAATTTGAAAATAACTGCAGGAGTCTCACTACTGTAATCTATGATGAACCATGTAATCCACACATAAGTTGTTATACCTATTTACTCATTAAGGGTAAAAAAATCCAGAAAAGTCGCTCCGTTTGTAGCAGGGCAAGACAGATATATCTCACATACGTCCACTGCCGGTGTATTGGATGTAAAACAAAAAATCCCTACTTTTCTTAGTGTAATACTGCAATGCGTTGCTAGTGGCTGTCCAATGATCATATTGATAGTCCCCTTCAATGCTCTAGACCCTTAGGCTCCTTATCAACCATTCCAACAAATCACAAAGTTGTCCCTTTGGCTAAGATGAACTCTCAGCCTTTAGGTTTTGGAAGCTCATTGGCAATGGCCTGAAGAGATTCTGCATTTTTAAGCAAGGATCCCATTGTAGATCAAGAAACTGAAGGCAATGAAAGGAGAAAAATGGATGGTTCTTAACTCTAGATGTGTTCCCAGGACCCACGTTAAACATCAGATATGGGTACATCTGGTGAAGTAGGACAGCATGATGGGAACTCCGATGGAGGTTCAACCTGACAAAAGCTACCATGGACAAGATCCTTCCTGCAGGACTACCGTAGATCATGTCTCTGGGCAAAGTTCGCATGTGCGCTGATATTTATTGGAGGATAGCAACTTACTAAAGGTAAAGAGTGATGATGAGCTTGACAGAGAATTTGTTCCTGACATCTTAAGGACCCTCCCAGTGCCCAACTTCTGTTGATCCAATTTCCTGTTACCAAGACTAGATTTGGTCCTCCATACAAGTTTGCATTTTGATGCAAAAACTAATCCTTCCACGTGTATACTTTACGGAAATGCGCCTTAGTTTCCATGTGACTGTCTACATTGAAGATCCCAATTAGTACCGGAAACTACGTATGCGTTTTCTAAATACAAATAACCAATCTGATTCATTTTATATGACCGATTAAATTGAGAAAGCGAGTCTTCACAACATTAAAAAAAAATATATGATCAACTCCATTTATCCCTGGTATATGATGGGAAGTGAAAAAGGAGCAAAAAGGCAGATCGTTCTTGTCTCAATTTATCTTTTCCACTCTTGCTATCTGTATATTATCTTCATTCTGACCTCTATGTGTGGCAGTAAGAAGACCTGAGGCACATTTCTTTGGGAGATGGGGATGGGTTTTGTGTGCTTGGGCGCGGGGAGTGGGGGAGGGGTAAATATGTGAGGAATGTTTTACCAGAAATTGGTAATCTGGAAGTAAATGATTTACTCCAATAACATCTACTGTTAATCTTTTTTATTTTTTCAACTTAAAAGAAGAATAAAACAAAAACCTTTCCTTGATAAGGATTTGTTAGGTGCAATAAAAACTCACCAGAATAAGCAACATTCACAGGCCAAGAGCCCCCCCCCCCCCCCCTCCAAAAGAGGAAACAACATAAATTTGGGGTAAGGCAAAAACTAATTTTTAAGGGTGTGCTAATGTGCAATTAAACATTGGGGCCATGACCCTTGATGGCCCCGGTATAGGTCCTCCCCCTCACTGTGATAACACCAAAATACGACTCGCTAAAAAGCCAAATACGAGCATTGATGTGCTTTCTAAGCATTTTATGCAATTATATATAGGATAGAATATCACACGTTAAGTTTTCAACACAGCTGTTGAAGGATCTCACTGAAATTCCAAACTACAAGCATCGTCTAGTTATTGTTGCACCTAAGCACCAACACTGCTTCCTAAGAAATTCACTGCACCAGACTCACCAGTCTACCTCAGCTACATTTGCAATTAGTAAAACATAATAAGAGCTCTGGGACAATTACCTCCCAAATATAAGGTGATGGGAAAGTTTTTGTCTTGTAGCTTTTACTTGCAAAAAGCGAAGCTTCGCACAAACATCAAACAAAAAGCATTTAGCACATAATGCAACAGGAAAACCAGACTCGGCAAACAAGTGATCATAACTCATCTAACGATGCAGTTTAAGATAAAACTTTCATTTATGACCAAGATAAACCAAGAATATCATTAGTCTGGAAGCTTGACTTTATAAGGAAGGCAAGTTAAGATTATCACTTGACAATGACGCATCATCGACGATACTGCTTATTACCATAGTTAGTGTTCTTGTTATTATCATTAACTATTATTACTTTACTACTAATAAGACTTCTGCGACTGCTAATAATACTACTATCATTATTATCTGTTGTGCCAGTGTAACTCACTGCACGAGGTTGGTTGGTCAAGGGGATTACCTCAATTATTGCTTCAGCAGTAGTCACTAGTCAGTATCGTCCACATGGAAGAATTGTCAATGGGAAACATAATTCTGTGCATGCATGAGCTAAGTTTACATTGCTCCGTCGCATCCTAGCTCCTAAGGAATATAAAGAGATTCCAGATTTCAATTTTCGACATGATACCAATGCAACTTAATCAAGGTGAAAGCATAAGAAATAATTGAAATGTTTCAATATGCAGTCATGTCCAACCAGTAAATAGTTAATGTGGTGTAAGATTTGCGAATTTAGAATGCTAGAGACTTCGTGCTAGATGAATATGAAACTCATCTTAATGGTAATCAAAACATAAAGATTGTTCCCTTATATACTTTTGACTGCATGTGCAACTTGCGAGTTGTTGAGGTACTACAGTTTACCATGTGAATTAGTTGTGAAGCATAACCTCGTTGCTGTAACTTTCGAAGTATTCTTTCAACTCTTCACAAAAAAATGCAAATCTAACAATCACGCTTTAAGTGATGTAATTTGATTTAGAATGTAATGTGGGTTGCCTGTAACCGCATGAAATTTCCTGTGATACCCACGGCCTTACATAACTTAAAGTAGCCAACAAGAAGTTGCTGTAATTTGAAAACAAGAAAAGCATTAGTTCGTAAAAGAATATTAAGAATAAAAACATTCTCAAGTACATTAGTATATAAATTTTTATATCCACCTCACTTGGACCTCCCATGATGTGAAAGGTGAAGCACGAGCATGATGAGTATAACAAAATTCTAAACCCAAGTGTCATACTTTGACATGGCGAATGTAAACTAAATGTGTAGACAAAACTTAGTGGTGATGAGCTATTGCATTTATCTCCTAAAGAATTGACATACGGGGACCACACTTGGATATGATGAAGCAAGATGATTGAAACCCATGAAGGACGATTGTCCAAAATATAGTTTAAATATATCTAAAAAGTTTGTCGAGTAATAAATGTGTTGACAAAGATTTTCATCCACAATTTGCATCCCAAGAAATTCCACATTTGAAGAAGCTGAAACGTATTAGTACAAATTTCCATGCCACGCCATTTCGTGAACGCATCAGTATCATTACCATTTGTAACAGGAGTGATGCAGTCACATATACCTTATTTAAGCAAGAAAGTTTTCACCCACCCACCGAACCATGTGGCATTAGACAAGATGAGCAATACAATGTTATAAATGTCCGACCCAATCTAAACTCATTTCCTGGAACTTCATCTAAATTTCCATAATGGTAGGGAGGAAAACAGCTCCATAGATAGGACGGAAAGACCAACAAAGAATAACTTTCAAGCTTACTGACTAGATTGAGACATGCCCTTCTTCCGTCAATGTCCATTTGAACTAGCCAGACAACCAAGAAGAAGAGCAAATACCAGAAGATTAAGAATTCAAGTGCTGCTCTGTTTAAAGAGAGGAGTATCAACTATACATGGCATCATGTGGTTATGGTCACGCTACATACACAGTAGAAGTCACTAATTTACGGAGCACTGCTTTCTGAACTTTATTTTTTGTTGGAAATATGATTGTAGACTAGCAGTAGCAGAGATCATTTGGATTGTCTGTTAACATTTTGAAGTGGAAGTGCTAAGTATATTTGATATGCAACGAGAAAAAGAAGACGAACATTTCTCCCCTCTCAACATCATCCAACCCACTTGCTGTGCTTACATTTCCACCCAGGACAGCTGTTGACCCTGCAGTTTAGATCATTACTAGTTTTTGACGCACACGTAACTCAAAACACCAAAACTTTGCAAATCTTTTGCAGAAAGGAAAATTAAGAATGTTTGAAGTACGTATAGTGATTCTTTTTTTTTCAAAGAGAAAGATAGCGAAAGAAACTTAATTGATTCAAGTAAAAGCATTAACCAAATCACTATCAAATGTTGTCAGCATAAGCAGTCACTTAATGTAATCAACAATTGTGTGCAGTTAATGATGGTCTAAGGAGAGAGAGAAGAGAGAGGAAGTTATTTTGCAGAGGTGTAAAGAATCAGGGAGTTTTAGATAGATTACAGATAGAAGCGAGAGAGAGAGAGGTGGGTAACGGGGCTAGAAAGTAGGAAAGCAATTAAACTTTAAGTTTATATGCATATTACATAAATGACCATTGCTATATATATTCAAGGACGAAGAGAATGATTTCAAGAAATTGAAAAAAAGTGTACGGTAGGAAGTTCAAAAAAAAAGTTTCACCATAATTAAGTCTGCTCTCCCTTAAAAATAGCATAGAATATCTCAGAAAGGAGGTTCACACTGAGTAATCCAGATTAGATCGAGGATCATAATACCAGGGATAAGATTAAGGATTCAATAGAAACCAGTCAAACCACGAAGCAGTTATTATAGCTGGCTTGGCTAGCAAGTCTGGGTTTTAGCTTCTACCATGTAAATGGTCTTTAGACTCCAAAACAAATAGTTGGGACACCTTTCTCATATCATTCCTCGCCCCCACAACCCCACCTTCCTCTTCTAAAAACCAGTAGCAGTCCCTCCTGAACCTTTGTAAATGAAACAGACAACTTGCATATATGGTTAAAGGTTGTTACCCAGACCATCAATCAATAATGGGCCACTAACTTGTAAGTTCTAAGGTGACTTTTAACTTATTTGCTTTTTATTCTACTTGGATACATAGATCTAAAACTTGGAAAGAATTGTGACCTACAAGCTCTTTCAAGTTTAAATTTTAAGTGTCAGATTTGGACAAAAAATCATGTCATTGGCCACCATCTATACCTAATACCCATTCCCACCTTATCTTTAACAGGATTAGTAACAAACTTAACCAAAATATCTCAGGATTCAAACTGTGTACGTTTTCCATTTTTATTCTTTATTTTGTTTGAAGAACAGATGCTTAGTTTTATTCATGAGATATTACACATGCGACTCTATCATATTCTCCTCCCTGCCAACTGCTACCAGCGGACACACTTTTAGTTTCAAACTTATCTCAGTCAATGATCTCAAGTTTCCTTGCGACCCACTTATAACGCACCCCACGGAGACTATTAACCCACTCAACTCACCCACCCCTTGGATACTATTAACTCCTATTACGCCCTTAGAAAGATGGTAACTGGTAACAACAACAAAGCCCGTTGTAATTTTTGTGAATAGAGACTCATGAAAGTTACCAGCATGATTATGTGTTAAGAATCAAAAAAATCTGCTGGGTCCCTCTTGTTACACCAAATTTTTTTGAATATGACCAATTACTTCTTATTTTCACTACAAGTTGCTATAATACAGTTATTATAGCATGAATATGGATTTGGGTTCTGGGTTCTGGGTCAAGGTACGTGGAAGTCGTCGTTTCTGGTAAAAGTATGTCCCATCCCGGACTCGATGGATATGATTTAAACAAAGTAGGTGTCGTATTATGCATTTTTTTCTGGCTTGAGAATTGATGTAATGGATTATGCAATCGAAGTATCACTTTCACCTGAGCACTACACAACTGAAAGAAAAGACAAAAGTGGTACGTGCATTTAATTTTGTTCACCTTTTCACGTTCACTTTCAAACATTATTTTCTTCAGATGCTGATGTTATTCTTATCACAATTATGTGTTTTGCTAAATATGCTGGTAGAAGGAATTTATTACCCAATAGTCAATGACTAAAATATCATGGTTACCACATTAGTTTAATAACCAGTACAACACAATCCAAATAGCACCCTAAAATGCTCAGACATGCCCACCAATGGATTTGGTAGTTGGTAAAATAGGCACCACAATCACGCCTTACATTCATGCTAATAGATAGGTACACCTAGTTGAAGTAGGATAAGATCTTCATGCAGTTCAGTTCGAACAGCTATTCGAAATTCATAAATCTGAAGGGTCGATTGGTACATCATGATGGCCATTGGTCAAGGCTTCTCTGTAATTCACAATAAGCCCAGATTGCATTCACTACCTACAGAACTTCCGAAAATGAAGAAACTGCGATGACAGCACGCATACTCATGCATAGGCAGAGCGTGTGTAAGGAGGCTACTTTTACCGCTCTTTTTTATTTTCATGTTATGAAGAATAAAGCAAAGTTGCAGAACCAAAATTAAACCAGGAGACCTTTGACAAGATCACATGTAATCAGCAGTTTGATGGTGTTTAAGAAGGAAGATTTCAGCACCCCAAGTACAGAATTAAGAAACTTGAAACTCCATAAGACAGAGTTATAGTTTAATTTTCTCTGATACTTCGGCCTTATACAGTATTAAACTTACCAAACCTCTCATTAGAATGCCAGCAATAGACGCATGTTCTAGAGTAAGGATGTGAACTTGGAGTCAACGAGGTTTTCTGCACATCAACAACTTGATTGCTCTAGAAAACTTGTTCCAAACCGTCAAACCCTAAGGGGATTATTTATGGATTCTGCGATCAATGACTGCCCATTGCCCATCTCTTGGAACCCCATGCTCACTCCCCTTTCAAGCTCAAGAACAAAAGAACTAGCAAACACTAACTTGCTCTCCAGTGAAGCTGATTAGATAGTTATTTGGTTAGTTGTCGACGCTGTTGATGGAAGAACGACTCAGATAAAGTTCTTAATTAATCTTCTTAGAGTATTCATTCAACCACCCCCTATTGCTACCTAAGAACTAGAAGTCAGTATCTCTCCGAGGAGTACGTAATGAGCTTTTCAACCTGTGAAGCAATATGGTATCCTAAGTTCCCAAGTCCCTCGTGGATAACGTGACCCCTTAAACAAATCCAAGTAATATGTTCAACAACGAACAGGAGAGCTCCTCATGAGTGCTAAATCAGTGGCTTGAGTGAGAATTGATTTTTGCTAGACAAATATCTTTCCGACTGAGCTTTTAAAGCAACAGCAAAGCTTTGCCACCATACTTACTTTTTGAACATATAAGGCATACTGCACCACTCAAACCATAGAGGACATGGACAATACAAACGACAAATAGTGGGATACCAAACTACAAAATATTGATCAAAACCGTGTCAACAAAGTATTACATCTTTGATACTTCTTTCATGAAATCCTAATCAAAAGGTGGACAAAAGCTTCAAACAATCTTCTCCTGCAGAATGTTCTCAAATCTCCATTGTGCAGGATTTTAAAAAATGTCGAACTGGATTAGATGAAGTATATATGTTATGTGGACAAAATGTATCTTTGGTTTTAACAATGAAGATCACAATCTACTTCTTCAAAGAAACAGGAAGAGAATTCGTTTTCACAGAATATCAGATAAGTCAGCTAAAGTTCATTCATTACTAAATTTACTTAAGTGCGAAACAAAAAAAGAAAAAAAAGTTAAGCGTTTCCATGGAATCGCGAGACAACTAGAGTTCGGCATTAAGTTTCCTGTCTGACAAACTCTACTCATGATAGAAACAAAGCTAAACCATAAGCAACGCAAGTGCATTTGAACAATACCTGGAGGTGGAAGCTCTTACCGTTACCCTTACGCCACTCAATCAGGGGAGGCAGCATGGCCTGCTTCAAATCCATTACATGGTGGCATTGAAGCTTCTTGGCACTATCCATGAAGTTGCAAGCATTTTCCTTCTGCTGCCTCTTCGGGCTTCTACTAAACAGATGCCCAAACCATCAAAGTTTTCATATGCAAAACATCCTATGTTGGGCAATATCCAACGTTAAAGCCATTGCAATCAAGTGTCGAGGAGTTAACTCCGGACATCTACCGACTATTCATAAATTTTTGTGCACCAATGTTATATTAAAAATATTTTTTCCACCAAACAATTTAATAAGGAAACTGCCAGTAATACCCTGTGTGCATGTAAATAACGTAATGTTCTACTTCTTAACACTTGATGGATCAAGTGTTGTGAATCAAAGTAGGATAAAAGACTAAGAGCCCGAGCTTGAAGTAAACTTGATCCAAAGGTAAAAGTCTTCTTTTAACCCTCTTTGCAATTTATATTTTTCAGAACATGCAGAAAGCTCATCTTTGAGCTAGCAATCCTCATTTGAGTGCCATGGATACACTTCTTGAAAATGGAACCCGCCGAACCATGTACGGGGGCTGAATCCTGCCCAGTGCCTATCCTGAACGGTGGTCTTCACTTACATATATAATTATGAATACATCAACAATTTACAACAGGTACAGTAAATGCCAGCATAGAAGAGTGATTAAGATCATAAGCCCATTCCAGTGGATGTGTCCCTCACATCACAGTTTCACTTCTACACCGTCCAAATGATCTTTCATAAGAAAACTGACTGCGTCAACCTTAGTAATATAGTGGAGATGTTGTCTCTTCAAACAAAAGCAAGGACAAACTTAGCTCTTGGATAATAGAGGATAAAATATATTTCATGCATGCAGCAGAACATCTCGACTGGTGAGGGAATTCCAGTAAGTATCATATATCTCAAATACAACATCTTATGTGAAGTCTCTAGTTGATTTATACGAGTCATCTGAAAGGTGAAATTGTAACTCTCAAGAGCCTGCATTTAAAAAATGAGAGCACAATAATGGCTCGGAATAAATTACTTAATTAAGTAGCAAGGTACTGTAACAGATGAGTTACTTAGCTTAATAGGTATTTAGCGAGTAGCGAGGCGGTAGAATGGTCATTCTCTTTGCCAAAGGTCTTGAGTTTAAGTCCTTCCCTAAACAAGGGGGTGAAACACAAACCAGCTGTTGTGTCTGGTCCATATGTAGGGACAAAAGCACAGCACTGACGGGAACTTGACGCTTTCCCTTCAACGTTCTTTAAGTACACAAAGGGGATTAAGAACTACTATGAGCAACAAATAACTGCTCAGTCAATGTCAAAACACGAACACGGAGAAGAAAATAAATCAGAAGAAATTCCCGTCTCAATATGTTCTCAACCAGGCGCAAATCCAGTGTGGCTAACTACAATGACATTTCTTTATTGCCACTTTAAATCCATTTCTTGGATTCAAGAAAGCTGAGCAGACTTTCAACCTGGTAGGTTGTAACTGATCCCTCCCCAGTTAGGAACCTAAAAAACATCGTTGCTCAAACTGGCATCATTTTCCTTAGCTGCCCCAGTCAAGTGACCGGTGATGGTAGTTTTTCACCTCTTTTTGTGGCTTTCTTGTTTTAGTTGCTCCTTAGGGTTGTAAAAACCTGTCATGGACGCACAGCTGTGTTAACCTATTTTTGCAAACGAGATACTGCAAATGGCCATCTTATTTGGGAATTCCCTAATCTTATTACTCAAAGGTTCCCTAATCTCCTAAATTTGCTTATATGCATCAATGTAATGCTGCAAAGGGGCAATCTTATTTGGCAGTCCTCTAATTTCATCACTCAAAGACTCCCTGATCTCGCAAATTTGCATATACATCATATCGAATACGCAAAGGATATGTAGTGTCCACCTTAAACAGATTTAATGGAGCGAACCTCCTATGTACCTACATAAAAACGAGTGCACATTAACACAAGTGGCACGCGTGGTAGAGTTGATGCATCCCTCAAAACTCAAAAGCACAAAAAACAGTAAGATAGGGATTGCCGTGGGGAGTAGGGCTCCAAATTGTAAAGTGTATACGAATCATTTATAAAAAAACTACCATTAATAATGAAACTTGAGCAATGCAATCGACTACATAGGAAAAAAAAAGGGCTGCTTGGAATTTAACTAAGTTACGATTACTGAGGAACTCGTTGTTGAAACCTACATATACAATTAAATGCTCCCGGCGCTAATCAAATGCATCAACAGTCGCAATTACAGGAAAATCACAAGCAGGAATTTCTACAAGTTAACCAGAAGATATAGATTACCTTCGAGAACATAATCGAATGTGTTTCCTGTCCTTTCGCAATTTTGCCGCCTCAAGTAGATCGAATCGTTCAACAAATGAGGGGGATTCCACATTCAATTCAACCACCTAGGAACATGTGGGCTGTGTGTGCCTGTGTTCTTAAGGGCTGCCCATCGTCTGAGAACAGAGGAGACCCAAATATATATGTTTCGGCCTGCCCCAGTGTAAGGGGTGCAAAACTTGCAAATAGTATTTGCAGAAAAACATTTTAAATACGGTAAGGAATTAAATCAACGTAAAATTACAGAACATAGATTGTCGTTAAGTTATGTCGTACATCGTACAAGGTGGTATGCAACGGAGCAATTCGAAACGTCAAGCAATTCCAACAACTCACATAATTTCAGACTTTTATCACGGTCAATTTAAACCATTCTGATTAACTTCGATTTTATGTAAGCACTTTTTTAAATCACATAATCACATTGCCCGGTTCACATATACGTGCGTGCGCGCACACATGTAATGTGTGGAATTTATTACTTGAACTATTTTAGAGAGTTTCATTTCTAGACTACGACGGATGTTTCGCTGAAAAATGTGTATGTAATACTTCGAGAGTTTGAATTGTGTTATGACTTCTTTGTTCAAGATGTAATTTCGGTGGCTTTTGTTGTTAATTTTATTTACATATATTTATTTGAACAAATTGGATCAGCATTTGAATAAAAGAAAGTTCATTCATAAGGTTTGTTTCCAACCTATCTTGGCTACACATATAGGCCCACTGAAGGTCCCAATTCTCATAACATGTCAGCATATTCAACGGTCAAAATTTCAACGCTCATAAGCCGGTCAAAGCGACGAATGCTCAAGTCACGTGAACTGCTCGTGAAACAACCTTGGCGTGCCTTCCCCCTTAAGGGGATCGGCCACCTTGGGGGCTCGGCCACCTACCTTGACGACCGACGATCGTCGTTCGCGGTCGCGTGCCGTAGTCACGATGACCATCGCTCGCCGTCCATGCAACGCTCCCCGTCGCCCGCGCACCGGCTTTGCGGTGCCCTTCACTCGTGGTCGCGTGAAGTCCGTCGTCGCTCGTGCGCCAACCTCGCGACACTCGTTGCCTACGGCCGCGTGCCATCTCCACGACGCCCGCCGTCACCCATGCGCCTACTCAACGGCGCCCCTCACTCGCGCGCCATCACCTCACTCACTACGCGACGCCCGCCGTTGCCTGCGCACCGGCTTCACGACGCCTCTCACCCGTGGTCGCAAGCTTGACGACAACCGTCGCCCGCGCGCCGACTCCGCGACTCCCGTCGCCCTTCGTCCGGACATCATCTCCTCGACCCCCGTCGCCCGGACGACATCTCCGTGACCTTTGTCACCCGCATCCGCGCGATAGCTCCGTGACTCCCGTCGCCCGCGCCCGTGTGTCCCTCCACGACCTTCGTCGCCCGCATCCGCATGACAACTCCACGACTCCCGTCGCCCGTGCGCCTTCTTTGCGACCCTCGTCGCCCGCGTCCGCATGACAACTCTATGACTCCTGTCGCCCGTGCGCCGTCTACGCGACACCCGTCGCCCACGTGATAACTTCACGACCTTCGTCACTTGCACCCGCGTGCTGTCTCCGCGACCCCAGTAACCGACGCCCTCGCACCGCACTCTAACACGTCGCCGCGCCCATGCATCGCACCACTGATACAGCCATCCCCCCTCGATCTCTGGCACACTACGTGCCCCGTCACCAAGTATTGTCTCGTGACGGTCATCACCGCGCCCATGCGCCACAATCAATGTATCGTGCTGTAGGCATCGCGCCCATGCACCATAATCATATTACATGCTTTTGAGGGGCTCCGCTCGTAGTGCTCCGGCACGAGGACCCCTCGCCATAGGATGAGCTCGTTACCACAAAGTCATCGTCGTTACGGGATGGGCTCGTTACCACAAAGCCATCGCCGTCATAATCACGAGGTGGCTACGGCACGATAACTCCTCGCAGCAGGATGGACTAGTTACCACAAAGTCATCGCCGTCATTATCACGGGGGCCTCCGCTCATAGTGCTCCGGCACGAGGACCCCTCACAGCGGCATACGCTCGTTACCACAAAGCTATCGTCATATGCGGTGACTCACGTGACTCTAAGCACTGAGATGGGAGCATGTCCAATCATGTTACCATTGATCGTCGACACCACCAGAACAATGACCCACGGGTCACTCCAGGACGGGAGTAGGTCTTTGGAGGCATCGCGCCTAGTCCGCCTGGCAGTTGGCTACAGGGGCAACCCTCACCGCTGTTGGGTCCTCTGCCCGTCTCTTGACGCACCTTGTGGGATTCAGTAATGGCTTGGACCAGTGGCTAAGGCAACGGGCTTACTCTGATCATGCTACCCGGTGTGATCAGTCTTCTCAGACAGGTAAATAGATGCTGCGTGGGCAGGGCAGTGCGGATTTGGGGACCGACAATCCGACGGAGAACCGGTATTTGTGGACCCCCTGGTGACGTGTCACTCCCGGGGGATGACACATGTCGGCTGATGATACAGGCGCACTCTTGCCTATAAATAGTGGACTTTGGAACTCATTTAAGGGGGCTCTGTCATTTGACATTTTCACTTTCTCTCTCTAAAAACCCATTCTCTCTGAAATTCTAGTGAGAGAAACATATTTGGACTTCCGACATTAGATCCCTGATGCTGCACCCCTGACTTGGACCTTAGTTTGGATTGCCGACTGCCGGCCCTGTTCGTCGTCACCCTGCCTGCGCAGCGCTGCCAGCCCTCGCGGCTTGTCTGGAGAGTCTTGCTCTCTGCCCTTATTCCGCCCTCACTGTCTCTCACTTTGCACACTTGAAAGTTGACTCGGACTGCAGCTTTTGTGGCACTCCACGTAGGTACGAACCCACTTTCCTTCGCATCAAGGTTCAAAGTTATTAAATTGATGAAAGTCGATTCTTTTTAGGTTCTAAAGTTGAGCCGAACAAGGTCAAGTTTATGTGAATTTTAGTTTAGCTTGAAAACAAAACCGAAACAAACCAAACCAAATTAACTTAGGGTGTGTTTGAAATCCTTATGGTTTTTGTTTGTAATTTTCAAAAAAAAAAAAAAAAGGAAAGCCAAAACCTGTTTTTATTTTCAGTTTTTACAAAAAGAGGCAAGTGTTTGATTAAGAATTTTCTACTTTGATTTTTTTTGGTTTTATTCTTTTCTTTTCTTATTTTCTTCTTCTCATATTTTTTTTTGCACCTAAAGTCTTCAAAACACCACCACCCTACCCATTGCCACCAAAAACTGATTTACCGCCGGCGACGAGGACCCGACCTTCACCGCCGTTACCTATGACTTGGACAACTTGGCATTTGTAGTTAGATCTAACATTATGGACCCTTACCATGGAAGAGAGGCGCATGCCATGGCAGTGGGTGGCGGGATACAAGCGACATCAGCAAGTTGGCGTCGTGGGTGTACGATCGGTGGTCGTGGGTGGGCGACTCATTGGCAGATTGTTGGAGGCAGTGTCGTGGATTGGCAAATGATGGCCATTGGTGGTCGTGGGTGTGTGTGGTCGGCGATTCATTCTAGAGGCTGTGGTTGGGGGTTGTAATTTATGGTCGGCAGTGCGGGGTCGTGGTGTTGGCGAAAATGGTAAGATGTTGTCAGTGGTTATGATTGTCAAGATGTTGTGGCCAGCGATGGTGTATGGTGATGGTGAAAATGACAGTGGTGGTGGGTCATGGTGATGGCGGTAGTTTGATGGTATTTGTGGAAGTGTAATTGGCGACGGCGGTAAATGAGAGGAATTAATGGTGAGGACAATGGTTGTCGGGGGGGGGGGGATGATTGCTGGCCGCAGTGGCAATATGATGCCAGGTCTGGTGGTCGTGGTGGTGCTCTGTATGGTGATGGGGGTTTTGTTAAAATGATACTCTTTTATTTGCTTCTAACAAAGTTTGAAGGTTGGATCTCAAAACAAAAACAAAAATTAAAAATCCAAAACTCCAAAATGGAATTTTCAAAAATAGCTCCCGTTTTAAAAAAATTGGTTTTCAAAATTGAAGGAAAGAAATCGAAAACTATCTGTCAAACGTGTTTTTTTTCTCCAGTTTACAAAACTGAAAATAAAAACTCTGGCAAACACTACCTTAATCCACAATTAGTACCTACTTTATTTAGGATTAATTACATTCGTCAATACTGAGGTTTGCTTCCATTACACAGAGCTGCAACTAAGCTTGAAAATTACACCCAACACACTATGGTTTGGTAGTTTGTTAAGATTTACACCTATTCGTGACCTAAGGTTACACAAAGTGGATGATATCACCTTACTTGATTCTTTTTAGCCCAAACGGCCCATGTTAAGATTAATTGTATATTATTTTCTATCTGATTTCATCTTTAGTGTTTATTTTAGGGTCAATTATAAGTCTACGAGGTTATAATGAAGTTATAACTAAGGACACGAAGTTATAAAAAAGTAATACATCGTATCTAATAATTTGAAAAAGATATCAGCCGTGTCCATTCGACATTAACTTTTTTGCTCGTATTACAGCTACTTACTTTTAAAATACCAATACAAACCTTCTACAATATATGTTGTATATAATGTACGAAATTTGTAACCATAATTTCCAAATTAGGGCTTGAAACCTAATTCCCAAATTCCCAGACCACTGCCCTGCAACCCCATGCCCATCTATACCTTCGATATGAAAAATAAAATCCATTACCAACAACCATTTATCACCATAAATAAGATCGAACAACGGGAGTATCAAAAGCATTAGAGAGGCAGAACTAGAAATCGTGAGCCACCACCGCAGCATTAAAGACGCAGAACCATCGCCGCGATGAGGTGGGTTAGTTAAGGAATAATGGTGGTCAACGGATCAATGACGAGGTATGGGTTCTAGCGATGGATCTACGCCTTGTGACGGATGCAAAATGGTGGCGTGAACTGGACTGGCTGATTAGGTGATTGTGAGTGTGCGTGGGTGGCTGCTGGGATTGGTGTTCCGTGTTGATTGTGTATGCATGTGTGGTGTGTGAAAGAGGAATGAAGGTGATTGAGGAAGGAGTGTTTTATGTGTGCGCGCGTGTGTAGGCATGTGTCAGCCGACAGTGAAATATAAGGTGGAGTTGACAGTGTCTGGTGGTAGTTGATGAGGCGTCGTGGTGGTTCCATGATCTTGGGGGTAGTGTTGTGGTGCCGGGCTACTTGTTAGTGGTGGTGCTGTTGCGATAGTTGGAGATAGAGCTGTAAATGAACCGAGTCGTTCACGAACGGCTCGTGGTTCGTTCTCCACAAAACTCGTTCACGTTCGTTCATTTACTATACGAATCGAACACGAACAGATTTTCAGGGTTCGTTTATTAAACAAGCCGAGCATGAACACTCTAAAATATTCACAAACATGTTCGCGAACAGCTCGTATAAATAATAAATTAATTATAATATGTATACAAAATTAATATTTACATTTAAATTAAATTTTAAGGTGGAGGGCCCGGAGGCTAAGCCTTTAAGTCAACCCAAAACCCCAAGCCCACTTATAAATATAAAGCCCAACCCTTAGATAGTCCAATCTATGAACCCAAACACTTAAAAACCCTAAGTATATAAACTCAAACTAAAGCCTAAACCACACATATCTCACACAACCGCACTTACACACAGCCACACTTCCATCCCCTACCTCGTCACACACACACACACACACACACAGATCGCACAGACCCTCTCTCTCTCTCTCTCTCTCTCTTCAGTTTTAACAAACGGACATCACGTTGCTGTCTTCGCCGCCGTCATCTCCAAGTTGCCGGACTCAACCTGTCGTCGGATTCAAGCTTCAAGGCCGCAAAGCCAAGTTTGCGATCTGCAAAACCATCGCCTGCAAAGCCAAGGGCTCAACCAGTGTTTTGCAGAATCAATCAATCATTGCCTGCGGTCGGATTAAACCTTTAAAGCCGCAAAGCCAAGTTTCTGATCTGCATCAATTAGTGTTTTTGATTGATTCTGCATCTCTCCTGTATCTTCTATTTATCGTTTTTATTAATTATGCTTGAATGATTTGAGAATTTTGAGTAATTTTATAGGTTTGATTGGAATTGAACATGAATGCGAGCCGAGTTTCCGAACTCGAGTTCGGCTCGTATTATTAAACGAGTTAAGCGAGCCGAGCCCGAATCTCACCCTCACGAACTCGAGCCGAGTTCGAACATTAATATTTTGGCTCTTAACAAACTCGAGCCGAGCTCGNACATGCCAACAGTTAAACGAACCGAGTTCAAACACACTCATGTTCGGCTCGAACTCGGTTCGTACATAGCCCTAGTTGGAGATAGCTCAGAGTCAATGCCACCAGCCACCACTAGTTAGGTTATGACAAAATAAGTCGGGTTCAACTTGTTAGGTTATGGTTGGGAGTTATGGTGAGGGGATGTCAAGATGGTGGTTGTGGGCTTGTAGTGGCGGAGTTTGACGAGGTGGCGATGATGGCAGTGTTAGTGATTGAGAGGTGATGATAACAATGACATAGGCATCTCAATAAACTTTGTGGTTGAAAGGTTTGTTTGGAAAGCTTGATTTTAAGCCAGGTGGTATACTTTTGTATTGTGATAGTCAGAGAAAAGTTTGCTTGGCAAAAAACCAAGTATATCATGCAAGAATCAAGCACATCGATGTGTGGTATCATCATATCATAAAGTGAATTACTTCTGGAGAAATAAAATTAGTCCAAAATCTACACTAACAACAACACAGTCGACATGCTCACGAAGTCGGTGAGTAACAAGGAAGTTCAAGCATTCCATGGACTTGATTAACCTTATGCATTGTTAAGATTGACTGATTATTCCAAGGCATGGGGATGGACATCGTTACACATGTCATTATGAAGGATATCATCTCTGGAGATTTTACATGACGCGACAAAAAGTCAAGATAGAGATGGTTGTGTTGTGACTTTTTATCCATCACAATAATAGGATTCCATAATTTAAGATTGTTGAATTTTTGGCATTGCATCGTTGTTGACATAGGAAATGAATAACAACGCTATAGCAAATGTGACTATGGACTTTTGTAGTCAATATTATTATAGATTTGGTAGCATACCTAACACAAATATGCGATTAGAAAGTACACGACCAATTTTCATAGATCATTGTGAGAGATAATATCGAGTGGAATGTACAAGGGGTATCTTATTGGATAACAGTTTCAAGTTTTTGGGATTTAACTCTTGAGCGTCGTCTTGTACTAACGTGATATTTTCTTAGTACGAAGAAGTTTGCACACGCCGGGAAAGTAGATAAGTCATTACCGAACCAATCTAGATTTTGTCTTTAGATATTTTTACTACAACTCTTGTTGTTCTTTTTCCCCTTACATACAAATGTGTCATGTATCGACGTGAGCAATACTAACATTTTTTGTGTTTAAGCCTTCAATATTTGGTTCAGTAAGCACATGAAGAATAAGAAAAATAATCATGTGAGAGAATTGGGACCCCAGATCTTTTATCAAGGTTTTCAAGGTAAGTCAAGCGCATTTCCACTTATCAACAATCATATTATGAAAATCAATTTTCTGGTACGGATGTTGTAGCTGAGGGTTTAGATCGGTTAAGAGAGAATATGTATTGAGGTTTAGAGGAAAGGGAAAAAAGATGGGTTTCATGACTGGCAGAGCGATGAAACGGTGAGGGTACCATTGTCTTTTGCCAAATTATGCTAACTACAAGATTTGGAAAGATAAAATTAGGTTTGGAGTGTAATTCTCTAACTTAGACACAGCAGGGATGAGTATCATTAACTCTTTTATTTGGTGTCTTTTATTTAGGATTAATTGCGTACAACACCTTCTGATTTAAGTGAGTTGCAAAAGACAGCTCGGGTTACAAAAATTGCAAGTGGCCCTTTGTGTTGCCAACTCTTTCAACATAAAAAAAAATCGTCCAAATTGACAAAATGTGATACTCAGACTCTTAATGAGTGTGTTTTGTGGAAATGATTTCATGAAAATTTTCTTCCACTCATGTTCAAATCTTTTCTCCACTCAAACCAAAACTAACCCCAGCCTCCACACTTACAAACTTAGCTTTATCCACCACCGCCCCTTTGCCTCCCACCTACCCTAGTATCGTATGTCATCGCCGTCAGCCCCAACCACGTTCGTCGCCACCGTCAGCCCAGCCTCATGCCCCACCAGCTCCACCCATGCCCCCCACCAGCCCCAAGCCCCTCCCTCTCGTCATCACCACAACCCTGTTACCTCTAACCCTCTATTTTCCATCATTGTCGACACCCGCCGCCACCGCTTCTAATCATCACTATCGCCTCATCATCTCCATCGCTGCCTCATAACCCCACCACCACAAACTCACCCCTCCAAGCCAGTCCCGTCCACCACTACCATCACTCAAACAAGAACTCTAGATTTATGTTGCAACATCGCACATAAGTAACAAAACTCATATGTAGGTTTTTTTTTTTATATAAGGTTGCTTGGGACAATTGGTTCATTGCATTATAAAGACCGTCGGATGCAACACAATTACCTCGTTCTCTTTTTTACTGTTTTTATAATTTAAAATGTGTCTTTTAACAACTCGCAGCAACAATGAGGGCAAGTTACGCAATTAACCCTTTTATTTCCCGTATAAAGCACGATGGTTCCTCACAAGTTTTATGTTCGAGGTTTAATTTGTCCTCGACAAGAATTTAGGAGCCATACAGTAGATTCTATCAACTTCACCCGATAGCATCGTTAAAGTTGGAATCAGCTGATTTTGTGTGACTAATTGCATCCCGCAAGCTCGTACACCACTGCTCAATGAACTGCGAAGTTTGTCAACTCAAAGAACTGGTAACCATCTCCATCTCCGTGCTTCATCACCGATCAATCGAATCCTGTTCTGACCTTTGACGTCTATATCTTCTAGCTATACGAATTTAATCTCGTCAATTTGTAGGACGTGGAGCACTTCGAGATACGCGAAGTTCTGCGATGTATGTACCTAACCCTATGCAGCCTTTATCAGCATGTTTTTGTTCATAGTACTGGTCATAACGTATTCGCTTTGCCTGCAATTTGACCTACAATTGATGCTGAGTTAGCTGATATGCGTAACTTAGCGCGATAATTTGTTCGTCAGGAGATTGGGAATTGTGCTTTTAATTATCCTTTTAAGTCTAGCGTATGTGAATTGTAATGATCCAACTTTACCATATGGCCGGTCCAGCATTGAAGCGTGTTGGCAATTATGAAGTCCATTTTAGATGTGATTCGTAGATTATTTCTCATAGTCAAATATCATAGTTGTCGTTGAATTCTCAATTACTTATGATTAGTGGGTTGGAAACTAATCTAGTAAGTGCTCATGTACGTGTTCTACTGAGCTGAGATCTCTATTGCTCCCGACTTTTTGTTTGTTCCCTCTGGCTTCAGGAATAGGTGGAAACTTATTATTAATTTTTTTTGGTAAAAGGTCCTTTATTTACCAATGAAAAATTTCAAAGTCGTCTGACGTCTGAATCATTTGTCTACAATTAAACAAGAAAACAAATTTAGCTCCTATCTCAGTGATGCAACACATTCAAAGGGATCTCCCAGTTTTGACATAATTGTATATTAGTTGTAGATGCCACTGCCTTCTTCCAGCTCAAAATTCTGTAAAATAACCATTTCTGAATCCTTGCTACAATCTCATTCCTCCCTTGTTTGATTCCCTTGAAGATCCTTTGATTCCTTTCCTCCCATAAGTTGTATACGGTGACTCCCAATGTTAGCTTGCATTACCTAGCTCTAAAACTCTTCCCCCTGAATTTGTTACATGCAAATTGTAGAAATTGAGACCATGTGTTGAACTGCCCAGAGACTAGAATTTTGCTAAGCACTTGATTCCAGATCTCTTTACTCCTGTTGCATTTCATAAAGAGATGTTCAGCTGTCTCCTGATGTTGATTGCACAGACTGCATTGATCATCTTCAACAATTTTCCATGCCTTTAGCTTATCTTTAGTCCTTAGTTTGTTCTTGCACAGCAACCACAAAATGAAACCGCACTTTGGAATTTGTCCAGGAAACCAAATGATCTTCCACCATGAGACTGTAGGCTTGTGCACTCTGATAGCATTCCAAGCTGATTGAATACTAAATTTACCACTGGGATGTGCCAGCCATTTGATTTGATCCTCAGTACTATTGTTGTTAGGGAGTGCTGGCAATTGATTGGCTAATTGCCTTAGATCCTCTGATCTTATAGGTATACTCCATGTGCCATTCACCAAGACCTCTCTTACCTTTAGGTTCATAGAGCTAGCAGCATCATAGACTATTCTTGTACCAAATTGATTAATAATAGATCCATTAGGCAACCAGTTGTCAAGCCAGAACCATGTGTTGTTGCCACTTTCAATCTGATATTTAATTAATGGCTGCATTTTACCTCTTAGTTGGATCAGCTTCCTCCATGTCCAAGACTGCTTAACTGGTGGTTCTCTGGCTCTGGAAACCTCCCCCTTAGGTGCTGCCTTTGATGAATGTTAGGCAATTTAGCGAATCCAAAAAAGTAACGAAGAATATTAGGTATCGTTAGTTGATTTAGATCTGAAATGGAATACTATCTGCCCCCCAAGACCCACAGTGACAGGAGTCATGTGGATCTACTTTTAGTTTGATTTTCAAAATGTAAGTTGTAGTAAGTCTTCCTAGGCCTCACAATGGCAGGAGTCTTGTGCATTTGATTGACTGTAAAAAGTTGATCAATTAACCCGGTTAGACTATTCCCTCAACTCATTAACTCGATCACAATATTTTAGCTAAATAAATGCATACGCCCAGATCGTCGTGGAGGCTATAACCTCCCATTATTCCTTTTTAGATGTGCCCACATCCTACTACTTTTCCTTGTGGCCATCATAAGGATATTTAAAGACCTTAAGTGGCTTTCGGCTCGGTTTGAAGTTTGTACCGCTGAAAGTGATGATTGATAGATATAACTAGTCTTTGCTAAGAAATTTGTGATTGTCTTTTATATATGCATTACCGAAGGAGAATTATTTTACTTAATTGTTTGGCACATATTCCTTGTTACCTTGGATATTTCTCTCACCCCACACGCCCTCCAAGAACGGGGGAAAAAGGCACGTACGGAAACATTATAACAGGAAGTGACTGGATAACGAATGGATTCCATGGACTGTAGTTTATCTTATTTTTTGGTGCACTGGTTGGTGAAACATCTCTTCACAGATCCTGTTGCTATGCTTCTGATTGAGGTTCCAGTGCTTACTTGTTATTAAACCATTAAACCATATCCTGGTATCATTCGTTTGTTTGAAATCTTTCTCTTACTGCCTGCTGGTTGCAAATTCAGTGTTTTGTCTTCTTGATAAATATCTTCTGCCTGAGGTAATATTATGTTAATATGGGTGCAGGCATCCTACATACAATCTTGTTCCACAGGAACTTGGGTCTGGTGCGGCCCAAAGATATTGATTTGGAGCTTTTTGAGATAACATACGTAAGTGATTTCCGTTACCTTGGATGATTTGCAGATATACGTGCAGTATCTTCTTTCAATGATGTTTTTGGAAGACTGCTTGATCATTGTGATTAGAAGTAGTTATTTTGATGACGAGCTTTCTTATTTTTCGTGCATTTCCAGCTTTTAGCTCTTTTAGGGGGCAGTTGTAGCCATCTTTTGCTGCTGTTCCTGGCTGCTCTGGAGGTTGGGTTTCACTTTTGTTGGGGTTTCCTCAGGAAATAGTTTGTTGGCTAGGTCCTTTTGGTAATCCTTGAGGATTCTTGTCTGTTTTGTGAACTTCTGGCATACATGGATTCCCTCAATAGTACATGCCTTTGATACCCGACAACACTACATATTTACTTATTGAAGGAGGAAACTGTTATTGAGGTTTTTATATTTATCTGATAGTATGTCGCTTGGTGGGTGGTAACTCTTTAAGATACGTTGGTGATGCCTTAGTTGAGGGAGCCTTAGTGTCATTTGGGAACAATTGATTGCACAACGAATATTTGGGAGATGTGTAAAATGCAATATAGGATAATTATACAAGCGATTGCCAAGAATAAACTTAATTTCCGTTTCCTTTTTAGCACCGATACCAGCACCACCACCAATCCTGACCACGGTTAAGTGGATTGTCGCTTCTGAAGCGTCCACTACTGGGAGGGCTGGTCCTTCACATATGAACACAACTGCACACACAGAGTCACACACGCACATATATACATATAATGAACATTCAGTTTTTGCGTTTACATCCACTTGGTTTTAAATTGATTTCGGAAGCACCAAACAAATTGATGCACTAAAATGCTTCTATTATTGGGAATATAGCCTCAATTTGGATGAATGCAAATTTGCTAGGCCACGCAACTACTGCCCCCTAAACCTGTTGAAATCGCCTACTGTTCGCTTTAGAGCCGCCCTGAGCCTGAATCCTTGAATCACCATCTTACGTTTCATTTCGACATTGGGACGTATCACCTCACCAACCTGCCTCTGCCCTTTACGCCACTAACGCAGAATTCTTAGACCTTGATAACTAATGAACCTATCTGTTCTTCTGTTTTAAGCGAACAGCTGATTTGCATCTTCAATTGTGTGCCAATTATTAACAGCTGATTTTCTTCTTCATTTGCATAGAACTTCTATGGTAGTTCGATTTTTATGCCCAATAGTTTGGGTTCATGTGAACCTATTGGTTCTTCTGTTGTATGACAACAGCTGATTTTCATTTTCCCTGGTACGTCAATGTTTGCGTCTTTAAACTTCACATTGCCCTTAAGAGAAATTTGTTTGTAATTTGTTCATTGAAACTAGACACTAAACCGCATGTTTCCTTATTAGGAGAATAGTCACCAAAATGATTACAGAAGGCTGAGACCGTTGCAGGAAAAGAGGCTACTTTTTCAATGCATATATTCCTGCCTTTAATTTGATATCATAATTGGACATGTCTGATGTAAGCAGGTTGGAGATTACTCTTATACTTGGATGGTCCAAGATCATCTGTAGTATGAGTAGCCTGTTGCTTTTGGTTGCTATGTGCCCCAAGATACATATGCATTAGGTTTCTTAAAGCATTCCATTTTTTTTTCAATATCTGTATTTGATCATTTGCTTGTAAGTTCTCTGGCAGTTTGGTTTGCATTCTGACATGTAGCTTGTGATTCCTGCCAAGCTTTTTGTGCTCTTGGATTTTTTGAAGTTTGTGCCATTGGTATCATGGAAGCACTTAGCCAAAGTTCATGTTCTAGATGATCAATGGTGTGGCAAAGCCTTGTCCTTTGAAGTTGATCTAGGACAAGCAAAATGCTGTAGATTTAGTCTTTATTATGACCAACTACTAGTTTAATTAGCATTATATAAGGCAAGAGAATTGGTTATGGAGTTTACCCTTAATTTGTAATGTGTTAGACAATGTTTCATCTGAATCTTATGTATCTGGGTTTGATAATAAGCTTACAATTACTGCTCTTTCGAGATCACCATATTGATTTCCAACATAAACTGGTGCTTTACATCAGTATAATACTAGATAAGCCAAATTTTGGGGCCAAAAGTTTGGGATCGATTAAGGTGGCTCACTGCCGCCACATGTTCTAAAGCAGGCGGCCCAATATTTTGAAAAGAATTGAACCATATCATTTGGGCTGGCTGTTTTGATTGGAAGCTTTGCACTGTTTAGCACTAACCTTTGCCTTTTACTCTGCTTTACCCATGGGTGTAATTGATCTTTGATATTAAGCTGTTTGCAGTCTGAAATCTATGTTTAATGCTGTGTCCTTCCATTGTGCAGGTGCAATGTGGTGATACAGAACTCGAAAAGAAGATAGATGAGAAGATTGAGCAGTTTATTGATAGGGTAGAGAAACACCCCAACAAGAAAAATCAGGTTTGTGTGTGTAGTTCATTGGTTTCCCAGAAGATATATAGTTCTTTGTCATCTTCGAGCTCCATATCATGATGATAAGCATTTCAGAGTTTTACTTGAATGTTTGCAGATAGCTGTGTGCGTTACTGATCCATAGTAGCAGTCAATGCTTAAAATCATGTGCTCTTCTATTGGTTAGGGGGCTCCTTTTCCTTTTTTTCTTTCGTGGTTTTGTACTCCTAGGTGGAATAGTGGATTTTGACAACCTCGTTCGTGTCACAACACATGCTAGCATAAAAAATATGGCGAAATTTGTTCTTGTCACTGATGGAACTTAGGAGTGAATGACAATCCTCAACTATAAATGGAGATTCCCTCTTCTGTCCCAAAAAGAAATTGAATAAAATAAATATACCATTTACGGACAGCTAACATTTCAATAGGTGACATGACCACACGGGATTTCTTTCATCAAGCCAGTTTGCCGGACTTTTGCTATGCTTCTTTTTCTTTTTCAATATGAGGACCTGCCTTTTGTTTTTGAGGTGTTTATTGCTTTAACATCCTATTTTTTCCATAATTTATTTGTTACAGTGGGCACTTATCAGATCTTTTTTTTTTTTGTGCATGTCTTGCAATGTGCTTCTACATGCTATTATGCTTTACTAAGATCTCATAGATAGCACATTTCATTTCTTAGTCAAAAGTTAATGCCTAAAATTTTTTGTTCCTGTCGACAGTATACAAGTATAACACAATGGATTGTTTATCATGCAGATATGCTTATCTTTCTATGAAGTGAAAAGTAAACAGCCATCGTGGTTCACGAACAAAGTTGAACGCCTGCACTGGGAACAGTGGTACATAAATTTGAATGTGGCACAACACCCTAAAACACATTCTGGCAAGTCTCATCATTCTAAAGTACTTGTAGACCCAGGAGGTATACTCACTAGTCGGTGTGCATTGCTATATGATGATATTACTTATTAGTGCTAAGAATCAAGTTGACTAGTGTAAAATTTGCATTCCCCCTCTTCCCTGTTTGAATAAATTACAGATAGTGCATTGGAAGAGAGGAGCATTCGCCGGGCAGCACTAGAAACATCTCTACGGGAGGTTTTGTTTCAGATAATCAAATTTGTGAATGAGAAAAAAGATCATGTACCGCCCATACCAAATCTTGAGGGTGTTTCATTTCCGTATGAAATCACTATCTCTAGGTGAGTTTGTCCCGTTTTCCTTTTGCATTGTAGTGATTAAATTCAATTTAGCAAAATGTGGTGCGCCCTTTTACGTGGAAATGTCATCATAAGCAATTTTTCCTTGTTACCATATTATGATCTGTTAACAGGTATAGTGCCATCTTACCTGTCTGTGGTCATGATCATGCCATTAGCTTAGATTATTAGAAAAGGGAAACTATATGCTGCGGATTCAGTTCATGTCTCGGAAATTTGCTTCACCAGAAGAAATGAGAAGCAACTGAGGCACCTTTCTGCACCAACTCAAGAAAAGGATGGAGCTTCTTGCCCTCCAACCTTTTGACTAATTAGTATAAAATGAGAAAAACGCCCTGTTACTTGAGATCACTAAGAAATTGTAGGAAAGAAACAGAGAATGGTGCCAATAACAATTAATGCTCCATCTACCATCTAGGAGATTACGTTCAAGCTCAGCCTTATCTGATCCCAACTGAGTTGGCTGTGTGTGCACTATAGCACCATAGTTGGCCAGTGTTTAAATTTTGTCAGATTTACTTTTAGCCAATCATCCAACTGCTTGCTTAACTGGGTGCCGCCTTGTTTAGTTCATCAGATTCTGCATTCGGGATGGACATGTTTAAGAGGATGCTCCAGACCGGGCATCCTACCATGCTGAGCTAACTTCTGGAATTCTCCACCTGGGTTGCGCCGCACCTTATGTATATGGTAGCTTGATCACCTTGTACAAAGAAGCTACTGCTGAAATAAGCAGAACTTCATTCTCTGTAAAAGTTGTACGCATGCATAGATAAAATTGCTTTCATCCTTGAGGTACCTTTTTGCCTCTTTTGGCCCATCCTGTTCATGTTACATGTATTACATTCTTCTTTGTTTGTGGTCCAATACTTCCTACCAGCAGAAGTACACAGTTCAGTTAGCTTGGAATGAATTTGGCGTGGATTCTATTTGAAGTAGTCCAGCCGACAACCAAGTCGCGCAAGTTGCACAGTGCGCGACTTGCGTGTATTCCCCTAAATTTCAGTCATTTCTTAGCTTATTGTTCGCAAGATTAAACAAGAACTTCTTAGCAACCCGTTTCTATCGCCCATGGGAAAAAAATGGAGCGAACCTCTGGTAAATGAACCCTTCCCGATTTAACCATCAGGCGGCTCGTGCGTTGCAATGCAACTTCTATATACGATGTGGAATGACTGCGGCTTTAGAGAAGCTTCAACCCATTTATTCCACACAAGGGGTGCTGCTGTTGTCATCACACGCCTTTGGTGCATGATTATGACTTGTTACCACCCAGCCTGGCTTGAAATATAACAATCTATTCTCAGGTCGAGAGTTAGTGTTGTCATGATACGTGTTTGGTGCATGATCACGACTTGTTAGCACCCAGCCTGGCCTTAAATATCACAATCTATTCTCAGGTCGAGAGTTGGGGGAGAACTGGTTGCAGAAACGTATTGCCTTTAGCGCCTCCTTCTCTTAAAATTCGTCGTGAAGTCGTAGTGTGTTTACGAGTTGCCACAATACGCCTTCTTCTTCATTCTGGCCTAAGGTATCACAATCTATTCTCAGGTCAAGAGTGAGAAGAAAACTAGCTGTTGGTAGGGTTAAACACCAAAGCGTTTAAGACGATTCAAATTGATCAAATCGAAACGATCTAATTCAAACTGTCAAATAATTTGACAGTTTAGTTTCACATTTCTCAAAAGATCTTGGTGCGGTTCATTTTACGGATCAATATCTTGAAAGCGATAATAAGCCGAATTGAACAATACATGACACATTAGAGAGATAGTGAGATTATATGTGTGTGTGAACAGATAGTGGGTTTTCTGTTCTTGTCTACAGATAAAGGTGAGAAGAGAGAATTAGTCAAATGGGCAGTCCGTGTAACCGGTCCTAGAGATGTCAAAGGGCCGGGCTTGGGCCGGCCCAGCCCAAGCCCATCGGGCCTGCAGTGGGGCCGGGCCGGGGCCGGGCCAAGAAAGGGGAAACCGGGCCGGGCCGGGCCTGTCGAAGGGAATCCTAGGCCTGGTCCAGGCCCAGGCCCTAGGCCCAATATTTAGGGCCGGGCTTGGGCCAGGCCCGGGCCCTTTTTTTTCTTCATGTTATTCAATTTTAACACATAACAATTTATATAGAAAAATAATAAATGTGCATTGGCCCGGTGATATACGTCTGCAATAAAAACAAGAAAAACGGGATGTAGTGCCAAGTGCCAACTAATCAATGTAGGTGATTGTAAACTAAAAGTCCCCTTGTCACCTAAACTCTATTCTCATCCTGGTTGTATTCTCATCACCCACACCAATTACCATGACATAATCTTATATATTTGGCTGGTTGGACTTATATCACAAATTCCACCGCAGTAGTCCCCAAAGCCCAGAGACACTGCCATTGTTCAAAATTAGACCCTTTGGCTTTTGCCTATACTCCCTACCGGTAAGAATATCACAACTGCTTCACCTATGCTTTCGGCATAACCATCTTATGCAGGTCAAATCATGTAACAGCCTATGTGAATGGCCAGTAGCGAGCACACAGTCTAAATTCCACAACAAATTGGCTTTGGAAAATAGATACAAGCAGCATCACCCTTAATTTCCAACTGCCGAATTAATACTAATATTAACTTTGCCGAATCCTCGCCATGAATGCGAATCTCTCCATCCTTAGACAGATGCGAAATAAAAAATTGTCTTATTAATCTAGTCAGTACATGTTGATTCAAAACAACACCAAATACGAAAGAAATCATGAAAGGGAAAGAAAGAAAAAAAAGAAAAGTCCGATCAAATTGACATATATTCCGCTAAACTAAAAAAAAAAAAAAGGACCAAAAGAACGACACTACAACAACATGAAAATCTATCCCATTTGTGTATCATCTAAAAGTTGAAGGCTTGAAGCATAATAGAGACTTCAAAAGAAAGACTAATTCGCTACGAAACATAAACAACCAACCAATGATAAGCACTCGAGGTTTCAGATTTGGATGCCGGGCCAAAAAAGGGCCAAAACCGGGCCAGAAAGCCCGGGCCAAACCGGGCCAAACCGGGCCAAACCCGGGCCGGGCCGGGCCGGGCCATTTTCACTGGATTTCGCGGCCTGGTCCAGGCCCAGGCCCCAGGCCCCCTTTTTTCGGGCCTTCACTGTTCATGAAAGGGGCCGGGCCAGCCCGGGCCAAAACGGGCCGGCCCGCGGGCCGCCCGGCCCAAATGACATCTCTAACCGGTCCTAAGTGTAGCGGTTAACCGCTGCACTTAGAAGCAGTTAGACTAGGAAAAATTCATGACCGCTACAAATAGTAATCGGTAATGGGTTTCTTTTATGCGAACCCATTGCCATAAAAACCAATTGAAAATGATTGGTGACATAAGGCGTGCTTTACGTTGTTTTTTTTCCATACATAATGATAGACAGTGGAATGAAATGCTTTCATGTCCAAACAAGAAAATAAATGAGGTTTGGCTTTTTCATGAAAAAGTAATGACAGTTGCTCCTAACAAGCACCCAATGTCACTTACTTGTCACTTTCATTACCCCAAAAAAATTGTGAACTTCTCTTTTCGTTTTTCATTTGTCATTTTTCCGTGGTGGGGTTGGGGCTGAAGTTGGGCGTGATCAGATTTTTTGAGCTATAAGTTGCACAAAAGAAGCTGCGATAAATTGAGACCAAGTAGATTTATTGTCATAATTTTCTTTCAACTCGTTTTTAACTTTGTAGCGAAATATTCATCTAAATCTGTCAAACGTTTTTAAAAAAATTCTCATTCAACATAAAGAACTAGTGACTTATATAGTTTATATTTTCGCCATGCATTATTTTCAAGGGCTAATTACACCTATGTCCTTGAGGTTTGGGGGTAATTATACTCAAGGACACAAAATTTCAAAATGTAACACTTATGTCCATTGACAAACGGAACCCTAAAAATCCTAACGGTTTTAACAAAATGACTTTATTGCCCTTATGTTATAAAGTTATTTTTTTAAATGCCATTGTCTCTTTTTTTAAAAGAAAATCAGAAAAGAAAAATCCTTATTGTTTTTTAATGTGTCACTCTCTCTCTCTCTCTTCCCCTACCCTTTCCCCACTCGATCACCCTCCATCAGACCACCGCCGCCATCGATTAGCCCCCTTCCTCTCCCAATCCCGTCGCAACCCCCTCCCTCGCCCAACCCCGTAGTAGCGCCACAGCCTGTCCCCGCCACCCACAACCTCCAATCTCTCGCAACCACCACCGACCGGTGAGTTGTGACTGTTTCTCGGCGGCCGATTGTGACGGTAACTGTGGGTCTTCTTGCCGGCGGTGGTGACGGTATACAACGCCGTTGATCGGCTTACTAAGGTATTGACTCAAGGGGTAGCGGTGGCCTGTTAGAATTTTGACCCTGTGCAGTGGCGGTGCTCCCTTTGGTGGTTCCGATGAGTCACGGCCGGCAGCTTCGTCTTCCTCAAAGGCTATTTTTTTTTTCTTTTTGGTTGTTGTTGTGGTCACAACAGCCTCACGGTGGCTGTGCTCTTCCCGTCGTTGCGTTGGCGCATATCAGGGCTTGACGGTGCTTGGGCGGGGACGGCACTTCGGATGGCGGCGCTTGGGTTCTGACCCATGGCCGGTGATGCTTCAAATGTTGTTGGTTGCCGGCGGTGTGGGTTTGCCAAAGGGCGTGGTGGGGTGGGGCGAGTCTGCAGGACGGTGGGGTGGGTTTGCAAATCCTAATTTTAAAAAATTAAGGTTTAATTTGAAAATTATAAAAATTATTTAGGATATACTGTATAAGGGCAGTATTGTCATTTTTAAAATACGTAATGATGAACAGTATATTTTTTGGATGGAACCCTAACGGATGGACACGGGTGATACATTTGAAACATTTTTTTGTCACGGAATGTTACATTTTGAAACTTTGTGTCATTGAGTGTAATTACCCCCAAACCTCAGGGACATAGGTGTAATTAGTCCTATTTTCAAACAAATTAAGTGTATTTAAAGTAAACAACGCATATGAGTATATATATATATATATATATATATATATATATATATAATTTGTTCATAGGAGGGCCTATGAACAAATTAATCTAAAATTTAATTTTTTTCCCAATAAAAAAAATGAATAAAAAGAATTTTTTTTATTCAGGCTCGGGCCTAATCCTAGCGCAGCCTTAAAGTTAGGGCCTAAGGATTGGGCTTGGACATGGCCAAGATATCCCCATGTTGGGCCCGGCCTGGTTTTCACCACACGAAGTCCGGTTTGGCCCGAGCTTCTCCTCTGGCCTGGTGGGCCCGAACTGGGCTGGGCTTGACATCTCTACCCTAGACGTTGATAGGGTTTTCCCACCCTCTCATCCCCTGATCCTCTTTTCCCTTTCTAGGGGACATCCTTACCCCCCGGTTGGATTGGTATCCTTTCTTATTGCAGTGTTTTTCGGTGGTTTTGGGAGGTCATTTTGGTGGTAGTTTCTTTTCAGTTGTGCACAGTTTGCTTGGTGCACTTTGGAGCTTGGTTTGATGGTTTGAAAGGATGATTTTGGCCATTTATTTTCTCCTCATGATCTGATGTTCATGGTGATGCTGCAAGTGCTTGGGAGCTTATCGAATGTGGGACCTATGCAATTTGCAAGTGGTTGGTGTGTGGTGTTAAAGTTTTGACGTGTGGAACGAAGTTTTCTTGTGGCTTTTGTGTGGGAAGTAATGCTTTCTAGGTTGTTAGATATGATAGACTAAGGTAGAGTTTAAAATCATGTTTTCAGTTTTTCTCCAGTTTTGTAAACTAAAAGAAAAAACGCGTTTGTTGACATACAATTTTTATTTTTTTTCCTTCAGTTTTTAAAATATGGCTGTTTTTTAAAATTCCAATTTTGGAGTTTTGGGTTTCCAGTTTTGGTTTTTGTTTTGAGACCACCACCCCCCACCGCCACAGTCATTGCCCGCCATCGCCGCCACCGGCAGACCATCGTCGTCGACCACCGCCACCGGCCAGCGCCACAGCAACCACTATCAAAGAAATAACTCAAAATAAAAATTGAGTAATCAAACACCCGTTTATTTTTGTAAAAAATAAAAACTAAACTGATTTTTATTTTTTTGGAAACAGAAAACCAAAACTGTAAGTGATTTCAAACATACCTTAGGTGCACTTTTGTGTGTGAGTTATAGCTTGGTAGATAGGATAGACTAAGTGGAGTTAATGCTTATAGATAGGCCTTTTAGGAAAAAAAAAATATTTGGGGTTTTGTTTTTGTGTTTTAGATCCATCAAAAGTGAGTTTTCTTAACGTTACTTACATCATTTTTTTAGTGTAATCTAGTTTGTAGATTGTTAGTTACAGGTCAAATGATCGAAAGCAAAAAAAAATTCAGCTCTTTCCCTTACTAGACAACTAAACAATTTCAGTTCGATGTTGAATTCTCTTTGGAGATCTGTCCAAGCATGATTTTATAGGATAATTTAAGAGATGGGCTCTCACACAAGTATTTAATCCTGTTTTGATTTAGTTGTAATTGTTTAGGTATTCTTGAAAAGTAGTCTAGTTACTCATGTAACTAAAAAGCCATTCAATGATATTAAATTTTCCTATTTAACTTAAAAAAAAGTAGATATATAATGTTGTGCGAACGTGAAAGGATCGATAATCACAAATCGTGTAGCCCATATCCTTTCTATGTATATATATATATATATATATATATGGGAGCTGATCCGTTGAGAGCGCGGGTAAAATATGAGATCTTGCAAACGCGATCTGGCCGTTCACACGCGATCTGTGGACGGTCCAGATCTTTTTTTTACATTTTTTTAAAGTCTGTCCGCTACATTATGTAGCGGACAAATTTTTTTACCATATTACCCCTACGTCTGTCCGCTACATTATGTAGCGGACATATATTTTTTACCATATTACCCCTACGTATGTCCGCTACATTATGTAGCGGACAGATCTTTTTTACCATATTACCCTTACGTTTGTCCGCCACATAATGTGGCGGACGACCAAAACCCATCATGTTCTTTTTTTGTCAGAGACTGTTGGAATAATAGCAGCCGCCCCTTCTTTTCTCTCTCTCTCTCTCTCTTCCATCTCCTCTTTTTATTGCTTTCTTCTTTTTTTCTTTCTATTCTTCTGTTGGAATAATAGCACCCAACGTCATTACTTTCGCCCCCCATCATTACTTTCCGCTCCCTCCCCCCCCCCCCCAAAGGTGTTGTGGTTCCCTTTTTTAACCGCAACTCCTTATCGCGGTTCCCTTTTTTTTTTCTTTTTTCGTGGGCCCCCCACCCCCTTCCCTTTTTTCCTTTCTTTTTATTTCGCGCCCCCCCACCCAATAAAAACCTATAAATAGTCATAATTATTTTTAACTGAAAATAAAGTCCCATAAATTTTACAATAGCTTTACAATATACAAGGATAATACAGAAATTAAAATCAAAAGTTAAAAAGTGTCGAAATCAAGTTAAAAGTTAATATGATTTCTAAAGGCTTTTCACAAATTTTAAAAGAACTGAAATTACATAAAATATTAAAAATACCAAACGATATCAGAAAAATGCGAAATTTTAACAGTAATTCTAATATTGTCCTGTGAAACTTCCTGTAAAGTTTCGAAAATTTCAACAAGTGCACGATATCCAACAGTTTGGGCAGGGTTGGGGGCCACGTGAAAAAATGGAGGCCGCAATAACACGTGAAGAAAAGGAAAGGACTTTAGGGGGTGGGTGGGGGGGGGGGGCACGTGAAGACTTAAGGAAAGGAAGAAAGAAAAATAAAGGACTTTAGGGGGTGGGGGCCACGTGAAGACTTTTGGAAAGGAAGAAAGAAAAGGAAAGGACAATGGGGCCAAAGGACCGCAACAAGGAGTTGCGGTTGCGGTTCGGAGGTGTGGGGTCCACGGGAACCGGGGGGGGTGGGGGTTGGGGGCCACGGGGAAAAGGCAACCAGTTGCGGTTGGGGGGTGGGGCCGCGAAGTAAAAAGAAAAAAAAGGGAAGGGGGTGGCCGGGGTGGGGGCCCACGAAAAAAGAAAAAAAAAGGAACCGCAACACCTTGGGGTGGGGGAGTGGGGGTGGGTGAGGGTGGTGGCGTGGGGGTGGGGCTTTCACAAAAAAATCATCATTGGCAAACCGCAACAATTGTTGCGGTTTGGTGAATATTATCCACCAGTAAGTATTGATCCGATCATATATATATATATATATATATATATAAAAGTAAACAAGCAATCCAATGATATCCAATTTTTATTGGATTGGTTGATTACATGCTTACAGGCCGGATTGGTTGACTACAGGCGTCTAGGCAATCCAATGATATCCAATATTTTATTGCATTGGTAACTGAAAATAATAACATTAATACTTTAACGACTTTCTGTGGTTGCATAAGATATATAAATTTTTTTTGTTATTGTTCTGAAAGTCTAGCAAGTTGATCTGTGCATAAGTTGTCTTCTCTAAATATGTGCATTATTACATAATTAGTTTTTTTTTTTGCAGAAGAACTCTAGGTCCATGATGATATTGTTCATCGGATGACTACATCCAATAAAATTTTGGATATCATTGCGTTGCCTGTCTACTTTTGTCGGTCACGTCAGGTTAATGTCTTGGGAAGTAATCAGTTTTAGAAGAATATTTATGGATGACTTTTCCAAGGTAACTATCCTTTAAAGTCCCACTTGCAGCCAGAGTCGAGAATTCTCCGAAGTCCCAAAGGACCTCTGTTATGGTGCTTCCTGGTTTCTGCTACGTAGAGAGAGATGCTACGAGAGATATGAGGCATGGCAAACAAATGGAATTGAACTAAACCTAGGGCTTTTGGATACGAAAATGACTCGTACAAACCTGCCAACATTTGATAGTTTCGCCTCTCTGAAAATGGACAATGAATACCATTGTTTTGTACATTTAATAGCTGTGTAAGTTCTTACAAAGTTATATATTATATCTACCTGATTATTGCTTTTGGAACCAAAATTACCCAAGTATGTTATAGATCGAATTGTTATGTGCTACAGCGAATCCATTAAAGACAAAGGGTGCCAATCTAGTCCAGCCCAAAATTTGTGAAGAATTGATATAATAACTATACTGATTCTTCTATGTACAATCGAATAGATAAAAAAGCATGAATCACACCATTTGTTGGGAAAATTATGCAATAGACGTCACATTTCAGATGCAACCATTCCATTTTGGGTGAATGGAGCAAAGATAATTCATCAGTATATGTCCTTTTTTGGTATGTTTAACATTGTTGGAGGGGGGGGGGGAGTTGCATCCTCAATGTTGTGCGAGCGTTTTCGTGACATCTTCCTCGTTACGCCTATTTTCCGAGTACTATCTTCCCAAACTTGTTTTGCCATTTCACATAAAAATGTCCAAAAGAAGAAAAAAAAAATCATATGTCAATGCTTGTAAACAAAACGTTTCAAATGTTCTTACAAAACGAGTGCCATTGGGACAGCGCGAAGAGGCTGGGCCTTTTGTAAAGTGATCCCGAACTTCTCCTCCATGGCCAATTCCTTTGACGCAACCCCACCATCTAGTTCCCAATTGAACGAGTTTATCAGCGAGCCCAGCATCACTGGCACCATCCTGATCGCCAATGGCAACCCAGGACATATTCTCCGTCCGGCACCAAATGGTATCAGCTCAAAATCCCGGCCTCGGATATCTAAGTCCGAGGCCAAAAACCTCTCGGGATTGAACGACAAAGGGTCCTCCCACAGAGTTGGATCGCGGCCTATGGCCCACACATTCACTAGCACTTGTGCACCTTTTGGGACAGTGTACCCGCATGCTTCAACATCAACTTCAACTCTCCGTGGAATTAAAAATGGAACTGCCGGATGCATCCTCAAGGCTTCTTTCACAATGCATTGCAGGTAAGGTAAGCGAGAAACGTCGGCTTCTTCTATTATTTTCCCTTTACCGATGACTTGTTCAAGCTCAGCTTTGGCCTTTGCCATAGTCACTGGATTGAGTAGCAACTCCGCCATAGCCCATTCCAATGTACTCGATGTTGTATCACTCCCCGCAACAAATAGGTCCTGCTCAAAGTCATTGCACTAGTTAGAATGCGCAAATTCAAAGCAAAACAAGTAGTTATATCATCTAAAATCAACATATGTAGAACCAGCAGATGGACCAAAAAAGAAGTACAAGGAATATGCACAAACCAAGCACAATCGCTCAATGTGTGTTATGTCGATCTCATCAGGGATCTCTTCAGCAATATTCAAAAGCACATCCAGCACATCATTGCTTCCAACAGGCTTGTTCAATCTCCTTAACTCCAGCCTCTCGTTAATCAAACCGTGGAACAGCTCGATCACCTTCCCAAAATGGACGGTCATGCGTCGCCTTATGCCTTGCGGATCAATCTTCTTAAGCACGGGGAAGTAGTCGACCAAGTTGGGCCTGCCAGCCTCGGCCATGATGCTCCCCACCAGTTCCTTAAATTCTTTGGCCGAATCCTGGTAAGGATCCGCCAAGTCCTTAGAGAACATAGTGTTGGACAACAAGTTTAAGGATGTCCGAAAAGCAGCTCGGCCGACGTCAACCGCTTCACCGGCTTGGCAACTTTTACGGCAGTACGAAAGTAGCTCCTCCACCTTCTTAGAACGTAGGTGCTGGTTAGCATCTAACCGGCTACCGGAGAAAATGTTGGAGTTCAGGATCTTACGGAGGCTTCTCCACCGGGAGCCGACGGGCAACCAAACGACGGAGAACCGGGATTGACTGTGGGCGTTGACCGCGTCCGGTATGGAGCGGCTGGAGAAAGCGATGTCTTGCTTTTGGAGGACTTCTTTGGCGGCGGCGGAGGAGGAGATGACCACGGTGGTAACTCGGCCGAGCTTTAGCGACATGACAGGACCATAATCTTTTGCAAGCTTGGCCAAGGACTGGTGGGGCTGGTCGCCCAGCTTGTGGAGGCTGCCGATGATAGGTAACGGAGCTGGTCCCGGTGGGAGGTTCGTAGATTTGCGTCTTGTGTGTGAAAGGATGGCCTGAATTAAGGTCAAAGCAAGGAGTAAGCCAAGAGCAATGCTCGAGATGTAGTCCATTTTCTCTTTCCCAGTGTGACTCTGTTAGCTCACTTTGTTTGGAGGGAGGTTTTGAAAGCCAGCACTACAAAGTCAACGGAACAGAAAAATAGTGACTAAAAAAGGATTGATAATCTTTTATGGCTGTAATGACATTCATTGTACTGATCATAATGGGTTTAGTCGACCTTAATTAACAATAATAATGGGTAATCGATATTTGCGTTTCAATTTTTCCCTTGAGCTATAATTTTACCTGCAACAATATATTATCATCATGCAATAGTGCTTGCGAAACATTCAACTTCAAATGTGGAGTTCAATAAAGATAAAGCTCAATTTTCATATACTCCGTACCTTGTTATATTGTGTATATACTCATATATCGGCCGCCACAAGCCTTGCTCACTGCAGCTGCCGCCTCCTTCCTCTCTAAAACTAGATTATCTCATTTCACTATTTTCGTCATGCCCTAATCTTTTACCTTCGGATCTTAAAGGTACATACAATTAAATAATGGGGACTCGTATTTTTTTGTTTGTGAAAGCGTACTGTATTATACTCCGTAATATTAATGCTCTAGGATTTCTTTTTATTAGGTTTTTGACTTTTTATGCCGCTAGGCGTTACAGTCTTTGTCTTTCTGCTGCTTTATCTTCATTCTTTCAGACTCCAAAACAGACTACAAAGAAGCAAGAATATATTAAGGTTAGTTTTTTTTTTGAGTTTAAATTCTTATATCATAATAACTTATACATGCACTATTGTTCTTATATAATTTAACAATCACATTACTAGTTAATATATGCATGTAGTAGTTGAGCTTCTTCACACAATATTAGTAATTTGTTGTTAACTTATCTTATCAAATTAAGTAAATGTGGTGGCGTTGACTCTAGACTCGACCATTAATGATTTTTCTTGACGATAAAGAACGTCAAGTTCTGCTTTGACAACATTTTCCTTTTTGAACCTTGATGAACAACTTTGAAATTAAATATTTTTGATTTCTCATGTTTTATGTAAACTTGAAGTTTTTGAATTTTTTTTTTTTATTTTTACCGTCAATTTGAATATGTATTTTTCGTCCACGGATTACACTTTCTAAGTCCGTCCTCACTAAGAGTCTTTGTTTCAGCTGGATTAAGATCTTAATTTTTACTTTAGACGATTCAGTGACCGTTCCGTGTATGATGCCCCATCTGGAATTTACTTCTATGTTAAACTTTCACAAGTAGTACACCTCCATTATAACTTCTCCATGAATTTTATTGGCAAGGGGTCGGTTTGGCTTCTTATATATATATATCAAATGAAAGGATTTAAAACCATAAGGTCTTGAATACGAAAATGACACCTCATTATTTTGAAGCATGGCGTGCCTGACTACATGCATCCATACAGCTGTAATTGTGTGGCTGAATACATGCATCCATACAGCTGTAATTGTCAAGAATAATTTCCAGATCCGATCCACGCCTACAAAATATGCGTGAAGATTGATGTGATTCTGACCAAATTTTTTCTTCGGTGGGGAAAAATTACCAAAGAAAAAATTACCGCCAAGGATATCATCGCTAGCATTTATGATAGCATTTCGGCGACAATAAGTCATCAAAGTCGCCTTAAAAAACTTTCAACGATAAATTTTCACGCTGAGTAAGGGCGTGATGGGGTACACCACTTCATCTAAAAATGTTTCTTGTTGTAATTAGATCGTGAAAAGAACTACCTAGTTTCAGCAAAAAGTTATGCTGTCAGGTAAGAAATTGTTTCAGCAAAAAATTGTATAATCAAGTAAGATCTTGCGAGTATTGCTTGATTTAGCGGAAATAAAAAAGAGGTAGGCCCCAGCCAAAAATGGAGTCAAGTACTAATCTTTCTACAATGAAACATGTAATAATGCAAGAAATGTGATGTCATTTAAAATTGGTTAATCTAACTTGCATCAAGGAGGATGATATTGTTGACACTAGAAAATAAATTTTGAATTGATAGGTTACTAATAATTAGTTTAAAGACATAGATAGCCACTAAAAGTTAATAACTTGTACTTAACTAATTGCTACTAAATGACTCTAAGATTTCATATTATTATTTGAAAAGGAGATGATGATGAGTTTTAAATTTGGAAGTTATTTTTCATGCGAAGATACTAACTTAAGTTAAATGTGTTCCGATTTTCTAAATGGCGATTACCTTCCTTTAGGAAAAGTTATTTAGCAAACCAGTAAATATATTTTAAGTAGTATTTATTTTCTATTGAGTAGTTTATAGATGCAAGACTCGATATAAAAGGATTTCTTTTCATCAACAGTCATATCCATTTTTTGCTTTTTTGCTTCCTTCTTAGGGAAAAAAAATTTATATATTCTTTCTCTTCATGTCAAAAGCTTTCATTTATTGAAGTCTTCTTAGAAGTTAAGTGCTTTCATACCAGGGTGCACTTAAAATCTGCATTTTCGTTTCATAATTTCAATCTTTCAATCGTTTTGAAAAATTTTCGTCAAGACACAAAAGTCAACTCCATGTGATGAAAAACAGATTCAAATTATGAAAGGATAGAAAAAGTTAAAATGTGATAAACCTCTCATCTAGTTTTAGAAGACATCTCATAATTTCTGTAAATGCACACTTGCATTTAAATAGTCACACATGTACTATTTAAATAGTCATAATTTCGAGCGTGTCTACCTGATACGTCTCTATTCATATTTAACATATATTGGTTGTGAGTTTGCTATACAGCACAAACAGATACAACGGTAACTTGGCAATAACTCCAGTAAAAGCTTACGTGCAACAAGAGCATGATTTGAAAGATGTGAGAGTCGAATCTCCTCACAGGCAACGCAGCTAACCGCATTTGGCTAAAATGTCCCAAAGCATTTTTGGCCTTATTAATGGACGTGAAGGCAACGTAATTATTTAATTTTGAACTACCAATGGCTTTGGGACAGCACAAAGAGGGATGGCCTTTTGCAAGGTGATCCCAAACTTCTCCTCCATGCCCAAATCCATCGGTGCAATCCCACCATCAAGTTGCCAATCAAAAGAGTTTATCAGAGAGCCCAACATTACCGGCACCATCCTCATAGCCAATGGTAACCCAGGACACATTCTTCGTCCTGCGCCAAACGGTATCAGCTCAAAATCCCGGCCTCGGACGTCAAGTTCCGAGGCCAGAAACCTCTCAGGCTTGAACGCCAAAGAGTCCTCCCATAGACTTGGATCGCGGCCTATGGCCCAAGCGTTCACTAGCACTTGTGCCCCCTTGGGGATATTGTACCCCCACATTTCTACATCAACTTCAACTCTTCGAGGAATCAAAAATGGAACAGCAGGATGCATCCGTAAGGTTTCTTTCATAACGCACTGCAAGTAAGGCAAGCGAGGAAGGTCTCCTTCTTCTATTGTCTTGCCTTTACCAATGACTTGTTCAAGCTCCTTTTTGGCTTTCGCCATACTCCCTGGATTGCGTAGCAACTCTGTCATTGCCCATTCCAATGTACTCGATGTTGTATCAGTCCCCGCAATAAATAGATCCTGTTCATGTTTTTCGCACATAGCTAGTTAGATTGTGCAAATTCAAACCAACCACCACGAGGAATGGTGATGTGTGTTAAAACTTAGCTATTAGAACAAATGACACAGGAAAAAATGTACTGTAATAATTAAGTTCTAGGTACGAACCAAGCACATGCGCTCAATGTGAGTTCTATCGATCTCATCGGGGTCCTCTTCAGCAACGTTGAGAAGCACATCTAACACATCATCATTGCTTCCGACAGGCTTGCGCAACTTCCTAAACTCCAGCCTTTCATTAAACAAGCCGTCGAACCGCTCGAGCACCTTGCCAAAATTGACGGCCATGTGTTGCCTTATCCTCTGGGGATCAATCTTCTTAAACACAGGAAAGTAATCCACCAAGTTGGGTTTACCCGCCACACCCGAAATATCCTCCACCACCTCCTTGAATTCTTTGGCCGAATCCTGATACGGGTCGGTCAGATCCGTAGAGAAAAGGGTGTTGGACAACAGGTTCAGCGATGTCCGGAAACCAGCTCGGCCGATGTCAACCGCTTCACCGGCTTGGCAACTTCTCCGGCAGTAGGCTATCAACTCATCCACCTTCTTTGAACGCAAATGCTGGTTGGCATCCAACCGGTTACCGGAAAAAATATTGGAGTTCAAGATTTTACGGAGGCTTCTCCACCGGGAGCCGACTGGCAACCACACGACGGAGAACTGAGCTTGGCCGTGGGCGTTCACTGCGTCGGGGACAGACCGACCGGAAAAGGCGAGATCTTGCTTTTGGAGGACTTCTTTGGCGGCGGCGGCGGAGGTGATGACCACGGTGGTTACGCGGCCGAGTTTTAGCGACATGATTGGGCCATAGATTTTCGCAAGCCTGGCCAAGGACTGGTGGGGTTTGTTGCCCATTTGGTGGAGGTTCCCGATGATCGGTAACTGTGCCGGTCCCGGTGGAAGGTTCTTGGATCTGTTTGCGCTTGTTAGTGTAAGGAGGGATCGGATTAGAGTCACAGCAAAGAGTAGGCCAAGAGCAATGCTCAAGAAATCCATTTTCTTCTTCCTTCTTCCTTCTTCCTCTCTCTGTCGCTCAAATAAGAGATGTCACTCTCTTCTGGGAGGTAGGTTTCCAAAATTAGCACACTATGACGCCTGAGCTTCAGGACCAGACAATTTCTCACCTGTTTTCATTGTTGAGCATCACTCTACCAAACTCCAGTGAGAACAATTGAAAGTTAGTTGGCGATCGATATTGTTGTTCTATCGCTTGTTTTATTATACTAGTTAAGTACACGTGTAATGCAAGTGAACCTTAATATTTAAAGGGTTCATAATTAGAAAAATTAATATGTATCACAACAAAAATAAAGTAAAAATTAAGAGAAAGTACATACGCAATTCAACGTATTGATTGCTAAGCAATTGGTATATGAGAATATGGGCGCAAGTCAAAATATTTTACTCATAGAAGTATTCATAAATATGGAACAAGTATGTCAATCACATTTTTCAACCACGTATATAACATGTAAGATCGGAAATATCAAGTCACGAAACAACAACCTGCTGAGATCAAGGGTTCAGTCGCTCTAGATAAACCTAGTGACCAAACTATTTTAATAACCCCTCCCATATTCTACTAGTCAATCGGAAATGTAACATCCCGAAGTTTTCGGAACGTTAACACTCACTGAATCACTACTTACTTTTTTTTTTTTTTGGTGCAACAGAAATATATTAAAACAAATTAACTACAAAGTTTAAGCCCGCACATGGGCAACTCCCATAGAGTCATCGGATAACAACGGAAGCACCACATTTGGTGGTTGTATGAGGTACACAAAAGACTCCCGTTGTTGTTCGCCTAATTTAGACATTTGATCGGCGCATAAATTGCTCTCTCTAAAAACATGTGTAATGGTAGATCTAGAATTCCTAATCAAGAATCGTGCATCCTTAATAAGGCTGTTCAGTGGGTGCCATACTATTTCTTTGTGGTTAATCAACTCCACAGCATCCTTGGAGTCAGTTTCCACCAGTACATTTACGTAACCTTGAGTTCTGATCACTTGCATTCCTCTAACAATTCCATGTAGTTCTGTTTCCAAGGCAGTGCATCCCTGTAAGTAGCCGTAGTAGCCACATATCCAACTCCCTGTGTCACTTCTAAAAAGGCCACCAAATCCTCCATTTCCATTTGTTTTAGCACATCCATCTGTGTTGAGTTTTAAAGTACCTGCACAAGGTAGAGACCACTTGATTATCCATCTATTTAGGTTTACATCTTTCTCTTTTGACCTTGAAGGCATTTCCCCGATCTGTGGCCTGGTTAATACAGGTCCTCCAAATGATCTCGTTCGGTGTAACAGTCCCTCAATAAATTCCTTTTTCCTGCTTATTCAAACTTGGCAAAGAATAGATATAAAGAGATGCTGCCACAAGAGATTTAGAAAGTAAGATTTTTCTTTAACTTTCAGGTTATTGTAG